>OX359276.1:29211364-30411364 GCA_947179155.2 Hedera helix | reverse complement strand
GAATTATTGTGAAACTCTTGATGCTTTTAATTTGCAGAAGAATCACTAAAATCGTCTGGACTTCTAAAAAAAGTGACTGATGAGGAAGAAGAGAAAAGGGAGTGAATTATTGTGCCCAAACCAAACAGATGTTTTGGAATCAACCTGTAATTCGGAATCAAACTATTCATTATGATTAAAGTGCTCATCTTCATCTTGATCCTCATTACTGATTAAACCCTCCATTTGAATGAGGAAAACAGTTGATAGAAATCTACATGCTCCTGAAATTGCATGATGTGCTATATGAAAATATTTAATGTAAATTAGATAATATGGGTCTTGAAACCAAACTATTAATATGTGAGAAACAATGTTTTAATGTGTGAAATGTTTGTAAAATGCATTAAGCTCGATGGGTTGGTATTGGTATTGGTACTGTGATTATCCTTCATTAAGAAAGAAGTTTCTAGGGTTGGAGCAAATTTTTTTCGTTGTAGTTGGAGCCATATTAATAAAAGCTCTTCTCCCAAATGTAAAAAAAAAATATACAAGAATTAAATTGAAACTAAATTAAGAGTACAAAATTTATAGGTTGTTAGAAAATTTTATTTTGTTAATTTGGAAATGCATTATTTGGGTGGTAATGATTGATTTAATAATTTTGCTATATAATAATAGTACTTTTAATTTTAAAAATTAAAATTAATAATTAGTGTACAACAACTTATTTTTTAAAAATTTAGTCACTTTAAATTTTGAATTATTATTATTAATATTATTATTGTTAATTTGATAAAATGGCTAGTAACAATTTTCTAAGTCTTTTTAATTTATTTATTAAATTAAGGAGTTAATGATAATATGATATTTTTCTTTAATTAATTTGTTAAATGGCAAGAAAGAAAATATGTCTTGGTCTTGATCTTGATTTGGGAAAAATTGAGGTATAGCACTTGCATAGGATGAAAAGGGCATTTTGGATAAATCACAACTTGTTTTGACCCTTAGAACTTTAATTCACACTCTTTAGGCGAGTAAGATACACATGCAGTTAGTTTGAATGGAAAATTTAACTATTTCACTTTGTCTTAAAAACTCAAGCGTTTAAATGTAAGTTTTTAGACAACAGGTGGTTAAGTGATAATTTGTCAAAATCCCAGGTGGTCATCTGAAATTTATCCTATTATAAAATGGGCCTAAAGTCTAACATATAAAGATATCAAGTTCTTTAACTCAAAACCAATTGATTATGAGAAAAGTTGGCCCAATTCATTATATACTAAACATATTTTCTCAAAACATTTGACATAAAAAAAATATATACTTTAAAACTATCCCTCACGTGCAACCCAATGTATTGCGGGTTGCATGTGTACATGATTGAATATAGAAGCCCATATAAGACGTGCTTAAAGAAGAATGAAAACTATGGCCGCTATTAAACCATGAGAAAATTTGTGGCCCAATTGAGAAGTAACTACTAGTTAATAACTGAGTAATTTTTAAAACTAGTTAATAAGTGTGTAGTTTTTTACCCTTGAGAAGTGGACTGACCCAAGAATAGCCCGCTCTGACACTATGTTAGATTTATAAAATGAGCTCAAAACTTAATACATAAAGACATGAAGCACTTTAACTCAAAAATAATTGGCTTGGGAAGAGTTGACCCAACATTATATACTAAATATATCTTCTCAAAATATTCGACATGTGGCAAGATATGTAATTCAACACTAACACTTTGTTTTTGAGTTTTAAAAAGGACGAAAAAGAAAAGAAATTGTCAAAAAAATTAAGTTTTTTGTTCAATTCTTGTGTTTCTGAGTTTTTTAATAAACATAACAGAAATGAATAGAAAACTTGACCACTTTTTCTATCAAAGTTTTTCATCCAAAATTTGTCTGATTTGGACGGAAAAGAAAACGAGATAAGTAATATTTTCACAATTCTCATATTATCCTCAATTTGTAATATAACAATTTTTTAATTACAAATCACGTCCCCAATTTATCTTTTTCCTAATCCTCCGACTCCAGAGGGTTAGCAGGGAGTTTATATGTCAAATCAATCGTAAATGTACAATTTGCAATTGTTGAAAACACCAAAAAATAAAGGGTAATTACTGGGGATGGAACCTTAGCAACAGGCAAAGAAGTTATCGTACCTAATGAAGTTCATCAGAAAAAAGTCATGGTCAAGCCGAAGCCGAAAGTTATTATTGTGATTAGTCTTAACAATGAAGAGGTTAAGAAGGCAGAAGATGTGGAGAAGCCAGTTACGCCATTATTCTTTCTCCTGCGTTTTGTTTTATGTGTAATGGCAGGAACTTACTATGTGTTGGGTCCCTCCGCCACTTTAGTTCTTCTTTCCACTCTTAGTTCAAGAGCTAAACAAACTTCGAATGGGATTCACGGGTTAAATGTCCTGCACTTTGATGATTCCTTGCTAACAGTACTAAAGGTTCACATAAGCACATAAAAGATCTAGAAGAGGGGGTTGAATAGGTCTTCTTAAAACTTTTGATTTGTTTTGAAATTGGTTTATAAAAATTTATCAACTTTTGTAAAACATAGCAGAATATAATTTTGAATATCCCTTTTAAATAAGATTTTAGTAAATAGAATTTTAAGATGAAGTCACACACAATTACAATATAAAATATGACAAAAATTAAATGCAGAAATAAAAATTATGGAGACAACAAAGTTTAAGTGATTCGGAGACTGAATAACTCCTACATCTACTCTTCTACTCCACGAGTAAAAAATTCACTAAGGATATGATCACACAGATCAATTGCAACAAAACAACTAAGGTTCTTCTGAGTCACTTAGTCTCAAGAAACAAGGACACTTAGTCCAGATCACTTAGATCTCTTCAAGTCATAAAGACTTGGCAGATTATCACACAGACACTGGTAGAGATAAAGATGTTTGTGTATTGTTGCTAAGTTTGCAATATGATTCTACTCTCTGGTACTTAGCAGCTTGAGCAGTTCTACTTTTCGTATAGTGGCTTTCTATTCTTGAAGAATTTCTTCAGAGTCCTTTCTTCTTTTATTTGAATTCTGCTCGATCTTTTATAATGCTTTAGAAATCTTTCTGTTGCAATATAGTTGTTGTTCATTAATTGCCTTAATTCTTGAGATATCTGTAATAAGCATTTTTTTTATAGGCAAAAAGTCTTTCTGTTATGTCAACCTATCAGATTTCTATATATAGTAATTCTTTGACTGGTCCTTCAACGTCAACTAGCCAGTAGACACATGTATCTTCAGAATCTAGATTTTTGCTTTGACTTTGAGATATTTGCATCGAGCTCTTCATCTTATGATGTTTCTATTGTCAGTATTCTGTCAGCTTTTACTATTATAATAAATGAGCTAATCATATAGAAGGTATATTACTATATGATCAAACATGTTCCAATACGAACTGGGCTTCTATACGATCTTCTCTTGCTATACAAATTAGAATTGCAATATGATTATGATTTCGTAATGTGATCCGCCTGTTATTCCACGAACTTGATTTGTAATACGATCAGCCTTTGTACTACTATCTTACCATGCAATGCGATCTTTCTATTGTTATACGATCCAGAGATGCCATCAATAAGATTTGTCCTAAACTCTGTACAATAATTTCTCATGAGATCAACCCAACATATTTGATATTTTCTAAACTAAATCCTTATACAATTTTAAAACAAGAAAGGACTTTACAGAAACTATATTGACAATTATACTTTTATCATTCATTAACAAAAAAGGTGACCATGTTATCATTAAATCAAACATGCAGTTCTTAACAATCTCCCCCTATTTAATGATGACAAAATCAACAATCTCAAATATGAATCTACTCATTCATCATTATATGAAATTTAAATATGTAGTGCTATACGAAATTAAACATGACTTAGAATACAGTGAGAAACTGTATTTGTAGATCAAAAGTATAAATTCATTGATTTTTGACAATTTAAAGACTTACAGTACATAGGGAAAAGAAAAATATATTTATCTTCTACTTCTCTTCCTTCTTAGGGGGGCTTCTTCTTTCGGCTTCTCTTATTCAATTATAATTTTCCCTTCTTTCTGCTTCCCTTCTTATTAATTCAGAGATTTCCTCAATCGTATCCCTGGGATCGAGTTCAAGAAAATTAAATTGTTGGTCTCCTGGAATGTAGACACGTTGTGACATTCTGTTTACAAATATTAGATCGTCACTTAGTGGTCTTAAACCAATATCGGTGATTGTATGCCATGACTCTCGTTGAGAAGCTCTAGAAGATGATTGACCTTCCAAAGGTAAAGACTGTGCTATAGGTGGAGATGAACGTCTTGATCTTTCACCCTGACCTTGACTTCTCTGCCTACTTTGCTCCCCCTGAGTAGAAGGTCTCGCTCTTGTCCTCTGACTATTTTTATTCGTCGCCCCCTTTTTTTCATCAGTTAATAGGGAGCCAATAACAAGCTCATATAGTTGTTGATTAGAGGTGACAATATCTTGTCTATTTTCATGCAACCTTCGTTCTGCCTCAATTTGTTTCGAATGAACCATGGCCATAGCAATTTATGTGGTTACAAGGACTGTATCAAATTTCACTATTTACTTCGTGACCTCCTGATTAAGCTCAATATGATGAGAACTTAGTTGAAGAATTTTATCATTTAGAACTTAGTTAAAGAATTTTATCATTCAAAACTTTAATGCTAGAGTCATTTTCTTTTTGATATTCTAAGATGGCTTTTCACTGTTCGTTAATTATGTTCATGAAAACTTTATCCCTGTCACGTAAACTATCAACCATCTCTTGAAACATTCTTTTCATTTTTATGCCAAATTCTCTGCCCATATCAATTAGAACTCTTTTGGCAACAATAACGATTTTTTCTAGATGTTTGTTGAGTTCTTTTGTATTTTCTCTGAGGTCTTCATCAATATCCGCAGACAGTAGTCCCATAACATCAACAATTTGAGTTTTTGATGGAATTGTATTAACCTTTTCAAGGATTTGATCAAGAACAGATTTTAGAGGTTGAGTGTCTGATGGAGGAGTGTTATATGTTACAAGTGGTAGATAAAAATATTTATTGTGCGAGGTGGAAGGTACATCCGATGGAGGGGCTTCCAAAGTAGTTTGCTGAATATTAGTTTGGGAGGAGATAGGAGAATGTGCAGGTATAGAAATTAAGGATGAAATATTTAATGGAGATGGAGAGTGAGAAAATATGTGTACTGGAGAGTTTGGAGGTGTGAGTTCAGACAATTTTGGGTGGAGAGATGATGTCAATTGCTCTTCGATCGTGGGGTATTGAGACTCAATGATCGGAGAGACAATAGAAAAACTTAAAATGTTAGAAGATTGCTCCGAGACTGATAAGGATATCTCGATAATTTCATCATAGCAATCCAAAAATAAAAATTTATCACAGAAAAATGATTTAGGTATAAAGTGATTCTGTCATACATTTGAAAAGATTAAAAAGGCTCAGTGCAAATCAACTGGGTAGCATAGGAGAGAACCCTTGAAAAGTTTTATGAGATGAGCTTTAGATTAGGGAAAGTTGAGTAGTTCCACTTCACAAAGTTATGATCTCTTAAGCTTAATGCTTTCAACAAGGGGAGTAGGGGCATGGAGTACATCAGTTGATCACTTTCAAGATCATATAAAATGGTATGTCTGTTGATGTCCAGAGTTATAAAGCACTTAAATAGTTTCTATGTGCTCATTCTTACAACTCTCATTCATCCAACTCCATGTCCAATGAATGTATTAGGGAGTCGAGCATTAGGATCCTCTACTCCTTCAAGCACAATTCTGCTTACTAAACCTGATGAGGTTGAAGTTGTTACTGCTTGAGGAGGTTTTTGAGGAATAGACACTAGCTCCCCCTCAGATTCTGGATTTTCTAATTTGACGACTATTGGCTCACTACTCATGTTGATTTCATTAATAACCCTTTATATTACATTAGTGATCTGCAAGGAATCATCAGATATGGTTGTATCTTCCATTCTCTTACTTTGTAGTTCTGATATCTTTTACTTCTTTTCAACCATTTTCTTTAGCCTTTTTTGTAATTTCTTTGGCTTGGGATTTAAATCCTGCCCAACCACTAGATTACTTTCTTAGGGTCAGGCTCAGAGTCCTTCTTAACCATCATTTGAGCAACATCTTCTTGTCCTTTTTCAACCTCGTTCTCCTCGTCGTTCGTAATCTCTTCTACGATCTGGAGCACCTCTACGATCGAAGCATCCACTACGATCGTTTCTCCACTTTGCTCAGCAAATGAAGCTCTTCGCTGTCTCTTTGTTATCTTCCATTTCTTCTTAATCAGCAATTGTGATAATGCAACAATGTTTTCTTGAGACTCTTCTAATTTCTCAGTTGATTTGCACTTGTTCTTTTATCTTTTTTTCTACCTTCTTTTTCTTTAACAAAGGACCTTGTACAGAATCTTGAGGTTCATATTATTGAGGAGTTGTAGATCCTTGATAAACTTCTTCTTCAATAAAAGTTACTTTTCTCTTCCCTTTGATTTTGCTTGGTTTCTTCACTTCATTGACAGTCTTTTCACTTCCCTCTGATATTCTGGATCGATGAATTTATATTGAATTTTTCTTCCAGTTTTCGAATAACTTGGGAGTGATCTTTTTATGTACATTCAGAGATTCTCCTTCGTCATCTCCTATGAGCTTCTTCATTCTCTTCTTCAGAACATAACTTAAAATTCGACCATAATACATTTTGGGAACATGTTTATTTGTTGCTTTGCTCTTGGCAACATCCTTTACCCATTTCACTATCCAGTTCATCAAGATAGATCCAAAATTTATCTATATTTTACTGACAATAGCATTCATGATCCTTAATTGAAGTTCACTTGCAGAGTCGTGTGCATAATCCTTGCACAAAATGTTTTTTTCCAACTATATTAGCCAAAAAATTATACTCATAAGGGAACTCCTTTTTCTTCATTCTCATTCGTTGAGAATTTTTCTGGTACTTCATCATCATCTATCCTTCTTCAGCATCAATATCATCAAATGATTAGACGCATTTGCTCATAAAACCCATGTGGTTGTTCAGCTCTTCTACCATGATTTTTAGAGTGTGACCTTTCACCTTCGTAGAAATAGCATCATTAGTTACAGTAGCATTAATATAGAACTCTTCAACGAGTTTAGTGTAGATTTTGGTTTTGATTTTCAGAATTTATCTGAATCTAGCTTTTTGAATTAGAGAATGAACATCTCTAAACTTCTTTTCTAATGAACCAAATTTCTCGTAACAAAGTTGATTTCCAATGATAACATGATAGCTCACCATTTCTATTTGAAATGAAATCTAAAAAGTCAATAAGATGATTAAGCTTTCTAGATTTGAGTATCAATAAAAAATATAGGGTTTTAAAATAGGGGTTTTGAAACGGTGAAATGCGATTGAAATTTTAAAACATCGTTTATAATCCTTCACATGGCAGTGGCTTATTTGTTACACGTCCCATAGGCTCTGCGAGTTTATAGCTATAATCCAATAACTTATTTTTTCTGATAGTGTAGCATACACGCCAAAATATCTTGTTCGACTTCTATCAATCATATGGTAACTTTACGATTTTTAACCATACGAATTCGAAGTTACTTTTAGTAAATGACTTGTCATACGATCACGTAGTCTTCCTATGATTTGATCTTGACCTCACGATCGTAACCCTCCATAATGACTTACATTTGTTCCTGCAAAATCAACATCTAAGTAACCAATTAGATCAAAAGGAGACTCTTTTGGATACCATAGCCCCAAGTGTGGAGTGCCTTTTAGATATTTGAAAATTCTTTTGACAATAGTTAAATGAGATTCTTTAGGATTAGATTAAAATCTAGCACAAATACCTATGGAAAATATAATATTTGGCCTAGTAGCAGTTAAATATAAGAGAGATCTAATCATACCTCTGTATTGAGTAATATCAATACTTTTACCTTATTCGGCTTTATCAAGTTTAGTTGTAGAGGTCATGGGAGTTTTTCATGGATGTAGATGATTCCAAGCCATACTTTTTCAGTAAATCTTTGATGTACTTGGTTTGACTTATAAAGATTCATTCTTTAGTTTGTTTTACTTAGAGTCCAAGAAAGAAGTTTAATTCTCCCATCATGCTCATCTCAAATTTACTCTACATCAACTTAGCAAATCTTTGACATAGATTTTCATCAATAGAAACAAATATTATATCATCTACATAAATTTGAACTAACAAGATTTTGTTTTTATGCTTTCTGAGAAATAAAGTTGTGTCTACTCTTCCTCTATAAAAACCATTTTCAATTAAAAAAGTAGTGAGTGTTTCATACCATGCTCTAAGTGTTTATTTTAATCCATATTATGCTTTATCTAATTTATAAACATGATTGTATAGAGTTGGAATAAAAAAACCTGGGGGTTGCTCCACATAGACTGTTTCTTGAAGTTCTCAATTCAGGAAAACACTTTTAACATCCATTTGGAAAACTCTGAATTTCATGTGAGTATCATAGACTAGGAATATTTTGACAGCCTACATTGCAACAGGTGCAAAAGTCTCATCATAATATATTCCTTCCTTTTGTGAGTATTCTTTAGTAACCAATATTGCTTTGTTCCTTATAATAATGTCTGCTTCATCCATCTTATTTTTGAAAATCCATTTGGTGTCAATCATTGGATGGTTGTCAGGTCTTGGAACTAGCTTCCACACTTTGTTTCTTTCAAATTGATTTAACTCTTCTTGCATGGCTTCAATCCAACTTATTAAATCTTCTAGTGCTTCTTCAATCTTCTTTGACTCCATTTATGAAAGAAAACTAAGATACAAACATTCATTTTAAGTGGCTGATCTTGTTCTAACTTCGGCATTTGGATCCCCGATAATTAAATCTTGAGGGTGATCTTTTACCCATCTTATTCCTGTATGAATGTCATCCATTGTTCCTTCTTGTCTAAATTCTTCAAGATTAGATTCTTGCACAACAGCTTCACCAATCTATGAAATCTCCATTTCAAGGATCGCATTCTCTACGATTTCTTTATCAGGTATCACGATCATTTTGTCTTCCTATATGCTTTCCTCATCTACGATCGTGTGACTTTCCTACTGAACGAACGGCTCTATAAACTCATCAATTTGTGCAGTTTCACTTGGTTTACTTTGATCACTTTCATCAAAGGTGACATGAATAGATACTTCAACTACCAATGAGTTCTTGTTGAATACTCTATAGGCTTTGCTTTCAGTAGAGTATCTAAGAAATATTCCTTCATCTGCTTTGGTTTGAAACTTTGTCAAGTACCTCTTACCATTATTTAGGATGCAACAGATACATCCAAATATATAAAGATGGTTTATATTTGGCCTTCTTCCTTTTCGCATTTTATATTGCGTCTTCTTGTATAGCTGATGAATCAATGATCTATTTTGAGTGTAGCAAGCTGTGTTTACTGCTTCAGCCCAGAAGTACTCAAGAAGATGAGCAATAACAATGAGAGTTCTTCTTGCTTTAATTAATGTTCTATTTCTTCTTTCAGCTACTCCATTTTGTTGAGGAGTCCTTGGGGCTAAAAAATTGTGTTTGATTCCATTTTCTTCACAGAAAATTTTCATCTCTGAGTGATCAAATTCACTACCATGATCATTTCTTATGGATTTGATCTTTTCTCCTTTCTCATTCATGATTATCTTGAGGAGGTTGATTAGTTGACTGTATGTTTCATCTTTTGACTTAAAAAAGAATACCCATGTAAATCTGGTGTAGTCATCAACTACCACAAGTGTGTATCTTTTTCCTCCAAGACTTGTTACAGAAATTGGTCCACAGCCAGCTGACATCTCTTGAAGCTTTGGCAAATAAATAAGTTGTAGTCGAGAAGTTAAGCTTCGAAAGATTTTTCACATAAACATTTTTTTTTCTTTCTCCAGTTAGCTTCAAGGAGTTTGTATCCAAATCTCGAACTTAACATTGATTGTTGAGAAATATGCCTTGATGACCCTTATCACATAGTTGATTTATGCTCAGAAGATTGTGCTTTAATCCTTCGACATCGGCTACTTTGTTAAAAGAGACAACACTATTTCTAACTGATCCATAGCCTCAGGTTTTTCCAGAGTTATTATCTCCAAAAATTACTGCTGGACCATATTTGGCTTTAAAGTTTGACCGAAGAGCTTTATCTCCAGTCATATGCTTTGAACATCCATTATCAAGATACCATATTGATTCAGTAGTCTCTAGAACCTGCAAGAATAACTGTCATTCACTTTGGTACCCATACTTGTTTGGGTCCGGCTTTGTTAGTTTTCTTAAGAACCCAAATATGTTTGATTTTGGGTTGATGATAATTAAAACAAAATATAGCAATATGCCCATATTTATAATAGTTATAACATTTAACATGGTGCATATATATGTGTGCATGTGTGGGTATCTACTCATTTTAAACACATGTGAGTTATATGCTTGTCTTGAATTAATTTTGCTATGTTTCCACACTATTTTATGATTTTGAGGTTTCGTATAGTAAGGAACGACTCTTCGATTTTGACCTGGTTGATTTGTATAGTTAGTCTTACTTAGCTTTATGATCGTTGATTTGTATAATTAGTCTTACCTAGCTTTACAATCTTTCAAGGTACGATTGTAGATTTTATCTTAGTCTGCGATTTTATAAATCCTAATCTAGTGTGCGATCTATTGTTTTTGTGACGCCCCCAAATTCGGGTTCCAAATACCCGGATCCGATCATCACGATCCAATACAAACATTCACCTCTAAACAACATACAATAACTAAATGCGGAATAATAAACATATGTTGTTCATTCAAAAGGTGTTACTAGTCCTAAGATACGATAACCTTACACAAAAGTACACAAATACCCTTAATAAAGTACTTAGGGTTTATATTACATAACAATTAATTTAATTAACTACAAGGCTGCATCCTGAAGTCTATCACTTCATCTTTCCTTTACCCTTGTTCTTTCCCGAAATCTCGGGTTGCACTGCAATAAGGTTTCATGATATAGCAAAGGTGAGCAACTAGTTTACTCAACAAGTTTAAATAACAATAACAAACAATATATCATGAATGAAAGGGAATAGCTGAACAATTCAATAATATGAATAACATAAGCAGGAATAATGATTTGCTTTTATAATTAGGATAGTCAAATAGACTATGAACTATAAATATCCACTGAAATCAATGGCAAGTTGACCCAATGGTTACTACCAGAAATATGTACCCGAGAGGATCAGCCTCAATACAATATGTGTATACATAACATTTAATTTTTGTATTTTTGTACCTGATATTAGATACAGGGTACTCCCCTATAATAAATGGGTGTTCATAATAGTCTAAGAATCCGCATCTTCAATGATTTGGATAACTTTTAAAATCTTTTAACATAAATATCTAGCCGAACAATGACTTAGACCTACTTTGAACAGTTCTTTAAATAGTAGACCAATAATTAAATACAAGTCAATGACTGTACAATCTCAAGTGCAACAAGTGCGAATAACAACAATATCGATGTGGAATAATTGTAAAGTAATTAAACCACTCAAAGCATGCTTAGAATTACAGTTCAAACTTAAATAAATAATTTGCTCAATGAAATGAGTTTAGAGATAAGGAACTTGTCTGTCCGCTCAGCTACAATAAATGTTTAGCTTTAACTAACTGGCTTTGAAAGACCTAACATTAATAAAGTTGGTCTAATAATTAGTACGATGTATTTCCACAACTATACGCTCACTAAGGTACTTATTTATCATATAAATACTAACACATAATTTACACCAGTCAAAACGATATTATTAACCTTATAGTCCCTTAATCATATTAGGTTAATAATTTAATAAGTTAGAAAATATTTTTCTTAAGTGTTGGACACTTATTAAACCCTTAAACAACTTATTACAATTGTTTAGTAAAAAAATAGTTAAATTTAATTTATTTTATTAACTCAATCTCTATTTAATTACTATTTAGTCTTGATTAAATAGAAATTAATTAATTAACTCTAGTTATTATTTAAAATAAATAATAACTAATTGTATTTACTTATTATTTAATAATAATTAAATAATAAATAATTATTGATTTAATTTTAACCTTCTTTAATTTAATATTGATCAACTAATAATTAACTAAGTAATTAACCTTTCCTATTATTTAATTTAAGGAAATTAAATAATAGTTTACTAACTTTAATCCTCTTTAATTATTATTTAATGTCAATTAAATAATAATTAATTATTTAATTAATTTTAATTATTATTTAAGGTTAAATAATAATCAATTCATCCTTATTTATTATTTAAATTAAATAATAAATTATTAATCTAATAACTTAATTTCCATTAATCGTTATTTAATGCTAATTAATTAATAATTAATTACTTAATTATCCTTATTTATTATTTAATAATAAATAATTAATTTTTAAATTTTTATCTCTCTTTAATTATTATTTAATAGGAATTAAATAATAATTTCTAATTTATCACCTTTATTTATTATTAACATTTTAAATAATAAATAACTAATAAATTTATTTAACTTAACCATGATTTAGCTAACTAGATTAATATTTAAAATATTTAAATATTAAACTTAATGAAAAATATCCTCCCCAATATCATTTTTGTATTATTATTATTATTTTTGTTATAATTTTAAATTAGTTTTTAAATATTTAAATTAATTAAATTTAACCCGAATGACATTTCTGTAAATAAGTTGAAAACTGATCCGAGGGCAAAATAGTAATTTTGCCAAATAAAACACAGAGGGGTAGTTTAGTAATTTCGCCGAAAAATTTACTACCGCGCATTGCGCGTGTATAGTAAACAGCGACCCAAAACGGTGCCGTTTTGAGAGACGGCTGCTGGGTTCCACGCGTACGCGCGGAGTAAAAGTTTTCTACGCCCAAACGATGTCGTTTGGTACTGGCTTCTAGCAGAACTCGCTGGCACGCATTGCGCGGACAGTTCTAATTTTTTTTTTCTTCCGGCAGAGTGTGAACAGTACCCGACAATACACATTTTAATAAAAATTATACCATTAAGTAAGCTTTAAATCCTCAATAAAAATCCAAAAAAATTTACCAATCACTTAATATCAATTTATAACATGAAAATTTAATTTTTCATGATTTAATATCATTTTTTTTAATAAAAGTTTTTAAATCACATAAACTACCACAAATCATAACTTTTTGTATATAACTCCATTTTGAGTGATTCAAACTTTGTTTTTCTCATGATTTAATGTTCCATAATATTATAACATTAAATCTAAATTATAAAAAAAAAATTGTGTCATAAATTCCAAGACTTGATTACACACTACTAAACACATATTTTTATCACACAAAATATACTAAAATTCAAATCAAACATATTAAACTCAAGCATGACATAAATATTACAACTACATATTAATAACTATATTAATATGTTTATACTAACATGATAATTTATTTAATTTAAAATCAAAGCTATATTTAAAATAACCATTACCTTGATTTAATGGCTATTTTCATTTTTCTTCCAAAATAGGTGGTGAATGACATGAACAAAACTAACTTATTCTTCTTCCTCCTTAGTCTCTCAAATATTATACTCTCACTAAAGCTTTTCTCAAACTCTCTCTTTTGGACTTGGAGAAAAATAATGAAGTGAAATCTACTAATTTCAAGTATACTTGCAAAATTAATAGATACACATAATATATTTAATAATTTAGACCATGCCCCTAGATGACAACTTACACAAGGAATGGCTAAATGACACATTAGGTGAAAGGAGGAATGATCCATATACTTGAAAAATTAAAACAAGTAATCCATTTATTAAATAAATGAAAAATAAAAACAAAAATCATTTTTCTCTCTCTCTTCCCAAGCATGTCGGCTGATGCATTTGTCTTTGTCCCAAAATCATTGTCAAAAGTCACTTTTTAAATTAATAATAGTTTACATAATTAAATTCCAAATGGCTCAAGCTTTGGGTTTTATTTAAAATACCAATTGGGCTCCTATTAAATTGTTTGGGCTACTAGTTTGTCAAATTTTATTATTCTACACTTGAGCTACTAATTGATCCATGTTGGGCTAATTTAATAATTTACACATTAATTATTCAATCCATGGTTAAATAAATAATTAGATTGAATAAATAATTAAATACTCTAACCCATTAGTATTAAATTACTAAATAGACTAATAATTATTATTATTAATATTTCATATTATTTACATTAATTAATAATCATATTAATTAATTTATTATATTTAATTAACTCATTATATTCAATTTAATTAAATATTTAATTAATAGAAAACTTATCAATTATTTTGATATTAAAACTTTAAGGCTTGTTCACTAATTTAATAACATATTAGTGACCCCATTTAATTAATTCTAGTAATTAATTACATAATCATTTAATCACGTAATTAATTAATCACATAAAAAGATTTAAATAATCTCGTAAAACTAACTCGTTGGAAATTAAATTAATAATTTAATTAATAATGACGTGAAAATTCTAGGACATTACAGTTTTTACAATAAATAATTTGATCTTCATAGAATGAATTACTTATACTTGTAGGTTCATTAGTTTATGTGAATTTTACAAATACAATTCCTTTATTAAGATAAGAGGATTGATTATTGCTAGTCTCCAGATCATTTTTCATATTTGGAAAATGAGGTGTTTTTTCAAATCCTAACCCAAATCTGTCAGAGACAACCCTCTAACTTATGATCAGGTTGTCTATAAATGAAGTGGATTTATTCCATAATGAGATTGTACTTTCTAGCTCTTTAATCCTAGAGATTTGAGCAGACTTTCTCTGTGCATTGGTGTTAGTTATCTGCTTCAGTTGATTATTCTTAGCTTTAAGTTTGGATAAAGCGACAGTTATCCGTAGAGCTACTTCCAATTCTATTTGTACTTTCTTTTTTTCCTCTTGAAGAAGGTAATAGTCTTTTGATAGAACCCTAAACAATTTTATATATTTATGTAATTCAAATGTGATATCATGTAAAGCAGTTATCAAATCGTCAATATTTACATCAGGAGAATTAAAATCAAATAACTCATTGATGTTGACTTCTTTATGATTAGTGGTTATGATGGAGTCCTCATCTATGGCCATCAAGGATAGATTGGTTACTTGAGATTCCTCATCATTACTGGATTCAGCACTTATGTCCTTTTCAGAATCACTCCATGATCCTTCAGCAATAAATCGTTTTACTCTTTTTGGATTGTTTCTTGTAATCTTTGAATAGGGTTTCTTCCTGTCTTTCTTCAATTCTTCTCTTGGTGGCTTAATGCATTCTGTTATGTAGTATATTGGCTTTTTATAGTTATAACAAAGGTTTTTTTCTTAATTGTTGCTGCTATTTTCTTTGTTTGTGAAGTTCCTTCTAGGTACTCTACTGTAGTTTTTCCTCATGAACTTCCTTAGTCTTTTTGCTAGAAGAGCAATGTCTTCATCATTACTTTCTTCTTCATTTTCATCATCTAACTCAATTTCAACTCGTGCTTTAAATGTAACTTCAGTGGCCTTAAGGGCTATACCTTTATCCTTCTTTTTTACTTCAGAAGTAGTTTTTACTCTTTGGTTTAGCTCAAGCTCATAGGTAAGCAAGTTTTCATAGAGCTTTTGGACAGTCATTTCAAGTAGATTCTTTAATTCTCTAATTGCAGTTGTTTTAGCATCCCATTTACTTGGCAGTGTTCTGATGAACTTTATGTGAAGATTGTAAGACCCCGAATTTTATGAAATATAAAATTTAATTTTTCTTCATATATATTTTTCATGAAACACTAAGTGGTTAAATTGACGAAATTGAAAGTTAAGGATGTTATGTGCAAATTTTATTTTGACGGACAATATTCGTTTTGTCGGAGAATATTCGTTTTGTCGGGGAATATTCGTGCCGTACGACGGCGCCGAAATAACAAATTATTTGTGGACCCCACAACGGAATATTTGTCGGATATAGAAAACGACAGAAGTAACCTTTTTAAATAAAAATAGTCAACGGTGTTAACTGTTAAAATACCGGTGATAAAAGAATAGTAGCATACGGTAAATTATGGTATTTTCTGTAGCACACGGTATTGCACAGTATCTCGTATTATTGATCTGATAATTGACACCGTAACTGTTGCACACCATTTTATCAATAATTGTCGTTGCATAATATTTTATGTTATCAATTCAATAATTGTTGCTACACAGTATTTTGCATTATTGATTCAATAATTGTCATTACACTGTATTTCATATCATCGAGTCAATAATTGTTGCTGCACTGTTTTTAAAATTATTGAACCAAATAATTGTCACAGTAGCAAATATACAGTAATTTATGTTGTTAAATTAATAATAATCTGTAACGTGTTTATTACATTATTGTTGTAGCATTATTTTATTTAATATGCAGGACCTATAGGAAGAAAAATAAAATAAAATAAATAAATGTAAAAAAAAAAAAATTAATTAATTATTATGTGAATAGTAACACGTGGACCCTATGTGGGGGCCACATGAGATTTAAGCATGTAAAATGTTGCAGATGTTAGGTGAAATGAAGAGAAAGCAGCCAGACGGCTGCTGCTGCAATTCAGCACTGGCGTGCTGCTCACCTACCGCATAGTAACTTATTTCTCCTATAAATAGCTTGCTCAGCTGAATAGAAAAATCACACCTAAAACATAAAAATTTTTTATAAGAATTTTATGAGTTTTCTCTGAGAATAGTAAGGTTATTTTGAGTGTTTGAAAGCCAAAAGGAGTGCAGAAATTTTTCAAGTAAGTCTTTTATTAAAGAGTAGTAATTTCATAAATTCCTATTTTTCACGGTATTTACATATCTTCCCTTAGAAGACTCTTCTTTGAGAAGATTCATTTTTAAAAGCTTTCTTTGGAAGATTTATTTTGGAATATTATTTTAAAAACTATTTTAAAGTAGTTATATTATACTACAAAAATTATGTTAAATATATATAATTTTGATATTTCATATTATACGAATTATCATACACGTTGAAATTTATATGTGGTAATTACTAATTATATTAAAAATATATAGGTTGATCAACCTCATTTAAATCAATATCCAGTCACGTGTTAAGGTAAGGGGTATCATTCTTTTCATCATCCTAAATGGATATTATTTTCTTTCTTACTGGAAGGGATTATCATTCTTTGATTCTCATATCATTCATTTCTTGTGTCATTTACTTCCATGTATTAAATTGTGGGAATAACCTTACGGCGCGGTTTACCGCCTGTTGGTGAATAACCTTTTGTATTCATTCCTTATTAATCTTTGAGAATAACCTTACGGTGCGGATTGTCGCCTGTTTGGTGAATAACTCTTCGTATTCAAATTGATGGGAATAACCTTACGGTGCGGATTATCGCCTGTTTGGTGAATAACTCTTCGTATTCAAATTAATGAGAATAACCTTACGACGCGGATTATCGCCTGTTTGGTGAATAACTATTCGTATTCAAATTGATGGGAATAACCTTACGGTGCGGATTATCGCATGTTGGTGAATAACCCTTTTTATTTGTCTCGTGTGGAAATAATTTGTCTACACGAATTATCACATGACACTTTTATTCCATATTCGTAAGTGATATCATTTTCCTTTATACTCATAAGGGATACCATCTTTTTCATCTTCCATTATTCAAACTTACTATGGTAAGGGATATTAATTCCCTTCACCTTTTGTTAATCAAACCTGCTACGGTAAGGGATATTATTTTCTTTCATACTCCTAAATCGAAACTTATTATGGAACTATTGCTTCTATAATTCCTGAAAATATTATATGTTCCATAATAGTTGAACTTCATTATTTCAACTGAACCTTCCTATTTACGTGAACCTTTCTATTGAACTGTAACCGTTATTCTGAACTGTGGATCTTGAATATCATTTTTAAATTTCACTCCACATCATGTTGACAATTTGGACATTATTTGAATCTGCACAAAGTAAACTTCTGATACTTATTGTTTATCCTGTTCTTCTATTCATCATTTGTATCACTATTATTTGTATTAATCATCAAGAATCAAGCTGTTGTGAATATCTGTGGCCGGGGGCACAGATGTGATATAATTGTTGAACAGATGATAGGTTAAAGGCGATATACTAGGTTAAAGGCGATACATTTGTTCGGTGTCTTCTATGGCACGTGGTTAATGTTCTCTTTGGCCCGTAGTGCAAAGATGAACTGTTGATTGGTATGATTATGACCAAAGGCTGAATCTGGTATAATCATGACCGTTGGTGTTATATTGAATGTCTTTGGCCCGTAGTGCAAAGATGAACTGTTGATTGGTATGATTATGACCAAAGGCTGAATCTGGTATAATCATGACCGTTGGTGTTGTATTGAATGTCTTTGGCCCGTAGTGCAAAGATGAACTGTTGATTGGTATGATTATGACCAAAGGCTGAATCTGGTATAATCATGACTGTTGGTGTTATATTGAATGTCTTTGGCCCGTAGTGCAAAGATGAACTGTTGATCTGAATAATTATGACCAGGAACTGTGAAGTTGTATTATCTTGACTAATGGTATTTCAGATGATAAAAGTTGATGATATTTTTACTAAAAAGAGAAGCGAGTGGACATTATAGTCTGCATTATTCTTCTAATAGATTGCTCATTCCGCTGCTATTATTGATCTGAACATTGTTTAAGAATTTAACTACAGTTTTTGATATAAACCTTGTAGTCTATTGTATTCAGAACTCAACTGTTGAAGACTAATGATAATTTATTCGTCATTATCTTAGTCATGATATTTCTTACTGGGCTATTTGAGCTCACCCTTTCTTTTGTTCCATTACAGGAGATGAAAACGTAACAGGGTCTAGCCGGGGAATGGAGTGAGAGTCTGAGGAATAGCTGTCGTAGTCTTCACGTGTTGTAAAATAGTGTGGCAATAATAGTGAAGACTTAGTTGTGTATTATTATACCCTGTATTGTTGTACGTTGTGCTTTGTTGTAATAATTTTGTTGTAGTCTTTTGACGACTCAAGTTTGGGCTGTGTGGGCCTAGATTTGGGGGCGTCACAGTTGGCATCAGAGCTTAGGGATATGGTCTTTAATGGAGATCTGGGGTTAGAACTAGGAGGGGAGAGACGAATAGAATCAGTCACTAGTATGTCCTACCTAAATTAGATTTTATTATCTAATGAGTTGATTTGAATATAGGGACATGAAGTGATGAGTCAGTTTATTTGAACTAATATTTATTTTGTGACCACAGTTTAGTATGGCATCTGGAAATCAAGAGGTTAACTATGAAATACCCGAAGCGAATGTAGCCGAAAATCAAGAAGCCACAAACAATCCTCCTGCCAACTCAGGAAATAATATTCCTGATAACATGATGAATGATGGATTCTTTAGGAATTTCATGCAGTTTATGCAGAATCAGGCAAGAGGAAATCCAGTTAACAATAACGGTAGAAACGCTGGTAATTTGAGGATAGTCACTGTCAAGCAATTTAAAGAATTGGTACCACCTGAATTCCACGGGAAGCCTGACCCACTCAAAGCGGAGGCATGGCTGAAGCAGACGACAAAAATACTTGATGTCCTACAATGCGCTGATGATCAGAAGGTGCCCTTTGCTACTTTTATGTTTCGAGGTGAGGCGGATCACTGGTGGGAAGCGGTAAAACGTATCCACCCTTCAGCACTTGAGATGTCTTGGACAGAATTCCAAGAGCTATTTAATGAAAAGTACTTCCCAGAAAGCATCCGCCATATGAAGGAAGTGGAATTCATTAAGCTGGAGCAGGGAAACATGACAGTTTCTCAATATGAAGCTAAGTTTGCTGAACTGTCTCGTTTTGCGACTCATCTAGTAGATGACGAAGCACGGATGAGTCGGATGTTCTTACGTGGTCTAAGATTCGAAATCCGTCAACAACTTAGCTCTCATAAATTTAGTTTGTATTCAGATGTTGTTGATAGGGCTCAAAGGGTGGAGCAAACAGATGAAAAATTACAGCCAAGAGTCAATGATCAGAGAAATGATAACAACCACAGGAACGAGAACCATCGAGGAGGTAACCAACACTTCGGTGGTAATTCCACATCAAATAACAGAAGAGGAGAATCCAGTGGAAACAATTTCAAAAGAAAGAGATTCCATAATAATTATGGAAGGGCACCAGTACCAGCACCAGCACCGACCCCAGTTTCAAGGGGAGAAGATCGACCACCAGTAAGATGCTATAGGTGTGGTCAGGAATGTCACATCAGCCCAAACTGTACACTGCAGTCCAAAAAGTGCTACAGTTGTGGGAAAGAGGGTCATCTTGCGCGGTTTTGTCCAGCCACAAAATCAAGTCCAGCTGCAGTGATGATACCAAAAGCTAGCGCGGATAAGGGAAAATCTGTAGTTCAAGGGAGAGCTTTTGTTGTGACATCCCAAATGGCACGAAACTCGAACAAGGTGATAACCGGTAAGCTATTCATAAATTCTCGTGAAGTCTACGCTTTGTTAGATACTGGCTCTACCCATTCTTTTATCTCACCTGCATGTGCTCAGCGTTTAAACTTAACTCCTGAAAATTTGGACTTTGACTTATCAGTTGAAACCCCATTAGGAGAAATGACCATTACATCTACTGTCTATAAATCTTGCCTAGTTCAAATCAACAACCTCACATTACCTGTTGACCTTATTTCTTTGGAAATGCATGAATTTGATGTGATTTTAGGAATTGATTGGTTGACTACCCATTATGCTAAAATTGATTGTTTTCATAAGATTATTAGTTTTCATATTCCTAATCAACCTGTCATGCAAATTCAAGCAACTAAACCATTGAAATCTATAACTGTTATTTCTAGCCATAAAGCCATTCGTTTATTGAAAAACGGATGTCAAACCTTTTTAGCTCATGTCACTGATTTGAACAAAAATACGTCAAACTTGAATGATATTCCCATTGTTAATGAGTTTCCTGACGTTTTTCCTGAAGAACTTCCTGCCTTACCCCCAAATCGTGAAATTGAATTTTGTATTGATCTTGAACCCGGTACCAAGCCCATTTCCAACGCCCCATACCGAATGGCTCCCATTGAACTTCAAGAGTTAAAAGTCCAACTACAGGAATTGTTGGATACCGGTTTCATTCGTCCGAGTGCATCATCTTGGGGTGCTCCTGTTCTATTTGTGAAGAAGAAATACGGGAGTATGAGATTGTGCATTGACTACCGAGAATTGAACCATGTCACCATCAAAAACAGGTACCCGTTGCCTCGGATCGATGACATGTTTGATCAATTACAAGGTGCTCAACATTTCTCAAAGATTGATCTCCGTTCTGGATATCATCAGTTAAAGGTTAAAGCTGAGGACATTCCAAAGACTGCTTTCAGAACTCGTTATGGGCATTATGAGTTTTTAGTCATGCCTTTTGGACTAACCAATGCTCCTGCAGCTTTCATGGACATGATGAACCGAATATTCAAGGAATATTTGGATCATTTTGTGGTTGTCTTTATTGATGACATCCTCATATACTCCAAAAGTCGTGAGAATCATGAACAACACCTGAGATTGATACTCCAGAAGCTCCGTGAGAACAAATTATATGCCAAGTTGAAGAAATGTGAGTTCTGGCTTGAGGAGGTCACGTTTCTTGGGCATGTGATTTCTAGTCAAGGAATATCAGTCGATCCTGCGAAGATCGAAACGGTACGAAATTGGGAACAACCCAAGACAGTAACCGAAGTCCGAAGTTTTCTGGGCCTAACTGGTTATTATCGGAGATTCGTAGAAGGATTTTCTCGAATCGCCACTCCATTAACTCAGCTTACTCGGAAAAGCACAAAATTCATATGGAGCGAGCAATGCGAGAAAAGTTTTCAAGAGCTTAAGAGGAGACTTGTTTCAGCTCCTGTTCTGACCATTCCATCAGGATCGGGAGAATTTGTCATATACAGCGATGCTTCAGGCAAAGGTCTAGGTTGTGTCCTTATGCAACATGGAAAGGTTATAGCCTATGCCTCTCGACAACTCAAAGATTATGAGAAAAATTACCCTACTCATGATCTAGAGTTGGCAGCAGTCGTTTTCGCGTTGAAGATCTGGAGACACTACTTGTACGGAGAAAAAGTGGATATCTATACGGATCATAAAAGTCTCAAGTATTTTTTCACCCAGAAGGAACTCAACATGCGACAACGACGTTGGCTTGAGCTGTTGAAGGATTACGACCACACAATCCAGTATCACCCGGGAAAGGCAAACGTTGTAGCTGACGCTTTGAGCAGAAGATCTTATGCGAGTACAAGTGCACTGCTGACAACACAAAAGTGTATTTTGTATGACTTGCAAAAGATGGAGATAGAGCTAAAGACACCAGGGACCCACTCGAAGATTGCTCACGTGCGAGTAGAACCAGCTTTAATCGATAAAATTAAAGCTGCTCAAGCTACCGATCCGGAACTGATAAACATGATAAAGAAAGTACAAGAAGGTACCATTCCCGAAGCAAGAATCGACGAGAAAGAAATACTTCGAGTCAACTCTCGACTCTGTGTTCTTAACGATCCTGAATTGAAGCATAAAATCATGATGGAGGCACACAACACGCCGTTTGCAATCCACCCAGGAGGTACCAAGATGTATCGAGATCTTCGACATACATTTTGGTGGAACAATATGAAAAAGGGAGATTGCAGAGTTTATCTCAAGGTGCTTAACTTGTCAACGTGTCAAGGCAGAGCATCAAGTACCTAAGGGTCCTTTACAACCACTTGAGGTTCCCGAATGGAAGTGGGAACACATCAATATGGATTTCGTGACGGGTCTTCCCAAAGTTTCTCAAGGCTTAGATGCAATTTGGGTCATCGTAGATAGATTGACCAAATCCGCTCATTTCTTGCCTATACGAGAAAACTTTTCACTTGAACGTCTTGCCGGTATGTACATAAATGAGATCGTGAGATTGCATGGCATGCCAGTTTCCATAGTTTCTGATCGAGATCCTAGATTCACTTCACGCTTTTGGATCAGTCTACAAAAAGCTATGGGCACTGAACTACGTTTTAGTTCTGCATACCATCCTCAAACGGACGGACAATCGGAAAGGACAATCCAGACCCTCGAAGATCTTTTGAGACTTTGCGTACTAGATTTCAAAGGAAGTTGGGATAAGTACTTGCCATTGGTGGAATTTTTCTACAACAACAGTTACCAAGCAAGTATAGGTATTGCTCCATTCGAGGCTTTATATGGACGCAAGTGTCGCTCTCCAGTATGTTGGAATGAGGTAGGAGAAGCAAAACTGTTGGGACCCGAGTTGGTACGCTTGACGACCGAAAAGATCCAAATGATCCGACAACGAATACAGACAGCACAAGAACGACAAAAGAGTTATACCGATCTTCATCGGAGAGATGAGAGATTCAACGTCGGAGATCATGTATTCTTACGTGTTTCTCCATGGAAAGGGGTTACGAGATTCAGAAAGAGAGGAAAGCTCAACCCTCGATTTATTGGCCCATTTGAAATCCTCGATCGAGTAGGATCCGTAGCCTACAGACTAGCCCTACCACCAAGTATGTCTCGCATCCATAATGTTTTTCACATATCTATGTTACGTAAATATGTGAAGGACCCAAACCACGTCATTGGGTTAGAACCGGACGTTATAGAAGAGGATTTAACGTACGAGGAGGTACCTGTTAAGATCCTTGATAAGAAGGAGCAGATTCTACGCTCAAAGGTTATACCTCAAGTTAAGGTTTTATGGAGGAACCAAGATATTGAGGAAATAACCTGGGAGCTAGAATCCGAGATGAAATCTAAATATCCATACCTCTTCGAAATGCCAGGTACGTCAATTTCGGGGACGAAATTTCATAAGGAGGGGAGGTTGTAAGACCCCGAATTTTATGAAATATAAAATTTAATTTTTCTTCATATATATTTTTCATGAAACAGTAAGTGGTTAAATTGACGAAATTTAAAGTTAAGGATGTTATGTGCAAATTTTATTTTGACGGACAATATTCGTTTTGTCGGAGAATATTCGTTTTGTCGGGGAATATTCGTGCCGTACGACGGCGCCGAAATAACAAATTATTTGTGGACCCCACAACGGAATATTTGTCGGATATAGAAAACGACAGAAGTAACCTTTTTAAATAAAAATAGTCAACGGTGTTAACTGTTAAAATACCGGTGATAAAAGAATAGTAGCATACGGTAAATTATGGTATTTTCTGTAGCACACGGTATTGCACAGTGTCTCGTATTATTGATCTGATAATTGACACCGTAACTGTTGCACACCATTTCATCAATAATTGTCGTTGCATAATATTTTATGTTATCAATTCAATAATTGTTGCTACACAGTATTTTGCATTATTGATTCAATAATTGTCATTACACTGTATTTCATATCATCGAGTCAATAATTGTTGCTGCACTGTTTTTAAAATTATTGAACCAAATAATTGTCACAGTAGCAAATATACAGTAATTTATGTTGTTAAATTAATAATAATCTGTAACGTGTTTATTACATTATTGTTGTAGCATTATTTTATTTAATATGCAGGACCTATAGGAAGAAAAATAAAATAAAATAAATAAATGTAAAAAAAAAAAAAAATTAATTAATTATTATGTGAATAGTAACACGTGGACCCTATGTGGGGGCCACATGAGATTTAAGCATGTAAAATGTTGCAGATGTTAGGTGAAATGAAGAGAAAGCAGCCAGACGGCTGCTGCTGCAATTCAGCACTGGCGTGCTGCTCACCTACCGCATAGTAACTTATTTCTCCTATAAATAGCTTGCTCAGCTGAATAGAAAAATCACACCTAAAACATAAAATTTTTTTATAAGAATTTTATGAGTTTTCTCTGAGAATAGTAAGGTTATTTTGAGTGTTTGAAAGCCAAAAGGAGTGCAGAAATTTTTCAAGTAAGTCTTTTATTAAAGAGTAGTAATTTCATAAATTCCTATTTTTCACGGTATTTACATATCTTCCCTTAGAAGACTCTTCTTTGAGAAGATTCATTTTTAAAAGCTTTCTTTGGAAGATTTATTTTGGAATATTATTTTAAAAACTATTTTAAAGTAGTTATATTATACTACAAAAATTATGTTAAATATATATAATTTTGATATTTCATATTATACGAATTATCATACACGTTGAAATTTATATGTGGTAATTACTAATTATATTAAAAATATATAGGTTGATCAACCTCATTTAAATCAATATCCAGTCACGTGTTAAGGTAAGGGGTATCATTCTTTTCATCATCCTAAATGGATATTATTTTCTTTCTTACTGGAAGGGATTATCATTCTTTGATTCTCATATCATTCATTTCTTGTGTCATTTACTTCCATGTATTAAATTGTGGGAATAACCTTACGGCGCGGTTTACCGCCTGTTGGTGAATAACCTTTTGTATTCATTCCTTATTAATCTTTGAGAATAACCTTACGGTGCGGATTGTCGCCTGTTTGGTGAATAACTCTTCGTATTCAAATTGATGGGAATAACCTTACGGTGCGGATTATCGCCTGTTTGGTGAATAACTCTTCGTATTCAAATTAATGAGAATAACCTTACGGCGCGGATTATCGCCTGTTTGGTGAATAACTATTCGTATTCAAATTGATGGGAATAACCTTACGGTGCGGATTATCGCATGTTGGTGAATAACCCTTTTTATTTGTCTCGTGTGGAAATAATTTGTCTACACGAATTATCACATGACACTTTTATTCCATATTCGTAAGTGATATCATTTTCCTTTATACTCATAAGGGATACCATCTTTTTCATCTTCCATTATTCAAACTTACTATGGTAAGGGATATTAATTCCCTTCACCTTTTGTTAATCAAACCTGCTACGGTAAGGGATATTATTTTCTTTCATACTCCTAAATCGAAACTTATTATGGAACTATTGCTTCTATAATTCCTGAAAATATTATATGTTCCATAATAGTTGAACTTCATTATTTCAACTGAACCTTCCTATTTACGTGAACCTTTCTATTGAACTGTAACCGTTATTCTGAACTGTGGATCTTGAATATCATTTTTAAATTTCACTCCACATCATGTTGACAATTTGGACATTATTTGAATCTGCACAAAGTAAACTTCTGATACTTATTGTTTATCCTGTTCTTCTATTCATCATTTGTATCACTATTATTTGTATTAATCATCAAGAATCAAGCTGTTGTGAATATCTGTGGCCGGGGGCACAGATGTGATATAATTGTTGAACAGATGATAGGTTAAAGGCGATATACTAGGTTAAAGGCGATACATTTGTTCGGTGTCTTTTATGGCACGTGGTTAATGTTCTCTTTGGCCCGTAGTGCAAAGATGAACTGTTGATTGGTATGATTATGACCAAAGGCTGAATCTGGTATAATCATGACCGTTGGTGTTATATTGAATGTCTTTGGCCCGTAGTGCAAAGATGAACTGTTGATTGGTATGATTATGACCAAAGGCTGAATCTGGTATAATCATGACCGTTGGTGTTGTATTGAATGTCTTTGGCCCGTAGTGCAAAGATGAACTGTTGATTGGTATGATTATGACCAAAGGCTGAATCTGGTATAATCATGACTGTTGGTGTTATATTGAATGTCTTTGGCCCGTAGTGCAAAGATGAACTGTTGATCTGAATAATTATGACCAGGAACTGTGAAGTTGTATTATCTTGACTAATGGTATTTCAGATGATAAAAGTTGATGATATTTTTACTAAAAAGAGAAGCGAGTGGACATTATAGTCTGCATTATTCTTCTAATAGATTGCTCATTCCGCTGCTATTATTGATCTGAACATTGTTTAAGAATTTAACTACAGTTTTTGATATAAACCTTGTAGTCTATTGTATTCAGAACTCAACTGTTGAAGACTAATGATAATTTATTCGTCATTATCTTAGTCATGATATTTCTTACTGGGCTATTTGAGCTCACCCTTTCTTTTGTTCCATTACAGGAGATGAAAACGTAACAGGGTCTAGCCGGGGAATGGAGTGAGAGTCTGAGGAATAGCTGTCGTAGTCTTCACGTGTTGTAAAATAGTGTGGCAATAATAGTGAAGACTTAGTTGTGTATTATTATACCCTGTATTGTTGTACGTTGTGCTTTGTTGTAATAATTTTGTTGTAGTCTTTTGACGACTCAAGTTTGGGCTGTGTGGGCCTAGATTTGGGGGCGTCACAGTTGGCATCAGAGCTTAGGGATATGGTCTTTAATGGAGATCTGGGGTTAGAACTAGGAGGGGAGAGACGAATAGAATCAGTCACTAGTATGTCCTACCTAAATTAGATTTTATTATCTAATGAGTTGATTTGAATATAGGGACATGAAGTGATGAGTCAGTTTATTTGAACTAATATTTATTTTGTGACCACAGTTTAGTATGGCATCTGGAAATCAAGAGGTTAACTATGAAATACCCGAAGCGAATGTAGCCGAAAATCAAGAAGCCACAAACAATCCTCCTGCCAACTCAGGAAATAATATTCCTGATAACATGATGAATGATGGATTCTTTAGGAATTTCATGCAGTTTATGCAGAATCAGGCAAGAGGAAATCCAGTTAACAATAACGGTAGAAACGCTGGTAATTTGAGGATAGTCACTGTCAAGCAATTTAAAGAATTGGGACCACCTGAATTCCACGGGAAGCCTGACCCACTCAAAGCGGAGGCATGGCTGAAGCAGACGACAAAAATACTTGATGTCCTACAATGCGCTGATGATCAGAAGGTGCCCTTTGCTACTTTTATGTTTCGAGGTGAGGCGGATCACTGGTGGGAAGCGGTAAAACGTATCCACCCTTCAGCACTTGAGATGTCTTGGACAGAATTCCAAGAGCTATTTAATGAAAAGTACTTCCCAGAAAGCATCCGCCATATGAAGGAAGTGGAATTCATTAAGCTGGAGCAGGGAAACATGACAGTTTCTCAATATGAAGCTAAGTTTGCTGAACTGTCTCGTTTTGCGACTCATCTAGTAGATGACGAAGCACGGATGAGTCGGATGTTCTTACGTGGTCTAAGATTCGAAATCCGTCAACAACTTAGCTCTCATAAATTTAGTTTGTATTCAGATGTTGTTGATAGGGCTCAAAGGGTGGAGCAAACAGATGAAAAATTACAGCCAAGAGTCAATGATCAGAGAAATGATAACAACCACAGGAACGAGAACCATCGAGGAGGTAACCAACACTTCGGTGGTAATTCCACATCAAATAACAGAAGAGGAGAATCCAGTGGAAACAATTTCAAAAGAAAGAGATTCCATAATAATTATGGAAGGGCACCAGTACCAGCACCAGCACCGACCCCAGTTTCAAGGGGAGAAGATCGACCACCAGTAAGATGCTATAGGTGTGGTCAGGAATGTCACATCAGCCCAAACTGTACACTGCAGTCCAAAAAGTGCTACAGTTGTGGGAAAGAGGGTCATCTTGCGCGGTTTTGTCCAGCCACAAAATCAAGTCCAGCTGCAGTGATGATACCAAAAGCTAGCGCGGATAAGGGAAAATCTGTAGTTCAAGGGAGAGCTTTTGTTGTGACATCCCAAATGGCACGAAACTCGAACAAGGTGATAACCGGTAAGCTATTCATAAATTCTCGTGAAGTCTACGCTTTGTTAGATACTGGCTCTACCCATTCTTTTATCTCACCTGCATGTGCTCAGCGTTTAAACTTAACTCCTGAAAATTTGGACTTTGACTTATCAGTTGAAACCCCATTAGGAGAAATGACCATTACATCTACTGTCTATAAATCTTGCCTAGTTCAAATCAACAACCTCACATTACCTGTTGACCTTATTTCTTTGGAAATGCATGAATTTGATGTGATTTTAGGAATTGATTGGTTGACTACCCATTATGCTAAAATTGATTGTTTTCATAAGATTATTAGTTTTCATATTCCTAATCAACCTGTCATGCAAATTCAAGCAACTAAACCATTGAAATCTATAACTGTTATTTCTAGCCATAAAGCCATTCGTTTATTGAAAAACGGATGTCAAACCTTTTTAGCTCATGTCACTGATTTGAACAAAAATACGTCAAACTTGAATGATATTCCCATTGTTAATGAGTTTCCTGACGTTTTTCCTGAAGAACTTCCTGCCTTACCCCCAAATCGTGAAATTGAATTTTGTATTGATCTTGAACCCGGTACCAAGCCCATTTCCAACGCCCCATACCGAATGACTCCCATTGAACTTCAAGAGTTAAAAGTCCAACTACAGGAATTATTGGATACCGGTTTCATTCGTCCGAGTGCATCACCTTGGGGTGCTCCTGTTCTATTTGTGAAGAAGAAATACGGGAGTATGAGATTGTGCATTGACTACCGAGAATTGAACCATGTCACCATCAAAAACAGGTACCCGTTGCCTCGGATCGATGACATGTTTGATCAATTACAAGGTGCTCAACATTTCTCAAAGATTAATCTCCGTTCTGGATATCATCAGTTAAAGGTTAAAGCTGAGGACATTCCAAAGACTGCTTTCAGAACTCGTTATGGGCATTATGAGTTTTTAGTCATGCCTTTTGGACTAACCAATGCTCCTGCAGCTTTCATGGACATGATGAACCGAATATTCAAGGAATATTTGGATCATTTTGTGGTTGTCTTTATTGATGACATCCTCATATACTCCAAAAGTCGTGAGAATCATGAACAACACCTGAGATTGATACTCCAGAAGCTCCGTGAGAACAAATTATATGCCAAGTTGAAGAAATGTGAGTTCTGGCTTGAGGAGGTCACGTTTCTTGGGCATGTGATTTCTAGTCAAGGAATATCAGTCGATCCTGCGAAGATCGAAACGGTACGAAATTGGGAACAACCCAAGACAGTAACCGAAGTCCGAAGTTTTCTGGGCCTAACTGGTTATTATCGGAGATTCGTAGAAGGATTTTCTCGAATCGCCACTCCATTAACTCAGCTTACTCGGAAAAGCACAAAATTCATATGGAGCGAGCAATGCGAGAAAAGTTTTCAAGAGCTTAAGAGGAGACTTGTTTCAGCTCCTGTTCTGACCATTCCATCAGGATCGGGAGAATTTGTCATATACAGCGATGCTTCAGGCAAAGGTCTAGGTTGTGTCCTTATGCAACATGGAAAGGTTATAGCCTATGCCTCTCGACAACTCAAAGATTATGAGAAAAATTACCCTACTCATGATCTAGAGTTGGCAGCAGTCGTTTTCGCGTTGAAGATCTGGAGACACTACTTGTACGGAGAAAAAGTGGATATCTATACGGATCATAAAAGTCTCAAGTATTTTTTCACCCAGAAGGAACTCAACATGCGACAACGACGTTGGCTTGAGCTGTTGAAGGATTACGACCACACAATCCAGTATCACCCGGGAAAGGCAAACGTTGTAGCTGACGCTTTGAGCAGAAGATCTTATGCGAGTACAAGTGCACTGCTGACAACACAAAAGTGTATTTTGTACGACTTGCAAAAGATGGAGATAGAGCTAAAGACACCAGGGACCCACTCGAAGATTGCTCACGTGCGAGTAGAACCAGCTTTAATCGATAAAATTAAAGCTGCTCAAGCTACCGATCCGGAACTGATAAACATGATAAAGAAAGTACAAGAAGGTACCATTCCCGAAGCAAGAATCGACGAGAAAGAAATACTTCGAGTCAACTCTCGACTCTGTGTTCTTAACGATCCTGAATTGAAGCATAAAATCATGATGGAGGCACACAACACGCCGTTTGCAATCCACCCAGGAGGTACCAAGATGTATCGAGATCTTCGACATACATTTTGGTGGAACAATATGAAAAAGGGAGATTGCAGAGTTTATCTCAAGGTGCTTAACTTGTCAACGTGTCAAGGCAGAGCATCAAGTACCTAAGGGTCCTTTACAACCACTTGAGGTTCCCGAATGGAAGTGGGACCACATCAATATGGATTTCGTGACGGGTCTTCCCAAAGTTTCTCAAGGCTTAGATGCAATTTGGGTCATCGTAGATAGATTGACCAAATCCGCTCATTTCTTGCCTATACGAGAAAACTTTTCACTTGAACGTCTTGCCGGTATGTACATAAATGAGATCGTGAGATTGCATGGCATGCCAGTTTCCATAGTTTCTGATCGAGATCCTAGATTCACTTCACGCTTTTGGATCAGTCTACAAAAAGCTATGGGCACTGAACTACGTTTTAGTTCTGCATACCATCCTCAAACGGACGGACAATCGGAAAGGACAATCCAGACCCTCGAAGATCTTTTGAGACTTTGCGTACTAGATTTCAAAGGAAGTTGGGATAAGTACTTGCCATTGGTGGAATTTTTCTACAACAACAGTTACCAAGCAAGTATAGGTATTGCTCCATTCGAGGCTTTATATGGACGCAAGTGTCGCTCTCCAGTATGTTGGAATGAGGTAGGAGAAGCAAAACTGTTGGGACCCGAGTTGGTACGCTTGACGACCGAAAAGATCCAAATGATCCGACAACGAATACAGACAGCACAAGAACGACAAAAGAGTTATACCGATCTTCATCGGAGAGATGAGAGATTCAACGTCGGAGATCATGTATTCTTACGTGTTTCTCCATGGAAAGGGGTTACGAGATTCAGAAAGAGAGGAAAGCTCAACCCTCGATTTATTGGCCCATTTGAAATCCTCGATCGAGTAGGATCCGTAGCCTACAGACTAGCCCTACCACCAAGTATGTCTCGCATCCATAATGTTTTTCACATATCTATGTTACGTAAATATGTGAAGGACCCAAACCACGTCATTGGGTTAGAACCGGACGTTATAGAAGAGGATTTAACGTACGAGGAGGTACCTGTTAAGATCCTTGATAAGAAGGAGCAGATTCTACGCTCAAAGGTTATACCTCAAGTTAAGGTTTTATGGAGGAACCAAGATATTGAGGAAATAACCTGGGAGCTAGAATCCGAGATGAAATCTAAATATCCATACCTCTTCGAAATGCCAGGTACGTCAATTTCGGGGACGAAATTTCATAAGGAGGGGAGGTTGTAAGACCCCGAATTTTATGAAATATAAAATTTAATTTTTCTTCATATATATTTTTCATGAAACAGTAAGTGGTTAAATTGACGAAATTTAAAGTTAAGGATGTTATGTGCAAATTTTATTTTGACGGACAATATTCGTTTTGTCGGAGAATATTCGTTTTGTCGGGGAATATTCGTGCCGTACGACGGCGCCGAAATAACAAATTATTTGTGGACCCCACAACGGAATATTTGTCGGATATAGAAAACGACAGAAGTAACCTTTTTAAATAAAAATAGTCAACGGTGTTAACTGTTAAAATACCGGTGATAAAAGAATAGTAGCATACGGTAAATTATGGTATTTTCTGTAGCACACGGTATTGCACAGTGTCTCGTATTATTGATCTGATAATTGACACCGTAACTGTTGCACACCATTTCATCAATAATTGTCGTTGCATAATATTTTATGTTATCAATTCAATAATTGTTGCTACACAGTATTTTGCATTATTGATTCAATAATTGTCATTACACTGTATTTCATATCATCGAGTCAATAATTGTTGTTGCACTGTTTTTAAAATTATTGAACCAAATAATTGTCACAGTAGCAAATATACAGTAATTTATGTTGTTAAATTAATAATAATCTGTAACGTGTTTATTACATTATTGTTGTAGCATTATTTTATTTAATATGCAGGACCTATAGGAAGAAAAATAAAATAAAATAAATAAATGTAAAAAAAAAAAAAAAAATTAATTAATTATTATGTGAATAGTAACATGTGGACCCTATGTGGGGGCCACATGAGATTTAAGCATGTAAAATGTTGCAGATGTTAGGTGAAATGAAGAGAAAGCAGCCAGACGGCTGCTGCTGCAATTCAGCACTGGCGTGCTGCTCACCTACCGCATAGTAACTTATTTCTCCTATAAATAGCTTGCTCAGCTGAATAGAAAAATCACACCTAAAACATAAAAATTTTTTATAAGAATTTTATGAGTTTTCTCTGAGAATAGTAAGGTTATTTTGAGTGTTTGAAAGCCAAAAGGAGTGCAAAAATTTTTCAAGTAAGTCTTTTATTAAAGAGTAGTAATTTCATAAATTCCTATTTTTCACGGTATTTACATATCTTCCCTTAGAAGACTCTTCTTTGAGAAGATTCATTTTTAAAAGCTTTCTTTGGAAGATTTATTTTGGAATATTATTTTAAAAACTATTTTAAAGTAGTTATATTATACTACAAAAATTATGTTAAATATATATAATTTTGATATTTCATATTATACGAATTATCATACACGTTGAAATTTATATGTGGTAATTACTAATTATATTAAAAATATATAGGTTGATCAACCTCATTTAAATCAATATCCAGTCACGTGTTAAGGTAAGGGGTATCATTCTTTTCATCATCCTAAATGGATATTATTTTCTTTCTTACTGGAAGGGATTATCATTCTTTGATTCTCATATCATTCATTTCTTGTGTCATTTACTTCCATGTATTAAATTGTGGGAATAACCTTACGGCGCGGTTTACCGCCTGTTGGTGAATAATCTTTTGTATTCATTCCTTATTAATCTTTGAGAATAACCTTACGGTGCGGATTATCGCCTGTTTGGTGAATAACTCTTCGTATTCAAATTGATGGGAATAACCTTACGGTGCAGATTATCGCCTGTTTGGTGAATAACTCTTCGAATTCAAATTAATGAGAATAACCTTACGGCGCGGATTATCGCCTGTTTGGTGAATAACTATTCGTATTCAAATTGATGGGAATAACCTTACGGTGCGGATTATCGCATGTTGGTGAATAACCCTTTTTATTTGTCTCGTGTGGAAATAATTTGTCTACACGAATTATCACATGACACTTTTATTCCATATTCGTAAGTGATATCATTTTCCTTTATACTCATAAGGGATACCATCATTTTCATCTTCTATTATTCAAACTTACTATGGTAAGGGATATTAATTCCCTTCACCTTTTGTTAATCAAATCTGCTACGGTAAGGGATATTATTTTCTTTCATACTCCTAAATCGAAACTTATTATGGAACTATTGCTTCTATAATTCCTGAAAATATTATATGTTCCATAATAGTTGAACTTCATTATTTCAACTGAACCTTCCTATTTACGTGAACCTTTCTATTGAACTGTAACCGTTATTCTGAACTGTGGATCTTGAATATCATTTTTAAATTTCACTCCACATCATGTTGACAATTTGGACATTATTTGAATCTGCACAAAGTAAACTTCTGATACTTATTGTTTATCCTGTTCTTCTATTCATCATTTGTATCACTATTATTTGTATTAATCATCAAGAATCAAGCTGTTGTGAATATCTGTGGCCGGGGGCACAGATGTGATATAATTGTTGAACAGATGATAGGTTAAAGGCGATATACTATGTTAAAGGCGATACATCTGTTCGGTGTCTTTTATGGCACGTGGTTAATGTTCTCTTTGGCCCGTAGTGCAAAGATGAACTGTTGATTGGTATGATTATGACCAAAGGTTGAATCTGGTATAATCATGACCGTTGGTGTTATATTGAATGTCTTTGGCCCGTAGTGCAAAGATGAACTGTTGATTGGTATGATTATGACCAAAGGCTGAATCTGGTATAATCATGACCGTTGGTGTTATATTGAATGTCTTTGGCCCGTAGTGCAAAGATGAACTGTTGATCTGCATAATTATGACCAGGAACTGTGAAGTTGTATTATCTTGACTAATGGTATTTCAGATGATAAAAGTTGATGATATTTTTACTAAAAAGAGAAGCGAGTGGACATTATAGTCTGCATTATTCTTCTAATAGATTGCTCATTCCGCTGCTATTATTGATCTGAACATTGTTTAAGAATTTAACTACAGTTTTTAATATAAACCTTGTAGTCTATTGTATTCAGAACTCAACTGTTGAAGACTAATGATAATTTATTCGTCATTATCTTAGTCATGATATTTCTTACTGGGCTATTTGAGCTCACCCTTTCTTTTGTTCCATTACAGGAGATGAAAACGTAACAGGGTCTAGCCGGGGAATGGAGTGAGAGTCTGAGGAATAACTGTCGTAGTCTTCACGTGTTGTAAAATAGTGTGGCAATAATAGTGAAGACTTAGTTGTGTATTATTATACCCTGTATTGTTGTACGTTGTGCTTTGTTGTAATAATTTTGTTGTAGTCTTTTGACGACTCAAGTTTGGGTTGTGTGGGCCTAGATTTGGGGGCGTCACAAAGATCCTTGTTGGGATAGACCTTACCATAAACTCTTAAGTTATTAGGAGTATGTTAAACCTTTCATAAGTGGCAGTTAAGTTTTTTCCTTATACATGAGTAAATATTTCGTATTGTTGAGTCAGCAAGGATTATTTGTTATCCCTTACTTCGTCAGTTCCTTTATGCATCACCAAAAAGTCTTCCTATACCTCTTTGGTCGTAGTACAATTTATCACATTCTCAAAAAACTCATCTTCTAGAGGCATGAACAAAATATTCTTAGCTCTTTTATCCATTTGGACTAGCTTTTTGTCGCTTTCTATCTATTCAGCTTTCTATTTGACTACAACTTTTTCAGGATCATCAGGTGTTGGACTTATCTTAGTAGAAACAAATTGACCTTTCAAAACAGCATCGAACAACTCATCATCAATTGCATGCATATATGCCTGCATATGAACTTTCCAGTTAACAATTTTTTCTCTTATAAGAAGTGGTGGTTTATTTCCACCTCCAAGCTCAGAATCATTTTTATTACGTGTCATAGATCTACTTAAGTGGTTAAGCTATAAATTTAAAATTTAAAATTTAAAATCAGGAGAACCTGCTCTGATACCAATTGAAGGTTCTCAGAGGCACAAAAAAGATCTAGAAGGGGATGTTGAATAGGTCTTTTCGAAACGTTTGATTTGTTTTAAAATTGGTTTATAAAAAGTTTATCAACTTTTGTAAAACACAGCGAAATATAATTTTGAATATCCCATTTAGATGGGATTTTAGCAAATATAATTCAGAGATGAAGTCACACACAATTACAATATAAAATATGACTGAAAGTAAGTCCAGAAATAAAAATTATGGAGACAACAAAGTTTAAGTGATTCGGAGATTAAATAACTCCTACATCTGCTCTTCTACTCCATGAGTAGGAAATTCACTAAGGATATGATCAAATAGATCAATTATAACAAAACCACTAAGGTTCTTCTAAGTCACTTAGTCTCAGGAAACAAGGACACTTAGTCTAGATCACTTAGATTTCTTCAAGTCACACAAACTTGGCAGATTGTCACACAGACATTGGTAGAGATAAAGATGTTTGTGTATTGCTGCTAAGTTTGCAATATAAGTCTACTCTCTGGTACTTAGCAGCTTGAGCAGTTCTACTTTTCGTATAGTGGTTTTTTATTCTTTCAGAATTTCTTCAGAGTTTTTTCTTGTTCTTCGCCTTTCTTCTTTTATTTGAATTATGCTCGATCTTTTATAATGCTTTAGAAATCTTTCTGTTGCAATATAGTTGTTGTTCATTAATTGTTTTGATTCTTGAGATATATGTAGTGAATATTTTGTGTTTAGGCAAAATGTCTTTCTATTTTGTCAACCTATCAGATTTCCACATATAGTAATTTTTTAATTGGTCCTTCAATGTTAACTAGCCAGTAAACACATGCATCTTTAGACTTTAGATTTTTGTTTTGACTTACATCGAGCCCTTCATCTCATGATATTTCCATTGTCAGTATTCTGTCAACTTTTACTATTATAAGAAATGAGCTAATCGTATAGAAGGTATATTACTATACGATCAGACATGCTCCAATATGAACTAAGTTTCTAAACGATATTCTCTTTCTATACGAATTAGAATTGCAATACGATTATGATTTCGTAATGTGATTCGCCAATTGTTCCACGAACTTGATTTACAATACGATCAACCTTTGTACTACGATCTTACTGTGCAATACGATCTTTCTATTGTTATACGATCCAGAGATGCCATCAATATGATATGTCCTAAACTCTACACAATAATTTCTCATGAGATCAACCTAACATATTTGATCTTTTCTAAACTAAGTCCTTGTACAATTTTGAAACAAGAAAGGACTTAATAGAAGTTATCTTGACAAATATACTTTTATCATTCATCAACAAAGAAGGTGATCATGTCATCATTAAATCAAACATGCAGTTCCTAACAAGTACATTCATTTCCATTCACAAAGAACTCTTGCATTAAGAAACATCTGGAAAAGTTAGGGATGCATGCTACTATTACTGTCCAGAAAGAATAACTAATAAAAAAAACGTCTAAAAAAATCAAATGTCCATAAAGAATAATAAATTAGTTGAATCATGTTTTTATAATCAAGTTTCTAAACCAATTTTCGTTATGTTTTAAGTTAGTATTCTCTATATAATTAGACTTTCATGAAACATTATTAATTCTTCAATTTAAATAAATTATTTACCTTGTTGATCTGTCAAAAATGACTTATAACTCATATGCAGGCACACATAAAACTTCTAAATAACCAAAAGAGAATAAAAATCTTTTTTTTATAGATTAAGTTCAGTCTTGATCTATACATACATCTATATATATGTGTGTGCGTGTGTATTATATATATATATATATATATATATATATGTATATATATTATCATTGAATGAATTTGGGCCTTCAAAACAGCAGTGAATGGCTAGTGCTCTAGAGACTCTATGTGGGCATGCTTATGGAGCTAACCAATAACAAATGCTTGTAACTCAAACATACACTGCTATATAATGTTCAATAAAGGAGACTACTTTGGTTCTTAAACAAAACTCCATAAACCAAGTTCAACACAAATGACATATTATCCTAGTAGTTGGAATGACCGAGAAACAAGATTTTTGTATGAAAATTTGAGTATTCAATTTTTAAATCTATCCCCTTTTTGCAATTAAACAAATAATATAATAATATTTTTTGTACATATAAATTCCTCACATATAATAGAATGATAAATTTATAAAAGTGATTTTTTTTTCATTGAAACTTAAAAACACAAAAAAAAAGAATTTTATTAAGTTTTCTATTATTTTTTTATTAAAAACTCATAAACAATACAAAGAAAACTTCAAATTTTTTCTTTTTTTTTCTTTTATGTTCTACTTAAGTTTTCTATTCTTTTCTTTGCTATCTAAATCTCAAAAACAGAGTGTAAGTTTAGTCTCTTAAATCACATTAAATAAAGTAAAAACATTAAATTATGGGTATTGGATATGAGTGAGTATTCAGTTATAATCGAACCAACTATTGAATTTTATATAATTTCACTAACCGAACAAATATTCGAAATTAGTATTAACCGAAAACTGAATAAGCGAATTATACTATTTGGTTATTTGATATATAACCGAAATATAAACCTTTTTTTTTTTAGCAAACAAAAAATTTCATTTCAAATTTCACACTAGAGTTTTCAAATAATATTTAATCACAATCTACAACCATAATAATTCATAAACTAGTTTTATAATTTCAAATTATCAATAAATAAGTATATAACTATAAAATAAAGTTTAAAATATTTTTTTTAAACATATAATTCGATTATTTGGGTATCCAAATAACATAATTTTTCTAACCAAAATCAAATGCGAATATCAAATAATTAAACGATTATAACCGAATAAAATAAAATAATCAAATAACTAAAATAATTCAATTAATTTTTTTAATTCAATTAGATAATTCGATTTTACTCTCTTTTTTTCTCATCCTAACTATCGGGTAAAGAGAAGTGGGTCCGCTTAATGTGTGTCCTAAATGTACATATTAAGTGCGGAAAACAAGAGATAAAACTCACTAAATATTAAGTATTTCTTTATATATATTTATACTGAATTCAATACATGAGGTCCACTAATATATTATTTTTTTATACATTAAATTCAGTATAAATATATAAATAAATAATATTATATATTAAATTTCGCGTTTAGCATGTGTCCTAAGGACAAATTCTAAAACAATCCATAGAAAAATTAAACTTAGCTATTTTTGTTGTTTGAACTTTGAAGTTAAAGGGACTACAGTAAACATGACATAAATAACACGGCGCATAATTTGGACCTTTGGGTCTCTTCAACTTTTGTTACTGTATTTTTCCTTGTCAGCAGCCCCTCAACTTAAAGGATTTGGTTAGCATGAAGTTGGGCGCCCAAGACCATCGGTCAATTGATGGCTTCGGCGCCCGACACGTCATCCCCGAGAAAAATGGAGGGTCGGGATGTGATTTTGATTTTTGAATTTTTCCGCCCAAAAAAATTCCCGCCCTCATCCCGACCCTCCATTTTTCCCGAGAATGACGTGTCGGGCGCCGAAGCCATCAATTGACCGATGGTCTTGGACGCCCAACTTCATGCTAACCAAATCCCAACTTAAAAGCCACAGGCCCACAATAATGTTGCTATATTATGAGGCTGGGGGTTGCTTAGATGCCACCGACAGTGACAAAACATCATCAAAACAAATATAACCCCCCCCCCCCCCCCCCAAATGAACGGTCAGGGGAAGAGGAGGAGAGAGAAAAGAGAGGAAACCTTTTTGAGTGGGGGAATGGGGAAGCAGAGCAGGCATGTGGATATGAGTGGGGAACACTACCCGACTCCTCTATCATCAGAATTCAGAAAACTCTTGAATAATTGAGGCCACAGTGACAGGAAAACAAAAAGGAACAGCAAAAGAAAAGTAAAAGAAAAGAAAAGAAAAGAGGCCCCCCTTTTCTCTAATCTCTCTATCCCGTCAATTTTACTTCAAATATTGGTACTACAAGTCAAGAAAATCCAGCATTTGCCAATACCCACAAGTCTTCACAGCCATTTCAATTGGTTTCTGTGAATTTTCTGCTCCCTTTTGTGGCATCAATCAGTTTATTTGTAGGTTTTTTGTTTCTTCCCATTTTAGCTCTTAATTTTCAGTTCATCAAGATGCCTAGACCAGGCCATAGGCCATATGAGTGTGTTAGAAGAGCTTGGCATAGTGATAGACACCAGCCCATGAGAGGCTCTCTCATTCATGAAATCTTCAGGCATTCTCTCTCTCTCTCTCTCTCTCTCTCTCTCTCTCTCTCTCTCTCTCTCTCTCTCTCTCTATATATATATATATATATATATATATATATATATATATATATATATATATATAATTGCTTTCAATTGCATATAACTTTGTTTTTCTCTATTTCTTATGGGTATTTTTTGTTTGGTCAGGGTTGTGCATGAGATTCATAGTTCGGCAACTAAAAAGAACAAAGAATGGCAAGAAAAGCTCCCTATTGTTGTCTTGAAAGCTGAAGAAATTATGTACTCCAAAGCAAATTCTGAGGTTTCTTCTTTACTCTGCTTCTTATTTTCTACTCAATTTTGTTGCTATAGTTGGTCCGGGTATTTATACTTTTGTTGTTTATTGTTCATGTTTTAATTACATGATTTGATTTCTTAGGCTGAGTATATGGATATTAAAACACTTTGGGACAGAGCAAGTGATGCCATTAATACAATTATTCGACTAGATGAGACTACTGAAACTGGAGTATTCTTGCAGCCTTGTATTGAAGGTATCCATTTAATTTATTTGCCAATTGTAGAATTGAATATACTTAGGATATGGTTATGTGAATTAGTCCATATTCATCAATATGGGTGAGTACGTGAATTTATGGATGTTTTATGTTTCTGTCCCACCCCTTTTGGTACATATTATTATGTAGTCTGCCCTAACACTCACTTTCAAAAATTTTATTATTTGAGCGAGCGTTTTGGGAATATTTGCATTGAAATGAATTACTGCTTTAGTTTTAAACCTTACTAATTTTTATTTGTAATAATGTTGGTGTAAATCTCTGATAATTTGCAATAATTTTTATTTTCTTAGCTGCTCTCAATTTGGGTTCCACACCAAGAAGAGCATCAAGAAGTCAACGGAACAATACTCCGAGTAATTACCTTAGTCCCAGCAGTCCTGATCCAATATGTGTTCCTTCAAGCAATTTACAGAAGACAACTCAGGGAAATCATAGAACTAGTAATCTGTTTATGTCTAGATATTTGAACTTCATGAGACCCACTACCACTAGTTTCACCTGTTTTGGTGTGGCATCTCAGAGCCCGTCTGTTTATCCCTTATATTATGGAGATCATCTTCAATCTACAGGGTCTGCGTTTAGTTTTGATACCCTCTCCAAGTTAAATTCTCATTCCATGGAGCCTGGTGAGTTGGGTGTTAAGCAAAACCTTTCTTCTTGTAAGACAGATGCTTTGAGTAAAATTACGCAAGCAGATATAGTAGATTCTGCTGAGAACTTGCATGAAACTGGGTGTGATCTGTCATTGCGGTTGGGCTGTCTTGGAGTTCCATGTACAGTGATTGAGAATAGCGTCACCAAAGAGGTGGAAAATGTTGGTTCAAGGACTCCTCCAGAAGGGAACAAGATGAGTGATTCATCTCCACAAATTGATAAGAAGACTTTCTCCCACAAGTCTTGCTCTGGTGACCCGGTAGATACCTGTCCGAGTAATTGGACTTCTGAGACTGAAACTTTGAATATGAAGAAATCTTTGAGAAAGAGGAAGGCTGTTTTTGACCACCTGTGCGAGGACAAGCAATTCTTTTGGCATCCAAAGCTTCCATGTAACCACTTGACTGAGTGGACGAGCAATGCAGGTTCGTAAATTAATATGCGCTTTAGCAGCTTTGTTTGAAAATTTTGAATTATTTATAGAAATTATGTATTTTTGCAGCCTCAACATAATGTTGCCTGGACTTTTATCATAAGACCTTGATGTTTAACTTAATTGGTATGTGTGAGGAGTCCAGCTGCAGATGAACATTTCAGCATAATAGTAAATATGTGTTAGGGCAGAGCCCTCTTTGTCACTGTTCTTCGGAGACTATCTATATTTGGGATCTATTTATAATGTATCACTCCTAGTTATTAGAATAGGCAGCAACATATTTAATTTATGTAAAGCTTATCTTTTACTTAAATTTTCTTCAGTATCTTGGCATTATAGGCATTCTACATTAAAATTTTTTGTGAAGTTACGAGCGTATGGAGAGATCTAATAGCAGTTGTTGCTGCTCTACTTGCATGTTGACTACTTCTACAAGAACTTAGGGATAAGAATAACTTTTTGACAAGTTTCGTTTTGTGTTAATTTAATGACCCAACTCCTAAAGCTTATCGATCCTTTGTTTTTGAGGTCTTTAAATATATCAGAGTTCTATGTGTGGATGAGGGGTAAAGAGTTGTCTCTTCCTTGAGCTTAAACTATAAAAAAGTAATGTGCCAGTGGACTGGGTTCGTGGACCACACGACTGGCCTAATTAAGAAGTGGGTATAAATTTTGGATAAGGCTTGATGTTCGTTGAACGGGGAGCAACGAGTGTCTCTATATTTATTTATTTATATACTATGCCTGTGGTCCAAGGACTCCATCTTTGCTTTAGTTATAAAGTGGGGAGGAAATGATTAAGCCTATTGTTCTTATTGCTGTTGGGAAATGCTTGTGCAGTCCTCGATTGACCATAAAATAATTGTTTTGTATCGAAAAATACTTGAAAAAATCTTGATTACAGTTGTATATATAACTTTATGAGTGGCCAGGAGGGGGGTGAGTGGGCTGTAGCCTGGCCCCAAATTTCAGTTATAATACTGCAAATCAAATAGTGAAGCCTGACCTTTAAGAATCCTTCTCAGATGATCCTGGCAATGGATGCTTAATAGTTAATATAGCTAACAGTAATATATCTACAGTAAAAGCAACAAAGTAAACAGTTATGCTATGTAGGATAAGCACCTCTAACATTGTTCATATTCAGCGTTCCAAATCTATCTTGTCCATTGTTAGAACTTAGAACTACTACAGTGTAATAATGTCTTCGAGATTATATGCTAACTGAGAACAGTAGTCTATCACTCTGGTAAATTGTGTCATCTTTTAAATCTACAAAGATATTAGCTTTTGCTGACTTGGGTAAACAAACTGATCATACACTTAACTTCATTATGAAAAGAAAAGGAGAACCACTAAAAGGACTGGTATTTCTTGATGAAGGATGCTCCGAGCCTGTAGTGGGTGGAGTAGATCATACGAAGCCTTTGACACTATTTTCACAAATAGAGTACAATTAGATTTGAAAGCCACAACCATTAGGTTGTTCAAGGTTAGGAGACGTTGAGAAGGCACGGGCATTGTTTGAGAAAATGCCGTTGAGAGATCTTGCTTCTTGTTGTTGTTGATGTGTGGGGCTGCCCAACAAGGATATGGTAAAAAAAACATTGGTTGTATTTGAGAGAATGATAGGAACAGGTTTGAAACTGAATGAGTTAACCTTTACTGGGATTCTCAGTGCTTGTGCACATGCAAGGTTAGTTGAGGAGGGCTGTAAATATTTCAAGATGATTTCTTAGCCCGCCCCAATTGAAATTTCTGGCTCCGCCCCTGAGTGACGTGGTTTTGTTTTTCTGATGACTTTAAAAAGATGGCAAAAGGAATACATTAATTTATGAAGCTGGTTCAGGATTGAAAGTGAAAATTGCTAACCCATGCACCCTTTAAAATTGTAAACTAAAAAGACCTATCAGATACTCAAGTAAGCACCGAGTAAAGTGCAAGTTGGCCCGATGATGGAGCCCCCAAGGAAAGTAATAGATAAGGTATGTTATGTGGAACCGAGGTTCATAAGTTATCTGCAATTGTAGCCAGGAACGTGCTTATCATACTTATTTCCCTATATTCTAGTGGGAATTATTAGGTTTCTGCTGTCCCAAGCACTTTAACAGGACCTAAACAATAATCAAATAGTTTTAATGGAGGTATTTGTACATTTTAACTTCTTGCATCACTGATATTAGTCTTTTTTCAGAAATGAACCTGTTTCTGCTGTGGAAGTAGAGGGCTGTGTGTTTGAACAGATGTATTTAATCCTGATGAGTTTCTTATGGACCTTCTAAGTGCTTAGAGGAATTACAAGTTGGTAAAATTTAGCAAATTTGAAACATCTGCTGCATGAATGGAGAAAGGAAAGGAATTTCAGCGTGTCTATCGAGCCTTTGATGGGCGAGTAAAATTGATTGGACAGTTTTTCCGAAGAAATGAATTTAGTGAAGTGACTTTTGCAGTCGCCAGTGGGTAATTTAATGTGTTCTATACGTGCTCTACTTTTCTTCAGTGGGTCCCTTTGAAAGTTTGGTGTACTAGGGCATGTCAACAAACTTGTGCATCAACCCTTTACCAAAAAGGGCAAGGTGATCCATTATCACCCATTGCTTTCACTAAGCATATACTTCTGTCTCCTCCACTTGTCAAGGAATATAGTGAAGGAATTTAGAGGGAGTTTTTGTTATAGGTCCACATAGCCACCTTTTATTTCTTGTGACAAGTCCATTATTTTGAAATCGCTTAAGGAGTGATTAACTTGGAGAACTAACTTTCTCTATCTCTAAAGTCTAAACTGGAAATAATATCTACAAATTGTTGCGTCACCGATGCCGTAATACTCATTATTGATCTTGTATTAGAAGAGTAAAGAACTTTCAGCATGTAAAGATAATTAATTAAATCTTTTTATCCCTTTTATATCTACTTGTATAGTTGTCTATGAACATGTATCTTCTAAATTAGTTGTTTGATTTGTGTAATCTAAACAAAATTCTCCATGCTTCTTTTGCAGAGCCATGAATTCATGTTATATTTGAAATCAAGTCTATCTGTACAAATCTCTCTGTCTGCTTCTGAAGACGGAACATTTTTAAAGCCAAATCTTTCAAAATTTCCTCTATGGAGAACACAATCAATGTAAGCTATTCTAAATCAATCCTCATTCGAAAAGAGAGAAGATATGGAAATAGTAGGAGAAGAAGACAGGGATGACAATGGCGATGACAATAATGAAGACAAAGAAGAACTGAAGTTAAACTCTATTTGCAAGCGCTGATGGAGCAAGTAATAAGATACCGTCTCTTTTTTCTCTTCAGATTCAAGTTCTCGAAGCAATATTGCAGCTAGAAATTTTTTGATGAACTCTCGACAACAATCTTTCCCCTTGCATATAACCTCTTCACATTCCATACTATCAATAGTTGCTGTCCCTTGAATTTCCTCAGCATGAACAGTTCCTTCTCTCTTCCCAAGCATCACCGTTGAGTTGTCAAACTTCAAAATATATGCTTGCTTACAACCTTCAAAAGAGCCTCTGGCCCAACGTGTCAATGATATAGTAGGCATCCTTGTCTACTTTAAACACGAAGAAATGATCATTCCAACTTACTATATAAATCCTCGTTTCATTGTCTCCTTCCATGTTGCTAATCTCGTTCCATATTTCATCAAAAGACATGGCTCCTTTCAAGGCCTCAAACTTTTCGGGACCAAAAAACCCAACAAAAGATTTCTCATGTGAGACACTTACGGGGCGAAGGCGAGCATGCAAAACGGTCTCAAGATCAAAGTGCTTGTTGGGGAAGTTATTTACAACAGCCTTATTGTTGCAAAGCTTTTGCCATTCAGAGGAACCATCGATAATGAGTGTGTTGAATTCTGTTCCTGTTGGCATTCTGTCTTGGTTTGATTGGAGCCAGTGGGTAATGACAGCAACTAGAGCTGTGCAAGCGCTCTCCCCAGCGGCCTTATCACTACATTGATCAAAAGAAGCAAAGAAAACCTGGGCTTTGAGCTTTGTCTGCCCATCTCTGCTGGTCAGTTCCATTGCTTCCCAGTTACCTGCTGTGTGGTTTCTGGTTTGGCACTGTGATTTTGAAGGTTCAGTGGCATCTACTTTCTGCCAGTAATAACATTTTATTGTCAATTAATGTAGTTAAAATGTAATGTATAAATTTGTTTTTGCCATGTCTTAAATTTACAAGATGGCTCGAGTACCAAAAAAAAAACTATCCCATAAAAGATGGCTCAATTACACTAGAATGCTATACAAAAACTAGTTTATCCTCAGAAGTACTTGGGTGGTGTCCACTAATTTAAAGAAAACAGATGCTCTGGTATATGTGCGGTTCATCATGGGCGAAAATGAAATTTATTTGATACTCGCTCTACTTTAAATTTTTTAATTTAGGTCACATAAGTCATCTATTTTGGGATTGCGGGAGTAGAAACACTTTGAAATTTGACAAAACAACTCGTCTTTTTAGGACGCAGGGAATAACACCATTGGGGTTGTGTGCTTGTTTGTTAGTGTCACTGAAACAAACTATTATTTACCCTTTTGTCCCATTAATTGTCAAAAAATTATCGCTAATGGTCAAATTGATCATTTTTAGAATCATAAATTGTACCTGAGTCAAACCAAAGGTGACTGAGTCAGCACGGGAAGAATAGTTGAGCAGTTGGTGAAAATGAATCTTATTCCCATCACCATGTAAACTAGTTGTACTAGTAAATCGCTCTGATTTGGATTTGAATCTCTTCCATGAGAAGAAGGGAACTTTCTTAACTTGGTCCGACTTAATATCTGAACTCAGCGACAATCTTGACTCGATACTGCCCGAGTCAAGCATGACGGACTCATCTGAGCCACTCAAACTCAGTTTGTTTTGAACTGTCCCATGGACAACCAAATCTTTTAGCTGGGGTATGTTGTGTGCCAATAGTCTTGTTGAGTCTTGAGAATCTCGTATCCCCACAAAGCTCACTAACACCTAATACATGTATATATGTCATGTTTGATTTGACCAATTTTTGGTTAATTAAGAATCATAAATAAGATGGTTAGGAAAATCTAAGATAAACAATTTTATAAACAGAACGTTATGCAAATTGAATGGCATTGATACAAGGGAGAGTTGCATTTTATAAGATGTTGCACCAAGTAAAAATGTCAATTTTTTAATTAAATAGTGAAAGATATATTTAAATGGAAAGATGTTGCACCAAGTAAAAATGTCAACTTCAGTGAAATGATAATCTTACTGAAAATGTAGCTTCTGTGCGAAATCCAGCTGCTTGTAAATTGAGTGGTAGCTTTTTTTCAACCTGGAACTCCATCTTTGAAGCCAATTCTGCTATATTGAGAGACACCTTTCCAATCACATTCAATTTACCCTTGTCCAGTCCCTAAATTTATACATTCATATAACTATCAATGATAAATAAAATAAAAATTGAGATGATAATATATAATAATGTATAATTTTTAATACACAATATACATTGCGAACTCTTATTCATTATGGGTACAATTTATTTGATTTTAATATAAAATACTATGACTATTATAAACTAATTAAAAAGTAATATTAATTACTATATCCATTGTTTGCAAAATTAAAATAAATTTATTTTAATTTATTTTGAATTTTAAAATTTAATAAATTAATTTAAAAAATCAAAATATATATCTAATTTCGTATCAGATGCACTATATTATGCTAACTAATTGAAGAATCAAAACAGCAACAAGCTAGAGATATTCATGGAAATTATAAATAAATAAATAAAGAAAAATTTAATAAAAACACTTACACATAAGATGCTAAAGGAAACATCCCACCTTTGACCATCACTTGAAAAAACTATACAATTCTCAAACTCATCATCCTCCCATTCAACTGAAAATTCTCCATTCTTCACAATCTTTTCGCTTGAAAAGTGTTTAATTTTTCGTCTTCTCGAAGAGAATGGAAGAACAAACCCTACTAGTACAGGAGGTTCTCCTTTCCATCTTATTTGAATTGCCATGATTTTCTCTCTCCAAAAATCGTGGTCAAGCCCTTCTAGCTTCAATGGCTTCAACTTCACAGCAAACTTCCGCCGCGGAGCCGCCACGGCCGGAGGCCATGGCGACCACTTCATCATCTTCACCACCATGGAGTTGGAAGAAGTTGTCAAAGCAGAAATAAATATTCAGTTTTATATATATAGGAAAGAGAAAGCGATTACTTAAAATGCAATTTAAAACAAAAGAAAGAGAGAGGAAGAAGCAACCAAAAATATGTACACGGTAACACGGGGAACAATTCAAACGAGTAAGCAAATGCGTGTGTATATATATATATATATATATATATATATATATATATATATATATATGTATATATATGTATATCGTTTTTCTTGGGAGTTTCCAAACTTATAGTATATCATGCATTTGATATTAACACGGTTGTGTTTAAATAGTATAAAATGTAATAAAATTATGTTGATTTTTATTATGAGTAGACGCATTAATTTTTTTTTTTTTTATTATTATTATTTCAATTATTTCTTTTTTTGAATACACACAAATATTGGAACAAATTCAGAAGCGGAGAATCGGATACGTGCATATTAAGATAAACAAACAAGGTACCCCTACAATTAAGTTTGCAATCATTAGTGATCGAACTCTTAATTGTTTAGACCTATTTTAATTTAAAATGCTCTAATTTGTCAGAATTACACTTTTAATATACATACCCAAAATATCTATTTCAATGATCAATTTTAATAAATGTAAAAGTAAGTTCAGATATTTAGAGGGAGAAATTGAGTAATTGTAGCAAGTAAAACAACTTTAACCCTACGTTATTAGAGAGTATACGTGTAGGTATATTATTTATATATGAGTTGATATGAGGAAAAAAAGTTCGTTTTTTTTGGAAAAGAATAGTTTTAGGAATAAATGATGACTCTTTGACTTTATAATCTAAGTTGGAGGGTGATTCCTATAAACGAAATTAACTCAAATTGTATTTGTACATAAATAACTAAATTCAATTTAGTTTATTTTTATCTAACTTGGAAGTACTAATTCAATATTAACGAAATTGACTTCTAGTTAATTAAGAGTTAACTTAAATGAGGATTGCTTATTATATATTAGTATCGATTAGGATTTATATCATTTTTTTATATTTAATTGTATATTTTTAGATTCTTTTAAAGGACAAAATTATAGTGTGCTTTTTTTCTTACATCTTTTTGAAAACATAAGAAATAGATGTCAAGGGTCAATTTGTCTAAATAAAAATACGTATCAAATCTCCATAATTTTTGCCTCCATAATCCAAGCTTCCATAATATCCATCTTAGGAAGGAAAGTAAAGGATCATCATCATCTGACAAATGACAAATTGACACGTAAAGTAACACGTGGTGGGGAATTCGAGCACGTGGGTATAAGCGTAAGCCGCGTGAATTCTTCGTTTTAGAGAGAGAGAGGACTGTCAAATAGAGAGATTATTCGATAATTCTGAATAAATTTATGTAGTGTTGCAAGTTAAAAAAATATTTTTATTTTAGTGAATTTATAGTTACAAGTAGTGGTGTATAAATGGCTTGTGGCCTGACCTTGATCCGGCCTGAACCCGCCCTGGTCAAGGCCTGACCTGGTTCGACTTGGCCTAAAAGCCACGAACAGACCACATTTTTTTTGGTTCAGATCAGGCCTGGGGCCTGACCTGGCCTAGGGTCTGGCCTGGTTCACCCAAAACTTGGTCTGGCATGCCAATTTTCTTTATTCGCTACTTCAATTCTCTCACTGCAGACGAAAACTTCATCTTTGTGACAACTCATTCAATAAATAAAATAAAATTAACGTTTTTTAATACGTTCATTCATGCATGTTTGTTTATATACGAATAAAGAAATTCATAAAAACATATTGACTAGTGTAACATATAAGGTTTTTTCTTATCTAGTTAGTAACTTACACTTCCTACAGATCTTTTATTACATCTTTATTTTAATAAATACTTAGCGTAACAACTAGAAAGTCATTTGCAAAATAATAATAAAAAAATATATATATTCTTCATTGTTGTAATTTGAAATCTGTAACTTGTAATACATTACTTTTAATTAATACATCAATTAAGTTTAAAATTTTAATTGGTATTTTAATAATATTTAAAATTACTAAAAAAAATTGTTTGAATTGATTGAATCGGACTGAATTGGCCTGGTCTGGCCTAACCTGACCTGACCCAAGGTCTGGCCTGACCTGCATGCCTCAACAAGCCCCCTTTTTGAGCTTCAAGGCCTGACCTGACCCAAGGAACCTGACCTGACCCAAGGCCTGGCCTGACCGGCTTGACCTGGCCTGCAGGCCAAAAGTCAAAAGTCCGGCCTGGCTTGGTCAACGACCAAGGCCTGGCAGGCCCAAGCCTGCCTGTTGTGCATGTCTTGCCTGTTGTGCATGTCTAGTTACAAGTAGTGAAACATTATTAAAATAGAAAAATTTTACTAATTTAAAATACTCCATGACAATATCCCAAGATTATTGAATAATTTTTCTAGTCAAATGACCTAATAAAACTTGTAGGTACCTATAAAAAGTTGTTTTTGTTATACAATTTTGTACTTAGTGGGTAGATTATCTAATTAATTTTAACCTAATTCACAAATAGCACTCTATTCATACAATTTTAATTCTAAGTTAAAACCATTTTCTATTAAGAAATTAGAAATCTAATCTACTACACTCTATTTCTGAGTATTAAAATGGACAGGAAAAAAAATAATAGACAAAAAACTTAAATTTTTTGTCTAATTCTTGTGTTTTTTGAGTTTTTTAATAAACGAATTTTTTTTTTAAAGAAATTGATAGAAAACTTGATCACTTTTCTAGCCAACGTTTTATGTCCAAAATTAGCATTATTTGAACGGAAAAGAAAAATAAGATAAATAATATTTTCATAATTTACGTATTATCCTTAACTTGCAATATAACAATATTTTAATTACAACACATGTCCCCACTTTATCTCTCTCAAAAATATTTTTGAAAATATAGCATTTCTAGAATAAGAACATCGCGAAACAGCGACTTCAAACGTTAATTTGGTTGATCACTACCAAATTTATCCATGTCGGAATCATCTATCATCAAAACCTCCACTTTCTGAAGAAAATCGGCTTCTATGCCAAAAGTGAATCCTGCTTGGCCAATTGATTCATCACTGAACTTACAGCGCGACTGAAAATTTTCGTCTTATTTTTTGGAATAATCAGCTGCATCTATTTAGTTTGGTGAAGCATGCATTTTATCACCAGCTTTTGTAAGAGTTGTTAGTTTGACCTTTTTAATTATAACTTATAGGTTCTTTAGCTTAATCGAGAGTGAAAAGTGGTGGGAAGACAAGGATTGGAATCAATGGTATGTTATATCAATACTTTTTTGTGTCACATTTGTTCTTTGATATATGTCAGTTTCTTTTCTGTTGTAACTCCTGATACTTGAAGGTTGCTACAGTCAAGGGTTTGCAGCTTGGAGTATCACTAAATGTGATAAAACTCTTATATCTGAAAAGGGAACATAATGATATTAACATGTACAATAATATTACATTGAATTGAATGAAGAAAAATCCAACTATTATATGTCTGAGATGCTTAAATGTTGCAGGTTTTGGACGAATTGGTAGGTTGGTGTTACGAGTAGCAATTTTTAGAGATGATATTGATGTCGTAGCAATCATTGATCCATTTGTGGATGCTAAGTACATGGTAAGAAAGGCTGGCACCATTTCTTTTCTTTTGTACGACTGCAGATGGTAGAGCTGTAATGAAGTGCTGGTAGGGGTGTTAGATGAATTTCACTGCTATGTGAACAGGACACGTTTTGCCGTCTAAAAGGCTGAGTCAAAACATTTGATATAGTTAAATTGAGCCTGAATTTCAAAGTTAACCTTGCTTAGACTGACAACACGGTGCGGGCAATAGGGTTTTGAGGATGCTTGGAACCGTTCATGTTGAAGTCCAAATTTAAACGTAAAAGCTAGAGTAAAAATAGAAACATTAATTTATTTCTAAATATATGACAGCACTCTCATACTTAGCTGATGACCGATTAAATTTTGAATACTTAATTTTAAGGGCTATGACAAATGACTCGAATCAATGGAATTTGAAGAACATTTATGATGGGGATTGCTTATTCTACAAGCTTACATGTTTAAATATGATTCTGGAGTATAGACCGGAACCATCAAGGTCTTGGATGAGTCCACTTTAGAAATTAACGGGAAGAAATTGGCCCCTGCACCGGATGGGACGCAATGCCGTCTCTCTCACGTGGGACTGTCCTCCAGCTACCACGAATGGATGGAACAGGTAACTATTCCATGGCTGTAAAAGCTATGGCCCGATTGAAGGTTACACATTCACTTAGCCCGCGTGCACACCAAGTTTTGTACCATTTTCGTGGCAGGATATTAATATTTACATCCGAGGCGTTCCACGGCAGAACTACTCTTGGTACAATGTGAGAATATACCCTGCCGAGATGGAGGATTAAACAGAGCGTTAGACAAGATGGAGGATTAAACAGAGCGTTTTATATTATTATTTGATATACTAAATTTCATGACAACACGGGGCGGGAGGTTTTGTACACGACATTTACCAGGTAAAAGTTTGATAATACCATCCAGGTAAAAAGGAGTTAACAAAAGATTCGATTACGAGGATGGCTGCTCCAGGAAACACTACCATCGGTATTAATTTTAACATAGCAAGTGGGAGGAGGATACCGTCCCTAGCATTGCAAAATTGACAGCCCGTCAATAGCTTGTTTTGCTAATCATACTCGACTTTCTGTGTAACTAGATGTTTCATAAATAAAGCCATTGTATTTAAAGAAGTTTGTCTAATTCCTAAACCTATTAAATTTTTAGGAGAGCAAACAGTATTTTATACTATGAAATTTATGAGAATTTAGACCATGACCACAAAGAAAACATCTTACTCTATGATCAAGATGGTTACAAGCAGTTTTGGGAACAGGGCAGGACTGTACAGTGTAAACAGGAAGGTAAGAGTTAACCTAATTCCAGCCATGCATGGAAAGATACTTGGTTTTCCAAGAAATTAGTTTACATTGAAAATTATCAATTAAGAAGGAAAAAGTAGAATTATCAATCCGCTTATGGAATAAAGGTAATCCCAAGTATCTCCCTAAGTTAGAAGTAATAGCTAAGCTAGTTATTCTAGATACATATTCTCTCTAAGAACACTCGAGGCATTTGATGTTATGAAAATCTTATGCTACTTTTGAATTGCACGAATCAATGTAGAAATAGAAAAACTCATTCTCAAAAAATAAATAAAAATTGTGTTTGGTTATTCTATTGGAATAGAATGAACCATTTCTATTCCTATCAAATTTATGAAATTTATTCCTTAAGAGAGGAGATATGGAATGACTCATTTCACCCAGGAATGAAATGAATCGTCCCACTTACTATTTTATTTTTTTCTCTATTTTATTCATTCACCAATTCCATTCCTCCAATCCAAACGTAAAATTAGACTTAATAATGCTAAGTTTCTAAGCCCTGCTTCAAAGAAGAAACCAGAAATGGTATCCATAACTTGTGAAATTAAGCTGGGACGGATTAGCACGACAAAACAGTAGCATGTCATCAGCGAAAAATAGGTGAGACAAGCCCAGACCTTTCCTAGCTAGTTCAATGGGACTTAAACTTCCTATTAGCACATATGGGGTGTAACCGGAGGCTCGGCTCATTCATGCAAAGAATAAAAATATAAGGAGATAAGGGATCTACTTGAAGTTGATCTAAAAGGAGGACTTCTATATATCTCTTTTCCACGTAAGTTCATACGACACCGTCGAGATGCATGTCAGAATGAGTTTAATAATGCTTTTAGGAAAATTCAGGTGGTTTTGATAAAAGTTCAAGAGAGTCGATTGTAAGCTTTATCCAAGTCAATTTTAACCAACATAAATGCTCCCTTACCTGAAGGGCCAAAAGCAAAAGCACATTGAACATCTTCAATGTTCTCAAGTAAAATATGTTTGTCTAAATATATTACCAAAAGTCAGTTTACTCCAAGATTGTAACTGGTTTGTTGTATAATAAAGAGAATCAAGAAGAAGAGGAAGATTATTCACCTTATCACAAACTTTAGAACTAAATCATTATAAAGTGGATAAGAAGTCCACATGGTTTCAAATTTAAAAGAAGGAGAGTATTTTTGTTACAAAAATTTAAATCCAACAATAAAGGATTATGAGCTGAGTGTGTTTTAGGAAGATTCATTAGCTTAGCTTTAGGAAACAAATCAAGCCATTTATCATTTGCATAACATTTATCCAATTGATAAATGTTCTTTTGTTTTTCCTTTTATTATTCCAAGTGAACCTAGGGCCAGTAAGACCAATGTCGATAATCTTACAATTATGTACACAATCAAGAAAAGGAAGAGCTTTCGTGAAATTAAAAGGCTTACCACCTTATTTTTCATATTGAGATGAAATGTCATTGAAATCCCCTATCGCAAGCTAAGGCATATCAATATTATTAGCAATTTCAGATAAAGCAGACCATAGAGATAAACGACTAGATCTAGGAAGAGGCTGCTGCATAAATACCCGAAAGGAACCATGCATGCATAGAAGGAAGTACCTGAATCACAGAATGAATGGCTTGATCACTTTCATGAGCCACACTAATCATAATGGTATGTACCTACTGGTATTCCACATGAGCCAAATGCCACCCTTGAAACCATTCCCATCAATCCTATGGATTTTTGGGAATTTGAGAGTGGTACAAACATGATCAGCAGCATCTTCGGTTACCTTAGTCTCCAACAGAAGCAACACATCAGGCGCATGAAAGAGGATGAGCTCTTGCATGTGCCTAGCGAAACACTGGTTTCCACATCCCCTAGTGTTCCAAATGATCTTCATAATTGAAAAGGGCAGCGGATTTTGGAACTTCACAAAAGACACGTAAGCAAGAGTTGGTTGGATTTCCTTTTATATCCAACCTGGCCATACAAAGAGCGATCCTGTGGAAATCAGAAACTGTTCGACCTCTATTTTGTATGGTACCAGGTCGAACTCTGGCTTATCGCAATAGAGCACGGTAGCAGTTCTGGGGAGGTGGAGTGGTGTGAAGAGAATGGCCACGAGACACTTGTTGCTGGCGGATACATAATTTTTTATACGCCCTCCAGCGATGTGATGAAAGCTCACCGCCGGCAGTCCTGGAAAAGGTGCAGAGAAACTCCTTGTTGTGTTCTGAAAATTCCCACGAGACTTTGGGCGAAGGATATTTGGTCGGATCGGTGTTAGTTTGATTGAGGTCCCCGCATGGAATTGAAGTCCTCCCTGAGGATAGGTTGGTTTTGGTCCAACTGGTGATAGAGGAGTTGGGTGATTCTGAGCATGCATTTGGGGAGAGGTTTGTGTTTGAAGGGTAAGGGACAATGGCCCATGATTTGTTGTCGTCAAGTGATGTATGTTGAAGTTGATTGGAACAAAGAAAGATCGAAGTATGTTGTCTGATGGGGTGGGATGAGCCTGAGGGAGAGATATTGAAGGATGGAGTGGCACATGAAGAAAGGAGCTAATACATCAATTGAAATAAAAAGCTTAAAATTCATGTAATGAGAATTACACCCGGGCTAATACCCGTAATAGGTGATTCAACTATAATAAAAAGCTTAAAATTGATGTGATAGCATTACGCACGTAATAGGCTAATATACGTAATAGGTGAATCAAATATAATAAATGTCATATCATTATAATTACTTATTGTATTACGGAGCTGTTACACAATTTGACGTAAACCAAACGCACTTAAGTTCAATAAGTAATTATTATTTATTTGGTAATAATGTAAAGTCTGAAGAATATAATAAATACCAACTTCAATTACCAACTTCTTGAATTGATAATAAGACGTATACTTGTTTGGATATAATTTTAAATAATTATAATGAATCATTGAGATCATTACAACATACGACATAGGTAATAAATATATAAGTATATTATGAATATTAAACTACAAAAAAAGAGCATATTTGTGATCATTTATCAAAGACCGATTCTGATAATTAATAAGTTATACCGATCGAAAGCGGTCGCTACTGTCAGACACAAGTAATATAGTCAATAAAAACACATTAGTAACCATCATCAGCGATCGAAGTTGTCGCTAATCAGGGTCAACAGTCAAGTGACGTGGTGTCACATGCCAGCGACCTAATCCGTCGCTGTTATTTTTTATCAAAAAAAAAACCTGAAAATTGATCGCTAATAATATTAGCTAACGATTTCGGTAACTAATAATTTTTAAAATATATATATATTTCTATTTTGTGGATTTTCCAAAAATATTTTGTACTTGCATTCATGTCCCAACACACAGTACAATAAATATATACAAAATAATCTCAATCCAACCAAATAGCAAATTCGAGTCAAACTAAAAAACGTTTTATATATAATCAAACTAAAATAAAATCTAAGTACATATATATATATATATATATATATATATATATATATATATATATATATATATATATATATATATATATAATCAAACTAATGTCTAAATGCAATATCAAAATAAACATCCGAATATATGTGGTACAAAAGAAAAGGAGAATAAAAAGATGGACTCGATCCTAGATAGTTCATCATGTATTATCTTCCAAATGTTTCTATAACAAAAAAAGAAAACATGTTCAATATAATATTGATTGATTTGATTGTACATTAATTTTAACAAATAACTTGTACTAATTACTAAGATTTCCTCGTCATACTCTTGTTCTCCTTTTCCTGCTGTCGTTACTACATCTACTAAGTCATCAAGACTCAAAGCCTTCAGATGAGTCTATGAACCAACTACGGTTTGAATAAAAATCTATAATATTATAGTACCTATTTTGACAAGAATTATTGTATTATACTGTGTCATCGGTTGTTATAAAGTATGGTTCATATCTTAATATATCTCCACTCTTATTACACCAGTCAGACTTTTATCTCATTCAAGTATGCGACATCCAACTAATGTCAACGACTTAAACATAGGCATCTGTTGTTCAAAAGAAATTTCAACAACATGTATCATCGGTCTCCAAGTACATAAGATAGACTATGATTTATAAAGTTTAAGTATGCACCTGGAGACCAATAGAAGGTAAACAAACTAATACTTCTTTAGAATAAATAAATACATGTGCTTAAGTCATTGATATCGGCCTAAGTGAGAGTGGAACATACAAGAACAATCTCAAAACGGAAACTATTCAAGATTCACTCCTAATGAGTGAATCTTGAAAGGGTTTCTAATCTTACTAACAAGTGCGACCAACAAGTGTGGTCGCTGATGTATGGTATTAGCGACCAACAGGTGTGGTCGCTGATGTCTTCGGTCGTTAATAGCCTTTTTTCTTCTTGTGATGAGCCCAGTTGAAAATTTTGAATATCTTGTAATTTTGAAACTGAAATCTTTTTTTGTGAGTTCACATATGTAAGAGGCCAAATTTACATTATAATTAAGATCCTTATTATGCGGATCACAGTTGGTGCACAGAAAAGATTGTGAGACTGGAAGGAAGATGCCCTTATAGTTTAATGCTTGATGTATAGGGAGAAAATATGTTCTCTAAGTCAAAAAACACCATACCTTAAAATAAAATAAAAAAATTTAAAACATGAATATCAGTAAAGTCACCCAAATGCATGATATTGTAAAGGTTATGCAAGTAACTGCAGGTAGAATTACTTTTGATCAAGAATTGTGGGGTAAAATTATTATCAGTGTCACTATGACTTCTCCAAACAATTCCCATATAGATTTTTGATAGAGTTGATATTAAGAAATTTATTAAAAAAAAGAGAGACTCATTTTAATTTGCACATTTTAGTCCACCTTTTGGGTCTTGACCTTGCTTGAGGAGTTTCATTGAACAACCTTATAGGCAACCAAAATCAATCTAAAAGTATGCATAGCCTCAAACCTCTAGTTTCAAAGTATATATACTGTAAATATTTTTCTTTTTCACCCATTCAATCAAGATGCAGTTTCGCTATATACATATAAACATATACAGAGAAAAAAGTGAAAGAAAATGAATTTTGAAGGAACCCCTGTTAGCCATGGTTTCCACATGTCAGCAAAGTGGGAATTAAAGAAGCAGAATATATTTAAAGCATCACCGCACAAATTTAGACTAACTAATCTACATTAAATTTTCTAAAAACATAACTCAATAACTATGAACTCAGTGAACGAGAGAGAGGTTGCAGTGTGTGGGGCGTGGGGCGGCGCGGGAGGGCAGTGGTGGCACTGGGTCGCGATGGTGGCACGAGGGCACGGTGGTGTCGGCGGCCCTTCTTTCTCCCGTCTCTCTCCACTTTCTCCGTCGTAGCGCTGGTACTCTTCTTCTTTACTTTTTCTTTGCTAGATCAGGTATTTAGGGCTAATACATCAGCGAGACAGAAATCGATCGCTAAAAATTTTAAATTATGTGGAATTTTTTGCGTCGGCTTTAGCGATGGAAGTATCAATCGCTGATAAAACAGCGACGGTATAACGAAGGCATTCACGGTAGCTAATTTTGGCGCTAACATTCTAGGGTCTTTTTGGCGCTCCCGCGTCCTAATTCGATCACTGTATTTGAGATTGCTGATACTTTTGATCGTTGATAACCTTTTTTCTTGTAGCGCTAATCACCGTATAACACATTCGTTGTGTGAGCAATTATTTTAAATATATAATTGTATTGTTTTTAAATTTATAGAATAAAATTAAAAGAAATAAATTAAAAAGAACAAAATTGTAAGCAATCAAACTTGCAGTGACAAAAGGGGAGAGGGAATTTGTAACACAACCTCAAGGATAATGCCACCATTTCCCTCTCCCCTTATATAAAGGTGACAAATGGGGATTTTTTTATTTTTTTTTCTAGTTTAAGAGAAATTTTAACAACCTTGGTTTTATTAAGGCTGGATCTCAAGACCTTATGCACACAAGTCTTATGAATAATTATTTTACCATTAGTTTACGAGAGACTTGGTGTGGCACTCTTTTGTGAGTAAGTAATTTTCTTAAAAACTCTTAGTTGGGGGTTATAAGGGATAAATAAGGCTCGAAATGGGTTTGGCTAGCATAAGTTGAACCCAGCCCAATCCTTTTGATTTGGGCTTTTTTATTTAAATGTAGCCCAAGTTGCACCCAAAATATCAATGACCTGCATTACAGCATCTCATTGTTGGGCAAGCCCGGACATTTGTGTAGCCTTAAAAGACAAGTAAATTTGGGTTGTGCAATTCATTAGGTCTAAGTTCTGAAATAGGGGAGCAAATATAGAAATCAAATAATAACGTGAATACTTGAATAAAGAGAAGAATTTCATTCAAATCGATATCAAGATATGGGCTAAAGAGTTCGAGGGAAACCGTATTGAATGGATTTCAAGCGAGTGGGCTGAAGTTTATTCAAGGAAGGTTCAAATGAAGTTTAATACAAAGACAAATCAAGTTACAAATGTTTATCAAGTGATTTAAAGTGTTTAGGTTGAAGAATACTTCAAGGACGTTATGAACAGAATTGTTGATTCGTATTTATACATCTTAGAACATTTTATTTTTTTTGCATGGAGCTTCGATTTGATAGGTGGCAAGTTTCGTAACTCTAAGCAAAATGAAAATTGCAGCCATTTTAGAAAACGAGGAAAAAACTAGAATTTAAAAAAATTCAACTAGCACCCCGCGCAGGTTTTATGAAGGAAAATCGCGTCCCGACGCAATTGGTCCGAGAAGAACATACTGGTCGCGCGTTCAGAGCACGCCCCGGCGCAATGGTCCCACAAGGAATAAAAAATCAACGTGTTGACCACGCGTTTTTGAGTAGTTTTTTTAATTCTAATTAGGATATTTTATTTTCATAGTTAATTAGATTTCTTTGTAATATTATTTTCTATTGATTTAAGGATTAGAATTTCATAGATTAGTATAACTAGACATTAAAGTTTTGTAATTCATAACAACTTTGATTCAATATATTTTCTTGAGATAATTTATTATTCATCTTTTGGTTCTTTGAGAATTTTCTAATCTATTTCTTAGTGTTCTTGATAATTCTATCCTAAATTATCATTCAACAATACATAATTGGGTGTAACGTCTTCTGTCATGTATCAATCGTCGATTGTACCGAGATTCTTGTCTCTTTATTGCCAACGGGATTAGGTGTCGTTGATGTTTCATTCAACGCAATTTTTTTTACACAAGCAATTGTACCAACTACCAAGGTTCACGTCTCCAAATAGAGGGTTGATGTGTTGTAAGTGTTTCACCTTACAACTTGGCTAAAAAACGATCCAAACAACTTTCACCTTATGCAAACGTACTGTGAACCTTATCAATTACACAAACGTACTGTGAACCTTATTAATTGTAAACAACCAAACTTGCAGTGACAAAAAGGGGGTTTTATTTTTGCTAGTTTAAGGAAATTTAATAACTTTGGTTTTGTCAAGGTTGGATTCCAAGACCTCATACATTCAAGACTTATGAATAGTTGTTTTACCATTGGGTCATGAAAAAACTTAGTCTGGCACTCTTTTGTGAGTAAGTAATTATCTGAAAAACTCCAAGCTGGGGTTGTAGGGAATAAATAAGGCTCGAAATGGGTTTGAAGGGCATAAGTTGAACCCAGCCCAATCCATTTGTTTTGGGCTTTTTAATTTAAATGTAGCCCAAGTTGAACCTATAATATCAATGGCCTGCACTACAGTATCTCATTGTTGGGCAAGCCCACACATTTATGTAGCCTTAAAAGAGAAGTAAATTTGGGTTGTGCAATTCATTAGGCCTAAGTACTGAAATAGGGGAGCAAATATAGAAATCAAATAATAACGTTTAATACATAAAATAAGGTGCACTTATAGCATGAAGCACTTTTTACCTTTGGTCACTGCAGATAGGTTAATATCCATTATTTTTTGCATCGATACGTAAGATATTATGTATTTTCTGTAAACGGTAAAAAAATAATTTTACGTGTCAAATATGAGATATTTTCATATTTAAAAGGTAAACAAAAGACCAATCTTTTAGAAGTTAATTTAAAACATTTAAATTTAAAGTTAATTTGAATCCCTTTAATTTTAATCAATAAGTTTTACAAACTATTAAAAAATATTATTAGCTATAAGTTTTTTGTTCTCAATACTTAAATAAATCTTGTTAAATTTTTAATTTTAAAAATATCATAAATTGACTTTTAAAAAGTCAATATTGGTCTTACGTTTTGAAATGGAATACGCATTTTATTTCGGTCTATACATTACAAAAAGCTTATAAGTTATTGTGACAAAATGATTGGAAAGTCGGACAAATAGTTATATACATATTTTTGAAATGTACAAAAAATATAAACATAATAATTTATATAAGGCCTCTCACTATTTTAAAGCATAATTTTCTTCCTTCCAGTTTGGACTTTGTTTGGAGTCTCTGCAATAAGGCAATAAATTAAAAATAAAAGACAAAAAAATAAAACTTATCATGCCTATAAAGGAAACATGTTTATAGCTTATACTTTAATAGGAAAAAACTATAACAATTTTTCTTTTTGTCCTTCTTTTACTTTGGTGTTGTCATGACTCAGTCATAACCTAATGTGCCTAAGCCTACTCCTTTATTAGAAGTTGGTAGATCCGATGAAGATCAATTCTTGTGCCTCAATAATATATATATATACCTACTCTTAAAGCAAGATATAATTAATTAATTAATTAATTACCACAAGTAAAGAATTAAAGAAAAGGCATCTTCCTTTTGAATAACGTGTCTATGTTGTGCATGTAATGGAGTGCATAAGCCACCATAACTTCATTTTTGAAAGGAATTAATATTTTTATAAGAAAAAAAAATTATATTAATTAATTCTTTGTCACATGAGTGTAACACTTATTTACTATTCATATGAAAAGAATTTTATAAAATTATCAATTTTACGTGTGAAATTATTAATTTCCTTTATAAATCACAGACATCACTTTCCTCGTTAAATCCAACAGCTACTAAAAATCAAATTTTGAAGAGGCCGGTATGGCAAAATAAATTTGTGCTTGCTATATTTTGGGAGCTAAATTTTGAAGAGGGGTGTAGTTATTTGGTTAACAAACTATTTGACCATGATCTTGCAAAAATATGGATCCGGATTTCATAAAGTCATAACATTACTTGACCATAATAAACTTTATAACTTTTATTGCATTAGTTATATAAGATACTCGTGGGGAGAAAAATAAAGATGAAGTAATTTTTTGGGGGGCATTATTATTCTTTTTCTCGTAAATAATTTTTAACTTATTTATTTGTATTTGTTAATGTCTGATTTTATACGCTTACTCAAATCATTAAAAACAAGTCAATTTGCACAAAGAACAGTCAATGGTCACACAACGACTTGATAATGGAGGATTTTGATTGCTGAAAAAATAAGAATGACATACACGCCCGAAACCAATTGGAATTAAAAATCTGGATTAGAGTTCTGTTATAACTGAAAACACATAACTGCATGAGTTCATAATGGAATAAGTTTCCATATCCCTCCAATGTTAAAAACCCAATCAAATACAACCAACCCAATTTTATATTCAAGTGTGGACTCTAACCTTCTAGAATATTAAGACGTCAAAATACATTGTAATGCATTCTTTCAAGTGTGGTCAACACATGTACCGAGTCCGAAGTACAATGTTAATGTAGAGCAGCACCTGAATCGGGCCTTAATTAAATGAAAGATTAATTCGGACCAACACTTATACCGAGTTCTAAATAATTTTATCCTAACATTATTTATTTCTAAAATGCATTTTTTCAGTAAAGAAAATATATTGTAGATCATGTAGACCATAGGTCAAATGTCTATATTCTCATCTCACCTAATATAAAGATAGAGAATTGATATTTTCGCACAAAAATTAATAATTTTGTAAAAAAAAATTCACATAAATAATAAATAAGACTCACTTTTATATTAGTGAAATTTTATATAAAAATATTATTGTTTCCTTGTAGAAATAGAATTCTAAAAGATAAGGGTAGATACACGATACTACGGGTAACAAAAGTACATTGAAAAGTTTGGAAATTGGCATGCCATTGCATCTCACCTAATTTTTTTTATTATATTATTTTTTTATAAGAGACAAAATAAATTTATTTATGAAAAATCACTATTATCTAAGGGTTTGTTCGACTATCAACATTTACGGTAATAATATTTGCAATGTTTGGACCTCCAAACGCACCGAATCAATTTTAGTGCATTGCATTGAGATCCAAACGTTGCTTTTATGAGTTAAATAAGTTGTATTTAAAAATTACTACTAAACGAATAAGATTTTCAAATATGTTTAAACTTTGAAAAGCCTTCAACAAATTAAACACTGTAAACGCTGAGTAACCAAATATACACTCAAGATACTTAGACAATCGGATAGAAGTATTGCCGAAAAATCCCCATCATCGAAAATGTTGTGACACTATCATTTAGTAACCCAATATTGTATATGTGACGAAAGAATAAGGAAACCAATATTTTCATATGGAAAAAAAAAATGATATTTTCATATGAATTTCTCTCACATGGATGTGGGACTTACTCATTATTCATGTGAGAGAGATCATGTAAAAATATTAATTTTTCTTATGAAAATATCAGTTCCCAAGAATAATCATCATCCTACATAATTTGTCCAAAATATGCAAGTGGGGGCTTAAAAGAATTTTTCTCACGTTCAACCATAGCTGAACCTTCTTTGTTGAAATTAACAAAGTTTAAGCCTTTAAGGTTACCTAATATGCTTATTTTATACAAAGTTGATGTATATTTTCAAGAAATATCAAGCTTAATTTCCAAGAGAGTCCGTTAAGCAAAAGCTTCGTTTTGTGGCTACTTAAATTAAATATTTCCTTTGATATATATTTTGCCGCACTTTTTGATGCCTATTGCCAAGCACATGCATTGGCTCTTTTGACTATTTTAACATGCAGTAGTGTTCATGCGTGTGGTTATACAAATGTTTGATTTTCTTTAACCTTTCTTGTATCACATCCCAAAATATTATTAACCATTCTTTTGATTATAATTACAGAGAAAATAGTACGTTTTTTGTGACAGAATATTTACTAAGAAAAATATTATATACTTCCTCCGTATCATAATATAGAATTAATTTTGACTTTTTAAAATTAATTAGACATATTTTTAAATTAAATTTGATAATAATTAATTTAATTTTAAACAATGTAATTATAAAAACAATAAATTATCAAAATATTAGTACTATTGAGAAGATTTATTGTTTCAAAAGTTAAATAAATTACATCAATTTTGAATTTAAACATATTTTAAATTAACTTTTAAAAAATAAAATAAATTTTATATTTTAAAATAAAGAGAGTATGTGAATTTCAATTTAATTAGTATATAATCGACCATAAACAAACAATAAATGTGACATTTTTTTAAAAAAAAAATTAGAATAAATGTGGACAAAGTTGAGAATCTTTAAATAGTATTATTTTACTTTCATCATTTATCAATATGGTCACATATTTTAGTTCAACTCTCAATAAAAATTTGAAGTTCAAGTCTAACTCTAAACAAAAGTCAGAATTTAATCAGCTCAACAGAAGATTGTAAGTAAATATAATGTTTTTCATGGCAAACAACGAATAAAGATTTTATTACAGTGTTATCTTTAATCCAAAAAAATTGGGTTAAGATTACATAAACAATCTGATCAAAATGAAGAAAACAAAACCCTAAATAACTTGAGATCACAATAGTTTGATGATCAGGCAATAATAAATCTTTCTCTATCATTTACCAGGAATCAAGTTTCTCTTTACCTCCTAGGTAGCCTTGGCAACGGAGCAGGTATGGTCTTAAGTAGCCTTGACAACAGAGCAGGTATGGTTTGGGACTTTTCTCCATATCCGTCTTGCCAATATAGAATTCTCTTAATCCAACCCACCCCGGAATATAACACTTCATACACGTCCCGCCCCCGCCCAACCCAGCCCCAGCCCCAGCCCCAGCCCCAATCTCAGTCCTAGTCCCATTTTTTCGAGCCACTAAGGTTCAAATGGTATATTTTTCTTCTATTTAAACTATTAATTATAAATATGTTGAAGATTGTATAAGAATGGATATTTGTGGTTCAAATTTTTTATTTCGTTTAATGAGAGAGGAGTAGAATTTGAACCATAACCCAAAAATATGAATAATTGGTCAGCACACCGTTAAAACAATGTTTATTTAAACTTTAAACGACAAATATTTTATCATTTAAACTTTGCGTATGAGTGCAACTGTGCAAATATCATTTCTCTATTACTCTATAGTATTATATACCTAAATTTTAGTAGCCTATATATAAAATATAAATTTAGTGAGGAAAAAAATACACGTAAATTAAATTGCTATGTTATGTGAGCCTTAATTTAATATTGTTAAAACAAAAATAATGATAATATTCTTCCTTTTAATATTTTTGAAAAGAAGAACTTTTTCTTTCGGACTTTTCCATTTGTTTCCTTCCCCCAACTTAAAACTCAGAAATAAATCATTAATAATATTTTTATAATTATTTTAATAGAAAACGGATCTAAAATATACTTCTTAAATAATATATCTCTCTTAAATAGTATATTTTTATCAAAATAATGTCGTTTTGAAGGAAAAAAAATTAAAAAATAATATTAAAAGAAGATGTGACATTCTGCGGCCCTACTTATTTTTCTTTTATTGACAAAAATACTATTAAAAAATCTTCAAAACGACGTCGTTTTGATAAAAGAATGTTACTTAAAGAGGTATGTTATTTAAGAAATATACTTCTGAACCGTCCTCTATTTTAATAATACTTAAAATTGTAAACGATACTTATTATACTGCTAATAATTTTTTTTATTCTAATAATATCAAGGAAATTGATATTTTTACAAAAAAGATTCTACTAATATAAATAATAAATAAGTCATAGCTTTATGTGAGTAAAATTTTATAAAAAATTCAATTTTTCTTATTAAAATAGCAATTGTCTAATTTTATTACGAGACCAGTAATTTGATGAATTGGTCACATGGTATGAGTCACAAAATATTTTAATTGCGGCAGTCACGCTGAGTAGTATATTCGCCATGTGCCTCGATATCTTATTATTCAATTTTTTCCCACTTCTTCTCCCCCTCATATTCTTTTGTGGATATGTGTTTTACATAAATAACATTTGAGTTCTTGCACTAATTAATCCTGTCCTTGTGATTCTATTCATGTAGAGATGTTAAAGAGGTGGCATGAGCTACAACAATAATAGGTAAAATTAAAATTATCAAAAATAAATAAATAATCGGTTATGCTCCTAACTCCAAATTGATGAGACTTAAACTTACAAAGGTAAATAAAAGGTTTTATATATTTTCATATGGTTTCAAGATGTCAAGCCATAAATTTTAATAAATCATATGAGAATTTGAAAATTAAACTTCAATTTAAGTGTTCTAGTTAAATTTTTTTTTGAAAGTATACCAAAATAACATTTTAATAATTAATTTTATTTATTTACTTATTTATTAAAAGGTCCACTTTTGGAGAAATATAATATAATTTCATAATTCATGTACATTATCACTAACAAACTTCAAATAAAGAGAAAACAAAATTTTCATAAATAAAGAGTAAAATACAATGACACCCCCTGTAAATAATCATAACAATATTAACCACTCCATTAGTTTTTCAAGTAACATTCAGTACCCATCTAATCTACAATATATAACATTAACTACCTTTTATGGGGTTGACCAACTAATATTCAAAAATATTTTTAATATAATGTCCAATACACCCCTCAAATTATAATATTTAATATATCCATTAAATATAAATTTGTATATTATAATTATCACTTAACTTTATCTAATTAATTAAATTATGAACTTGTGCAATAAATAATATAAATGTCAAAAAATAACAAATATTCATTTTATAATAAAGTCATATACTTTTTGCAAATTAAATTTCTCAAAGATTAAGATTTATGTTAATATACATTCAAATAAATTTTTTTGTAATTAAAAAGTAAAATTTTAATACCCATAAAAAGTACAAATTAAAGCAAAAAAAATTATAATTATTTTTTCCAAATATTAAAATTTTCGTAAAACAAACTTATTATTACAGAACAAATCTTATCATTCATATAAAAAGAATTAAAATTATTTTTAATTATTTTTCTCAAATATTAAACTTAAACATAAGTCACACTTAAGCATAATTATTTACAGTAAAAATGACAAATGTTGTTACTCAAAAAAAATAAAAATATATATTAAAAGAAAAATCTTTTTATAAGATAGAGGTAATAATAAATATTATTATATTTTCTTTTTCAACATTACAAAAAAACAACACCAACTGTATACTAAAAAAATATAATAAAAATCATAAGCATCCCAAATTTTGGCATATACTCAAGAAAATTTAACATATAAAAATCATAATATGAAATTACGAATTCAAATAATATTTTTTGCTGTTAAACATTCCAAACTAAACTATCGACATACTCAATCACTCTAATTAGAACAATTCCATTAATAATTTAATTTAAAATTCCTAATATTTGACACTACAAAAAAAACTGGCTAATTCCGACGGAATTATTGTCGACGGAATAAATTTGGTCGAAATTGCATTATTTTCGACCGAATATTACGTCGAAATTAATTCCCTCGTAAATATATTATTATCGACGGAATTCCATCGAAAATGACACTCACCCTTGGCGCCAACTTTCCCGCTAAAACCAATATAATGTTCGATGGAAGTACCTATATTGTCGATGGAATTTCAGTCGAGTATAATTTAATTCCGACGGAGTTATTATCGATGGATTTTTCATCAGAAATAACTTATAAAACCTAAATTAAGTATCATTTTCTTTAGTCGCCTGGTATCTCTCACTCTTTCTCTCACCTCACTGTCTCCTTCTCTCTCCGGCTGCATCTCTGATCTCTCTCACGGCCAACCACCTCTGACGCCTCTCCACCTCCGGCACCTCCCAACATCAGATGCCCACCTCCGGCACCTCCACATCCGTCTCCTTCTTAAGGTACTTAGTTACCTAGAATTCAAATTAAAATAAAATAAATTAAATTTAATATATTTAAATTAAATAAAATTAAGTTTAATTAAATATAATTAAAATAAATTAAATTAAATTAAATTAAATTAAATAAACTAAATTAAAATATAATTAAATTAATTTAATTTAATTAATTTAATATAATTAAATTAAATTAAGTTAAATTAAATATAATTAAAATAAATTAGATTATGTAAAATAAAATAAAAATCAATTTAATTAATTTCATTTAAATTAAATAAATTTTAATATAATTAAATTAAATCAAATTAAATTAAATTAATTTAAATTCACCAAATTACTCTTTAATTATTTATTTGCACTCCTAACTATCAATAATTTTCGTATAACGTTACTCGTTTAATATTTACTCGTAACGAGTGAATATCAAATAGTCCTAATTTAATCAAATCACTTGTACATGCAGTTTGGTTAAGATTTTAGAAATTAAATTGTGTTGTACGCAAAAATTCGTCTAATAAATTTAATTATCTCTCTTAATTAAATTTCTTCTAACTACTTGTGCATGTAGTTTGATTAGGAGTTTAAAAACCCGTTTGGCATTCACTAACTAGGAGTGAATGCCGAATAGTCCCCCGTTTGGGACTGTGGCTAAATATTATGTGTGACACCCCCAAATCTGGGCTCACACAGCTCAAACTTGAGTTGTCAAAAGACTACAACAAAATTATTACAAAGTAGTACAACGTTCAACAATACAGTGTATAATAATACACAACTAAGTCTTTCACGATTATTGTCACATTATTTTACAACACGTGAAGACTACGAAAGCTATCCCTCGGACTCTTACTCTATCCCCCGGCTAGACCCAGCTACGTTTTCATTTTCTGTTGAAAAATAATGGAACAAAAAGAAAGGGTGAGCTCAAATAGCCCAGTAAAGAAAATCATAACTAAGATAATGACGAATAAATTATCGTTAGCCTTCAACAGTTGAGTTCTTGATATAATACAACAGACTACAAGGTTTATATCAAAAACTGCAGTTAAATTCTTGAACAACTTTCAGATCAATAATAGCAGCGGAATGAGCAACATATTAGAAGAATAATGCAGACTATAATGTCCACTCGCTTCTCTTTTTAGGAATATCATCATCAACTTTTATCATCTGAAATACCATTAGTTAAGATAATACAAATTCACAGTTCTTGGTCATAATCATGCAGATCAACAGTTCATCTTTGCACTCCGGGCCAAAGACATTCAATATAACACCAACGGTCATAATTATACCAGATTCAGCCTTTGGTCAAAATTATACCAAACAACAACTCATCTTTGCACTACGGGCCAAAGATATTCAATATAACACAAACGGTCATGATTATATCAGATTCAGCCTTTGGTCATAATCATACCAAACAACAGTTCATCTTTGCACTACGGGCCAAAGATATTCAATATAACACCAACGGTCATGATTATACCAGATTCAGTCTTTGGTCATAATCATACCAAACAACAGTTCATCTTTGCACTACGGGCCAAAGAGAACATTCACCACGTGCCATAAAACACACCGAACAGATGTATCGCCTTTAACCTATTATATCGTCTTTAACCTATCATCTGTTCAACAATTATATCGCATATGTGCCCCCGACCACAGATATTCACAACAACTTGATTTTGGATGATTGGAATGATATAAATGATGAACAGAAGAAACAGGATAAACAATAAGTATCAGAAGTTTACTTTGTGCATATTCAAATAATGTCCAAATTGTCAACATGATGTGGAGTGAAATTCAAAAATGATATCTAAGATCCACAGTTCAGAACAACGGTTACAGTTTAATAGAAAGGTTCACGCAAATAGGAAGGTTCAATTGAAATGATGAAATACAACTATTATAGAACATATAATATTTTCAGGAATTATAGAAGCAATAGTTCCATAATAAGTTTCGATTTAGGTGTATGAAAGAAAATAATATCCCTTACCATAGCTTAATTAACAAAAGGTAAAGAAAATTAATATCCCTTACCATAGTAAGTTTGAATAATGGAAGATGAAAAAAATATCACTTACGAATATGAAAGAAAATGATATTACAAACGAATATGGAATAAAAGTGTCATGTGATAATTCGTGTAGACAAATTATTTTCACAAGAGGCAAATAAGAAATAAATACAAAGGGTTATTCACTAATAGGCGGTAGTCCGCGCAGCAAAGTTATTCCCACAATTTAATAAAATTTGAATACGAAGAGTTATTCACCAAACAGGCGGTAATCCGCACCATAAGGTTATTCTCAGAGATTAATAAGGAATGAATACGAAAGGTTATTCACCAACAGACGATAATCTGCGCCGTAAGGTTATTCCCACAAATTAATACATGAAAATAAATGGCACATCTTATGAGTAAGAAAGAAACAATATTATTTTCGAGAATCAAAGAATGATAATCCCTTACAGTAAGAAAGAAAATAATATCCATTTATGATGATGAAAAGAATGATACCCCTTACCGTGGTAAGTTTAAATAATAGAATACGAAAGAAGATGATATTCCTTACCTTAACATGTGACTGAATATTGATTTAAATGAGGTTAATTAACTTGAACAGTACTCGTACACTTATAGATCTTCACAAATACTCAAGATGATTTAAGCACACTTAGAGAGAACTTACACAAAGAAGTATTTAGAGAGTGAAAAAAAGAACAAGTAAGGAAGTTTATGAAAAATTCTTAAGTTAATGTCTCTATTTATAGCCAAAAATCTTATCATAACCAAGATTTTCTAATTTAATTCAAACAGTTCGTTTCAAGATAATGTTTAATCCATACCATTCATTTCATCTTTTAAGATTTCTTTAATCTAAACCATTCATTTAAAGATCATCTTTTAATCTACACCATCCATTTCAAATTCTATATTATCTTTAATCTATACCATTCATTTCATCTTTTAAGATTTCCTTAATCTAAACCATTCATTTAAATATCATCTTCAATCTACACCGTTCATTTGAAATTCTATAATTATTACATTATCTTTAATATATATCATTCATTTTATATCACCTAACTTTATATTATAAAACAAATAACTTTATCAATTCAATAATTCACACTTATTCATTATTATGAATAATTGTTATAAGTACAGTGTAGTTGGCTCTCTGAGTTAGATATCAAATTAATTAATAATGAAATACACCAGTTTAATTAACATCATAATAGAGATAACAATAATACAAAAAATATATAAAAGAAAGAATACGTTACTGTGTAATGACAATTATTGATTCAATAATGTGAATTACTGTGCATATGCTACTGTGACAATTATCAGTTTAATATTATGAATTATTGTGCATGCGACAATAAAGTCAAATATTGTACGATAACCACTTTATCAATTTAATAATACGAAACACTATGCAATGCCGTGTGCTACTGTGCAATACCGTGTGCTACTGTGCAATATCGTATGTTACTATTCTTTTACCACTGGGTATTTTAACAATTAAAAGTGATAATACCATTGACCATTTAAAAATTATTTATGTCGTTTTCTATATCCGACAATTATTCGTTGTGGGGTCCACCAATGATTGGTTCGTACGGCGCCGTTGTACGAATATTCCCCGACAGAATGAATATTCCCCGACCAAACGAATATTGTCCGACATAATATAATTTACACATAACATCCTTAACTTTTAACTTTATCAATTTAACCACTTACTGTTTTAGGAAAAATATATATGAAGAAAAATTAAATTTTGTATTTCAAAAAATTCGGGGTCTTACATTATGTCTCTCATTTAGGTCTGTGCCAATAATTTGAGTACGTTTTATTTATTTTGGGAACTTTTTGCTGACATCTCTACATGTTCTCTGAGTGCATACCTAGCGTACGTTGATGTGGTCTATTTCGTGTACTTAGAGACCATGGGGAGGTGCTGTCAAAATTTCCTTGAAATAGAAGAAATGTGCTCAAGGTGTTTACACAAGTAAGGAGACGCGTCTAGGAACGGGATAGAAGTCTGACCCCTATACTTAGAAGTTGAAGATATGCAAGAATCATGAATACACCACATACGCTAATCACCTTGGTTAATTTGATACATCCTATTGTTCAGTTAAATATGTCAGACGACTGGAGCTGGATGTATCATAGAATATCGGTTGATGGTAGAGGATTACTGTCTGAGTACCATGATGGGGTGTCCAAAATTTTGAATTTTGACAATGAACATGTTAATATTTCTAACGGAAAGATTAGATGCCCGTGTTTCAAATGTAAAAACCTAATTTGAAAAGAAGCCGACAACATTAAGTATGACTTGTATTCACGTGGATTTGTATATGGGTATTCACGTGGGTTTGTAGATGGGTATTCATCACGAAGAGTCATCCGAGTTCAGGGAAATGATTGATAGTATAGTCCAATCAATTCACGGGGATCCATACGATGCTAGTTATAATGCAGTGGAGATGTTGATTGATGCTTATGGCCCTAACAATATTGATTGGGGTGCAAATGAGCTGTCGTCAATCACTGGTCTGCAAGAGCCAAAGGACACGACAGAAACCTTTTACAATATGCTATCTGAATCTGCTGTCCCATTGTACGATAGAAATGATAAGCACACTAGACTATCTATAGTGACAAAGCTCTTATACTTCAAGAATGAGCATGACTGCAGTGAGAGATGTTTCAATGTGTTGCTTAGGCTTATCAATGAGTTCTTACCAAATGGTCACACTCTGCCCTCAAATTATTATGAAGTGAAAAAGATGGTAAATGGGTTGAATTTGGGGTATACAAAGATTGATGTTTGTGAGTAGGATTGCATGTTATACTATGGGACTGACATAGATAAAGTGCAGTGTGACATTTGCAACCAGCCACGTTACAAGACAACTAAACGTGGGGGGGGGGGGGGGGGGAAATAAGTGTGCCTAAAAAGATCTTAAGGTACTTTCCTCTTGCGTCGAGACTTTAGCGTCTATTCATGTCGACCCACACTATTGCATATATGACTTGGCATAAAACAAGAGACGTCGTGCCTGGTCAGTTGTCTCACCCCGCAGATGGAGATGAGGGGAAGAAGTTTGATAAAAAAAATCCTCAATTTGTTGAGGAAGGTAGGAATGTCAGGCTTGGCATGGCTACGGATGGGTTTTGTCCATTAATAATTTTAGTCAGCCCTACTCTATGTGGTCAGTGATCATGGTAACTTACAATCTTCCACCGTTAATGTGCATAGGGGATCCGTATCTGTTCTTGACTTTACTCATACCGGGGAATAAGAATCCTGCAAAGAACATAAACGTGTAGATGAACTTAAGATGCTGTTGGAGATGGGGGTCCAAACTTATGACAAATCGATAAAACAAATTTTTTTGATAAAGGCAGCCTTGTTATGGACTATCACTGATTTTTCGGCACTTGGGATGATCAGTGGGTGGTCGATTCACGGGAAGTTGTCATGTCCAATTTGTATGGGGGATGTGCAAGGCACACTTCTAAAACATGGGCAAAAATTTAGTTTCTTTGATACTGCTCGTAGATTATTGCATGTTGATCACAGTTATAGAAAGATGTCTACACAATTTAATAAAAAACAGAGAAAAAGGGGGTCGTCGGTCAATTGTCAAGTAACGAGGTTTTGGGTTGGCTAAACGATTTGAAATTTTGACCGTCAGGGAAGGAGCGTAGTAAATATAGAGCACTAGGTTATGGTAAGGCTCATAATTAGACGCATTCTCCAATGTTCTTCGAGTTGCCGTACTGGGAGACGTTTTTAGTCCATCACTGTATAGATGTAATACATACAGAGAATAATGTATTTGAGAATTTATTTTCCACTATGCTAGATATGAGTGGTAAAACAAAAGACAACAACAATGCACAGAAAGATCTTGAGGCACTTAACATATGGCCAGATTTGTGGCTCCGACCTAACAACTCAAAACCTAAAGCTCCATTCTGTCTAACTAAGCAACAAGTTGAAGACATCTACAAATGGATAAGTACGTTGAAGCTCTCAGATGGATATGCTTCTAATATATGTCGTTGTTGTAAGGTTAAATAGTTGAAAATTATAGTGTTCAAAAGTCATGATTGCCATGTATTCATATAGAAGTTAATGTTAATTACATTTTGTGAGATGTTACCCAGAAAAATCATAGACGCCTTAATCGAACTTTCAAATTTCTTTCAGGATCTATGTTAAACGGTTATAAGGTACAATGATGTAGAGCAGATGGAGAAAAATATAATGTTGACAATGTACAAGTTAGAAATGATATTTCCTCCGGAGTTTTTTGACTTGATGGAGCATTTGCCTATTCATCTGTCATATGAACTTAAGCATGGAGGACCTGTTCAATACCGATGGATGTATCCGTTTAAGAGGTAATATCAGCTACATATTTTTTTTATGATATTCATCACTCATATTCATAATATTTTTCATTTAATTATTGTATTTTAGGTACATGCGTCATTTAAAGCATAAAGTAAAAAATAAAGCTCGTGTAAAGCGCTCTATTGCTAAACGATACATGGAGGAAGAGCTTGTCAACTTCAGCTCATTGTATTTTAAAGATGGTGTCTCAACGAAACACAATCGTTTAAATCGAAATGAGGTCGTTGGAGTCCAATCATGTGTTGATGAGTTAGCTGCATTTTTCTATTCGGCTAAACCATTTGGCCATGTGATGACGATGTACTTAAGCGAAAAAGATTTAAAAATTGTAACTACATATGTGCTTCTAAATATGCCCGAAGTATCGTCATACATAACGTATGTACCTAGTAATTTTAAAATTTTAATATTTAAAAGTCTAGCCTATAATTAAATCGTGGTATCAATGTTTCAATTCATTTGAAGACGAAGCGTGTGCTTTAAACCCGCACTTAAATGCAGCACAGTTGAAATCATTCATGACTGCAAATTTTCAACAGTGGTTTAAGAAAAGGGTTGAAGAAGATAACGATTATGAGCATTTTAAAGATGTCATCGAATGACATTACAAATTGATTAGTTCATTTCCCTGTTGCATCGTTAATGGGTATAGATTTAAGGTCGATGACATAAATGAACCGACATCAGTAAATTCTGGCGTTGTTGTATTGGGCAGTTATTACCAAGATTTGGAGTCCAATTATTATGGACGTTTAGAGGAAGTAATTGTGCTCAATTATCCCGGGGGTAAAAAGGTAGTTACATTTAAATGTCGCTGGTTTGATACTGAGAAGGGTGTTAAAGTTGATCGCAACAGAATAGTCACAGTAAATATAAAGTCAAAGTTACAGTTTGCTGACGTATTCGTGTTAGTCAGTCAAGCGACTCAAGTGTACTACACATCTAATGTCATAAATTTTAAAAGCCCTTGGTATACAGTTGTCACAATAAAGACTCGACCATTTGAAGATACTAATATGTAAGACCCCGAATTTATGAAATACAAAATTTAATTTTTCTTCATATATATTTTTCCTGAAACAGTAAATGGTTAAATTGACAAAATTGAAAGTTAAGGATGTTATGTGCAAATTTTATTTTGTCGGACAATATTCTTTTTGTCGGGGAATATTCGTTTGGTCGGGGAATATTCGGGTCGTACGACGGCGCCGAAATAACAAATTATTTGTGGACCCCACAACGGAATATTTGTCGGATATAGAAAACGACAGAAGTAACCTTTTTAAATAAAAATAGTCAACGGTGTTAACTGTTAAAATACCGGTGATAAAAGAATAGTAGCATACGGTAATTTATGGTATTTTCTGTAGCACACGGTACTCTACAGTAGCACACGGTATTGCACAGTGTCTCATATTATTGGTCTGATAATTGACACCGTAATTGTTACGCATCATTTCATCAATAATTGTCACTGCATAATATTTTATATTATCAATTCAATTATTGTTGCTACACAGTATTTTGCATTATTGATTCAATAATTGTCATTACACTGTATTTCATATCATCGAGTCAATAATTGTTGGTGAATAACCCTTTTTATTTGTCTCGTGTGGAAATAATTTGTCTACACGAATTATCACATGACACTTTTATTCCATATTCGTAAGTGATATCATTTTCCTTTATACTCATAAGGGATACCATCTTTTTCATCTTCCATTATTCAAACTTACTATGGTAAGGGATATTAATTCCCTTCACCTTTTGTTAATCAAACCTGCTACGGTAAGGGATATTATTTTCTTCCATACACCTAAATCGAAACTTATTATGGAACTATTGCTTCTATAATTCCTGAAAATATTATATGTTCCATAATAGTTGAATTTCATTAGTTCAACTGAACCTTCCTATTTTCTGAACATTTCTATTGAACTGTAATCGTTATTCTGAACTGTGGATCTTGAATATCATTTTAAAATTTCACTCCACATCATGTTGGCAATTTGGACATTATTTGAATCTGCACAAAGTAAACTTCCGATACTTATTGTTTATCCTGTTCTTCTGTTCATCATTTGTATCACTGTTATTTGTATTAATCATCAAGAATCAAGCTGTTGTGAATATCTGTGGCCGGGGGCACAGATGTGATATAATTGTTGAACAGATGATAGGTTAAAGGCGATATACTAGGTTAAAGGCGATACATCTGTTCGGTGTCTTTTATGACACGTGGTGAATGTTCTCTTTGGCCCGTAGTGCAAAGATGAACTGTTGGTTGGTATGATTATGACCAAAGGCTGAATCTGGTATAATCATGACCGTTGGTGTTATATTGAATGTCTTTGGCCCGTAGTGCAAAGACGAACTGTTGATCTGCATGATTATGACCAGGAACTGTGAAGTTGTATTATCTTGACTAATGGTATTTCAGATGATAAAAGTTGATGATATTTTTACTAAAAAGAGAAGCGAGTGGACATTATAGTCTGCATTATTCTTCTAATAGATTGCTCATTCCGCTGCTATTATTGATCTGAACATTGTTTAAGAATTTAATTACAGTTTTTGATATAAACCTTGTAGTCTATTGTATTCTATCAAGAACTCAACTGTTGAAGGCTAATGATAATTTATTCGTCATTATCTTAGTCATGATATTTCTTACTGGGCTATTTGAGCTCACCCTTTCTTTTGTTCCATTGTTTTTCAACAGGAGATGAAAACGTAACGGGGTCTAGCCGGGGGATGGAGTGAGAGTCCGAGGAATAGCTATCCTAGTCTTCACGTGTTGTAAAATAGTGTGGCAATAATAATGAAGACTTAGTTGTGTTGTATTATCCACTGTATTGTTGTACGTTGTATTTCATTGTAATAATTTTGTTGTAGTCTTTTGACGACTCAAGTTTGGGCTGTGTGGGCCTAGATTTGGGGGCGTCACAGTTGGCATCAGAGCTTAGGGATATGGTCTTTAATGGAGATCTGGGGTAGAACTAGGAGGGGAGAGGCGAATATAATTAGTCACTAGCGTGTCCCACCTAAATTAGATTTTATTATCTAATGAGTTGATTTGAATATAGGGACATGAAGTGATGAGTCAGTTTATTTGAACTAACATTTATTTTGTGACCACAGTTAAGTATGGCATCTGGAAATCAGGAGGTTAACTATGAAATGACCGAAACAAATGTAGCTGCAAAACAAGAGGCGACGAATAATCTTCTTACAAACTCAGAGTTGAATCATTTGCCTAAGGCAAAAATTATGCGTGTTCTATCCAGTGAGGATGAAGGTGAAAGTTCTGCTACAGTCGTTCCAGATCCATTATTAGAAGCAATTAAAGGAAGTAATGAACTTGCGGAAATTATTGCCTTTAATTTACTCACTAATTGGGAGAGTCATATCACCTGGTTATGCTCTATAACAAAGGATCAGAATAAATGGACTTTTCATATTAGTCTTTGGGATTTATGGTGTTCCAGCTATGAGTTTCAAGATTATTTAAAAATGATGTTTCTATACTTTTGGGCGCTACAATTTAAAGGAATTCAGGTTAAGTTAGTCACTATCATGGAAACTGCAGTCTATCGAAAATATTATTCTTATAGAAATCATTGGTACGTTACTACTGATGAAGTTGAGGAATCCGAGAAACAGTTCGTTAGAGAATTATTTAGTGGTATTCCCATGGTTGAAATACGCGAAGATCCGAATGAAGTACTCGGGATTCGATTTGACGATAACAGTCAAGAAACCGAATGAGGTGATAACCGGTAAGCTATTCATAAATTCTCGTGAAGTCTATGCCTTGTTAGATACTTGTTCTATCCACTCTTTTATCTCACCTATATGTACTCAACGTTTAAATTTGACTATTGAAAACTTAAATTTTGTCTTATCAGTTGAAACCTCATTGGGAGAAATACCTATTACATTTACTATCTGTAAATCTTGCCTAGTTCAAATCAACAACCTCACATTACCTGTTGACCTTATTTCTTTGGAGATGCATGAATTTGATGTGATTTTAGGAATTAATTGGTTGACTACCCATCATGCTAAAATTGATTGTTTTCATATTCCTAATCAACCTGTCATGCAAATTCAAGCAACTAAACCATTGAAATCTATAACTATTATTTCTAGCCATAAAGTCATTCGTTTATTGAAAAACGGATGTCAAACCTTTTTAGCCTATGTCATTGATTTGAACAAAAACACGTCAAACTTGAATGATATTCCTATTGTTAATGAGTTCCTGACGTTTTTCCTGAGGAACTTCCTGGCTTATCCCCAAACCGAGAAATTGAATTCTGTATCGATCTTGAACCCGATACTAAGCCCTTTTCCAAAGCCTAACACCAAATGGCTCCCATAGAACGCCAAGAGATGAAAGTTTGATTATTAGATATCAGTATCATTCGAGCGAGGAATACGAGAAGAGTTTTCAAGAACTCAAGAGGAGACTTGTTTCAGCTCCTGTTCTGACCATTCCATCAGGATCGGGAGAATTTGTCATATACAGCGATGCTTTAGGCAAAGGTCTAGGCTGTGTCCTTATGCAACATGGAAAGGTTATAGCCTATGCCTCTCGACAACTCAAAGATTATGAGAAAAATTACCCTACTCATGATCTAGAGTTGGCAGCAGTCGTTTTCGCGTTGAAGATCTGGAGACACTACTTGTACGGAGAGAAAGTGGATATCTATACGGATCATAAAAGTCTCAAGTATTTCTTCACCCAAAAGGAACTCAACATGCGACAACGACGTTGGCTTGAGCTGTTGAAGGATTATGATCACACAATCCAGTATCACCCGGGAAAGGCGAACGTTGTAGCTGACGTTTTGAGCAGAAAATCTTATGCGAGTACAAGTGCACTGCTGACAACACAAAAGCGTATTTTGTACGACTTGCAAAAGATGGAGATACAGCTAAAAACATCAGGGACCCACTCGAAGATTGCTCACGTGCGAGTAAAACCGGCTTTAATGGATAAAATTAAAGCTGCTCAAGCTACCGATCCGGAACTGATGAACATGATGAAGAAAGTACAAGAAGGTGTCATCCCCGAAGCAAGAATCGACGAGACAGGAATACTTCGAGTTAACTCTCGACTCTGTGTTCCTAACGATCCTGATTTGAAGCATAAAATCATGATGGAGGCACACAACACGCCATTTGCAATCCACCCAGGAGGTACCAAGATGTATCGAGATCTTCGACATACATTTTGGTGGAACAATATGAAAAGGGAAATTGCAGAGTTTATCTCAAGGTGCCTAACTTGTCAACGTGTCAAGGCAGAGCATCAAGTACCTAAGGGTCCATTACAACCACTTGAGGTTCCCGAATGGAAGTGGGAACACATCAATATGGATTTCGTGATGGGTCTTCCCAAAGTTTCTCAAGGCTTAGATGCAATTTGGGTCATCGTAGATAGATTGACCAAATCCGCTCATTTCTTGCCTATACGAGAAAACTTTTCACTTGAACGTCTTGCCGGTATGTACATAAATGAAATCGTGAGACTGCATGGCATGCCAGTTTCCATAGTTTCTGATCGAGATCCTAGATTCACTTCACGCTTTTGGATCAGTCTACAAAAAGCTATGGGCACTGAACTACGTTTTAGTTCTGCATACCATCCTCAAACGGACGGACAATCGGAAAGGACGATCCAGACCCTCGAAGATCTTTTGAGACTTTGCGTACTAGATTTCAAAGGAAGTTGGGATAAGTACTTGCCATTGGTGGAATTTTCCTACAACAACAGTTACCAAGCAAGTATAGGTATGGCTCCATTCGAGGCTTTATATGGACGCAAGTGTCGCTCTCCAGTATGTTGGAATGAGGTAGGAGAAGCAAAACTGTTGGGACCTGAGTTGATACGCTTGACAACAGAAAAGATCCAAATGATCCGACAACGAATACAGACAGCACAAGAACGACAAAAGAGTTATGCCGATCTTCATCGGAGAGATGAGAGATTCAACGTCGGAGATCATGTATTCTTACGTGTTTCTCCATGGAAAGGGGTTACGAGATTCGGAAAGAGAGGAAAACTCAACCCTCGATTTATTGGCCCATTTGAAATCCTCGATCGGGTGGGAACTGTAGCTTACAGACTAGCCTTACCACCAAGTATGTCTCGCATCCATAACGTTTTTCACATATCTATGTTACGTAAATATGTGAAGGACCCAAACCACGTCATTGAGTTAGAACCAGACGTTATAGCAGAAGATTTAACGTATGAGGAAGTACCTGTTAAGATCCTAGATAAGAAGGAACAGATCTTACGCTCAAAGGTTATACCTCAAGTTAAGGTTTTATGGAGGAACCAAGATATTGAGGAAATGACCTGGGAGCTAGAATCTGAGATGAAGTCTAGGTATCCATACCTCTTCGAAATGCCAGGTACGTCAATTTCGGGGACGAAATTTCATAAGGAGGGGAGGTTGTAAGACCCCGAATTTATGAAATACAAAATTTAATTTTTCTTCATATATATTTTTCCTGAAACAGTAAATGGTTAAATTGACAAAATTGAAAGTTAAGGATGTTATGTGCAAATTTTATTTTGTCGGACAATATTCTTTTTGTCGGGGAATATTCGTTTGGTCGGGGAATATTCGGGCCGTACGACGGCGCCGAAATAACAAATTATTTGTGGACCCCACAACGGAATATTTGTCGGATATAGAAAACGACAGAAGTAACCTTTTTAAATAAAAATAGTCAACGGTGTTAACTGTTAAAATACCGGTGATAAAAGAATAGTAGCATACGGTAATTTATGGTATTTTCTGTAGCACACGGTACTCTACAGTAGCACACGGTATTGCACAGTGTCTCATATTATTGGTCTGATAATTGACACCGTAATTGTTACGCATCATTTCATCAATAATTGTCACTGCATAATATTTTATATTATCAATTCAATTATTGTTGCTACACAGTATTTTGCATTATTGATTCAATAATTGTCATTACACTGTATTTCATATCATCGAGTCAATAATTGTTGGTGAATAACCCTTTTTATTTGTCTCGTGTGGAAATAATTTGTCTACACGAATTATCACATGACACTTTTATTCCATATTCGTAAGTGATATCATTTTCCTTTATATTCATAAGGGATACCATCTTTTTCATCTTCCATTATTCAAACTTACTATGGTAAGGGATATTAATTCCCTTCACCTTTTGTTAATCAAACCTGCTACGGTAAGGGATATTATTTTCTTCCATACACCTAAATCGAAACTTATTATGGAACTATTGCTTCTATAATTCCTGAAAATATTATATGTTCCATAATAGTTGAATTTCATTAGTTCAACTGAACATTCCTATTTTCTGAACATTTCTATTGAACTGTAATCGTTATTCTGAACTGTGGATCTTGAATATCATTTTAAAATTTCACTCCACATCATGTTGGCAATTTGGACATTATTTGAATCTGCACAAAGTAAACTTCCGATACTTATTATTTATCCTGTTCTTCTGTTCATCATTTGTATCACTGTTATTTGTATTAATCATCAAGAATCAAGCTGTTGTGAATATCTGTGGCCGGGGGCACAGATGTGATATAATTGTTGAACAGATGATAGGTTAAAGGCGATATACTAGGTTAAAGGCGATACATCTGTTCGGTGTCTTTTATGACACGTGGTGAATGTTCTCTTTGGCCCGTAGTGCAAAGATGAACTGTTGGTTGGTATGATTATGACCAAAGGCTGAATCTGGTATAATCATGACCGTTGGTGTTATATTGAATGTCTTTGGCCCGTAGTGCAAAGACGAACTGTTGATCTGCATGATTATGACCAGGAACTGTGAAGTTGTATTATCTTGACTAATGGTATTTCAGATGATAAAAGTTGATGATATTTTTACTAAAAAGAGAAGCGAGTGGACATTATAGTCTGCATTATTCTTCTAATAGATTGCTCATTCCGCTGCTATTATTGATCTGAACATTGTTTAAGAATTTAATTACAGTTTTTGATATAAACCTTGTAGTCTATTGTATTCTATCAAGAACTCAACTGTTGAAGGCTAATGATAATTTATTCGTCATTATCTTAGTCATGATATTTCTTACTGGGCTATTTGAGCTCACCCTTTCTTTTGTTCCATTGTTTTTCAACAGGAGATGAAAACGTAACGGGGTCTAGCCGGGGGATGGAGTGAGAGTCCGAGGAATAGCTATCCTAGTCTTCACGTGTTGTAAAATAGTGTGGCAATAATAATGAAGACTTAGTTGTGTTGTATTATCCACTGTATTGTTGTACGTTGTATTTCATTGTAATAATTTTGTTGTAGTCTTTTGACGACTCAAGTTTGGGCTGTGTGGGCCTAGATTTGGGGGCGTCACATAATATGTCTGGGACAGATGAGCCATTGCAAGATGATGTTAGCAAATCTAGCCAGGTAATGTTAAATAACGACGATGTGTTGGTAGATGTCATTGACGTACCCGATAATGAGGAGGTCGAGGAAGATGTGGTTGGGAATGAATATGTCTTTATACAAGATAATAAGGATGACGAAACTGATAATGAAGAAGTCGTGTCAGAATCCGAGAATGATAATGAAAATGATTGTGATGGGTTTCACAACATATTAAATCTAAACTTGAGAAGTATATTTATTTAATTAAATTAATTACTGAATATTAATTGCCTTTTTTTTGTATTTTAGTAGTATATTTATGGCTAGGCATAGTGGTGACGGTCGTTGCGGTGGTGGTCGTGCAGGATCCTTTGACACGTCTCAAGGCAGGTCATCATCGTCATCTAGTAGGTTTTCTTAATTATGTTATGTTCTTAATTGATTTATTTACTTTAATATTTGAATTCTACTTACAGATACTACTCGCCGACGTCCCCGAGGGACGAACCTCGGGTTATTTGGTCATCCACCGGCTATTGCGCAAATAGTCCGCATAGATATCGACTCTGCGCAGTAAGTTTAAAATGGCGTTATGTAAAATTAAATTAATTTATATTGTAAAACAATAAATATAACTTTGCGTTGTTTGATCTGTATTGTAGTATTATGGATCATGTGGCTAAGACCACTTTACACGCCATTTGTTTGACACCCCTCCCTATTGGCTATATGTGATTTACGCAGTACGCGCAGCATGATGCCTCCTTCATGGATACCATGTTACGTGACTTTCACGTAAGTTAGTTTAAATAATTTAAACTGTATACGTAAATACTAGTTACACATTCAGTTTAATTTTTTTAATAAGTTAGTTCTTTTTTTCAGATTTATTTTAGATATGAGGAGGGCATCTCTCAAACAGCCGAGGACGGTGTTATTATTGCACATGTCGCAAAGAACTATGTCGGCTGGTTATACGAGATGAGACATAGGGCTGCCCGGGTAGTTGTAGACCATCCCGTGACTACTATTTGAGACCATCAGCCTGATATTGTCTTAGATACAGTATGGGAAGTCATGTGTACTCACTGGGATGCTGATGATTTCAAAAAGAAATCAAAACAAGTGAAGAAAAATCGTAGCTAGCTCCAAATAGTACATACTACAAGTTCACATTCATTTGAAGAAGTGAAGTCGATATGTATATATTTAGTTGTTTACTTTAATATTGTCATAAAAATATATACTAAATAAAGGATAAATTAAAATTCTATTTGTTAGGTCATAACTGGTGAGTTGGAACGACTTCCCACCATAGTCTAGTTATGGGATAAAGTCCACACGCCAAAGGATTATACTATGTTGCAGGCAACTTTGGCTATACGGGTAAGAGTTTTTATAAATTTATGTAATTATTAATATCATTTACTTAATAAAATGATTCAATAAAGTACCATATACATAATAAATTGCAGGACCGATTTCAGAGCCTTCGAGACCAGCGTGTAGCTGAGTTGCAGGCTGTTAAGGGAGACTCCATTATCCCTCCGTCCGACATTAGCTTATCTAGGGATGAGGAGATGACTCTTTGGGTCGCGTCTCAGGATCCCCCTAGTAGCACTACGAGCAAGTATTGAGTGTTGGGGTTGTAGAGGATACCGACCTATACACTGACCGGAGGTATTTATTTTAGTATGTTCCTCATTAATTCAAAATTTATAATGATTTTTGAATTTTTTTGATGTTATATTTAATTTTGCAGGTTCTAGCCAGCATTCAAAAGCACCTGTTAGACAATCTCATACGGGCGCTAGCTTAGACAATGCGTTGTTCCAGTGGGTTATGACGGCGGTGCCAGAGATGTTTCATACGGATCCGATATTCCGTAGTCAGAGCCTACCTCCTAGTGCTCATCTTCACCAACTTGCTCCGGACGTTGCAGCAAGGGCCAACGTTAAAAGTACGGGCATATCTCTGAAGTAGTTCGCCGCGATACGAGACGAGGTGATTCGGATGGTGAGTACCTTACTGTTGGAGGCTTTTGGCCCAATGCTAACTCAACGCCTGATTACACAGGTATTTTATTCAATTTAAGTTATCGTATATTCTACATGTTCTTTAATTATTATTTAGCTGTGAATTTTTGTCTCAAGTACGAACTAATAACTGATATTTGTAATTGTATTAACAGAGTGGCGATTCCAAGCATGCTAGCAATGCCGATGATTCTTTGCAAACAACTGATAATACTAGTTTCATTTAGCTTTATAGATTATAATTTAGTTGTATTTACTTTACTTTAATTTAATTGATTGTAATTCATTGTACTTTTGTTGAGTTTTGTAAAGTATTGTACATTTAAACGATGATTTATTTTATAATGTGTCGTAATTTATATTTATTATAATTGAAATGTGTTCTTATGTTGTGCGTGAACATAAATAAATGGATTGATGTTGTGTTGTTGGGATAAAAACAGGTTTGCAAGTACATAAATGTGGTTTTAAGACTCAGGTATTGAAAAAACAAAAAGTATAAAAAAAAAGAACTTATTTCCGACAGAAATTCCATCAAAATTAAAGTAGCATTTAAAAATAAAATAAAAATGGGGGGAAATACTTATTTCCAACGGAAGAACTTTATTTCGATGGAACTTCCGTCGGAATTAGAATGTTGTTTTCGACGGATTTAAATTATTTCGACGAAATTCTCATTGCAAAAGAAGGGGTATGGTCAACAGAATATTTATTTTTGACGGAAACTATTCCGTCGTAAATAATCTAATATCGACAAAATTCTAGACAAAAAAAATTCCGTCGTCGCTAATGAATTCCGACCGAATTGCAGACGAAAATAATCCCAACGTGATTATTTTCGACCGAATCGCCGACTGAAATTTTCGTCGAATTTATATTATTGTCGACAGAATAACACTATATCCGACGGAATAGTCTGTCGGAATTGACCGTTTTTCTTGTAGTGTGTCACTTATCTAAAAATATGTGTTAATTAAACTAAATTAATTTTTTTTATAAGTTACCAACAATTTGAATGAGATAATCTAATTATAAATAAAACTATAATTAAAATATATTGTTTTAAAAAAGGATATATATATATTATGAATTAAAATTCAATAACATAAAATGATAAATATGTAACTTTATCTATTTAGTTAACCCTAAAAACTTGCAAAAGGATGTCGTTAAGAACACTATTAAGTTTTATCTATTTACTAACTGTTATTTAAAAATTTAGAGGGGAGGTGAGTGTTATTATAATTTTCTAAAAGGGATGTCATTAGAGGTGTTCATATCATTTGATTTTTTCGGCTTTCTGTTTATACCGAACCGACCGGTTCGCAATTTTTTGGTTTATTATTATTATTATTATTATTATTATTATTATTATTATTATTATTATTATTATTATTATTATTATTGAAATTAACCAGTACTGAATCAGCTTACCGGTTTGATATATCGGTCCAACCGATATTAGTACTGAGTTTTGGATAGATTTGGTACTGGTCTGGTCCGATTCGGTATGGTTATAACTGTTTAAACACCCCTAGGTGTCACTGTATTTTACTCATAAATAAATCATAATCGAATCTGAAACTTAAAAATTTTCGTACTTTAATCTTAACTACTAAAATAAGACTATATTTATTTTATTCTAATCTATGCTAGCCTTAGATTATATTTGTGTCTGTCCAATCTTTAATTTATTTTTTGGCAAGTCACTCTTGTTGTAGTATATTATATCGTGAGGGATCGTGAGAGAGACCATCGTTGAACCAAGCCATCATTGTTCCAAATAAGAGTTGGTTGAGCGTCTGTATCTATATGAACTATCAATTACTCCCTTTCATAATAAACATTTTAATTTGATTTTTATGGTTAAATTGACTATTTTTAAAATTAAAAGATTTTAAAAAATATACAAGATATACGTCGAGAGATTAAAGTAATAATAAACTACGAAAAATGTACTATTAATGTTAAGTTTCGTGTCTTAAAATTCTATATAAATATTTTTAATTATTTATTTTAAAAATGATCAATTTAATTATTAAAGTCAAATTATGACGTTTATTATGGGACAGAGGGAGTATATAATTAAAAATATAAATTTGATTTAGTTTCATTAATCTTTTATTTCACAAATTTTTGGTTTAATTTTTTTTATTCATATTAGCATAAATAATATTCAAATTTATATCAATTAAATACTATCTATAATGACCACGAATTTCATTAGTTATTGTAAATATACTTAATAAATATTTAGCAATGAATTTAAACTTTTTGTACTAATTAATTGTACTTTAGATAATTAAATAAATGTACTTGTGTATGCGTATATTTATTTAAAGAATTAAAGCAAGGTGTATAATTAATTAAAGCAAATCTAATTGGATTATATTTTAAATCCAAATGAGTTGATAAACTAGGTCAAAGATATTAATCTAGTAGCCCATGTAATTAATTTAATTACTAGTTCATGTAGTTAATTAAACAAAGCTCAATGCTTGATTTAATTAAATGTAACCTAGAATATTTAATGCTAGCCCAATATGCTAATTAAATGGAGCCCAAACCAATTAAATGGATGAGCCCAATATATTTAATCCTAGAGTCCAAAGTGGAGCTCAATAGGAAGTCAAAATTGATCAAAATTGTTACATATATGAATATACATATATATATATAATCAAAGTAGAAAAATTAAAGGAAAATGGCTTGGAAAATCCCATTTTACTGAATTTTTTGAGGGTCCTACTTGGATTGCTTGATTTCCTAGTTGCTTCTAAATCACTCCTTGTCATAAGTTGTTCAACTACCCTAGTCATTCCATATGTCTATCACTTGGTCATTCAATGGAATAGTAAGCATAATTAGCCTTTAATTTCACCAACATGGGTGAATTAGCAAACTAATGAAGTGTTAGTTGATGGTTATATATATGATGCTCCACACCTGAGTCAAGCTTGTTGGTTCATTTGCTAGAGCATAAAAGAGAGAAAGTGAGAGCATTTTCTAGAGGAAATGAATATACACTTGTGTATTGTGTGAAAAAGCTAGAGGAAGGCCTTGATGAATGTCCACTAGCTTCACAACATACTTCGATAGGAGGAGAAGAAGAGCAAACAAATCACAAAGGTTTAAAAGTGCTCTAAACTCCTTCTTATTTCATTTTTAGGGCCTAGAACGATTTTGAACGGTTAAAATCTATTTTTAACCGATCAAAACTCATTTTGATAGTCTAGATGTATTTAACTATGTAATATATGTATATTCATACCTCTATGTGTTTATAACATGATTTGGTATGTGAGAAATGCATAAAAGTTGTAGAAATACTCATAACACGTTTTACCGGTAAAACTCTAACGATACATGTTATGTTTAATGTTGTATTTTGAAATGTACAAATCGGAAATTGGATTTTTATGGCTAGAAAGCTAGATCTATGATTTTTAAAGAAAAACCCTTTTAGAACCTTTCAAAAATACTGAATAACAAAGAAGTTATAGCTTTTACCACAAGAGATGTCATTTTTAAACCCTAGATGGTTCGATCTTTAAATTTCGTATAAAAAGTTTTCAAAAATGTAATTGAACCATGGAATATTCTAAAACAAGAAGTTAGGAAGACAACAACACTAAGTTGGTGTCATTTGAATGTGTAAAGTTCATTTATTTCAAGTTTGAACCATTAAAACCAATGATTTATGAAACTACTTTTCATTCTGTCTTTGTGAGCGATTTTACGGATACTTCCGTTCGGAATTTGGATTTATGATCTAAAGAGAAATTGTAGATCATGAAATTCGGATGAGAATGGACTCAAAAATCACCCCAAAATGTTTTAAAATGAAGAAGTTATGACTGTCGGAGCGTCGGGGGGTCGGGCAGTCCAAAAATAAATTTTTAAAAAGTAGGTCAAGCGCCTACCAAGCGCCTAGGCGCTTGAACCCGCTGTTCCTGAGAGAAGATTCGGTCCGAGTCGGGTCGGGTCGGTCCGGGTCGGGTTTTCTATGGAAATTTAAGTTGAAATAAGTGTAAAATGAATGTGTTTAAATATTAAACCAATACATGGAGTTTATTAGTAACTAATTGGTAGCTAAATGTTTAAAATTAAGACTAATGTTAACACAATTAAAAAGTTAACTATTTGTATTGTTTATAATAAAATATTATTAAGAGGTTAATAATATTAATATGTGATTAGAATGTTACTAAATGATTATAACGTTTGTAAATGATTAAATTATTATTAAATGGATAATAATATTAATAAGTCAATAAAATATTATTAAATAAATAATAATATTAGAAAATAAATAAAATATTATTAAATGATTAATAATATTAAATAATGAATAAAATATTATTAAAAAATTAATAATATTAGATAATGAATAAAATATTATTAAATAATTAATAATATTAGATAGTGAATAAAATATTATTAAATGATTAGTAATATTAGATAATGAATAAAATATTATTAAATGATTAATGATATTAATAATGTGATTAATGTATTATTAAATGGTTAATAATATTAAAAGATTAATAAAATATTATTAAGGGATTAATAATATTAGAAGGATAATAGAATATTATTAAATGATTAATAATATTATAAGACTAATGGAATATTATTAATTGTTAATAATGTTATATAAGAATGTGAACTATACTAAGTAATTAATATAGGTTTTATGTGATTGAAATATTATCAAGTAGTGATAATATTTCCTAAGTGTTTAAGATACCCTTAATTATTTAATTATGTGGTTAGGTATAATATGTATAGATGTTATCATATGAATGCGTATATGATATTAATTCGAAGATCAACTTGATTAATTGTTAGGTCTATCTAAAGAGAATTAAATTGAATTGATTAGCAGTAGACCACGTACAAGGCAAGTTTCTTCTTAACCTTAACTTGTATTTATTTTTACAAGTATTCTTCAACCTTATTTACATTGAGCAATTCAATTATTGTTGAGCAAGTATCTACACTCGTAGTTATTTGACAGAACTTTGAGTGAATTAATTATCGAAAATTACTTCACATCATTATTGTATTGTATTCGCACATAGTGCCTTTACAAATGTTATAGTTCAGTAATTTACGAACTGTTTAAGAATGTCTAAGCTAATTGTTTAGGCTAGACAAATGCAGGTTTAAATTCATCTAATTGAATATTTTAAAAGTTTATCCAAACCATTGGCTGGTGCGGATTCTTATAGTAAGACTGAGAAAGAACAACCCTAGTTAAAGAGGATTTTTATATTGTCGGGTAACCGAATTTGTGCAAGAAAATTAAATGTTATGTATATACATAGAACATGAGAGGACTGATCCCCTCAAGTGTCCCGTTATTTTTAACAAGGTGTTAGACATTGTATGTCTGTTCTACCTTAGTAGCAGTGCACGGTCATTAAAGACCACTCAGCAATAAAGAGTCAATTCATTCTCTTATTGAACATTGATTCTTGATATCTTTCATAATTGTTATTGTTGAAAACTTTGAAGTTATTTCCCTTCATCATGATATATCTTATGTTGTTGTTTATAAACTTGCTGAGCCATTTAGTTGCTCATTCATGCTATATCATGACTATATTTCAACTAAGCCCGACTGCTCTAAGTCAGACAAAGGCAAGGGAAAAACGAATGCGTAGTTTAGTAGATGCATGCTAGTTTAAATTACTGTTATGTAATTACTTTATAAATCTTTTGTATTTTCCTTAAGATATGTAATGATTAAAATTAAGGTTAATAGACTTTGGGAAGTGTAGTCTTTTTGTTAAGGAACCTTTTATATTATTCCGCAAAGTTTGAATACAATTTATGTATTTCATTGTTGTTAAGTATTGTACAGTGAGAACCAAACCCGAGGTTAAAGAACTCGGATTTGGGGTCGTCACACTATCCAAATTTTAAAATATTTTTATTGCTAATAGGAATAGAATAACGAAATATCTTTTTCTTTCTTATTCAAATTAGTATAAGTACTATAAAATTTTATAATAATTAAATATATACTATCCAAATTTGTAACGTATTCAAAAGAAATTCAACCAATCTCTAATTAAAAAAAAGTAATTTCTAAAAGAATTTTTATTTTTGATTTTACTAACTTAATTATAATTTATTTATCATTATTTTATGTAATTAATTAAGACAATATAACACATTATACAAACTTAAATAAAATTAAAATAATAATTTTCTCATAATCGTAGTTAAATAAATATGCACTTCATTCAAATGTTTAGCTTAATAATTGATCGAAGTAATCTATAATATATAATTTAATATGTATTGTTTAAATAAATATTTAATAATCTAACAGCTACAATGTGACGCCCCCAAATCTGGGCCTACATAACCCAATTTGAGTCGCTAAAAATACACAGTATTTAATACAAACAATACATAGTACAAAAATATATAACTCAATAATATACAACTAAGTCTTCATTATTTTTGTCATACTATATACAACATGTGAAGACTACTACAACTATCTCTCGGACCTTCACTCCATTTTCCGGCTAGACCCAGCTATTATCTCATTTCCTAAAGAACAATGGAACAAAAAAGAAAGGATGAGCTCAAATAGCCCAGTAAGAAATATCATGACTAAGATAACAATGAGTAAATTATCATTAGCCTTTAACAGTTGAGTTCTTGATAGAATATAATAAACGACAAGTTTTAGATCAATAATAGCAGCGGAATGAGCAATCCATTAGAAAAATCGTGTAGACTATGATGTCCATTAGCTTCTCTTTTTAAAAAAAATATCATCAACTTTTATCATCTGAAACACCACTGGTCATAATAATACAAATTCACAGTTCCTAGTCATAATCATGTAAGTCAATAATTCATTTTTGCACTACGAGTCAAATATATTCAAATATAACACCAATGGTCATGATCATACCAATCTACAACCTTTGGTTATAATTATATGAAAAACAGTTCTTCTTTGTCCCAGGCCAAAGAGAACATTCACCACGTGTCCTAAAAGACACACAATAATTATATCCCCTTTATCCTATCATCTATGCCCCGGGCCACAGATATTCACAATAACTTGATTCTTGATGATTAGAATAACAACAGATATATAAATGATGAATAGAATAACACGATACTTTGTCATGAGTCAAATAATGTCTAAATTGTCAAAATGATGTGGACTCAAATATAATAATGATATTCAAGATCCACAGTTTAGAATAACAGTTAAAGTTCAATAGAAATATTTAATTAAAATGATATTAGATGAAACACAAACTATTAAGGAACATATAATCATTTCAAAAAAAATTACCAAATAGTACTTACCATAGTAAGTTTAAGAGTATGAAAAGAATAATACCTCTTACCTTAATACGTGACTGGATACTGATTTAAATGAAGTTAATCAACCTATATATTTATAATTTAATTAATAACTACCACATATAATTTCATGGTGTATATCAATTCGTATGAAATCATCAAAAGTGATTTGATAGAATAAAGTATAATAACTTTAATATAGTTTTTGAAAGAAAATAATATTTTAAAATAAATCTTTCAAATGAAACTTTTCAAAACAAATCTTCTAAAGGAAGAGTTTTCTAAAGGAATATTTATAAACACCGTGTGATGTGTGTGGTTGTTATATAACTTTTATAAAAAGACTTCCTTGAACAGTATTCGTACACTTACAGATCTTCACAAATACTCAAGATGACTTTAGCACCCTTAAAGAGAACTTACACAAAGTAATATTTAGAGAGTGAAAGAAAGAATAAGTAAGGAAATTTTATGAAAAATCCTTAAGTTAAGACATCTATTTATAGCCAAATTAAAATCTTATCATAATCCAAGATTTTCTAATTTAATCCAAACCGTATATTTCGAGATAATGTTTAATCCATACCACTCATTTCATCATTTAAGATTTCTTTAATCTAAATCATTCATTTAAAGATCATCTTTAATTTACACCGTTCATTTCAAATTTTATAATTATTACATTATCTTTAATCTATACCATTCAATTAACTTTATATATAAAACAACTAACTTTATATATAAATAACTAACTTCATACATCAACTAACTTTATATATAAACCAACTAACTTTATATAAATCAATTAATTTTATACATAAAACGAATAACTTTATATAATATATCATAATAAAATAATTTACTTTACATAATTTATATAAAGTAAATAACTTTATATAATTTATTATAATAAAAATAAATAACTTTATCAATTCAATTATTCAACAATAATTCATAATTATTCATTGTTATGACTAATTGTTATAAATGCAGTGTAGTTGACTTTCTGAGTTAGATACTCACAATACAAACAGAAAAATCAACTAATAATGAAATACAACAGTTTAATCAACATCATAATAGAGATAACAATAATGCAGAAAATAAGTAAAAAAAAAGAACACGTTACTGTGTAATGACAATTATTGATTTAGTAATGTAAATTACCGTGCATATGTTACTGTAATAATTATCGGTTCAATAATATGAATTATTGTGCACGTGACAATTATTGACTCAATAAAGTCAATATTGTACAATAACAACTTTATCAGTACAATAATATGAAACGCTGTGTAATACCGTGTGCCACTGTGCAATACCGTGTGTTACTATACAATACCGTATGTTACTATTTCTTTACCACCGGGTATTATAACAGTTAAAAGTGATAGTGCCGTTGATTATTTTTATTTTAAAAAGCTACTTATGTCATTTTTTATATCCGACAATATTTCGTTATGGTGGGTCTACAAATATTTTGTTATTTCGGCGGCGACATGCGAATCAAATATTTCCCGACAGAACGAATATTCCCTGACAAAATAAATATTCTCCGACAAAATAAAATTTGTACAAAACATTTCTTAATTTTCACTTTTGTCAATTTACTCACTTATCGTTTTAGAAAAAAATATATAAAACAAAATTAAATTTGTATTTCATAAAAGTCGGGGTATTACATACAATTATTTACTTAAAATCCTAATTAATATTTGTCTAGTTAATAATATAATAAACCATATTTATAATGTTTGTGCTTAGCACGGAGTTGATGAACTTGTATATAATAAGTGGTACAAAATTGTCTCTCAACCTTGAAATTTAGGAATGGTCTTTCAACTCAAAATTTTAGAAAACATCCTTAAAATTAATAGCGAGCGCTTAGCGACCAATTAGTAGTCGCCATTACCAATAACGGCCAAATTCAACGGCTGTCGCTAAAAATGCTAGTAGGGACCGTAACAGGCTGTCGCTGATATGTTTGGTCGCTGATGGTATATTTTCTTATAGTGTAAATAACACAAAATCGTCATTCAACTCTACTTTTTAGGAGTGATCGCCTAAAATTTAATAATAAATTATAACTATAAATAAAATTTAATTTAACCCTAGCAAAAAACCTATATACATAATTAATAGTATAAAATAGTCTCTCAACCCTAAAAATTAGGAGAATAGTCTTCTCGCCCTAAAATTTAGGAATAAAAACCTAAAATTTAGAAGGAAAAAAAAAACTATTTTTCATCTATGTTTGATTTAAAAATCTTTTTATTTGTACTTATTATCATAATTATCTACCTATCAATATATCATATTCTTATATATATATATATATATATATATATATATATATATATATATATATATTTAATTTAGTTAGTGTTATTTAAAATTTTTATTCTTGATAAAAATATTATTTAATTATACAATATTTTTTTTATCATTAAATTATATAGGTATAACTATTTGATTTTAAACAAGATTTTACCTACTACATAAATAAACAAATGTATGAATATATAAGGAAATAAATCATTAATTTAAAGATAACTACTATCATTTATTTTATATAAATAGATGAACTATTATTGTATATTTCTAAATTTATTTAATTTTTTATCATTGATTAGTTATACATTATGTGTTAAATAATATATTTTAGAAGGAATTATTTTTATTTTTTATAAACATTATTTTACACAATATTAATCTATTATTTCTATAATTAATATACTGGTATAGTATAATACAGTAAAATATAAACAATACAATAATTTTATAAAAAAACTCATACTGTCATGAGCTAGTTATTTCTAATAAAATTAGTAAAATGATAGTAATTTTATTGGTAATGATTTTTTATTTTAACATTTTATTAGCTTAAACATCATTACTAGTAAAATTAGTAAAATGATAAAATTACATTATTGAAGTCGCAAAACAACCTTGTTTTGGATTAGTTTTTTTATCAAACATTTTAATAGACTGAATTATATTGAAACTGTAATTTATTACAAAAGATAAAAAGATTACAATATAAAAAATTGAACTGGTAAATATTTCAAATAAAATAACGGATAATTAAAAAATGGGTCAATTAATCATAATAACACTTAGTGGACACCATATATACTTTTAAGGAACGGTCACTTTTTCAAAATAATAACATAATACCCAGATTTGACTAGTTCTTCAACACAAGCAACACACAAAAAAAAAAAAGTCATCTTGATAACGTCACACTCAATGTTTTGAAAATCGGTTTAGAATCGGCAGTCGAACGGGTTGAATAGGGAACTGGTTCCCTTTTCGGTCCGATTTGGACCGGTTCACCCAATTTGGTCAATAATTGGTTGACCCGGTTGACCACCAGTTTAACCAGTAAAATCGGTTAGTTGGCTCGATTGAAACAATTTTGAAGTATTTTTTTTTTCAAATTTTTTTTTATCAATAATATAACATAATTTTATTATATTTTAGCTTACAAAAAATTAGATGTTTTAAAATTTTACTAATTATTAATAAATATTTTTATGTATTTATGACGTCACTGGTTCAATAACGGTTCGATCATTAGTTAAATCAGTGATCCATCTATCTAATATTTTTTTCAGTTCACTTGAACGAACCAATTCTAAAAATATTAGTTATACTTAAATCTAAACAATTCATTTTAACAATTGACACGAACGAAAAAAATAATCTCCCCAAATAAAGAAAACAAAGTCTCATTTAATTGTTACAACCATAATCATATTATTCCTATCATAGTAAAATATTTTGTTAAACAGCACAAGAATAGAAAATTCATGTCAGAATATTTGTGGAGATAATTAAAGGCATTATGAGAATCAACTTTATATCGTTTGTTGATTCAGTGGTCCGTTGTGTTCTCTGATGTGAGATATTAACAACTTAATGGAAGGATCTTGTCCGACTCAATTTATACATCCATATCTCAACTTAAAACACTTTTAGTTACTTTTAACTGATATTTTGTTTACCTAAAGATGCAAAAAAACGCTAAATACTATTGTATTCGCTCTAAAATTAAAAAAAACTTATAACTTTTATTTTTGAGTTAATTTGTGAAATTTTAAAATTAATATAAATTCGTTTAAATTTTAAAAACAAAAAATATAATAATTAATTATATTTTTTAATTAGTGTTTAGCATTTATAGTAGTAATTGTTTGTACTAAAATCAAGAGAAAATTATGAATTTTAAAATTTCACAAATTGACCAAACAAGAGTTATAAAAATGATATCAAGTTTTGAAGTCGAAGATGTAAATATTTAATTTGTCCTCTTTTTTGCAAAGGTCCCATTTGTCAATTATTTATTTTTATTTTTAAAAAAAGTCCCATATTAATATTGAACGACACAATGTCCTTAGATTTAGCGCTATAATATCATTACTATCAAACTAAACATCTAACAAATTTAAGGTTTGAGATAAAATAAAAATATATTTTTAAATGACGTGGTCCCAGCAGTTGGCGCAGTGGTTCAAATGATGTCTCATCTGGATTGGGGAGATTAGTCCGACTGCAGTTGAGAAACTCTATATTATTATTATATATATATATATAATTTATAAATTTTACAAGTGAGACTATTTTTGTAAAATAAATAAGAAAAATTTAAAGCCTAATTACAACTTAAAATCTTGAACAAATATTTTATTTTATTTTTTTCAAAAGACTAAAGAAAATTTTATTATTGAAGATATCCCCAAATTCAAAATGTTTGAATTAGGAATATCAATTGCGTGCACAAACTCAGATCTCTGAGATCAGTATACCGCTAAACCACCATAATTGAAATCTGACGCTCGACTGCAATTACGTGCTAGGTGACAGAGTTGGGTGTTAGGTTGCTAAAAATATTTTTAATTTAAGATATTAATATAAAAGTGTGTTTTTAGTAATTCTTCGATTCTATTTTATTTGTTATTAAAAATTAGTATATATATATATTAAAAAATTTAATTAATGTGTGAATATATAATTTTTTTAAAATATAATATAATAATAAATATTTAAAAATAAAGTAAAAACTCTAAAACACCGAATATTATATAACTACATAGTAACATAAATTTTGTTTAATCTTTATACTACAGCATGAGATATGGACCAATGGGGCAATATTTCATGGGATTGTTTATCTGATTTCAGCAAAAAAAAAAAATAATACTATATATTTCATGGGATCTTGTGACAATCTTTGCATTGAAGATTGAACTTTTGAATTTGATGTAGCATGGCCAATGAGTTTTTAGTCACAAAGTTTAAGACAGAGGCATGTGACCTTAGATTTTAGTTTTAATTTTTTTTTATGTGATTTTTTTAAATATTTATATTTATCTATATTATTAAAAAAGAGTAATAAAAATAATAGTCTCTTCTAAAATTGTGTTATAAGTATTTTTTTTTTTTTAAAATCACTTTTTATCCTTACAATTTCTCCTAAATTTTCTAACTCGTATTTTATAATTTTTATTAAAATGTACTTATTTATTTTAATTGGACACAATGCATATTTTATAATTTTTAATTAAAATTTATTTATTTAAAATAGTACACACTATGTGTGTACCACGATACTAATTATTATAATAATAATTTATTTGATCATAAAATTATATTATACTCCCCTAAAAGGGGTTTAAAAAAAAAAAGGGATATAGCATTATGAACAATTTGTTATTAATGTTAAGAGAATAAATTCTTTAAGAAGTGTCTGATTTGCATCAACCCATTTAATTTGATTAATTAAATGATTTTTTTTTCATAATAAGTGTTACTCCCTCTATTTTATAAAAAGAAACTCATTCGTTTTTTTTAATTTATTTGTAAAATTTTAAATTTTAAAATTAATATAAATTTATTTGATTTATGATAAATAAAATAATTAATAGCGTAAATTACTTAAAAATGTATTACCAAGTACAATATTATTATTTGGAAAACTAAAACAAATCCACATTGCCGTTTGAATTATAGTATTTCATAAATTAAATAAAATCAAAGTTAACTGAAACCTTTTTTTATAAATGGTTGGAGTATAACAGGCCCTGTAATTACAATCAAATTTCTTAATTTATTAATCATAAATATCTCTTCAAATAAATCTTGCAGATAGGCGAATAGCCAGAGTAAATCAAGTCGATCGTGTCAATTTCAATTATAATATTTATAAATATAAATAATTATCGTCAACCACTATTTTAACTTTTCGCTATAACTACTTTGATTAAAAACTCTACATTTTAAAGTGTTTTATGGCATTAAAGCACACCACACCAGTACCACACAGCTCCACCAACATGCTCCAAGTCATGAGCACATTAATGTATTTATTACTCCTTTTTTTTTTTTTTTTTTTCTCATTACTTCTCTGATGTAGTACTTAACCCATATGTGCATTTTAAAAAAAATAATAAAAAATTACAAATGAATTCATCGCATCAAGAGTGTTTCTCCAACTATTTGGATAGATTAATATTAATCTCCTAAGATTAATCTTACATAACTATGATGTCGACGCTGGGAATTGTCGTTTCGTTTTTTTAATTTTAAACACCCTTTTCAATTTTAGCCCTTGGATTGAGATGTGGTTTTGAAAAAGGGTCGGCTTGAATGTCGACGGGGTTTGAAAGATCGATTTTATGATGAGTCAATTGACCAGAGTCGTCAGTTGGTATATTTGAAATGGATGTACCAACTCATCCGAATTTTGTTTTCTCAATCGCTGGCTCATATGTGACTCCGATTCAATTGGTCCGCAAACCGAGATTCATAGAGTTCGGGGGCTTGCTTAAGTGAGGGGAAGGTGTTAGGCACCCCCCGACTTCCGTGAAACACGGTTACCACAATCTCGATATTTTCCTATCCTTTTAAATCCTAAAAATGTGTGCGTTGCGTGTGTGTGCGTGCTTGCCTAGGTGATGGTTGTGGTGATTTGTTGCGTGAAAATCGTTTTGATTCTTTATGGAAAACGTGTTTTGTCAGAAAGCGTTTAGACATCTTTTGACCCGAATGACGAGGCTTCGTTTTTTTATAATAAAGATTGATTTTAATTTCGAAAACAATGAGGTTTTATTATTAGATGTAATTTTTAGAAAACAATAGTTTTTAAAACTTTTGTCAAATAGGAATCGAGACTATACATTGCCTTCTATCAGTAAATTCAAATAAAATGAAGGCAACTTCTAGAACTCTTTAACCCTATGCACAAAGTTTAATGAAAACGTTTATTTATTTATTTTTACGAAAACATCTTTTATGACATTTCAAAATCACATGGAGCCTTTTTGTCAAACATGGATCAAAGTTCGCCAAAACTCTTAATTTTTAAACCTCGTGAATCTAATATCCTAATTTGATCATTTTTAGAAAATCGTCATCGTTTGCCTTATTTTTGGAAAACCATTTTTGTGTCGTAAATTAAAACAAGCATTCAAAACGTGTCGGGGCTATCCATGGGCATGTGAGTCGTCTAAATAACCCCAAACACCCATAATCACATATTTTTATTATTACGGGGCCTTAACCCGATCGCGGTTTGGGATCGCTTTAAAGCCCGATATTACATATGTACAACCATGAATCCTATCTAATGATTACATACACCAAAAAATGTCCATCATCGGGATTTGATCACGAGGATCTCCTCCCTAGGCTCACAGCTACCCAAATCACTGCATAACCAATACTACGGCAAATCTAACAATACTAAACTCGTTATTACATTACACAACTCAAAAAATCGCAAACCCAACACTACGAACTATTCATTACCACAACAAACGATATATCACCGTACGGATGTCATCGGGGCATTAGGAGGAAGTTACGTTCCGATGGAACCCTCGCTAACAACCCCTAATCCACGGATCATCGTCATCATAACAACATACTACATCAAGCAATCCAAAACACGAAATTATATTAGCAATACAAGCAATAAAAACTAAGAAAGCACCCTTTTCACCTTGCAAAAAATGCCGATTAAAGCTTCTTATTTCACGACTCGAACAACACTACACGAACACTTGACTAGTTAGCAAAAGGAGATGAAATTTTCACTCAAATCTAACCAAGAACCAAGCTTTTCTCTCTCCTCCCGCGAACTCTCTCTCTCTAAAACTCTCAAAACCTTTTTCTCTTTTTTTTTCTCTCGGGTGGAAATGGTCGTTGTATAGTGCTTCGCAGGTAGTCGCAGGTACAATTGCGGCCGGCCGCAGGTGCATCTGCGGCTGGGCTCGCTAGCCGCCCGCGCCGAATCCTTGGCTGCCGGGTTGTCTCCTCGAGCCGCGCACTGTCCCCTTTGTCGGTAGCCGCAGGTGCACCCGCGGCTGCCCGGCTTGCTTTTTCGATTTTCGTATCACGCGGTCTTAAATCGCCAACTTCTGCTGTATTATTTTGGAAGGCTGTTACCTGATGTATAAATTACTCTTTGTCCTTGGCTTTCACCCCTGCCAGCTCACCGGCGAGCTGGGCAGCCGCTCACTCACCGGGGAGCGAGACCCCCGAACATCGTAAGCATAGTGGTCATTAGTCGCCTTTTGTGATCAAATCAGGTTCTTCTAGATCAACTGTTTGCCTTGCCTCAAGTAACCTGATGCTCGTTGTTCGTTGTGGCGGCTTTGACCGTAAATCATTGGGGTGGCTTTGTATTGGGGTCCGCCTTCCTTTTCGCATGTCGGGTCACATAACGATTTTGCCCTCCTGCTAAGGTTAGTTGTGACGCCCCCAAATTTAGGCCCACACAGCCCAAACTTGAGTCGTCAAAAGACTACAACAAAATTATTACAACAAAGCACAACGTACAACAATACAGTGTATAATAATACACAACTAAGTCTTCACTATTATTGCCACACTATTTTACAACACGTGAAGACTAGGATAACTATTCTTCGGACTCTCACTCCATCCCCCGGCTAGACCCCGTTACGTTTTCATCTCCTGTTGAAAAACAATGGAACAAAAGAAAGGGTGAGCTCAAATAGCCCAGTAAGAAATATCATGACTAAGATAATGACGAATAAATTATCATTAGCCTTCAACAGTTGCGTTCTTGATAGAATACAATAGACTACAAGGTTTATATCAAAAACTGTAGTTAAATTCTTAAACAACGTTCAGATCAATAATAGCAGCGGAATGAGCAATCTATTAGAAGAATAATGCAGACTATAATGTCCACTCGCTTCTCTTTTTAGTAAAAATATCATCAACTTTTATCATCTGAAATACCATTAGTCAAAATAATACAACTTCACAGTTCCTGGTCATAATTATGCATATCAACAATTCATCTTTGCACTACGGGCCAAAGACATTCAATATAACACCAACGGTCATGATTATACCAGATTCAGCCTTTGGTCATAATCATACCAATCAACAGTTCATCTTTGCACTACGGGCCAAAGACATTCAATATAACACCAACGGTCATGATTATACCAGATTCAGCCTTTGGTCATAATCATACCAATCAACAGTTCATCTTTGCACTACGGGCCAAAGAGAACATTAACCACGTGCCATAAAAGACACCGAACAGATGTATCGCCTTTAACCTAGTATATCGCCTTTAACCTATCATCTGTTCAACAATTATGTCACATCTGTGCCCCCGGCCACAGATATTCACAACAGCTTGATTCTTGATGATTAATACAAATAACAGTGATACAAATGATGAACAGAAGAACATGATAAACAATAAGTATCGGAAGTTTACTTTGTGCAGATTCAAATAATGTCCAAATTGCCAACATGATGTGGAGTGAAATTTAAAAATGATATTCAAGATCCACAGTTCAGAATAACGATTATAGTTCAACAGAAAGGTTCAGAAAATAGGAAGGTTCAGTTGAAATAATGAAGTTCAACTATTATGGAACATATAATATTTTCAGGAATTATAGAAGCAATAGTTCCATAATAAGTTTCGATTTAGGTGTATGAAAGAAAATAATATCCCTTACCGTAGCAGGTTTGATTAACAAAAGGTGAAGGGAATTAATATCCCTTACCATAGTAAGTTTGAATAATGGAAGATGAAAAAGATGGTATCCCTTATGAGTATAAAGGAAAATGATATCACTTACGAATATGGAATAAAAGTGTCATGTGATAATTCGTGTAGATAAATTATTTCCACACGAGACAAATAAAAAGGGTTATTCACCAACAGGCGATAATCCGCACCGTAAGGTTATTCCCATCAATTTGAATACGAATAGTTATTCACCAAACAGGCGATAATCCGCGCCGTAAGGTTATTCCCATCAATTTGAATACGAAGAGTTATTCACCAAACAGGCGATAATCCGCACCGTAAGGTTATTCTCAAAGATTAATAAGGAATGAATACAAAAGGTTATTCACCAACAGGCGGTAAACCGCGCCGTAAGGTTATTCCCACAATTTAATACATGGAAATAAATGGCACAAGAAAGAAACGATATTATTTTCGAGAATCAAAGAGTGATAATCCCTTCCAGTAAGAAAGAAATAATATCCATTTATGATGATGAAAAGAATGATACCCCTTACCGTAGTAAATTTAAGAGTGTGAAAAGAATGATATTCCTTACCACAGTAAATTTAAGAGTTTGAAATGAATGGTATTCCTTACCTTAACACGTGACTGGATATTGATTTAAATGAGGTTGATCAACTTGAAAAATTCCTGCACTCCTTTTGGCTTTCAAACTCTCAAAATAACCTTACTATTCTCAGAGAAAACTCATAAAATTCTTATAGAAAAATTTTATGTTTTAGGTGTGATTTTTCTATTCAGCTGAGCAAGCTATTTATAGGAGAAAATAAGTTACTATGCGTGGTAGGTGAACAGAAAAAAAATTCAGCAGAGGCTGCTGCGCAGCCTCCACCAACTCTTCAGCAAATTCTCACATTTCTCACATTTCATGTGGGCCCCACAATGGGTCCCACATGTTTCTTACTATTCACGTACTATTCACGTCACTATTCACGTCACTATTCACGTTACTATTTCAAATAGTAAAATTAATTATTTTATTTATTTATTTATTTATTTATTTATTTATTTATTTATTCTTCCTGTGAGTCCAACATATAAAATAATGTTACCACAATAATGTAAGAAACACGTTACATATTTTTATTAATTTAATAATATAAATTATAGTGTATTTGCTACTGTGACAATTATTAGATTCAATAATTTTAAACTACAGTGCACCAACAATTATTGACTCGATGATATGAAATACAGTGTAATGACAATTATTGAATCAATAATGCAAAATACTGTGTAGCAACAATAATTGAATTGATAATATAAAATATTATGCAGTGACAATTATTGATGAAATGATGCGTAACAATTACGGTGTCAATTATCAGACCAATAATATGAGACACTGTGCAATACCGTGTGCTACTGTAGAGTACCGTGTGCTACAGAAAATACCATAAATTACCGTATGCTACTATTCTTTTATCACCGGTATTTTAACAGTTAACACCGTTGACTATTTTTATTTAAAAAGGTTACTTCTGTCGTTTTCTATATCCGACAAATATTCCGTTGTGGGGTCCACAAATAATTTGTTATTTCGGCGCCGTCGTACGGCCCGAATATTCCCCGACAAAACGAATATTCCCCGACAAAAAGAATATTGTCCGACAAAATAAAATTTGCACATAACATCCTTAACTTTCAATTTTGTCAATTTAACCATTTACTGTTTCAGGAAAAATATATATGAAGAAAAATTAAATTTTGTATTTCATAAATTCGGGGTCTTACATTAGTAGTGAAGTGTAAAATTTGGGTGTCTACATATGATATGCATTATTAGCAAAGAATTATAGGAGTACACAAAATTTGCGCGCTAATATCCAATTTAAATAAAAAAATTATGTTGCGTTTGAATTGAAGGAATGAAATGATTTTAAGATATATAAAGTATAGTATATATTTGGTTGTACAAATAGGAGTGACTAGTATAATATGATAACAAAATTATCACACATATCCACCACCTCTCACATGGAATAAAAATCAAAGGGATGTAATGAATTTTCATTATATTGGAATGTTTTATCCTCCAAAATAATCATCTAATATACTATTATTTATTATATTCCTTCTTTCATTTTATTCTCTCAATTTAAACGTAGCATTAGTTATTAAGTTTTGGACACGTCCATATGTATATATTTTTTTTCTTCTTCTTTTCATTTTTTTAGCCTCATTTTGGTGAGTTTAATATAATTTTATAATTAAATACATTATCCGTATTATAATATCATATCAGTAATTAATCAAATTTTACATAAAAAAAGAAATATATTTTATATTAAAAAAATAAATAAACGTAATATAAATGATAATCAAATCTAAAACCACTTAGAAGTCATAAACGTTATTCTTTGGCCTTTCAAATTATAAAGCTATTATGGATTTTTGAAAGAATAAGAGTAGATACAAGGTACTAGGGGTAACAAAAAGTACATTAATTGTAAAGTTTTGAAATTGTCGTGTCATTGCATGCCATACAAGAACGTGAATTTGTTAAGGGAGGTGTTGTTATTTTGTAATGATTTTAAAATCTCAATTTATGGACACATGCAGATTTCTTGAATTTAAAATTTTAAAATTCAATCAAAATCTTTTATATTTTTTCAAAAGTTAAAATATTTAAAAATAAAATAAAATAATGTCAGTGATTTTTTTTTTTTGTAGAAAACAATTATGCTCAAAATAAAAAATATATATTTAAAAACAATTAATTTTTTTCTCTCACCTCAACTCTTCTAAAAAATCAAAGTTGAAATGGAGAATTTTCCATTTTCATTAATCTTTTTGTTTCAGTAAAATAATAATATTTTTTTGATATAATATATTTATATAATAACACAATGAATTTAAGTTTATCACTACAAATTTATTATCACACAATTACTATTAAACAAAGATACATTTAAAGCTAAATATAAAATAAAAATGTATACTTAAATTTTACTACAAATTTTATAAATGAGATTTCTTATATAAAACAAAAGGAGTATAGAGTACATTGATAGATTTTATAAATGTGTCTAAATCTACTATACAAATACATTAAACTCTCTAAATTTAAATCAAATGGCAATAAAAAGAGTTGAATCTAGTTATTATATACTCTACATATTATCTCAAATTATTCGAAGCGGGACAAATATAGGGAAAAATATATATACACGATTATGTAGTGCATAATCGACTATGACAACGATTTTTTTAGATTACAGCGACAGTTCAACCGTCGCTATAACCTAAAAAAATTGTCGCCAATATATATATATATATATATATATATATATATATATATTACGTTGAAACTAACAAAAATGTTGTGAAATTATCATTTATCAACCCAACATCGTATATGTGACGAAATCAAAATCATCATCCTACAAATATGTCCAAAAATATGCAAGTGGGACTTTAAGAATGTTGCATGCACGTTCAACCACAGTTGAAACTTAGTTGTTGAAACTAACAAAGTTTTAAGGTTACCTGATGCTTATTTTATGTAAAGTTGATGACTTTTTTCAAGAAATATCAAGCTAAATTTCCAAGGGTGTCCATTAAACCATAATCACGCAATAATAAATCTTTCTTTACCGTTTACCAAGAGTCAATTTTCTCCTTACCTCGTAGGAGTCCGAGACATAAATAACTTAAAATAGAAGGGATTATTAATTTTAAATTTTTTATGAAATTATATAATTTCACATAAATAATTTTAAAAATAATTAAAAAATAATTTGTAGGATTATTTAAAGGACTATTAATCTTCCATCAAGAGATAAAATAATCTGAAATAGTATTGTTAGGATGAATATTTCGCTAAGCCTGGTCTGGTAAATATATGATGGGCTAGGCCCAACGGACCATCAGCTTGGCGAATTCTTATGAGGACTCCTAAGTCCGATAGGCTTGGGATAGGTCCCTAACCAATCTGGACTGTGGCTATTTACTATATCTAATCCGAATTAGAATAGGAGTCAGGTTCTTAGATGGTTTAGGAGATTACCTTCCTATTCAAACTATACCACGTTGAGGGACAATCCTAAAAGGAATCGGTAAGAGTCAGGTATGCACTATAAATACCCAGTCAATGATGGAGGAAGGGGTGACGCACACATACACTTTACTACTATATTAAGTACTTGGACCTCCATTGTTGACCTTTCTGAGAACCTTCACTAACTCTTACGCCGGAGGAGTCCACCAACGGCCCAAGCCGTTAGGACTTTTGTGCAGGTATCTTATCCGGACGGCCAGCAGGACAGCCGGACAAAACCAGGCGTCAACATTGGCGCTAGAAGGAGGGCCAAGTAAAATTTCCATCAATCAACATTGATATGGAAACTTCACACTCGCAAAGTTATTCACGGCGACCAACACCCTCCCAGTCTCGCCGGGAGACGGCGGCTGAGAAAGAACGTCGCCTCCAGATAATCCTCGACAGGAAAAAGGCTCTAGATATCCAGCAGAAAGAGCTTGACAAACAATACGAGGAATTAACCGAAACAGGGGACAATCTCTCGAGCCAGAGAGGCTCGGCCTCCCGCTCAGACCACCGGGGCAGACGGGAAGACAGACACACGGAACGCCGTAGAGGTGGCCCCCAACCCCGAGAAAAGGAATTGACCCGCTCCAAGTCGATCTGGACGGCGGATTTGAGGAAGCGAGCCAGATCACCCTCCAAAAGGGATAGGGAGGACAGACGCAGCCATGGGAGCCATACTGGAGAATCCTCACCCAAGAAGGCTTCGGACAAGTACTATGGGTCCAAGAAGGCCCGGTTCTCCCCGTTCTCAAAGGATTTGGAGGAAGCCAAAATCGATCGAAGTCGAAAAGTACCCAATTTGGAGATGTATGACGGAACGGGAGACCCGCATGATCACACCTACTCGTTCGAGCAAGCCATGCACTTCCATGGTCATGATGCAGTGGCGATGTGCCACCTATTTTTGTCTACTCTAAAGAAGACAGCTAGAGAATGGGTCACCTCTCTCCCGAACGGGTCTATTAAGTCATGGGAAGAACTTCAGGAACAATTTCATACCCGCTTCGGGAGCAATAAAAGACGGGCCAGAATGATGACCTCTCTACTACAAGTAAAACAGAAGCCGAATGAGACTCTTCGGCAGTATGTCAAAAGATTTCGGGAAGCTGTGTCTGAAATCAACGGAATCGATCCAAAGCAGGTAATCCAATTTTTAACTATGGGATTAAACGTTGACAAATCCAGCAGGTTGATCGAGGAACTCATCTCAAAAGCTCCAGAAACCCTATCGGAAACTTACGAGAAAGTAGACAAGTTTGTAGAATTGGAAGAGGCTCTTGCCAATCTTCGGGGCTCTTCGAAAAACACGGGTGAGTTTCACCAGAGAAACCCCGAAGACGAAAGCGCCGAGAAGAAATCCAGTGGTTCCGGTAAAAAGGGTAATGACCGAAGGGATTCTAGCCGAGATCGACAGCAAAAGAACCATCCCCCGAGGGATAGAGGGGGTGCCGACAAGGATTACACACCCCTGAATACAAACAAAAGTAACATCGTGAAAGCGATAAAAAACGAACCCTTCTATGAAAAACCCCCGAAGATTCGGGTTTTCGCAAGGCAAAAGAACGGGGATAGATATTGCACCTACCATGAAGCAAAAGGACATGATACCGAGGAGTGTTACCAGCTCAAAGACTTCCTAGAAAAACAGATACGGAAGGGTAACCTCGACTGTTACATCGCCGATTCTCATCGACAATCAGCCTTTGATCGCTTAGAACCACCTCCACCCGCTTCAGAGGCAAGAGGAGTGGTTGATGTCATTTCCGGAGGATTGATCACTGTTCTGTCTAACCGAAAGAGGAAAGCCTTCGGAAGAGAAGTCCATCAAGTGTCCGGTAAACCCCAGGATATCAAGACCGACCCCATCACTTTCTCCGACGATGATTACCCGTCGGGAATGGTTATTCCGCATCAGGACGCACTGGTCATCACAGCTCAGGTCGGTACTATGGATATGAAGAGGATGCTTATTGATAATGGGAGTTCAGTCGACGTGCTCTATAGCCAAGCATACAATCGGCTGGACTTGGGAGGAAGGAAACTGGAAATCTGCAATGAGTCCCCCTTATATGGCTTCGGGAATAACCCGGTCCGTATAGCAGGGACGATCGAATTGCCTGTGATTTTCGGGACTGCCCCAAAGCAAGCTTCCATCATGGTCCGTTTCTATGTAGTCCAGGTGGAAAGTAACTACAATGCCATCTTGGGAAGAACGACTCTGTCAGCATTGAAAGCCGTTACCTCTATCCCGCATTTAAAAATGAAATTCCCAACAAAGAATGGGATCGGGGAATCAGTCGGCGACCAAGATCTTTCCCGAAGATGTTATCTACAGACCATTCAGGCATCCCCTATCATCGACAGCAAACAGAAAGCCACCATGAAGATTGAGCTCGAGCCTTTCACTGAGGGATGTACCGAGCCAATAGCAACACCCGCCGAAGATACGGCCCAGGTCCCGTTATTTCAAGAAGATGACGAAAGAACGGTACAGATTGGGACAGGCCTTCAGGAAAAAACCAGAGCACGGTTGGTGGCCCTTTTACAACAATACTCAGATATCTTTGCTTGGGTCCCAGCCGATATGCCAGGCATTGATAAGACCGTGGCCGTGCACCAGCTGAGTGTAAAGCCGAACTCAAAACCTGTTAAGCAAAAGCGAAGGAACATAGCTCCCGAAAGACAACAAGTAATTGACGACGAAATCGAAAAACTTCTGGCTGCTGACTTCATCTTTGAAATCAATTATCCAGAATGGCTCGCGAATGTGGTACTGGTTAAAAAGCATAATGGGAAGTGGAGGATGTGCGTGGATTATACAGATCTGAATAAAGCGTGTCCGAAAGATTACTACCCTCTCCCGAATATCGATCAACTGATTGATTCCACTTCGGGTCATACTGTGATGAGCTTCCTGGATGCTTTCTCGGGATACAATCAAATTGCCATGCATGAAAGCGATATCCCTAAGACATCTTTTATCACTCACCGAGCCATCTACGCGTACAAAGTGATGTCCTTCGGATTAATCAAGGCGGGGGCCACTTATCAGAGAATGATGAACAAAGTGTTCAGCGGCCAAATCGGGAGAAATATGGAAGTCTATGTTGATGATATGATTGTTCGAAGCATGAGCGAAGAAGATCATCTAGCCGACCTGAAAGAATGCTTTGCGAATGTCAGAACGCACAACATGAGACTTAACCCAACTAAATGTACATTCGGCCTCGGGTCAGGTAAATTCTTGGGATATATGGTTAGCCGAAGAGGGATTGAGGCAAATCCCGAAAAGATATCGGCTATCCTTGAAATGCAACCGCCGAAGAACTTCAAAGAAATTCAACGGTTGACAGGGAGGCTGGCAGCTCTTCGGCGGTTCGTGGCTCGACTAGCAGAGAAATGTCTCCCATTCTTCGGAACTTTGAAGGGAGCCCAGAATCAGAAAACTTTTCATTGGACCGAAGATTGCCAGGAGGCTTTTGAGCAGATTAAGAGATATATCTCTTCACCTCCGATTCTGAGTAAAGCACTGCCCGAGGAGGATCTACAAATATACCTCTCTGCCACATCCTTGGCAGTCGGGTCGGCTTTGATCAGAGAAGATCCACAAGGGCAAAAACCAGTCTATTACGTAAGCCATGTTCTTCGGGATGCTGAAACAAGGTATCCAAATTTAGAAAAGTTGGCTTACGCACTGGTTATCTCCAGTCGGAAACTCAGACATTACTTCCAGGGGCGGACTATTATCGTCCTCACTGACCAGCCATTACGGAAGATCCTTTATAGGCCCGAATCTTCGGGAAGGCTTGCAGCATGGGCCATCGAGCTGAGCCAGTTTAATGTAGAGTTTCGCCCTCGGACAGCAATCAAAGCACAAGCACTCATTGACTTTATCATCGAGTGCTCATTCCGTAATGATCTAGAGGACAAGGAACCCGACTGTGATAAACTGACATCAACACCTGAAGAAATTGTATGGACTCTGTTCGTGGACGGATCCGCTACTGGGACGAAGAGTGGGGCCGGCATCATCCTCACTTCTCCCGAAGGTTTCAAAATACAACAATCTATACGATTTGGGTTCATAGCCACAAACAACATCGCCGAATATGAAGCACTTGTGGCAGGGCTAAAGCTAGCCCGAAGTTTGGAGGTAAAGAACTTGGCAATATACAGCGACTCCCAACTGGTGGTGAAACAAGTGTTGGGAGAATATGAGACAAAAGAAGTTCATTTACAGGCCTATCTCCAACTAGTTCGGTCATTGTTGGCATTCTTCCCGAAATACCAGCTCATAGGAGTAGTCAGATCGGAAAATACAATGGCCGATGCCCTTTCCAAGTTGGCAACCACCGATCAAGGGGAACTAGACGGAGCAGTATATTTAGAAAATCTTCAGCATCCAAGCACCTTGGTTCAAACAATAATGGATATTGAACAGACAAATTCTTGGATGACCCCGATCATTCAATTCCTTCTGACCGGCGAATTGCCCGAAGACAAGTCTATGGCCCGAAGGATCAAGTACAAATCCACCAAGTATTGTATCACGAATGATCAGCTGTACCGAAGATCTTATTCTTCACCACTGCTCCGATGCCTCGACCCTAGGGAATCTGATTATGCTCTTCGAGAAGTTCATGAAGGTATCTGCGGTGACCATGTGGGAGCAAAGGCACTGGCCCATAAAATTTTGCGACAAGGATATTTTTGGCCGACAATGCTTGAAGATGCCAAAGACTTCGTCAAAAAATGTCATAAATGTCAGATATTTGCATCTGTACCACACCAACCTCCCGAGGAGTTATCCCCGATACTCTCTCCGATCCCCTTTTCTGTATGGGGAATAGACATATTGGGCCCTCTTCCACAGGGTAAGGGACAAGTGAAGTTTGTGATTGTCGCCATCGATTATTTCACCAAGTGGGTAGAAGCCAAACCACTTGCCAAGATCACCGAGCACACATGTCTCCAATTCTTCAAAGAACAAGTGGTCTACCGGTTCGGCATCCCGATGATCTTAGTCTCTGACAACGGACTTCAGTTTGTTGGTAAAACTTTCGAAGGGTTCTTATCAGAACTTAATATCCAGCATCGTCGGACTTCAGTAGCCCATCCACAAGCAAATGGTCAAGTAGAAGTTACAAACAGGACACTTCTTCATGGCATTAAAAGAAGACTGGAAGAGGCAAAGGGTGCCTGGCCCGAGGAGCTTTTGCATGTTCTTTGGGCCTACCGAACAACTCCTCGGACTACTACTGGGGAGACGCCTTTTAAGATGGCCTATGGTTCCGAAGCCCTAATACCTATTGAGATCGGAGTACCTTCTCCGAGGGTCTTAAATTTTGAGGAAATACTCAATAGCGAAGGTCTTCGGTTAAACCTCGACTTATTGGAAGAGGAGCGTGATTCAGTAGTCCTCAAATTGGCTGCTTACCAACAACGAACTGCTCGGCACTTCAACAAAAATGTCAAAAGAAGGTCATTCAATGTGGGCGATCTAGTTCTTCGGCAAGCCGAGGCATCCACCCCTAGGGAAACCGGCAAACTGATGCCAACATGGGAAGGACCATACTTAGTAATTGAAGTGTTGAAGGCCGGAACTTACAAGCTTCAGGGCATGGATGGGAAAAATGTTCCAAATACTTGGCATGCCGTTCGGCTTCGTAGGTATTATCAGTAGTTGGGTTACTTTGAATTTGTACTTAGTCAAATTTTGAGGCTGCATTTTAGCCGATAGGATTATCTTTTTCGATATTAATGAGAATATTTTTTACATCGTATTTCTGTATTTCTGTTTTGATACACACTTTCAAATTTATCTTCTAGCCTCATCGGGTCTTCACCCGATTAGGCTAGAGGGGGGTAAAGCAGTATAAGTAAACAGTTATACATGCAGACGATAAAATATAACTCATGAGAAAAGGGTAATAAAATAAACGATGAAGGCAAATCATTCCATTACAACCAAAAGTTGGAACCAACAGAAAAAAAAAAAACAAAGAAGAATGGTGATGATGACAAGTCTTTTACAAAAGAAATCATTCTTCGGGAAATACAATCCCTAGCTGATCGGGATCGTGACCCTTTCCCCTGGCAAGCTCCCGAGCATACTCAAATCCATCGCTGAACTCGTTCACGATGGAGGCATAGATGTCCGTCTGAAAATCATCCGAAGCTTTGTATTCCTCTATTACTTTTTGACGAAGCTCCGGAGTTAGGACACTCGGGGAGGCGGCAGTTATCGGCCCTTTCAACCAATCAGCCTCTTTCGATGCCCAACCTTCGACGATCTGCTCTATATTGTCCTTCAGATTTTTCATCCGATCTGTTTGAAGGTTGAGGAGGTCTCTTGACTGATCGAGTTGCTCTTGTTGGGATCGGACCTGAAACTCGAGCTCTTGACGGATCTTCACAAATTGGGTCTTATCCGCCTCAACTTGTTCGAGGACTTGCCTCATATGCTTCTCAGCATCCAATATTTGAGATTCAAGTCGGCTGATTTCCTTTTCTTTTTCGACCCTGGTCTTCCGAGCCGCCTCATAATCATTCTTCATAATGCGGAAGGCGTCGTGTTGGTGAATCAGTTGCTCTCGAATCTTTTGGTGATTTCTCACCGCTTCAGCACGCTCCCTCTCGAGCGCTTTCTGCTCGTCAGACACCTTCAGGAGAATCGCGTTTCCCTAACAAAATGGTGGTAAACCGAGGATGAATAGGTGAGAGTTTTATTCAATATTCAACAAGTAAAATCACAAGAAGACCTTTTACCTTTGCGTGAAAGGAGAACAACATCTCCATTAGTGTGTTTAGATCGGCTCCTTCGGTATCAGCGGCAGCAAAGGGAATCATCGAGGATCCCAAGGCATTGGTGTTCGGTACCTCCTCGGACCTTGTACCTTCGGTACTTACGGGGGGGTCAGCAGGGCCGTCTCTTTTGTTCGAAGGCTCTGCACCTTTGGCAATTTCTTTTTCCCCAGCTGGAGGAGGAGGGACGGTTGACTCCTCTGGCTGATTGAGGACGTCCAGCTCGGCGGAAAGATCGGTTGGGACCTTGGGAGGGAGTGGAACCTGTTTGGTTCTTGCCTCCAGGGAGGACTTCAGTACTAGTCTTCTCCTCTTAATCTTCGGTCTGCTAGACCCTGAATCCTCAGCAGCAGCCGCTTCCCCGCCCGTTGACGTGGTGATATCATCCCTTCCGGGAGCTCCCGGGGCAACTTCTGGAGTGACAGCAACTGGGGTCGGGTCTTTGGGTTTTGTGACCCTCAAACTGCGGCTTGCCCTTAACTTTTCAGCAGCACTTAGTTTACCCCTTGGAGCCCCGGCCGCTTCAAGTACGGCCTCATTGTCGGGATGCTTTCCTTGATCGGCCACTACAACATAGTCGGGACAGAGAAGTGAGTATCTTGAACATAATCGGAATAAAAAAAAAAAAAACAAGTTAGACGGAAGACTTACGACCGAATGAATACAACCAATCTTGATCATTGAGGAGATCCCGGTTCCACTTCATGGATGGTCTCTTGGAATACAAGACCTCGAACTCCTCCGACCGTTTTCGGGTGATCCTCTTCGGATTCAGCTGGTCTCTGTTCGGGTCAGCCCAAGGTCCGACCATCTCAGTGTCCGGTCCCTTAATGAAGAACCAGTCCCCGTGCCATCCCTTATTACTGGAGGGGGTGTCCATTAGGGTATCTCGTCCAGGGTTCTTTATTACTTGATAGAAGCCCTTTTCCTTATTATTGGTGATGGAAAAGAACTGAAAGAAGAAGTCTAAGGCGGGGAGGGTTGACTCGGAAGCACAGAAGGCAATAAAGCTGTTTATATGAATGTAAGAATTGGGGGATAACTGGTTCAAGCTGAGCCCTGTCGTGTGTAATAATTCAAGAACGAAGGGGCGAAGTGGGAATCGGACCCCGTATATCATAATCTGGCGATGGATCGGAATCCATCCCCCCTCTAACTGATAATACATCCTCTCACCAGCCCCGGGTCTCTTAATTTCATACGTTTCAGGAATATAAAATTCTGTATGGGCTAAATCGAAGTGGTGGTTACGGATGGAAGAGGGGGTGTTCGCCACTCTGTATAGGAGAGTAAAGTATTTACTCCTATTGTATTCTTCTACATCCCTCATCCTCTCAATAATTACTGGCTTCCACGGTTGACCCTCTGGGATCCCTATTTCGGCGACCGTGACCTCGTCTTCAACCCGGGAAGACGAAGCATGTGCTCTCGTGTCTTGTGTACTTTTAACCATTGTGAAAATATGGGAATAGAGTGTGAAGAACTTACTTGATGCAAAAATGAGGTTGATGGAGCGGTGGGCAGGTAGGAGCAGAACGGGAACAGAGCAATCGAAATGACAGATGGGAGTCTTTTTCTCTCAGATGTCTTTTCTTTAAGTTAACTGCTTCCAGTAGAAGCGGCGATTGTTCGACTTCCCTTATCTTATATGCCTTGTTTAATGGTCCGGATGCAATTGATCTAACGGATGGGGTGTCTTATCAGCATTTTACAGAGGCGTAATAAATGCCCACTCCCGCGTGCACGGGTCCAGCTGTCTTGGCACTATTTCGAAATTCAAACGGACGGAAGCTGAAAAGGTAGGGTAAATTATTGGGCTGAGCACGGTGGGCTTAGTAAAGATTTGGGCCTGGTTATTGCGTGTGGCCCAATGTTTGAAATTTCGTTCAATAGGGCCTAGGATCGCTTTGCAAGAACCTTTCCTATCGGTCTGATGCCTCCGGGCTCCCAATGCGCCTTTCCCATCGGTCTGATGCCTCCGGGCTCCCGATGGAGCCTTTCCCATCGGTCTGATGCCTCCGGGCTCCCGATGGAGCTTTCCCATCGGTCTGAGGCCTCCGGGCTCCCGGTGGAGCTTTCCCATCGGTATGATGCCTCCGGGATCCCGATGGAGCTTTCCCATCGGTCTGATGCATCCGGGCTCCCGATGGAGCTTTCCCATTGGTCTGAGGCCTCCGGTCTCCCGATGGTGCTTTCCTATCGGTTTTGATGCCTCCGGGATCCCGATGGAGCTTTCTTCCTCTGATACGTTGTCCCAGAATTCTTGAAAAGTTCAAGGAGGGTTTGCCTTCGGTCTAAACATTTTCTATGTTCCTGCACCTGGATTCCCGAAGAGTTATTTCCCTTTTGATCGGTGCATTTATATATACTTGTGGGGTAATTCATTCTACTCCCCTAGCACATTTATGTACTAAGGGAGTGGGGGGCAATGTTAGGATGAATATTTCGCTAAGCCTGGTCTGGTAAATATATGATGGGCTAGGCCCAACGGACCATCAGCTTGGCGAATTCTTATGAGGACTCCTAAGTCCGATAGGCTTGGGATAGGTCCCTAACCAATCTGGACTGTGGCTATTTACTATATCTAATCCGAATTAGAATAGGAGTCAGGTTCTTAGATGGTTTAGGAGATTACCTTCCTATTCAAACTATACCACGTTGAGGGACAATCCTAAAAGGAATCGGTAAGAGTCAGGTATGCACTATAAATACCCAGTCAATGATGGAGGAAGGGGTGACGCACACATACACTTTACTACTATATTAAGTACTTGGACCTCCATTGTTGACCTTTCTGAGAACCTTCACTAACTCTTACGCCGGAGGAGTCCACCAACGGCCCAAGCCGTTAGGACTTTTGTGCAGGTATCTTATCCGGACGGCCAGCAGGACAGCCGGACAAAACCAGGCGTCAACAAGTATTAAATTAAAATAAATAATCCAATCTCAAGCATATTTTTTACAAACAAATATAGTCTAGGAGTCCAAGGCTAAATATAAAACAAAGATACATTTAAAGCTAAATATAGAATAAAAATGTATGCTTAAATTTTACTACAAATTTTATAAATGAGATTTCTTATATAAAACAAAAGGAGTATAGAGTACATTGATAGATTTTATAAATGTGTCTAAATCTACTATACAAATACATTAAACTCTCTAAATTTAAATCAAATGGCAATAAAAAGAGTTGAATCTAGTTATTATATATTCTACGTATTATCTCAAATTATTCGAAGCGGGACAAATATACGGATAAAATATATAGGGGAAAATATATATACACGATTGTGTAGTGCACAGTTGATTATGACAACGATTTTTTTGGACTACGACGACGGTTCAACCGTCACTGTAACCTAAAAAAAACTGTGGCCAATATATATTACGTTGAAACTAACAAAAATGTTGTGAAATTATCATTTGTCAACCCAACATCGTATATGTGACGAAATCAAAATCATCATCCTACAAATATGTCCAAAAATATGCAAGTGGGACTTTAAGAATGTTGCATGCACGTTCAATCACAGTTGAAACTTAGTTGTTGAAACTAACAAAGTTTTAAGGTTACCTAATGCTTATTTTATGTAAAGTTGATGACTTTTTTCAAGAAATATCAAGCTAAATTTCCAAGGGTGTCCATTAAACCATAATCACGCAATAATAAATCTTTCTTTACCGTTTACCAAGAGTCAATTTTCTCCTTACCTCGCAGGAGTCCAAGGCATAAATAACTTAAAATAAAAAAGATTATTAATTTTAAATTTTTATGAAATTATATAATTTTACATAAATAATTTTAGAAATAATTAAAAAATAGTCCGTATGATTATTTAAAGGACTATTAATCCTCCATCATGAGATAAAATAATCTGAAATGATATTAAATTAAAATAAATAGTCCAATCTCAAGCATATTTTTTACAAGCAAATATAATCTAGGAGTCCAAGGCTAAGTAGATGTTAATTTATGCTTTTCTTTGTTTCACTTTTAGTGGTATATTAATAATGGATAAGTCTACAAACACAACAACTGAATATAACACCAAATACTACACTCATTTTCACCGTTAAATATGTTATGTGACACGAATTTTAATATTATATAATATTATTTAATAATAAAAATAAGTGTAGTGTCCAATATTATTTTAAAAACTTAAAATAATACTTTCAAGCCTCTAAGGTTCAAAAGGTATATTTTTCTCTCTTTTTAACTGTATATTCTTTTCATGCACGGTGAGATACGTACTAAATGGATCAATGACTATTTCATAAATATATACCGCTTTCGTTTCAAATTTTAATATTAATATTGAATTTTTTTATATTAAATTTAAAATATTTTTAAATTTAAAATTAACATGATTTATTTGTAATTTACATTTATATTTTCTAAAGTATGTATTTTATGAGTAACTAGATTGATATATAGCCCATAAAAGACATGGTCTAGTTATAAAAATCAATAAATATAATTTAATTAAAATATTCCTTTTTACAATTTTTGTCTCATAAGTATTAACTTGATTTTTTTTTTGCTTTTATATAAATTATTTGTTTCAATAAATATGTTTGTTAAATAACATGTTTTTTTTAAATAAATATTATATTGCCTAAATAAAGTATGGTCAATCAAAGTTGTCAAATAAAGTATCATATTATCATATTCATGCACGTAAAAATATTACTAATTAAATTATGAAAAATATCCATGCAAATTGATAAATTCTTTTATTTATATTCTTCCATGTGCCGCATCCTTTAGTGGAGGGAAGAGTCAGGGAGTGTCATTAGTTTAATATTGCAATTCTTTATTAATTTAATAAAAGTTTTTTTAATTATTGTTCTATTAATTTTTATTTTATTTTATACAATTAATATTAGTACCTTTAATTTTATTTTATTTTATTATGAATTCCATGGCTAACTATATTTTTAATACCTAAGATAATGAAATTATGTATTACATATTAATATTCTCTTTCCATTCTGATATTAATGCTTAATTGTTTATTCATTCATTTTTACCTCCATGCAAAATTTATTGTGATTCTATATAAATTGCGGGGTTTTAATAGGTTATAGTTAATCTGTGAATTTTTCATAATCTATATTTGCCCATATTAATTATGTGAATCATTATTATTTTTAAAGAAAGAAAAATTAAATTATAAATTAATTTAGAAAAGGAGAAAATTATTTATTATGTTAGTATTTAGTGAATTCGAATTCTTGGATAGTTTTTCTCATTACTAATTTTCGTTATTAATTTTAAATTTGTATTATTTAGTTAATTAATAATTCTCAATTTTTATTTTTTATTTGTTTGAAATATAAGTTAAGAATTTAATAATTAATCTAGTCTCTATATTTCGACTTATGCGTACTTATTAGTTCTTCAATAGAAATCATAATAACTAATTGAGTCAACTCATTAAATTTTTTAATTATATATAATGACTAACTAAGTTAACTCGCAATTAATTAAAGTATTGATTACGGTGCTCTAACTTTTGGTTATGATTAGCCTATCTCTTAATTTAATCAGTTAAGTGTTTGAAGGGATTATTCTTGTATTATTTTTTATAATTTACAATTTTTTTTATAATTATAACTGATTTTTTTTAATATATTTCAATCGTTTTAAATTTGTTTCAAAAGGTAAGAGAAAAAAAGACCTTTCTTCTCATTCCTAATCATTTGACTCACACTTCCAAATATAAATAATTTTTTTTTATAGGTATTTTCATATAATCTGAAACGTGAAGTCGTAAACATTATCAAATTATATGAAAATTTGAAAACCTTCTATTTAAGTTGCTGTGTATAATTTTATTTTTTTTAAAAGTTTTGAAAATAAAATTTAAATAATGAATTTTATTCTAATTTATGCTCCTACCTCGGACTATATTTCTCTCTCTGTCATTTTTTTCCGAAACAATTAAAAGACTGAAATATATTTAATAAATTGTTACAAAAATGAAAAAATTATAACAGTGAAAATCCAAAATAAAAAAAAAAATCTTTCAATCAAATAATAACTATCAAATCAAGACGAATGCTAATCGTATCAACACTTAAATGGACAAAAAAAGTAATTAACATATAGTCAAACTTCATTTAAAAAAAAAAGAATATGCAAATACATTGTTATAAATAAAATTTGTAAATTGATAAAAATCACATTAAATACATTGTTTTGGATTATTTAATTGTTACAACCATAATCATATTACCCACTTTTTATTATTATTATTATTATTATTATTATTATTATTATTATTATTATTATTATTATTTATTTTTTTGCTAAAAAATCCACTATCATCCAAATCTTTTGGAGTCCACCGCAGTCCGCAAACCATTTATACCCACATTTACGTATTCAAGATTCAAACTTCAAACTCATGATAACTATGAGACCGATCATAACACTTGAATAAAGTTTTCAACACACAAAAAGGTTAAAAACTATCGATCTAAAATGACAGTAAAACATATTGATAAACACAACAAGAATAGACAAATCATGTCAGAGTATTGATTTGTGGAGATAATTAAAGGCGATATCACAATCAAGTGTATTTATATCATCATTTATTGATTGAGTGGTCCCTTGTGTTCTCTGATGCGACATAAAACAACTTAATATGTCTCCAAGTTGAACACTTTTGAGTTAGTTTTAACTGAGATTTTGTTTATTTATACAGAGTAAATTAGAAATTGCACCTGGATTAAAAGTGATTTAAATAAAATCGATTTTCATCCTAAATATTATTTTCGGTCCAGAGCACAATAAACTTTAAACTTTAAGTGTTTGTTTGTCTATCAATAATATTTGAAGATTTTAAACGCACTAAACATAATTAAAAAATTTATTCGTTTACCAACAACTTATTTCAAACGCAATTTATTTAATTCATAAATTCTGTGTTTTGGGTTCACTCAACGCTCCAAAAGTGGTGCGATGCAATGCGTTTGAACTTTTAACTGTACCGAACGCTATCACTATAAACGCTTTAAATGCTTATAACCGAAAATACTCTAAATCAATTTATACTCTCGATCTGCACCATCATTTCGGATGTATATTATTTAGATACATATGGTAGAGAGGTTGTAAATCCTCAAGTGTATCCATTCTAAATTTCCTAATGATACTCCAGTTTTCATAACTACTCTTACTATCAAACACTTACCTAGTTAATGCTTAGATTCGGTTATACCCAAACTATTCTAGTTCACCCCATTGAATTTCCTGTATTTTTTTCTATTTTATAATTCTATTTATATTATTTATGCGCTCAATGTTTAAGGTGGTGTTAACCGAAAATTAAATAAAGTTTGAAGTGAAAACCAAATATGATCCTAAATAACAACGTACAATTTCTGATTTAGTCATCTAAACATGCGAAAATGAGAAAACACTAAATATTACGATCTATTACAGGTGCAACTCGGACGAATTGGGCAGGTTTAGGGTCTTCTTAGTCCCAAGCCACAAATTTTGTTGGGTTTGGGTTGGGCAGACTTAGAGGTCAGGCTTGATATTTGTTTGCCAAATACTATCTGGTGATAACGTTTATGAGTTTGGGTTGAGTTGAGCGGGTTTGAGAGAGTTTTGATGACAACAATTAGAGGGGGGAAACCCCCTTAATTCGTCATATTTTTCAGTTGATTGAATTTATTTATTTTTAAAAATCATAAGCAAAATTTAAAAGAACATTTACTTCATTTCCCCTTTAAAAAAAATTACTTGGCCAATTGCTATTGAATGCTACAAACTTGTGATTTTACATATGGTCCTTACAGAATTAAATTTCCCGGCATTAATCCAAGTATTTTGGATTAAAAATCTTTGATAGATAAAAATTATTTTCTCTTTTTACAAAATAAAAAAAAATACACGATTAGCCTGTCAAAATCAAGTGTATAACTAATTCGTACCCTGATGGGAAAGATAATTGATTTGGCTTAATCAATTGTACTATATGTTGTTTTATTCGTACCCTGATTTGGGAAAGATAATTGTTTTACGTAAATTTTAATATTTAAAAATAATAATAATTTTTTTTTGCATTAATTTATACTTTTTATGAGTGACAAAATTTTGCTTTTTAATTATAAAAAAATATATTTGAAAGTATATTACGTAAATTTTAATTTTAAAAAATTTAATTAGCGAAAAGTGTATGACTTTACTGTAAAATGAATATTTGTTATTTTTTAACATTTATGTTATTAATTAAATAGATTCATAATTTAATTAATTAGATCAAGTTAAGTGAAAATTATAATATATAAATTTATATTTAGTGAATATATTAAATATTATAATTTAAAGAATGTATTAAATATTATATTAAAAATATTTTTAGATATTAGTTGGAAGATCAACTATACTAAAAATAATGAATGTTATATATTATAGATTAGAGAAATATTATATAATATTTAAAAAATTAAAAAATTAATTAATATTATTATAATTATCTATTAGAGGTGTTAGTGTATTTTATTTTAATTATTTAACCGATTAATTCAAACAGATAAGTGAAGAGTGGGCGGTGGGCGCATTGATTGATTTAGCTTAATGATGGTTCAGTTGGGTGTCAACTGTCAAGTGTCAACCTCTCCTGGTTTGATTGGTCTACAGACTTATTACGAGTAAGATATGCCTAACGCGTAGTTAATTCATTAGGGTTTATTAATAGGGAATTAATATTTTTATATTATTTTTTAATATTTTTACACAATAAATTATATATATATATATATATATATATATATATATATATATATATAATCTATAAAGACGGTTAATTGTCATTATATATTTATAACGACACTTTTTATAAAATTTATCATGTAAAAATATCAAATAATAATATAAAAATATCAAATTCCTATTAATACTATTCTATCATAAAAGGATTCAAAAGAATAATTATCTTTTTTAGTTCCCTACTATTAATCATAAAACTCTCTTCAAAGAAATCTTGCAAATAGGCAAATAGCCACAGAAAAAATAAAATGATTAGTGTTAGTTTTAATGATAATACTTCTTCTATTTTAAGTTATAAGATTAATATTAATTTTTTAAAATTATTTTGATATATTTTCAAATTTAAAATTAATATTAATCATTTAAATTTTAAAAATAATAAATCTTATAATTGGAAGTACTATTTAAGTAGTTTATGATATTTATAATTATATTGATATAAACTAAATGAATTCAAGTTAATTTTGAGTTTGAAAGTATTTAAAATTAATTTTTAAAAATTAATATTGATCTTATAATTTATAACAAAAAGAGTAGTTAAAAATATAGTTAATAATTGTATTAGACGAAATTAGATGATAGACTTATTGGAGGGTAAAGAGTAGCCAAGTCTCCCAAGTTTAATGAAATTGCCTATGATGTCTTAATCTATCGGTTAAAATTGAGATATTGTAATATTTATATTGCAGGTTCAATTCTCACTTTAATAAGTTTATTTTTTTCTTTATGCAACTTTGCTTCCTCTTTATATAAGGCTTCCTCTTTATATAAGGCGTGTTTGTGAGTTTATATTTTTTCTCCTCTATGAAATTTGATTAGTTAATAATATTGTAATAGGTGATAATATACTTGATTATTAAACTATATTGTACTATCTAAAATGGGACTTCAAAAAAAAAAAGTTTAATGAAATTGTTCTAATTAGCATGTGAGACATGGAGAAGTGACTATTTATTCAAAATTTACGGGGTAAAAGTAAAATAACATGCTAGTGCATATTTATGTTTAAGCTTATTTGAATTTAATGTTGATTACGGTAATGTTGATTATGATAAGATAATGTATATTTGTAATCAAAAAAGAAAACAAGTAATATTATAAAGTCCTTCAGAGATAATCAATATAAAATGACTTAGGAATCGAATAATGTTAAGATGATCCATTTTATAGATATATAAATTGTAATAGACTAGGAAGTCCAAGTTCGTAGATCAAAGACATCAGATAAAAGATCAGATAAGAGGTCGGATGAGACATCGGACAAGAGTTCTGGTAAGAGATCGGATAAGGAGATTGAAAAAGACATCAGCCAAGAGTTCAGATAAAAGATCATATAAGATATCGGATGAGACATCAGACAAAGAGATCAGATAAGACATCAACAATAGATCGAATAAAAGATAGGATAAGAGATCAGATGAGACATCAAACAAGATATCAGATATATAAAAGATCGAATGAGAACAAGAAATTGGATAAGAGTTCGTAGAGCCGAGACTTAGTTACTCTGAGATTGCATAGTGGACTTAGCAACTGGCAAGGTCGTCGAGCAAAATGCAAGGGACTGAGAGTTCGGAGAATGACAGAAGGACGAGTTAAAACAAAGAATGACTACCAGACATGTGACGCCCCCAAATCTGGGCCCACACAGCCCATACTTGAGTCGTCAAAAGACTACAACAAAATTATTACAACAAAGCACAACGTACAACAATACAGTGTATAATAATACACAACTAAGTCTTCACTATTATTGCCACACTATTTTACAAAACGTGAAAACTATGATAACTATTCCTCGGACCCTCACTCCATTCCCCGGCTAGACCCTGTTATGTTTTCATCTCCTGTTGAAAAACAATGGAACAAAAGAAAGGGTGAGCTCAAATAGCCCAGTAAAGAATATCATGACTAAGATAATGACGAATAAATTATCATTAGTCTTCAACAGTTGAGTTCTTGATAGAATACAATAGACTACAAGGTTTATATCAAAAACTGCAGTTAAATTCTTAAACAACGTTCAGATCAATAATAGCAGCGGAATGAGTAATCTATTAGAAGAATAATGCAGACTATAATGTCCACTCGGTTCTCTTTTTAGGAAAAACATCATCAACTTTTATCATCTGAAATATCATTAGTCAAGATAATACAAATTCACAGTTCCTGATCATAATCATGCAGATCAACAGTTCATCTTTGCACTACGGGCCAAAGACATTCAATATAGCACCAACGGTCATGATTATACCAGATTCAGCCTTTGGTCATAATCATACCAAACAACAGTTCATCTTTGCACTACGGGCCAAAGAGAACATTCACCACGTGCCATAAAAGACACCGAACAGATGTATCGCCTTTAACCTATTATATCGCCTTTAACCTATCATCTGTTCAACAAATATATCACATCTGTGCCCCCGGCCACAAATATTCACAACAGCTTGATTTTTGGATGATTAGAATGATATAAATGATGAACAGAAGAAATAGGATAACAATAAGTATCGGAAGTTTACTTTGTACAGATTCAAATAATGTCCAAATTGTCAACATGATGTGGAGTGAAATTTAAAAATGATATTCAAGATCCACAGTTCAGAATAACGGTTACAATTCAATAGAAAGGTTCACGTAAATAGGAAGGTTCAGTTGAAATAATGAAGTTCAACTATTATGGAACATATAATATTTTTAGGAATTATAGAAGCAATAGTTCCATAATAAATTTCGATTTAGGAGTATGAAAGAAAATAATATCCCTTACCGTAGCAGGTTTGATTAACAAAAGGTGAAGGAAATTAATACAAAGGGTTATTCACCAACAGGCGGCAATCCGCTCCGTAAGGTTATTCCCATAATTTAATAGAATTTGAGTACAAAGAGTTATTCACCAAACAGGCGACAATCCGCTCCGTAAGGTTATTCTCAGAGATTAATAATGAATGAATACGAAAGGTTATTCACCAACAGGCGGCAATCCGCTCCGTAAGGTTATTCCCACAATTTAATACATGGAAATAAAAGGCACGTCTTATGAGTAAGGAAGAAACAATATTATTATCGAGAATCAAATAATGATAATCCCTTACCATAGTACGTTTGAATAATGGAAGATGAAAAATATGGTATCCCTTACCTCAACACGTGACTGGATATTGATTTAAATGAGGTTGATTAACTTGAACAGTACACGTATACTTATAGATCTTCACAAATACTCAAGATGACTTAAGCACACTTAGAGAGAACTTTCACAAGAAGTATTTAGAGAGAGAAAGAAAGAACAAGTAAGGAAGTTTATGAAAAATCCTTAAGTTAAGGCTTCTATTTATAGCCAAAAATCTTATCATTCATTTAATCTAAACCATTCATTTAAAGATCATCTTTTAATCTACACCATCCATTTCAAATATTATATTATCTTTAATCTACACCATTCATTTCATATCACCTAATAATCACCTAACTTTATATTATAAACAAATCAATTTAATTATTCAACAATAATTCACACTTTAATCTACACCATTCATTTCATATCACCTAATAATCACCTAACTTTATATTATAAACAAATCAATTCAATTATTCAACAATAATTCACACTTTAATCTACACCATTCATTTCATATCACCTAATAATCACCTAACTTTATATTATAAACAAATAACTTTATCAATTCAATTATTATGACTAATTGTTATAAATACAGTATAGTTAGCTCTTAGATATCAAGTCAATAAATTAATGAAATACAACTGTTTAAATAACATCATAATAGAGATAACAATAATGTAAAATAAAGCATACGTTACTGTGTAATGACAATTATTGATTCAATAATGTGAATTACTGTGCATATGTTACTGTGACAATTATTAGGTTCAATAATTTTAAAAACAGTGCAACAACAATTATTGACTCAATGATATAAAATACAGTGTAATGACAATTATTAAATCAATAATGCAAAATACTGTGTAACAACAATTATTGAATTGATAATATAAAATATTATGCAGTGACAATTATCGATGAAATGATGCGTAACAGTTACGGTGTCAATTATCAGACCAATAATATGAGACACTATGCAATACCGTGTGTTACTGTAGAGTACCGTGTGCTACAGAAAATACCATAAACTACCGTATGCTACTATTCTTTTATCACCGGTATTTTAACAGTTCCGTTGACTATTTTTATTTAAAAAGGTTATTTCTGTCGTTTTCTATATCCGACAAATATTCCGTTGTGGGGTCCACCAATAATTTATTATTTCGGCGCCGTCGTACGACACGAATATTCCCCGACCAAACGAATATTCCCCGACAAAGCGAATATTGTCCGACAAAATAAAATTTGCACATAACATCCTTAACTTTCAATTTTGTTAATTTAACCACTTACTGTTTCAAAAAAAATATATATGAAGAAAAATTAAATTTTGTATTTCATAAAATTCGGGGTCTTACAACCTCCCCTCCTTATGAAATTTCGTCCCCGAAATTGACGTACCTGACATATCGAAGAGGTAAGGATACTTAGATTTCATCTCAGATTCTAGCTCCCAGGTCATTTCCTCAGTATCTTGGTTCCTCCATAAAACCTTAACTTGAGGTATAACCTTTGAGCGTAGGATCTGCTCCTTCTTATCCAGGATCTTAACAGGTACCTCCTCGTATGTTAAATCCTCTGCTATAACGTCTGGTTCTAACTCAATGACGTGGTTTGGGTCCTTCACATATTTACGTAACATAGATATGTGAAAAACGTTATGGATGCGAGACATACTTGGTGGTAGGGCTAGTCTGTAGGCTACGGTTCCTATTCGATCGAGGATTTCAAATGGGCCAATAAATCGAGGGTTGAGCTTTCCTCTCTTTCCGAATCTCGTAACCCCTTTCCATGGAGAAACACGTAAGAATACATGATCTCCGACGTTGAAACTTTCGTCTCTCCGATGAAGATCAGCATAACTCTTTTGTCGTTCTTGTGCGGTCTGTATTCGTTGTCGGATCATTTGGATCTTTTCGGTCGTCAAGCGTACCAACTCGGGTCCCAACAATTTTGCTTCTCCTACCTCATTCCAACATATTGGAGAGCGACACTTCCTTCCATACAAAGCCTCGAATGGAGCCATGCCTATGCTTGCTTGGTAACTGTTGTTGTAAGAAAATTTCACCAATGGCAAGTACTTATCCCAACTTCCTTTGAAGTCTAATACACAAAGTCTCAAAAGATCTTCGAGGGTCTGGATCGTCCTTTCCGATTGTCCGTCCGTTTGAGGATGGTATGCAGAACTAAAACGTAGTTCAGTGCCCATAGCTTTTTGTAGACTGATCCAAAAGCGTGAAGTGAATCTAGGATCTCGATCAGAAACTATGGAAACTGGCATGCCATGCAATCTCACGATCTCATTTATGTACATACCGGCAAGACGTTCAAGTGAAAAGTTTTCTCGTATAGGCAAGAAATGAGCAGATTTGGTCAATCTATCTACGATCACCCAAATTGCATCTAAGCCTTGAGAAACTTTTGGAAGACCCGTCACGAAGTCCATATTGATGTGTTCCCACTTCCATTCGGGAACTTCAAGTGATTGTAATGGACCTTTAGGAACTTGATGCTCTGCCTTGACACGTTGACAAGTTAGGCACCTTGAGATAAACTCCGCAATCTCTCTTTTCATATTGTTCCACCAAAATGTATGTCGAAGATCTCGATACATCTTGGTACCTCCTGGGTGGATTGCAAACGGCGTGTTGTGTGCCTCCATCATGATTTTATGCTTTAATTCAGGATCGTTAGGAACACAGAGTCGAGAGTTGACTCGAAGTATTCCTTTCTCGTCGATTATTGCTTCGGGAATGGCACCTTCTTGTACTTTCTTTATCATGTTTATCAGTTCCGGATCGGTAGCTTGAGCAGCTTTAATTTTATCGATTAAAGTTGGTTCTACTCGCACGTGAGCAATCTTCGAGTGGGTCCCTGGTGTCTTTAGCTCTATCTCCATCTTTTGCAAGTCGTACAAAATACACTTTTGTGTTGTCAGCAGTGCACTTGTACTTGCATAAGATTTTCTGCTCAAAGCGTCAGCTACAACGTTCGCCTTTCCCGGGTGATACTGGATTGTGTGGTCATAATCCTTTAACAGCTCAAGCCAACGTCGTTGTCGCATGTTGAGTTCCTTCTGGGTGAAGAAATACTTGAGACTTTTATGATTCGTATAGATATCCACTTTTTCTCCGTACAAGTAGTGTCTCCAGATCTTCAACGCGAAAACGACTGCTGCCAACTCTAGATCATGAGTAGGATAATTTTTCTCATAATCTTTGAGTTGTCGAGAGGCATAGGCTATAACCTTTCCATGTTGCATAAGGACACAGCCTAGACCTTTGCCAGAAGCATCGCTGTAGATAACAAATTCTCCTGATCCTGATGGTATGGTCAGAACAGGAGCTGAAACAAGTCTCCTCTTGAGTTCTTGAAAACTCTTCTCGCATTCCTCGCTCGATATAAGTTTTGTACTAGAATGAATGATACCGATATCTAGTAATTAAACTTTCAACTCTTGGTGTTCTATGGGAGCCATTTGGTATGGGACTTTAAAAATGGGCTTAGTGCCGGGTTCAAGATCGATACAGAATTCAATTTCACGGTTTGGGGTAAGCCAGAAAGTTCCTCAGAAAAAACGTCAGGAAACTCATTAACAATGGGAATATCATTCAAGTTTGACGTGTTTTTGTTCAAATCAGTGACATGAGCTAAAAAGGCTTGACATCCGTTTTTCAATAAACGAATGGCTTTATGGCTAGAAATAACAGTTATAGATTTCAATGGTTTAGTTGCTTGAATTTGCATGACAGGTTGATTAGGAATATGAAAACTAATAATCTTATGAAAACAATCAATTTTAGCATGATGGGTAGTCAACCAATCAATTCCTAAAATCACATCAAATTCACGCATGTCCAAAGAAATAAGGTCAACAGGTAATGTGAGGTTGTTGATTTGAACTAGGCAAGATTTATAGATAGTAGATGTAATGGTCATTTCTCCTAATGGGGTTTCAACTGATAAGTCAAAGTCCAAATTTTCAGGAGTTAAGTTTAAACGCTGAGCACATGCAGGTGAGATAAAAGAATGGGTAGAGCCAGTATCTAACAAAGCGTAGACTTCACGAGAATTTATGAATAGCTTACCGGTTATCACCTCGTTCGAGTTTCGCGCCATTTGGGATGTCACAACAAAAGCTCTCCCTTGAACTACAGATTTTCCCTTATCCGCGCTAGCTTTTGGTATCATCATTGCAGCTGGACTTGATTTTGTGGCAGGACAAAACCGCGCAAGATGACCCTCTTTCCCACAATTGTAGCACTTTTTGGACTGCAGTGTACAGTTTGGGCTGATGTGACCTTCCTGACCACACCTATAGCATCTCACTGGTGGTCGATCTTCTCCCCTTGAAACTGGGGTCGGTGCTGGTGTTGGTACTGGTGCTGGTGCCCTTCCATAATTATTATGGAATCTCTTTCTTTTGAAATTGTTCCCACTAGATTCTCCTATTCTGTTATTTGGTATGGAATTACCACCGAAGTGTTGGTTACCTCCTCGATGGTTCTCGTTCCTGTGGTTGTTGTCACTCCTTTCTCTATGCTGATCATTAACTCTTGGCTGCAATGTTTCATCTGTTTGCTCCACCCTTTGAGCCCTATCTACAACATCTGAATACAAACTAAATTTATGAGAGCTAAGTTGTTGACGAATTTTGAATCTCAAACCTCTTAGGAACATCCGACTCATTCGTGCTTCGTCATCCACAAGATGGGTGGCAAAGCGAGATAACTCGGCAAACTTGGCTTCATATTGGGAGACTGTCATGTTTCCCTGCTCCAGCTTAATGAATTCCACCTCTTTCATATGGCGGATGCTTTCTGGGAAATACTTCTCGTTAAACAGTTCTTCGAATTCTGTCCAAGACATTTCGAGTGCTGAAGGTTGGATACGTTTTACCGCTTCCCACCAATGGTCCGCCTCACCTCGTAACATAAAAGTGGCAAATGGCACCTTCTGATCATCAGCGCATTGTAAGACATCAAGTATTTTTGTCGTCTGCTTTAGCCATGCCTCCGCTTTGAGTGGGTCAGGCTTCCCGTGGAATTCAGGTGGTCCTAATTCTTTAAATTGCTTAACAGTGACCATCCTCAAATTGCCAGCGTTTCTACCGTTATTATTGACTGGATTTCCTCTTCCTTGATTATGTATGAACTGCATGAAATTCCTAAAGAATCCATCGTTCATCATGTTATCAGGAACATTATTTCCTGAGTTGGCAGGAGGATTGTTTGGGGCCTCTTGATTCTCGGCTACATTTGCTTCAGGCATTCCATAGTTAACCTCTTGATTTCCAGATGTCATACTAAACTGTGGTCACAAAATAAATGTTAGTTCAAATAAACTGACTCATCACTTCATGTTCCTACATTCAAATCGACTCATTAGATAATAAAATCTATTTTAGGTAGGACACACTAGTGACTGATTCTATTCGTCTCTCCCCTCCTAGTTCTACCCCAGATCTCCATTAAAGACCATATCCCTAAGCTCTGATGCCAACTGTGACGCCCCCAAATCTGGGCCCACACAGCCCATACTTGAGTCGTCAAAAGACTACAACAAAATTATTACAACAAAGCACAACGTACAACAATACAGTGTATAATAATACACAACTAAGTCTTCACTATTATTGCCACACTATTTTACAAAACGTGAAAACTATGATAACTATTCCTCGGACCCTCACTCCATTCCCCGGCTAGACCCTGTTATGTTTTCATCTCCTGTTGAAAAACAATGGAACAAAAGAAAGGGTGAGCTCAAATAGCCCAGTAAAGAATATCATGACTAAGATAATGACGAATAAATTATCATTAGTCTTCAACAGTTGAGTTCTTGATAGAATACAATAGACTACAAGGTTTATATCAAAAACTGCAGTTAAATTCTTAAACAACGTTCAGATCAATAATAGCAGCGGAATGAGTAATCTATTAGAAGAATAATGCAGACTATAATGTCCACTCGGTTCTCTTTTTAGGAAAAACATCATCAACTTTTATCATCTGAAATATCATTAGTCAAGATAATACAAATTCACAGTTCCTGATCATAATCATGCAGATCAACAGTTCATCTTTGCACTACGGGCCAAAGACATTCAATATAGCACCAACGGTCATGATTATACCAGATTCAGCCTTTGGTCATAATCATACCAACCAACAGTTCATCTTTGCACTACGGGCCAAAGAGAACATTCACAACGTGCCATAAAAGACACCGAACAGATGTATCGCCTTTAACCTATTATATCGCCTTTAACCTATCATCTGTTCAACAAATATATCACATCTGTGCCCCCGGCCACAAATATTCACAACAGCTTGATTTTTGGATGATTAGAATGATATAAATGATGAACAGAAGAAATAGGATAACAATAAGTATCGGAAGTTTACTTACAGATTCAAATAATGTCCAAATTGTCAACATGATGTGGAGTGAAATTTAAAAATGATATTCAAGATCCACAGTTCAGAATAACGGTTACAATTCAATAGAAAGGTTCACGTAAATAGGAAGGTTCAGTTGAAATAATGAAGTTCAACTATTATGGAACATATAATATTTTTAGGAATTATAGAAGCAATAGTTCCATAATAAATTTCGATTTAGGAGTATGAAAGAAAATAATATCCCTTACCGTAGCAGGTTTGATTAACAAAAGGTGAAGGAAATTAATACAAAGGGTTATTCACCAACAGGCGGCAATCCGCTCCGTAAGGTTATTCCCACAATTTAATAGAATTTGAGTACAAAGAGTTATTCACCAAACAGGCGGCAATCCGCTCCGTAAGGTTATTCTCAGAGATTAATAATGAATGAATACGAAAGGTTATTCACCAACAGGCGGCAATCCGCTCCGTAAGGTTATTCCCACAATTTAATACATGGAAATAAAAGGCACGTCTTATGAGTAAGGAAGAAACAATATTATTATCGAGAATCAAATAATGATAATCCCTTACCATAGTATGTTTGAATAATGGAAGATGAAAAATATGGTATCCCTTACCTCAACACGTGACTGGATATTGATTTAAATGAGGTTGATTAACTTGAACAGTACACGTATACTTATAGATCTTCACAAATACTCAAGATGACTTAAGCACACTTAGAGAGAACTTTCACAAGAAGTATTTAGAGAGAGAAAGAAAGAACAAGTAAGGAAGTTTATGAAAAATCCTTAAGTTAAGGCTTCTATTTATAGCCAAAAATCTTATCATTCATTTAATCTAAACCATTCATTTAAAGATCATCTTTTAATCTACACCATCCATTTCAAATATTATATTATCTTTAATCTACACCATTCATTTCATATCACCTAATAATCACCTAACTTTATATTATAAACAAATCAATTTAATTATTCAACAATAATTCACACTTTAATCTACACCATTCATTTCATATCACCTAATAATCACCTAACTTTATATTATAAACAAATCAATTCAATTATTCAACAATAATTCACACTTTAATCTACACCATTCATTTCATATCACCTAATAATCACCTAACTTTATATTATAAACAAATAACTTTATCAATTCAATTATTATGACTAATTGTTATAAATACAGTATAGTTAGCTCTTAGATATCAAGTCAATAAATTAATGAAATACAACTGTTTAAATAACATCATAATAGAGATAACAATAATGTAAAATAAAGCATACGTTACTGTGTAATGACAATTATTGATTCAATAATGTGAATTACTGTGCATATGTTACTGTGACAATTATTAGGTTCAATAATTTTAAAAACAGTGCAACAACAATTATTGACTCAATGATATAAAATACAGTGTAATGACAATTATTAAATCAATAATGCAAAATACTGTGTAACAACAATTATTGAATTGATAATATAAAATATTATGCAGTGACAATTATCGATGAAATGATGCGTAACAGTTACGGTGTCAATTATCAGACCAATAATATGAGACACTATGCAATACCGTGTGTTACTGTAGAGTACCGTGTGCTACAGAAAATACCATAAACTACCGTATGCTACTATTCTTTTATCACCGGTATTTTAACAGTTCCGTTGACTATTTTTATTTAAAAAGGTTATTTCTGTCGTTTTCTATATCCGACAAATATTCCGTTGTGGGGTCCACCAATAATTTATTATTTCGGCGCCGTCGTACGACACGAATATTCCCCGACCAAACGAATATTCCCCGACAAAGCGAATATTGTCCGACAAAATAAAATTTGCACATAACATCCTTAACTTTCAATTTTGTTAATTTAACCACTTACTGTTTCAAAAAAAATATATATGAAGAAAAATTAAATTTTGTATTTCATAAAATTCGGGGTCTTACAAGACAACCAAAATGTAGAATCAGTCAATATCGTAGAATGAACTACCATAAGCTTTACTCTACGATCCAAGTCTATCATATTATAAAGTGCAACATTGAAAGTTACCACTGGGACATGAAAGCTTTCTCTACATACAACTATCCTAAAGATCTTGAAATGTATTGACAGAACTAGAAAGGTCTAATCAGTCATAATTCCAACAACTATATTTGGAAAAGACAGTCTGCCACAACACTCAAAGGTCAACCTGACACAGGTGACATTCAGAAGTCGTTAAGACTGAGACATTGTGACTTTTATGTTTCAAGTTCAATTCTCACTTGGATGACTTTATTTTTTTTATGGAACTTTGTTTTTTCTTTATATGAGGCTTGTTTGTGGGTTTGTTTCTTCCTCCTATACATTTGTGATAATGTACTTGATTATTAGACTATATTGTACTCTCTTAAATGAGGTTTAAAAAAAAGTTCAATGAAATTGTTCTAATTAACATGTGAGACATGGAGAAGTGACTATTTATTCAAAATTTACAGGGTAAGCATACAAATAATATTTTAGGTAAAATAATATAATTATAAATAGAATCATTCTATGCATTGCAAAAATTTTTTGTCAAATTTGCGACGTATATCAATACATAGGGTTGTATAAGATTATAAAGTTGACACACTATATCAAATGCATGCATTGTTAAAATATTACTAACTATTAGTTATTCACGTAACTCGCCAAAAAAAGAAAAGTCAATATATAAAGTCGAAAAATATATTATTTTTTTAAGAATATAATATTTTGAGTAACATTATATATAATCATGAATAACCTAGAAAGTTGTATTTGAAATTATTTTTTTGGTTGAAATTCTTTCTTATGAAAGATAATATAAAATGATACAATATTTTTGGATTAGGATTTTCTCCATTAGAGCTATCCTATAATTTCTTTCAATACATATTTAAAAATACAAATATTATTTTTAATAGCGATATCAATGACACAATTATTTACCACGAATTTTATTGTATCGTTAATCATATATTTGCGATGACTTGTATTTTTTCACTGAATATAATATTTGTGTTGTGAATGTGTATTGTAAAAAATTGGAGAATAAATATAATTAAGGAGATCTTAATCAGAGAATAAGTGTAAATCCAATATAAGCTTTTATATGTTCGTATTATACCATTTTATATTCTCCAGATAAACACTTCATGACACTAAGATGGTGTAACAATTACAATAAGTACTTGGTACAATTCAATACTAAGAAAAGTAGGAGGAAGGAAAAAATCAAAATCAAGAGAGATGAACGGGCTTTATTAATGGCGGCGGACTTGGTTTATCAAGAAAGGTAGAACATTATACTTCTACACCTCTAAATTATAAATTTATTATTAACTTTTAAAAATTAATTTAAAATATTTAAAATTAAAATTAATAAAAATTATAAAATTATAAATAATATTATTAATAATATTTTTATATAATTTAAGATATTCATTGTCATATTAATTAAAATTGAATAAATTTATGTTAATTTTAAATTTGATAATATTTAAAATTAATTTTAAAAAATCAATAAGACTCTTGCTACCTTAAATTATATATTAAATATTTTTATATTAATTTATTCTATCTTGATTATTTAAAATTTTAATTTCATCGTAAAATTTATTAATGTATAATTTTTTTTCAGTTAATAAATAATCTAATATATTTTTGAGAAGGGGAGATGCTTTTCCAAAACTTTAAAGATTGCCAGATAGATAGGTAAGAGAGGGACCCACAGTAGCGGGTATGAATTTGTTGCCAGAAGCTCGACTATTTCGTCACATTCATCCAACTACTCATAAATTATCGCTACCAGCATTCATTTCCTTCCCTTCGAATCCCCATCTCCATCTACCTTACATTAACACCACCCATTAATATAAATTAGTATTACATCACCAATTTTTGTGTGGGATACGTATCTGTCTGTAAAATCAAGAAAAATCATTATTTTTTATTAAACAAAATGAGCCGTAGATCTGCCAAGGCTGCTATATGGACATAATATAAGGAATCTGTTTTGACAGTTTTTGTGAAGCAGGGTTTTAATAAAGATATTTATACCCATTTCAGATCTTTCCAATTCTTTTGACATAACCACAGAAACAGATTCATCTCATCCTCTTTGGATTTTTCATCTTAAATTCAGCAAAAGGCCAGATTCGACTTGTTTCTTTTTTCCCATTTCTGGTATGTATGTAACTCAAAACCTCTTCTTCTTCTCCTTCTTCTTCCTTCTAGTGAGTGTGTATTTTAATTGTCAAATCAAGAGTTCCCATTGATTTCTTCTGTTGATTCTGTCCTTTGCGTGGGTTTAACTCTGGTGGGTCTTTGTTCGATTTGGTATTTGTGGTCTCTTTTGGTCAATTTTGGTTGAATTGAACTTGCTATGGTTGGTGGCTAAATATATATGGAGCTGTACCCATGAATTCTGCTACTGGGTGTCCCTTTTCATGGCCAAATCCAGAATACCCATTTAGTGCTTGTTGCTTTTGGTAACTCTGGTAGGTGATTTTTAAAAGTCTCAAATATATTCGGCTTTACATTCACCTGTATTTTCTTAATCTATCATTTTCAAAGTATGATGGTAGATTCCATTTCTGAATATAGAGTTTGATTATCGGCTTGTTAGCATGTAAACAGATCAAAAGTTACTTTTCTTTCCCACCCTTTTTTCCGTTGCTGGCTTCAATTTCCAGTATCCAGCTGAATTTTACTTCTTTGTTGTGATCATGGGAAATTGGGCATTCGTCTATTTTATAGGAATGTGTTTGTTTATCCTTTTTCAGCCGAAAACTTGTATGGCTAGTGTTCAAACTTCTGGCAAATTAAATCCGGGTTTTCGAGGGGATGAAATGCATTGGATAGACAATAATGGGTTGTTTTTATTATCTAACAATTCAAATTTCGCTTTGGGCTTCATCACAACTCCCCAAGATGTTACTTTATTTCTACTTGCCATTGTCCATATGAGCAGTTCAACAATTGTCTGGTCTGCAAATAGAGCCACCCCAATTAAAAATTCTGATTCCTTTGTGTTTGATGATAGTGGCAATGCTTATTTACAAAATGGGGGATCCCAAATTTGGTCTACAAATACTGCCAAGAAAGGAGTTTCTGCTATGGAATTGCAGGAATCAGGAAATTTGGTTTTGCTGGGGGATGATGGTAATGTAGTTTGGCAGAGCTTTAGCCATCCGGTTGATACTCTTTTGTCGAATCAAGAGTTTGGTGAAGGAATGAAACTTGTAAGCAATCCTAGCTCCAATAACTTGAGCTATTTTCTTGAAATCAAATCCGGAGATATGCTTCTTTACGCAGATTTTGAAAACCCACAAGCTTATTGGTCTATAGGGCAGGATAGTCGAAAAACCATCAACAAGGTTGGTGGGGGTGTCACTTTGGCATCTCTTAATGCCAATTCTTGGAAATTTTATGATAAGAACAAAGTCTTACTATGGCGATTCATTTTCTCGCAAGATAGTGATACAAATACCACTTGGATTGCAACTTTAGGACATGATGGCTTTATCACTTTTTACAATCTTCAAAGTGAAAGCTCAAACAATGTTTCCCCAAACAAGATACCTGCTGATCCTTGCAGCAGACCTGAACCTTGTGATCCATATCTGATATGTGATAATGGCAACAGGTGCCAATGCCCATCAGCCCTTGCCTCTCGGACAAATTGCAGACCAGGGATTGTCTCTCTATGCAATGGATCAAAGGATTCTGTGGAGCTTGTAGATGCTGGAGATGGTCTTGGCTATTTTGCTCTTGAATTCGTTTCACCCTCTTCCAAAACTGACTTAAATGGTTGCAAATCCTCTTGCCTTAGTAACTGTTCATGTCTTGCTATGTTCTTTGAGAACAATTCTGGGAATTGCTTTCATTTTGACCGCATTGGAAGCTTGCAAGGTTCGCCAACCAGAGGTAAATTTGCCTCATACATAAAGGTCTTGAGTCTTGTAGGCAGTGGGGGAGAGCCTGGAAGGGGTGGAAGCAGCAAGAAACGCATCCTGATTGTCATAATCATAGTTATAGTAACAATACTTGTTATTCTTGGTCTAGTTTATGCAGGATTTCGTTACTACCGGAGGAGCAGTGATTTGCCGGAGTCTCCTAAAGAAAATTCAGATGAGGATCATATCTTGGAGAGTATATCTGGGATGCCAATACGTTTCAGTTACAAAGATCTTCAAGTTGCGACCAAGGACTTCTCTGTGAAACTCGGGCAAGGAGGTTTTGGCTCAGTTTATGAAGGGGCTCTTAAAGATGGAACCCGATTGGCTGTGAAGCAATTGGAAGGCATTGGTCAAGGAAAAAAAGAATTTCGAGCTGAAGTTAGTATCATTGGCAGCATTCATCATCTCCACTTGGTGAGACTCAAAGGCTTCTGTGCAGAAGGTGCCCACAGGCTCCTTGTTTATGAATACATGGGAAACGGTTCATTGGAAAGATGGATCTTCCAGAAAAACAGAGCGGATTTGTTAGATTGGGACACAAGATACAACATTGCTGTAGGCACCGCCAAAGGATTAGCTTACCTCCACGAGGATTGCGATGTAAAGATTGTGCACTGTGACATTAAGCCTGAAAATGTGCTTTTAGATGACAATTTTCTTGCAAAAGTCTCTGACTTTGGCCTTGCTAAGCTAATGAGCCGAGAACAAAGCCATGTTTTCACGACCCTAAGAGGCACTAGGGGGTACCTTGCGCCAGAATGGATCACAAACTACGCTATATCAGAAAAGAGTGATGTTTATAGCTACGGAATGGTGTTGCTCGAGATCATTGGGGGTAGAAAAAACTACGACCAGTCAGAAACTTCAGAAAAATCCCATTTCCCATCCTACGCGTTCAAGATGATGGAGGAAGGTAAATTAACAGACATTCTTGACGCGAGACTGATGACAAACAAAGATGATGAGAGGGTTTTAATAGCAATTAAGGTTGCATTATGGTGTATACAGGATGATATGACCCTTAGACCACCAATGACAAAAGTAGTCCAAATGCTTGAAGGTCTCTCCCCTGTGCCTCCACCACCAGTGTCTTCCCATATGAACTCTCGCATGTATTCGAGTTTCTTCAAATCAATCAGTGGGGAGGGCACTTCATCGGGGCCTTCGGATTGCAACAGCGATGCATATCTTTCTGCAGTAAGGCTTTCAGGGCCAAGATAGCACCCGGAGAAAATGAAGGGATTCTTGATCAAGTATAGATATTTTTTGCCTCATATTTTTGTCCATGCATATTTAGTAGATTACTCAAATTTTGTTCTACTAGTCATTAAATATTTTATATGCCCCAGTTTGCAAACCCATGTTTCTTATGTAATTAACAGTACAAGTCATAAAGCAAATATAAAGTAGATTTTAATGCTGATATTATTGTTCTAGAATTCATGTGCCAAGCACTTTAAGGTGGCCTGTGTTTTGTGGTAATGTACTTCTTTGAAATCTCTAAGCTGATACAAATTTGCTAGAGCAAAAAACATGAGAGCCTATAGGCATTTTGAGTTAGAAATTCAACCTCTTTAACATTGATTTAGGAGCATAAACCTACCTTCAAACTTCATTTTTCGGAATGTAAAATACTCCTTCCGTTCCACAAAAGAGTTACATTTATAAATTAAGGAGAATTTTTTTTCCATGTTTATTTTTAAATATAATAAGCGTTTAATTTGGTTGTAGTGGAATGATAGTGAAATTATTATGTTAAAGAACTTTCCCCTTTATTTGTTAAATCAATGATCACATAGCTGGAATCAAGATCGACTGAAAAGATTATTTGCAACTGAACGCAAACTCGCAATATTATAAAACATATAGACTGATTTTTGGTACTTTATATAAACAAGGAAAAGGTTATTTAGAGAACAAAAAATTAAGTATTACTCCCTCTGTTCTAAAAGGGAGGGACTATATACTACTTTTGCAATTTAGTCTCTGGGAGATTTTAGTGTGAAGAAAAGAAAAAGAAAAAGAATATAATTATTAAAATTTTGAAATAAAGATTAGAACATATTAAATATTAGAAAAAAATAAAAAAATATTTATAAGGGTAAGTAAACCTTATCCTAAGATATTATATATAATTTAGCTTGCTATTCTATTAAAGTAATAACTACAAACAATATAGTTTATTGGTCCATCTAATTCAAAATATTTTATTTTGACCTAAAATTCAAAGAAAATAGAAAATTATTTACTCAATAAACTTTTAAATATTGTAACTTTTTTAGAAACCTTTCAATTAAAATAAACAAGTGATATATATGCACTTCTCACTAATTAATGTTAATATACTCACTTTGATATATTACAGTGTGTAACAATTAATTTATGGTGTGCATATATTACTACAAATTTTACTATACGTAATAATTCATACAATAATTTATATAATAATTCTTTATAAAATAATAAATTTTATATTTTAATTGTCTTATAAAACATTTAAATTATTACGTACAGTAAAACTGATATCACTGCCCTATTTTTCTTATTCACAAAAATTCATTCTCTCTTCAAATCAGCACATTCCATCTTGAAATCTTATTTTTCTATGTACTAGGTAAATCCCACGCGCCCGCTACGCACATGAGATTCTTTATACGTACTAATTCAGTTTCAGTTATTATTTTTGCTTTAAAATATATAATTAATTTTAATTTTTAAAGATTATATAAAAATTTTAAAAGATTTAAAATTGATACAAATATATTTACTTGAGTTTAAAAAATTAATTAATTAATCTTTTTTAACTTTCTAATTTTTTATTTAAATTTTTAATGCTAAAAAAATGGATTAATACTAACAAACAGTCATCCCAAGCATTTGACTAGACCTGGCAAAAAGGCCCGGGGCCCACGGATCGGCCCAAAAAAATCGGGTTTTGGGTCTCAAAAATACAGTCCAAAAAAAGCTGGGCCATTTTTTGCCCGGCCTGTTCGGCCCGCGGGCTATATATATATATATATATATATATATATATATATATATATATATATATATATATATATATATATATATATTAAATGTATATTTGTAAGACCCCGAATTTTATGAAATATAAAATTTAATTTTTTCTTTATATATATTTTCATGAAACAGTAAGTGGTTAAATTGATAAAGTTAAAAGTTAAGGATGTTATGTGCAAATTATATTATGTCGGACAATATTCGTTTGGTCGGGGAATATTTGTTCTGTCGGGGAATATTCGTACGACGACGCCGTACGAACCAATCATTGGTGGACCCCACAAAGAATAATTGTCGGATATAGAAAATGACATAAATAATTTTTAAATGGTCAATGGTACTATTACTTTTAATTGTTAAAATATCTGGTGGTAAAAGAATAGTAATATACGGTATTACAAGTAATATACGGTATTGTACAGTAGCATACGGTATTGCACAGTAGCACACGGTATTGCACAGTGTTTCATATTATTAAACTGATAAAGTGGTTATCGTACAATATTTGACTTTATTGTCACATGCACAATAATTCATATTATTAAACTGATAATTGTCACAGTAGCATATGCACAGTAATTCACATTATTGAATCAATAATTGTCATGACACAGTAACGTATTCTTTCTTTTACATACTTTCTGCATTATTGTTATCTCTATTATGGTATTATTTAAACAGTTTTATTTCATTAATTAATTGACTTGATATCTAACTCAGAGAACTAACTACATTGTATTTATAACAATTAGTCATAATAATGAATAAGTGTGAATTATTGTTGAATAATTGAATTGATAAAGTTATTTATTTATAATATAAAGTTAGGTGATATAAAATGAATGGTATAAATTAAAGATAATATAGAATTTGAAATGGATGGTGTAGATTAAAAGATGATCTTTAAATGAATGGTTTAGATTAAAGAAATCTTAAAAGATGAAATGAATTGTATGGATTAAACATTATCTTGAAATGAACGGTTTGGATTAAATTAGAAAATATTGGTTATGATAAGATTTTTGGGTATAAATAGAGGCATTAACTTAAGAATTTTTCATAAACTTCCTTACTTGTTCTTTCTTTCTCTCTCTAAATACTTCTTATGAAAGTTCTCTCTAAGTGTGCTTAAGTCATCTTGAGTATTTGTGAAGATCTATAAGTGTACGTGTACTGTTCAAGTTAATCAACCTCATTTAAATCAATATCCAGTCACGTATTAAGGTAAGTGATTATCATTATTTGATTATCGAAAATAATATCGTTTCTTTCTTACTCATAAGATGTACCATTTATTTCCATGTATTAATTTGTGGGAATAACCTTACGGCGCGGATTACCGCCTGTTGGTGAATAACCTTTCGTATTCATTCCTTATTAATCTTTGAGAATAACCTTACTGCGCGGATTACCGCCTGTTTGGTGAATAACTCTTCGTATTCAATTTTTATTAAATTGTGGGAATAACCTTACGGCGCGGATTACCGTCTGTTGATGAATAACCTTTCGTATTCATTCCTTATTAATATCTGAGAATAACCTGACTACGCGGATTATCGCATGTTGGTGAATTACTCTTTGTATTCATTTCTTATTTGTCTCTTGTGGAAATAATTTGTTTACACGAATTATCACATGACACTTTTATTGCATATTCGTTTATAATATCATTTTCTTTCATATTCGTAAGTGATATTATTTTCCTTTATACTCATAAGGGATACCATCTTTTTCATCTTCCATTATTCAAACTTACTATGGTAAGGGATATTAATTTCCTTCAACTTTTGTTAATCAAACTTGCTACGGTAGGTGTAGACACCCAAATTTTGCATTTCTCTACTAACCCTGGCAAGAGGGCAAAATCGTGACTTGACCCGACATGCGAAAAGGAAGGTGGACCACAACACGAAGCCACCCCAACGATTTACGGTCAAAGCCGCCACAACGAACAACGAGCATCAGGTTACTTGAGGCAAGGCAAACAGTTGATCCAGAAGAACCTGATTTGATCACAAAAGACGACTAATGGCCACTACGCTTACGATATTCGGGGGTCTCGCTCACCGGTAACAGCCATCTAAAATAATACAGCAGAAATTGACAATTTAAGACTGTGTGGCACGAAAATCGAGAAAAGCAAGCTGGACAGCCGCAGGTGCACTTGCGGCCACCGACAAAGGGGACAGTGCGCGGCTTGAGGAGACAACCCGACAGTCGAGGATTCGGCGCGGGCGGCTAGCGAACCCAGCCGCAGATGCACCTGCGGCTGCCTGCGGAATGCTATACATTGTCATTTCCACCCGAGAGATGAAAGGAGAAGAAAGAAAATAGAAAAGAGAGAGAGAGAGAGAAAGTGAGGTTTTAGAGAGAGAAAGTGAGGTTTTAGAGAGAGAAAGCTTCGGGTTAGGCATATAATGGCTTGATTTTGTCTTCCTTTTACTCCAATCTCTCCCATATCTTATGTATTGCCTTGTTATTGAAATATCAAAGAGTTCTTGAGAGCTTTGCAAGGTTGAAATCCCATATTTGTAGCATTTTATTGTGTTTTTTTTAATATTGATTTTGTTGCTATTGGATAGATTAAATGTAGTTCTCTTAGCGGGTTTGCATAGATCCTTGGATTAGGGTGATTAGCGAGGGTTCCTAAAGAACGATGTTCCCTCATAATCACCTGATGATGTCCATTTTGCGTTATTTGGGATCTATTGTTAGTTTAGATTTCCATTATCATTTATTATCATTTTGGGTGTTGAACTAGTTTATTATGTTTTCCCGTTAGATTTATTGTTATTGTTTGCCTTGTGACGTTTTTTTGTTGTGAGCCTAGGAGAGAGATCATTTCGATCAAATTCCGAAGATGGACGATTTTGAGCTTATGTAGTCATGGCGATGCATTTGTATTGTAAATATGTAACTTTAGGGCCTTAAAACGATGTCGAATCGAAGTCGGGTTAAGGCCCTGTAATGGTGAAGTACGTGATTGTGGGCGTTTGGGGTTATTTGGATGGCTCACATGCCCATGAATAGCCTCAACGTCATTTTAATGCTTGATTTTCCCTTTCGACACGGAAAAAGAATTTTGGAATGAAAAGATGAAGATTTTCATAAAATCAATCAAACTAGGATATTAAATCATCCGTAGGCTAAAATAAAATTGTAAGTGTCGGATGAGCTCTATTCCTATTTGGCGAAGGATTTGAAAAAATATGTTTTACAAAATATCATCGGTTTTATTATCGAAACAAAAACAATAAAAATGAACTCTTCGATTAAATCAAATCCTTCGTGCATAGGGTCAACGAGATTTCTGAAGCACTTTCAAAATAAAATATTCCAACAACATTCATTTAGGCACACACGCACACGCACACACACACACACACACACACACACACACACACACACACACACACACACACATGTTTTAGGATTTAAAAGGATAGGAAAATATCGAGATTGCGGTAACCGTGTTTCACGGAAGTCGGGGGGTGCCTAACACCTTCCCATCGCTTAAGCAATCCCCCGAACTCTATGAATCGCGATTTGTGGACCAATTAACTCGGAGTTACACATGAGCCAGCGATTACGAAAATAAAATTCGAATGAGTTGGTACATCCATTTTAAATATACCAACTGGCGACTCTGGTCAATTGGCTCATTATAAAATCGACCTTTCGAAACCCCGTCGACACTTAAGCCGACCCTTTTCAAAAAATTACATCTTAAATCCAAAGGCTAAAATTGGAAAGGGCTTTTTAATATTAAAAAACGAAACGACTAAAATCCCGGCGTCGACAGTAGGGGATATTATTTTCTTTCATATACCTACATCGAAACTTATTATGAAACTATTGCTTCTATAATTCCTGAAAATATAATATGTTCCATAATAGTTGCACTTCATCATTTCAATTGAACCATCCTATTTACGTGAACCTTTCTATTGAACTGTAACCGTTATTTTGAACTGTTGATCTTGAATATCATTTTTGAATTTCACTCCACATCATGTTGACAATTTGGACATTATTTGAATCTGTACAAAGTAAACTTCTGATACTTATTGTTTATCCTGTTTCTTCTGTTCATCATTTATATCATTCTAATCATCCAAAATCAAGTTGTTGTGAATATCTGTGGCCGGGGGCACAGATGTGATATAATTGTTGAACATATGATAGGTTAAAGGCGATATAATAGGTTAAAGGCGATACATCTATTCGGTGTCTTTTATGACACGTGGTGAATGTTCTCTTTGGCCCGTAGTGCAAAGATGAACTGTTGATCTGCATGATTATGATCAGGAACTGTGAATTGTATTATCTTGACTAATTGTATTTCAGATGATAAAAGTTGATGATGTTTTTCCTAAAAAGAGAACCGAGTGGACATTATAGTCTGCATTATTCTTTTAATAGATTACTCATTTTGCTGTTATTATTGATCTGAACATTGTTCAAGAATTTAACTGCAGTTTTTGATTTAAACCTTGTAGTCTATTGTATTCTATCAAGAACTCAACTATTGAAGGCTAATGATAATTTATTCGTCATTATCTTAGTCATGATATTCTTTACTGGGCTATTTAAGCTCACCATTTCTTTTGTTCCATTGTTTTTCAATAGAAGATGAGAATGTAGCTGGGTCTAGCCGGGGAATAGAGTGAGAGTCTGAGGAATAGCTATCGTAGTCTTCACGCGTTGTAAAATAGTGTGATAATAATAGTGAAGACTTAGTTGTGTATTATTATACACTGTATTGTTGAACGTTGTTCTACCTTGTAATAATTTTGTTGTAGTCTTTTGATGACTCAAGTTTGGGCTGTATGGGCCCAGATTTGAGGGCGTCACAATATTGCTTGAAATTGTTGACAAAAAAAAAATTAACTTAGAAAATGAATCAAATAAAGAATTATAAAGAATATAAAAAATAATGTGATATAATTGTAAATAATTAGTGTTAATATTTATTCCAAATATAAAAAGTTAATCAGTTATATATGCTTTCTCGTGGGTTGGAAAAAGAAATCATGATACACATGAAGACTATTTTATGTCTTACTTAATATTTTAAATTATAAGTCATAATAAAAAAAATTAAAAAAAAAATTACACAAATGACCCGCGGGCCACGGGCCAAGCGTTTTGTAGCCTGCAAAAAATTGGGCCGTTTTTGGCCGGCCCGCCAAAAGCCCAGCCCAACCCGCCCGTTTGCCAAGTCTAAATTTGACCCTTTATTCTTTCTTTATTTCTAATAGAATAGTTTATTTTAGTTTTTCTGATTTACTACTCTCTCCATTTCGAAATTAAAGATACATTGTAAATTTTTAGAGTCAATTTATGAAATATTAAAATTCAAAATCATTTAATTTAATATAAACCACTATAATCTATTTTTCCAAATTAAGAGAATTGTAAGATGTGCACTATTGAAGTTTGAGTTTGTTATAATTATAGACTATCACAAATTTCACCCTATAGTTTATGTTTAAAATCAATTTTCATTATGAATTTTATTTTCAATTAAAAGCAGTCTAATTAAATTATTAGCTAAAAAAATAAAATCTTGTAATTGTCATCAAAATTCCAATTTTTTCTTTTTTCTAAGATTCATTTGTTTGTCTTTAAATTTTTAGATGCTACAATGTTGTACTTTCTCATATTAGGTATTATAGATAGAATGTGAATAAAAAAAAAAAAAAAATTTATTTTCTAATTTTTTTTATACATTTTGAAGCCAATTTGACATTTTCTTAAAACTGAAATTTAATATAATATTAATTTTCTTTTAGAATATTTTAATATTATACATTATATAAAAATTAATACTACCCAGAAAATTTATTTTAATTAAAATGAATTACATAAAGTTTGAATTTGAATATGTTTAAAATTGATATTATTTTTTGGGATAAATAAGTATTCTCTATGTTCTAAAAAACTGTCCAAAAGTATATTAGGATTTTATTTTAAAAAAATATCCAAAAGTACAAATTAAATATAAAATATTACATAAATACTAATTTATCCCAAAATGCATATATTTCATTCAAATACTTCACTCTCAAGTTAATTATGACATTTGTTTGAATTCAAGCAAAGGATGAAAAAAATATATTTAATGATTAAAATTAATATGATAAATTAAATAATTAATCCTTCCTTGAAAACTAAAAAAGAAATATAGAATGAAACAAAATTTCTCTCTCTAAAAAAAAGAAAAAGAATTTGAGGGAGTAGATAAATAAAAGTCATTTTAAAATACAATTTAAAAAAATTATGCACCTAATTATTCCGAGTGTTCTAAAAGGAGTATCATTTATCAAATTTTTTTGTTTTAAAATAAAATTTTATTTTTAATAATAGTATAAAATAACCCATTGTTTTCAAAATTTTGATCTTAATTTTTCTAGCATGTCACTACTACTAAACTAACAATTTATTAATTTATAGATAATTAAGAGTAAAAAATATATCTTTAATATTTATAAAAAAAATCTTGTGAAACAGGGAGAATAACATTTAAAATTATTTTCTTTATTACAAGTAAATACCATTTTTTATGTTTGTAAATGAATCTGTTACATTTTAAAAAATTCAAAATTAATATAATTTATTAATTATGAAAATAATAAATAATTTTAAAATTTAAAAGACAAATTTGTTAAAGAAAGCGTAAAATATTATCTAAGAAACGACAATATTACTTTGTTATTAGATCAAATTGTTAATTTTATTTTAAAAAATATTGTTAGAAGCATGGTTTTCAAGTTCGGAGCAGACCGTCGGTCCGACCGAAAAAAATTTAAATCGGTCAGCCCTTTGGTCTGGTTCATGCTAAAGAACCAGTTTTGGTCAAAAACCAATGACCCAGTCATCGGTTCTCCACCTCTTTTTTTTTTTTTTTTTTTATATAAAAAAAAACTTAAGCATTTGAACTTGATTAAATATATCCTTGATTGAGTTTTGAGTTATGATCATGATTTAATATCTTTCTTTTCATATAGATTTAGTATTTATTTGAATTGTATAAAGTAAACATTATACAAATAGATTTTTTTTTAATACAAATTTGATTGAATGTATCATAGAGATGTTTATGTTCATTTGTATTTGATTTTACCACTCTTGAGTCCTGAAGTTTGAGTTATGATCATGATTTAATATTTTTTTATATATAAATTTAGTATTTATTTGAATTGTATGAAGTAAACATTGTACAAATAAGTTTAATTTTTTTTTTGGTAGATAAATTGATTAATTTTACATATTACTAAATATTATTATAATATATAATAATAATTAATATATTAAATTATTTATTATTTATTACATATTAATGATGTCAACGGTTCAATAACAGTCTGACCATTCGTTGGACCAGTGACTCATCTACCCGATACATTTTTCGGTTCGATAACCAGTCCGGATCTAAGAACACTGGTTAGAAGTAAAGAGAAAAAGAAAAAAAACAAGCGATTTAGAAAAGAAAAAAGAAACAACTAAAGGCAAAGTTGTAATTATCTTGATGGCAAAATTGTAAATAATTGGAAGGACTCCTGCTTGTGCTACTACTAAAAGAATAGCTTAGCCAATTTTAGTAAAGTAATAGATATATTACATATATATTGCTCTTTTGATTTTTCTATTTTCATTGAGTTGAAAAATTCATGTTGTTATTGGTACTAAAATACCAATACCAGAGAGAAGCGGTACTGCTCGATTAGGTAAAAAGCTAATAAAACAGTTAAATGAGCACCTCTATTCCACATATTTAAAAAACCTTACCTTCAAACATGTAGTCTGTAAGATCCCAATTTTTATGAAATACAAATTTAATTTTTCTTTAGATATATTTTTTTTTTGAAATGGTAAGTGGATAAATTAACAAAAGTTAAAAATATTTTATGTAAATTTTATCTTGTCGGAGAATATTCATTTTGTCGGGGAATATTCAATTCATATAACGGCGTCAAAATAACCAAATATTAGTGGACTCCATAACGAAATATTGTCGGATATAGAAAACACCAGTAGTAACCTTTTTAAATAAAAATGATCAACGGTACTATTACTTTTAACTGTTAAAATATCCGGTGGTAAAGAAATAGTAAAATATGATATTGCATAGTGACATACAGTATTACACAGTAACATATGATATTGCACAGTAGCACATGGTATTGCACAGTGTTTCGTATTATTGAACTGATAAAGTGGTTATTGTACAATATTAACTTTATTGAACCAATAATTGTCAAATGCTCAATAATTTATATTATTGAACTGATAAGTATCACAACAACATATGCACTGTAATTCACATTATTGAATCAATAACTGTCATTACATAGTAACGTACTTTTTTGTTTATTTATTTTCTACATTATTGTTGTCACTATTATGATGTTGATTTAACTATTTTATTACATTATTAGTTGGTATTTCTGCTAGTATTGTGAGTCTCTAACTCAGAAAGTCAACTACACTGCATTTATAACAATTGGTTATAATAATGAATAATTGGTGAATTATTGTTAAATAATTGAATTTATAAAGTTATTTGTTTTATATACTTTATATAAAGTAGGAAATCTTTGATTATGATAAAAAAAAAATTGCTATAAATAGAGGCATTAACTTAAGAATTTTTATAAACTTTCTTACTTATTCTTTCTTTCACTTTTTAAATATTACTTTTTATAAATTCTTTCTGAGTGTGTTTAAGCTATCATGAGTATTTGTGAAGATCAATAAGAGTATAAATATTGTTCAAGTTGATCAACTTCATTTAAATCAATATCCAGTCACGTATTAAGGTAAGAGATATCATTTTCTTTCATACTCTTAAAATTACTATGGTAAGTATTATTTAGTAAAATTTCATGAAATGATTATATACTCCTTATTAGTTTACGATTCATTTAATATCATTTACGTAAATCTTCCTATTTACTTGAATCTTTCTATTGAATTTTAACCGTTATATTTGAACTATAGATCTTGAATATCATTTTTGAATTTGACTCCACATCATGCTTATAAGACCCCGAATTTTATAAAACATAAAATTTAATTTTCTTCATATATATATTTTTTCATGAAACAGTAAGTGGTTAAATTGACAAAATTGAAAGTTAAGGATGTTATGTGCAAATTTTATTATGTCAGATAATATTCGTTTGGTCGGGGAATATTCGTTTTGTCAAAAAATATTAGGGTAGTACGACGGCACCGAAATAACTAATTATTAGTGGACCCCGCAACAGAATATTTGTCGGATATAGAAAACGACAGAAGTAACCTTTTTAAATAAAAATAGTCAACGGTGTTATCACTTTTAACTGTTAAAATACCAGTGATAAAAGAATAGTAACATACAGTATTTTATGGTATTTTTATTGTAGCACACGGTACTCTACACGGTATTGCACAGTGTCTCATATTATTGATCTGATAATTGACACCGTAACTGTTGCGCATCATTTCATCAATAATTGTCACTGCATAATATTATATGTTATCAATTCAATAATTGTTGTTACACAGTATTTTGCATTATTGATTCAATAATTGTCATTAAACTATATTTAATATCATTGAGTCAATAATTGTTGGTGTACTGTATTTTAAAATTATTGAACTAAATAATTGTCACAGTAGCAAATACACAGTAATTTATATTATAAAATTAATAATAATCTGTAACGTGTTTATTACATTATTGTTGAATTATTGTTGTAGCATTATTTTATATGTAGGACCTACAGGAAGAATAAATAAATAAATAAATTAATTTTACTATTTGGAATAGTAAACATGTGGGCCCTCTGTGGGGGCCACATGTAGAATGAAAATTTGGAAAATGGGTTGGTGAAGGAAAAGCAGCGTGGGCGGCTGCTGCTGCGTGCTGAATTTTTCAGTCACCTACCGCGCATAATACTTATTTTTCCTTATAAATAGATTGTTTAGCTGAATAAAAAAATCACACCTGAAACAAAAAAAATTATGAGTTTTCTCTGAGAATAGTAAGGTTATCTTGAGTGTTTGAAAGCCAAAAGGAGTGTAGAAATTTTTCAAGTAAGTCTTTTATTAAATAGTAGTAATTTCATAAATTTTTATTTTTTACGGTATTCTCAAATCTTCCTTTAGAAGACTTTTCTTTAAGAAGATTCATTTTTAAAAGCTTTCTTTGGAAGATTTATTTTGGAATATTATTTTAAAAACTATTTTAAAGTTGTTATATTATACTACAAAAATTATGTTAAATATATATAATTTTGATAGTTCATATTATACGAGTTATCATACACTTTAAAATTTATATGTGGTAATTACTAATTATATTATAAATATATAGGTTGATCAATCTCATTTAAATCAATATTCAGTCACGTGTTAAGGTAAGGGGTATCATTCTTTTCATCATCATAAATGGTATTATTTTCTTACTTGTAAGGAATATCATCTTCTTTCATATTCTATTATTTAAACATACTACAGTAAGAGGTATCATTTTTTTCATCATCATAAACGGTCTTATTTTCTTACTTGTAAGGGATTATCATTTTTTGATTCTCGAAAATAATATCGTTTTTTTCTTACTCATAAGATGTGTCATTTATTTCCATGTATTAAATTGTGGGAATAACCTTACAGCACGGATTACCGCTGGTGTGCTGTCGCAGGCACCCAAAAATAAAATCTTTGGAAAAAAATATTAATGTAGTAGTGTAAGCAAGAGTCGATCCCACAGAGAATGATTATTTAATTTTATGTTTTTGCAAACAAAAATTGGAGGGGTTTTGTAATTAAAGAAATAATTTAAATAAAATTAACTAAAATAAATATGTAAGTAATTTAATGAAATAAATGGGAAGAAAAAACTTTGGTTTAAGTCAAAATCCACCACCAAGAATTTACAACTGGTCACTGATGCAAGAATAACTCAATTCATATTTTGAACATTCACCATAGAAATAACTACTCGCAAGTGGAATAATTTTTCTCCTCTCTCCTTAATTTTAGATAAGTAGAGCCACTTGGTCTAAATACGCTTACTAATAAACAACATCCGACACTTGCTAAAGATTTAATTTAATAGCAACATAAAGAATTAGAGAGATCGTTGAACTAAACAACACAAGCCACTTGTTTGCATTTAATTTAGATGAATATTCTTCTTAAGATAAAATAATTTTTTGATTTGCAAAACAATTATTAAACTTAGTTGCTTCACAAATAGTAGTAGATTAATATGAATAATAAACTAGTAGGCCTCCTAACAATTAAACAAATCAATCATAAAATTAAGCATAGAAAAATATTCAATACTCAAAATATAAATTGAACAATTAAAATAAATTAGATCTCACAGTGTATAAATCTTGATGGCTTCAATCACTTAAACCAAGAAAAATAATTTAGCTACTCATAATTGTAGAGAACATTAAAGAATAGAAGAGAGAATTTTTATTCTAATAAGAGTTGTATATTACATTGTGTGTCAAGCCCTCTATTTATAGGCTTCAAAATCCTCCTAACCCTAGTAGGAAACACACTTTCCAAACCCTAATAGGATTTAAAATACAAATAAAAATAAAAGAAAAGTAAAACAATTATTATCCTAACCCTAATTGGAATTAAAATCCAATTTGGAATTAAAAAGTAGCAAAAATTTGCGAATAATCTGATTTGGACAATTAACGCGCAAGCCAAACACGCCCTTTGCTAAAATGCCGGTCGCCAGCTTCCGCGCATTGCGCGCCCCTGAGCCCAAAACGACATCGTTCTGATCCTATTCTTGCCACTGTTTAAGCATTACCGCGCACTGCGCGGACGCTTTCCACTAAACCGCCAAACGACGTCGTTTTGCTCTGTGCCTGCTGCTGATGTGTCGCGCATGGCGCAAATGTCTGTTGCCGTTATTATGAAAATGCCACCGCCTGGATATTTACAATCAAGACCCCCAAGAATCTGCTTCATTACGATTTTGCTATCGGCTTCTTGCAGAATTATAGATCTACAAAATAAAATATAAAATAATTAAAAATAAATAAAAATAATACAAAAATACTAAAAATAATAATAATGCATAATAATAAATAAAACACCTAAAACACTAAAAATAAATAAAAACACATAAATAAAAAGAAATATAAAAATACTATAAAATTATTTAAATTAACATAAATTAACTAAAATCCTATAAAACCTATTAAAATCAAAATAAGCTAAATAATTAAACATTTAAGCATATAATAAATATAAAAACTAAGTATTGGGGAATAAAAATAGCGTATAATTTAACCCTATCAACCGCCTGTTGGTGAATAACCTTCGTATTCATTCCTTATTAATCTCTGAGAATAACCTTACGGTGCGGATTACCGCCTGTTTGGTGAATAACTCTTCGTATTCAAATTGATGGGAATAACCTTACGGCGCGGATTACCGCCTGTTGGTGAATAACCTTTTGTATTTATTTCCTATTTGTCTCTTGTGGAAATAATTTGTCTACACGAATTATCACATAACACTTTTATTCCATATTCGTTTGTAATCATTTTCTTTCATATTCGTAAGTGATATTATTTTCTTTTATACTCATAAAGGATATCATCTTTTTCATCTTCCATTATTCAAACATACTATAGTAAGAGATATTATTTCTTTTATACTCTTAACTTACTATGGTAAGTACTATTTGATAAAGTTTTCTGAAATGATTATATGTTCCTTAATAGTTTGTACCTCATCTAATATCATTTCAACTGAACCTTCCTATTTTTCTAAATATTTCTATTGAACTGTAACCGTTATTCTGAACTGTGGATCTTGAATATCATTTTTGAATTTCACTCCACATCATGTTGACAATTTGGACAATATTTGAATCTGTACAAAATAAACTTCCGATACTTATTGTTTATCCTGTTTCTTCTGTTCATCATTTGTGTGAGGACCCGAATTTTCGGGATTATTTTAATAAGAATTTAATTGATAAAAATATCAATGTTGTTTAAATTAATCATTATTTTAAGTGATTTAAAGTGTTTGAAGAGATTTAATTAGTAAATTAAATCTGTACAAAGATGGTGACGATTTGTATTGAATTAAAATAATTGAAAAAGTAAATAAATTATTTGGAAATAATTTATGAAGGATAAGAGAAATTTCTTGTAAATGTACAATAAATTGTACAAGTAAATTATTGTGAAAGTATAGAAATTGTTATTTAAATAGTGTTATGTGGTAATGTGAAATATGTGATTTAGATATGAATATATATATGCATTTGTATGCATATAAATGTGCATGTTTAATTGATAATTATAAATTCCATTAATTATGGAAATAAAGGGATTAATAATTAAATTAATCCGAAAATTTATGAAAGGTTAATGAGGGAGTAGTAAAATTGTAATTATTGATTTTAGATTTTATCTAGAATTATGGAAGAAGTTTAGAAATTTATTGAGAAGAAATATAATTATATAAATTATATAATAATAAATTATATAATTTATATAAGAAAATTAAAGTGATGTATGAAGGAAATTATAATTATATAAATTATATAAGAATAATTATAAAATTTATTTAAGAGGATTAAATTGAATAAAGATGGAAGAAAATTTTATAAATTGTGTTTTGTGTAAAATAAAAATTATAAGGATAAGGTAATTATATAATAATAAATTATATAATTTATATAAGAAAAGTTAGTGAAAATTGTAAAGAAATAAAAAATAAATGAGGAAAAAGAAAGGTTTTAAGTTATTAAAAATTATGGTTATGTATAATAGAATTTTTATGAGAAATAATATTTCGGAAACGGGAGCATGTTAGTGTAACATGTTGTCCAAGTAAAGAAGTAAAAAATTACGAAAAATAATTTTTATATGTTATATGAATTATTTTATAATTTTTGGAGGTATAAATTGCCTCATATAATTACATGCATGGCGTTATGCGTGTACAAAATTTGTCAAGTAAAATACCTGAAAAATGTATTAATATTATTTATAAATCAAAATTATGATTTTTAGTGAATTAAAATAAATATTTTATATTTGTTATATAAAATATTTATTACACGAAATAATTACGTAATGTATTAAATAAGTAATTAAGCATGACTTTTGTGGTTTATCCGAAATAAGTCGGTGGGCGTGAGGTTAAGTCGGTGGAAGTGATCTATTTGTTCCAATTTGGCTAAGTTGGTGGGATTATAAAAGAAGGAAATAAAGAAAAAGAAAAGAAAAGGAAAGGAAAAAACAAACATACACACAAACTCTCTCTCTTTATTGCATCCGAAGGCCACCAACCGCCACTAAAGACCGTCATAGCCACCACCAAGGAAGAAGTATTGGAGCCATCAAGAGGAAGAAGTTGAAGCTTTGGAAGGTATCAAAGTGGTTTTATTTGATTATTTTGGTATTTTAGATGATAAATTAATTTTATGAAAAAATAGAAAATAAATAGAATTATTATTCTAAATAATTTTTGGATAATGAGGTGTAAATTATATGATTTTTGGGAGTAGTTTGTTGTGAAATTTTGAGAAAAAATTTGATAAATTTTGGCAAAAGGTGGCTACTGTTACCGGCTGGAGAAGAAAGAAAAAAAGGAGGGCCGCGCATTGCGCGCGGCCATATTTTTGTCGAAGGCGAGATCGAAACGGCGTCGTTTTGGGGCGCGAATTCGGTCGTCCGCGCAATGCGCGACTGTTGATCCAAACGACGTCGTTTGGTAGAAGCCGGAAAAGGGGTTGTCGTGCCATGCGCGGCTAAATTTTTGGCGAAAAAGACGATTGTGCCCCTGGACTTTTCGGTAAATACCAAACGTGTCCCTAGAGCGCGTAAAATTACAGAAATGTCCCTGAACTTTACGAAAAATTCCGGTTTTGTCCCTAGAAGCACGGAAAGTATGAAAATGCCCCCATAACTTGTTTCTAATTGAAATAAATGTTTAAAAATTGTTTAAAAATTATAGAAAATTACTAAAAATATAGAAATGATATTTGGGTATTAAATTTACTATTTTTGTAAAAATATTAAATATTGGGGATTAATATTTAAATATTTTAAATATTAATTTAATGAGTTTAAAGTTTAGAAAATTGTTAAATAAAATTTTCGGACAACCAAATATGCTAAAATTTATCCGATGAGCCGGGTTGTCCGTAGTGATTATATTTGATATTAAGTTAAATGAATATATTGAGGGACGAGGTTAATATAATTAACCATATTATTTAATAATTAACTCGGTCCCCTAAAATAAATCGTCGGGTATGGTTAATTATATTATAAATGATATTAATTAATTAAATTAATATCATAAAAGGATAAATAATTGTTATTTGATTATTTTATGATCATAGGTTGATCGAGTAAAAGATTTGAGCTATCAATTTATTAATTGGACGACATGCAAGTTCTTCAGTCCTTAAATGTTAAATGTTGACCGTTATGATATGATAATACTTGTTTAAATGCCTAAAAATTATGTGTTATGTGATACGTGATTAATATGACCACAATGTATGCTTTGTGCAACGATATTAATATATATGAGATATATTGCTCAAGTAGAAGCACAACACGTAATATATGACACAGAGAGCATGTTAAGCTATGTGTTACGTGAAGCATAAACTGTTGAACTTGCTGAGCCGTTGTGCTCATTACTTGCATAATATACAATTTTGCAGGTAAAGAAATAAATTGAAAGAATATCGGATTAATTGTTAGAGATGAATTGTCTAGAAGGTGGGAAACGTTTTGTTATATTTTCCATTCAATGTGGATAAATTGTGAAGGTTACATTAATATTTTGTATGTACATATATGTTGAATCCGGATAGGATGAATAGAGTTAATGTATGAATTGTGATAGTTCAATATAATGATTACGATAGAGACTATTAGATGTCTGATTATGAATCATGAAACAAAGAATAATTGTGGCGATGTAATCAACATTAAATTTTAAATGTTGAACATTATGATAGAAAGAAAAAGTAAAGGTTGCGATCTAGGGACTAGGATCGAAATGTAAGGATTTTAAATATTCAAATGTTTTAATACAATGTTTGAGAAAGAAGAAAAAAAAAAGGAAAAAAAAAATTATACTGAAAATTTGGTAATTGATGATTTTGAAATCAGGTAATGGATCAATTAAGGTGATTAAAGATTTATTAACGGACCGAAATTTGGACGATAAAGAAGATAATGTGTGATAAATACAAAATTTAAAGGAATCAAGTGGGTCGAATTTCGGGGTCGTTACAATTTGTATCACTGTTATTTGGACTAATCATAAAAAATCAAGTTGTTGTGAATATATGTGGCCGGGAGCACATATGCGATATAATTGTTGAATAGATGATAGGTTAAAGGCGATATAATAGGTTAAAGGCGATACATCTGTTCGGTGTCTTTTATGACACGTGGTGAAAGTTCTCTTTGACCCGTAGTGCAAAGATGAACTGTTGTTTGGTATGATTATGACCAAAGGCTGAATACTGGTATAATCATGACCGTTGGTGTTATATTGAATATCTTTGGCCCGTAGTGCAAAGATAAACTGCTGATTTGTATGATTATGTCAAGGAACTGTGAATTTGTATTATCATTACTGATGGTGTTTCAGATGATAAAAGTTGATGATGCTTTTCCTAAAAAGAGAAGCGAGTGGACACTATACTGTGCATTATTCTTCTAATAGATTGTTCATTCCGCTGCTATTATTGATCTAAACGTTGTTCAAGAATTTAACTATAGTTTTTGATATAAACCTTGTAGTCTATTGTATTCTATCTAGAACTCAACTGTTGAAGGCTAATGATAATTTATTCGTCATTAGCTTAGTCATGATATTTCTTATTGGGCTATTTGAGCTCACCCTTTCTTTTCGTTCCATTATTTTTCAACAGGAGATGAGAACGTAGTTGGGTCTAGCCGGGAAATGGAGTGAGAGTCCGAGGGATAGATATCATAGTCTTCACGTGTTGTAAAGTAGTGTGACAATAATAGTGAAGACTTAGTTGTGTATTATTATACACTGTATTGTGGAACGTTGTACTACTTTGTAATGATTTTGTTGTAGTCTTTTGACAACTCAAGTTTGGACTGTGTGGGCCCAGATTTGGGGGTGTCACAGTGTTGATAATTTGAACATTATTTGATTATGGACAAAGTAAAATTGTAAATTTTTATATCTATTGTTTATCCTGTTATTCTATTTCTTCTGTTTATCATTTATATCACTATTATTTGTTCTAATCATCAAAATCAAATTATTATGAATATCTGTGACCTATGACACAAATGTTATGATTGGTGAATGTCTTTCACATGTGGCAAAGACGATATGATTGTTGAGTGTCTTTTAAGAAAATTATCTTTGGTCTAGGGTAAAGAAAAACTGTTGTTTAGAATGATTATGATTAGTGGTGTTTCAGATGATAAAAGTTGATGATATTTTTCTAAAAAAGATAGACTAGTAGATATCATAGTTTACATGATTTTTCTAATGAATTGTTCATTTCACTGCTATTATTGATCTAAAACTTGTTGTTTATTATATTCTATAAAGAATTCAACCATTGCATGTTAATGATAATTTACTATGTTGGTTTGCAAAAAATATGACATATACAATCAAATTGTAATAGCGCAACGGAAGTAAACAAAATCAAATTTTAAAAATTTTACAAACCAATAACTATGATATTTTTTATGCGACTATTATTAATTGAGAAATGATAAAATATTTATACATTTGTAGAACCAAGCTTTTATAGGTACAAGTTCAACTCCCTTTAATCCTTTATGTTCTTCTTCAAATTCTTCGATTAGATTTCACGAATTAATGTTAGCTCCCCAGTGTGAAGCCTCTAGAGGTGATCCATCAAGAGATTTATGAATTAAAGAAGTGAATTTTGATTTTTTCAAACTATGTGTGACTAACCTTAATTCTCTCTCTATCTATAATTCCTTAGATGTAGAGAATTATGAAGTATTCTTTCAATTCTTGTGAAAAAATGTGTAAGCTCAATCCATAATAAGACTACTCTTATTTATAGATATAGACAACCATCCTAAACTATTTAGGATTAGGGTTTTAATTTAATTTTTAATCTAATTAGAAACTAAATTAATTAATTATAATTCTTAAACCATTTAAAAACTTAATAATTTAATAATGAGAGTACTTCTTATTAATTAATTTTTAAACTATTTAGGAACTAAATTAATTATTATAATATTTATAATTTCTAAACCATTTAAGAACTTAATTATTTATAATAATACTACTATTTATTAATTAGTTCCTAAATTATTTAGGAACTAAATAATAATAATAATAATAATAATAATAATAATAATAATAATAATAATAATAATAAGACTCATTTTATTAATTTATAATTAGTATTTATAAAATACTAAATTATAAATATTAAGCTATTTAATTTAGTTTATCACCATAGTATAAATTAAATATATTTAATTTATTATTACGATTATACTATCCACTTTTAAAATAAATATTACTTTTTTGCGGTGTGATCCTTTAGGTTCTCCATATTAAATCGGTTGTAGAATAAATTAATTAGAACTATTCTAATCTTATATATGTAATGAATTAAACTATTTAATTTATTTAATAAATAATATTTATTCCACAATAGGGATAAGCCCTCGTAGTGATTAATCGACATTGCATATAATATAAATTTCAACATTTGATCACAAAAAACTATTCCGCGAATAGTTACCGTACAATTCAATCCTTCTACCACACAATGTTCCAATCAAATATAAGACATGTAATTACTGTCAAGTCTTATTTAATCATATGCATTTTAATTTTTAAATGTATAACTCTAATGTAAACTAGAAACTCCTTTCTAATTTTCATTCCATATTGGCCAAGGATTTATGAGTTGTCATTTATTAAATTACATAGGACATTTTCTCCCTTTACTAGAAGTGATAGATCATTTGTTAACCATTTATCTACCTCTATGTACAACTTATTATACCCGATCATACCCTTTGATATCTCCTAAAGATTTTACGAATATGCCAAAGTATAACTCATCACACACAAGGTATTTTGATGATCTCAAGTCCAAGGATCACTTGTATTACTATCACAAAAAGAACTCCTATTGATATGCAAATAAAACTCCATTAGGTCTTCCTTGAGCGAGTTATGTTCAGTTAACTTATTCTCTAATAAGCACATTCATACTTGCTTTAGTGTCTCTACACAAATGATTATGAGATCAATCATCGTCTTCAAAAAAGCAAGTAAAGTATGTACTAATCTATCCGAATATACTTAATCCCCATTTTAGTGGTCTCACGATTATGAATATTTTAGTTTTGAGCTATCTTGAATTTAGATCTCATTAGCATGATCCTCATCATGGTTCTAAAAGCATTGCCCAAAAACTACGTGTTTATCTATTTAATTAATTCAACTAATTAATCATGAATATATAAATGCCTTGATACTTTTATTAATAAACAAATAAGATTACAAAGTATATGCATATCACATCAAATGTGATTGGCTTGAGGGTATATTACTTTCATAATCATCATTTTCTTAGTTTTAATATTTATTCACTGTGCTATTTGAGTTCACCCTTTCTTATTTTTTCATTGTTCTTCAGGAAATAAGAGTATAGCTGGGACTAGTCGGGGAATAGAGTGAATGTCCGAGTGATAGCTGTAGTAGCCTTCACATGTTGTAAAATAGTGTTGCAATAATAGTGAAAACTTAGTTGTATATTATTGAGCTTTTGTATTTTTGTGCTATGTATTTTTTTATAATAGTTGTGTATTTTTTAGCGACTCAAATTGGGCTGTGTAGGTCTAGATTTAGGGGTGTCACATTTGGTATCAGAGCTTAAGGATATAATTTTTAATGGAGATTTGAGGTAGAAGTAGGAGAAGAGAGGTGAATAAAATCAGTCATTAGTGTGTTCTACCTAAATTAAATTTTGTTATCTAATGAGTCGGTTTGAATATAGAGACAAGAAGCGACGAGTCAATTTGTTTAACTAACCTTTATTTTGTGACCGTAGTTAAAAATGACATCTGAAAATCAGAGAATGAATTATCTAATGCTCGAGGTAAACGTGGATGAGAATCAGGAAGCTACAAATAATCTTCCTACAAACTCAGAATTGAATAATTTGCTTAAAGTAAAATTTAATTGCGTTCTATCCAATAAAAAAGAAGTTGAATGCTCTACTACAGTTCTTCTAGATCCGTTCTTAGAAGCAATTAAAGAATGTCATGAACTAGCAAAAACTATTGTCTTTAATCTGCTCGCTACTTGGGAAGATCATATCACTTGGTTATGCTCGATAATAAATGATCAGAATATATGGACTTTTCAGATCAATCTTTGGGATTTATGGTGTTCCAACTATGATTTTCAAGATTATTTAAAAATAAGGTTTCCATACTTTTGGGCGTTACAATTTAGAGGAATTCAAGTTAAGTTAGCCGTCATCATGGAAACTGTAGCTTATCGGAAATACTATTTTACTGAAAATCATTGGTACGCTACTACTGCTGAAGTTAATGAATCTAAGAATCAATTCGTTAGAATACTATTTAGTGGTATTCCCATGGTTGAAATACGTAAAGATTCGAAAGACGTCTTCGAGACCCAGTTTGCTGGTAACAGTCTTGTTGATAACTACCCAAACAACGTGATAACCGGTAAGCTACTCATAATTTTTTATGAAATATATGCCCTGTTAGATACTGTCTCTACCTACTCTTTTATCCCACTTACATGTGCTTAATGTTTAAACATGACCTCTAAAAACTTAAACTTTGATTTATTAGTTGAAACCTCATTGGGAGAAATAGTCATTACATCTATTGTATATAAATCTTACTTAGTTCAAATCAACAATCTCACATTACTCGTTGATCTTATTTCTTTGAAAATGTATGAATTTAATGTGATTTTAGGAATTGATTGGTTGACTAATCATCATGCTAAAATTGATTATTTTTAAAAGATCATTAGTTTTCATATTTCTAATTAACTTGTCATGCAAATTCAAACAGTCAAAACATTAAAATCTATAGCTGTCATTTCTAGCCATAAAACCATTCGTTTATTGAAAAACGGATGTTAAGCATTTTTAATATTTTTAGCTCATGTCATTGATTTAAATAAAAACCCTTCAAACTTGAATGATATTCTTATTATTAATGAGTTTTTTTACATTTTTTTCCGAGAAACTTCCTAGCTTACCCCTAAACAGTGAAATTGAATTCTTTATTGATCTTAAACCCAGTATTAAGCCTATTTCCAAAGATCCATACCGAATAGCTCCTATTGAACTTCAAGAGTTAAAAGTTCAACTATAGGAATTATTAGGTATTGGTTTCATACGTCCGAGTGCATCGCCTTAGGATGTTTCTATTCTTTTTTTCAACAAGAATGACGGGAGTATGATATTGTACATTGACTACCAAGAGCTGAATCATGTCACCATAAAAAATAAATACCCGTTACCTCGATTAGATAACATATTTGATCAATTGCAGGGTGCTCAACATTTTTCAAAGATTGATCTTCGCTTCTAGAACTTGCTACAGACATTTTTCAAAGATTGATCTTCGCTTTTAGAACTTGCTATGAATATCATTAGTTAAAAGTTAAAGTTGATGACATTCCAAAGACTTCTTTTAGAACTTGTTACGGACATTATGAGTTCTTAGTCATGCCTTTTGGACTAACCAATGCTCCTACAGCTTTCATAGACATGATGAACCGGATATTCAAGGAATATTTGAATTATTTTGTGATTGTCTTTATTGATGACATCTTCATATACTCCAAAAGTCATGAGGATTATGAACAACACTTTAGATTGATACTCCAAAAGCTATGTGAGAACAATCTATATGCCAAGCTATAAAAAAATGAGTTTTGGCTTGAAGAAGTAACGTTCCTTAGTCATGTGATTTCTAGTCAAGGAATATCAGTTGACCCTGCGAAGATTGAAGCAATATTGAATTGGGAATAACCTCGGACAGTAACGAAAGTACGAAATTTTCTGGGCCCAACTGGTTATTATCGGAGATTTGTAAAAAGATTTTCTCAAATTGCTACTCCATTAACTCAGTTAACTCGGAAAAGCACCAAATTCATGTGGAGCGAGGAATATAAAAAGAGCTTTTAAGAACTCAAGAGGAGACTTATTTTAGCCCCCATTTTGACCATACCATCAGGATCAGGAGAATTGTTTTATCTATAACGATGCTTCAGGTAAAGGTCTAGGTTACGTTCTTATGCAACATGAAAAAATTATAACCTATATCTCTCGACAACTCAAAGATTATTAGAAAAATGATCCTACTCATGATTTAAAGTTGGCAGTGGTCATTTTCGCATTGAAGATCTGGAGACACTACTTGTACGGGGAGAAAGTGAAAATCTTCATAGATCACAAAAGCCTCAAGTATTTTTTTCACCTATAATGAACTCAATATGTGACAACGACGTTGGCTTGAGCTGTTAAAAGGATTACCATCCAGTATCACACGGAAAAGGAGAATGTTGTAGCTGATGTATTGAGTAGAAGATCATATGCGAATATAAGTGCAATGCTAACTATACATAGACGCATTTTGTCCAACTTAAAAAAGGTGAAAATAGATTTAAAGACACCAAGGACTCACATGAAGATTGCATACGTACGAGTAGAATCGACTTTAATCGATAGAATTAATGCTGAATGTGTTATTTCGGAAGCCAGAAGCGACGAGAAAAGAATACTTTAAGTCAACGCTTGACTCTGTGTTCTTAACAACCCTGAATTAAAGCATAAAATCATGATTGAGGCACACAACATGCCATTTGCAATCCACTCAGGAAGTATCAAAATGTACATACATTTTGGTGGAACAATATGAAGAGGGAGATTACAGAGTTTATCTTAATGTGCCTAACTTGTCAACGTGTCAAAACAGAGCATCAAGTGCCTAAGGGTTTATTATAACCACTAGAAGTTTCAGAATAGAAATGGGAACATATCACTATAGATTTCGTGATGGGTCTTCCCAAATTTTCTTAAGGTTTAAATGCGATTTGAGTCATCGTAGATAGATTGACCAAGTCCGCTCATTTATTGCCTATAAGAGAAATTTTTTCACTTGAACGTCTTGTTGGCATGTACATAAATGAGATTGTAAGATTGCATGGCATGCCAGTTTTCATAGTTTATGATCGAGATCCTAGATTCACTTCACACTGTTGGATCAGTCTACAAAAAGCTTTGGGTGCCGAGCTACGATTCAATTCTGTATACAATCCTCAAACGGACGGGCAATTGGAAAGGACGATCCATACTCTCAAAGATCTTTTGAGACTTTGCGTAGACTTCAAGGAAAGTTGGAACAAATACTTGTCATTGGTTGAATTCTCCTACAACAACAATTACCAAGCAAGCATATGTATGATTCCATATGAGGCTTTGTATGGACGAAAGTTTCACTCTCCAGTATATTTAAATGAGGTAGGAGAAGGAAAATTGTTGGGACCTGAGTTGGGGTACTTAACAACATAAAAGATCTAAATAATTCGACAACGAATACAAATAGCACAAAAATAATAAAAGAGTTATGCTAATCTTCATCGAAATGATGAGAGATTTAATGTCAAAGACCATGTATTATTATGTGTTTCTCCATGGAAAGGAGTTACGAGAATCGGAAGAAGAGAAAAGTTCAACCCTCGATTTATTGACCCATTTGAAATTCTAGTTCGAGTAGGAGCCATGGCCTACAGACTAGCTCTACCACCAAACATGTCCCGCATTCATAACTTTTTCACATATCCATACTACATAAGTGAAGTATTCGAATCACCTCATTGAGTTGGAGCCAGATGTTATAACAGAGGATTTAACGTACGAGGAGGTACCTGTCAAGATCTTAGATAAGAGAGAGTAGATTCTACGTTCAAAAGTTATACCTCAAGGCAAGGTTTTATGGAGAAACCAATATACTAAGAAAATGAACTAGGAGTTAGAATCTGAAATAAAATCTAAGTATCCTTATCTCTTTAAAATGTCAGGTACGTCAATTCGGTGATGAAATTTTATAAGAAGGGGAGGTTGTAAGACCCCAACTTTTATGAAATACAAATTTAATTTTTCTTTAAATATATATATATTTCTGAAATGGTAAGTGGATAAATTAACAAAAGTTAAAAATATTTTGTGTAAATTTTATCTTGTCGGAGAATATTCGTTCTGTCGGGAAATATTCGATTTATACGACGGCGCTGAAATAACCAAATATTAGTGGACCGCACAACAAAATATTATTGGATATAGAAAACGACAGCAGTAACCTTTTTAAATAAAAATGATCAACGATACTATCACTTTTAACTGTTAAAATACCTGGTAGTAAAAGAATAGTAGAACACGGTATTGCACAGTAACATACAGTATTGTACAGTAACATATGATATTACATAGTAGCACACGGTATTGCACAATATTTCATATTATTGAACTGATAAAATGGATATTGTACAATATTGACTTTATTGAACCAATAATTGTCACATGCACAATAATTCATTAAACTGATAATTGTCACAGTAACATATGCACTGTAATTCACATTATTGAATCAATAATTGTAATTACACAGTAACGTGCTATTTCTTTCATTTATTTTTCACATTATTGTTATCATTATTATGATGTTGATTTAACTGTTGTATTATATTATTAGTTGGTATTTTTGCTAATATTGTGAGTCTCTAACTCAGAAAGTCAAATGCATTACATTTACGATAATTGGATATAATAATGAATAATTGGTGAATTATTGTTGAATAATTGAATTTATAAAGTTATTTATTTTATATATTTTATATAAAATTAATTGATTTATATAAAATTAATTGTTTTATATATAAAATTAATTGATTTATATATAAAGTTAATTATTTTATATATAAAGTTAATTATTTTTTTTTTATATAAAGTTTGTTATTTTATTAAGATATGAAATGAACAATATAGGTTAAAAGAAAATTTTAATGAATAGTTTAGATTAAAGAAATTTTATAAGATGAAATGTGTGGTACAGATTAAACATTATCTTAAAATGTACAGTTCAGATTAAATTAGAAAATATTGGATTATGATAAGATTTTTGACTATAAATAGAGGCCTTAACTTAAAGATTTTTCATAAACTTAATTACTTATTCTTTCTTTCACTCTCTAAATATTACTTTATGTAAATTCTCTCATAATGTGCTTAAGCTATCATGAGTAGTTGTAAAGATCAGTAAGAGTACAAGTATTCTTCAAGTTGATCAATTTCATTTAAATCAACATCTAGTCACGTGTTAAGGTAAACGATATTTTTTTTTTCATACTCTCAAACTTACTATGGTAAGTATTTGATAAGTATATTTTATATTTATTTATTAGGTATTTTTAAGCGTAATTATTTACAAGTTTTTAAGCATTTTTAACATTTAAGGTAATTTATGTGTTATTATTATTATTATTATTATTATTATTATTATTATTATTATTATTATAATTATTATTATTATTTATTTTAAATTTTATTTTGTAGAAAAATTGAAGCTGATGACATTTTTGTAAATAACATGACCATGCATGGTTCGCGCCGTGCGCGCATAGTAGAGATTGATGTTGTTGGAACGTCTTCATTTCATGGCGTGTACTAATTTGAGGATGGCACAAGGTGCGGATTGAAATAAAGCAGCAAGGAGCGAATGACACCGTTTGAGCCATGAGTTAAAGAAGAGCGCACCATGTGCGGTTAGACAAAAAGAGGCATGCAACTGGCGTAATGCGCGGGAGGGGCTGGAGTAGGAAAATAAAATGCACGTGGACGGACGTGCAACAGCAGAATTTTTATTTGTTTTTCGTTATTACCTGAGGGTCCCACAAATGATGAGTTATCAAGGCAATGACTCTTCAGCATATTAAAGCAAATTCCTTTCTTTCAGAGAATCAGAGTGTAATTTTCATATGGGTCATGCAACAATTAATTAAAGGAGTTATTAAAGAGTCCAATATCAAATTGGAAAAGGAAAAATAAATAGAAATATTATTTTTATTTTATTTTATATTTTAAATTTTATTAGAGTTTGAAAATTATAATTCCCATTAGGGTTATAAGGATTATGTAGCCAATAAATAGAGGGCTTGAGATATAATTGAGAACACACAATTTTTTATTAGAAAAATTCTCTCTTTTATTCTTTTTGTGCTTTTCATAACTATATGTGGCTAAATTATTTTTCTTGCTTTAAGTGATTGAAGTCATTAAGATTAATATATTGTGAGATCTAATTTATTTTAATTGTTCAATTTATATTTTGAGTATTGAATATTCTTCTGTACTTAATTTTATGATTGATTTGTTTAATTGTTAGGGAGGCCTACTAGTTTATTATTCATATTAATCTACTGCTATTTGTGAAGCGACTAAGGTTAATAATTATTTTGCAGATCAAAAAATTATTATATCTTAGGAAGAATGTTCATCTAAATTAAATGTAAACGCGTGGTTTGTGTTGTTTAGTTCAACGATTTCTCTAATTCTTAAAGCTGCTATTAAATTAAATCTTTAACACGTGTCGGAAGTTGTTTAGTAGTAAGGGTAATTTAGAACGTGTATATTTACTTAACTAAAATTAAGGATAGATGAGAAAAATTATTGCACTTGCAAGTAGTTATTTATACGGTGAATGTTCAAAATATTAATTGATTTATTATTGCATCAATGATCTGTTGTAAATTCTTGATGGTGGATGTTAATTTAAATCAAGATTTTTTCTTCTTATTTATTTTATTAAATTACTTGCATATTTATTTTAGTTAAACTATTTCTTTATTTAAAACCTCCCTAATTTGGGTTTACAAAACATAAAATTAAATTAATCATTCTCTGTAGGATCGACTCTTACTTGCACTACTACATTAATATTTTTTCAAAGTAAGATTTTATTTTTGGGTTCCTATATCAGCACACCAGTATTGTTCTGTAAAACTTCCTGAAAGGATTATATGCTCCTTAATAGTTTGCACTTTATTTAATATTATTTCACGTTAACTTTCTTATTTACTTGAACCTTTATGTTGAACTTTAACCATTATCTTTGAACTATGGATCTTGAATATCATTTCTGAATTTAACTCCGCATCAAGTTGATAATTTAGACATTATTTGACTCTAGACAAAGTATAATTATAAACTTTCGATATCTATTGTTTATCCTATTATTCTATTTCTTCTGTTCATCATTTATATCATTGCTATTTGTTCTAATCATCAAAAATTAAATTATTATGAATATATGTGGCTTGGGGCATTGATGATATGATTGGTCAATGTCTTTGGCCTGGGGCAAAGACAATATGATTGTTGAGTGTCTTTTAGGATACGTGGTGAAAGTTTTTTTTGGCCTGAGACAAAGAAGAACTGTTGTTTGACATGATCATGACCAGTTGTGTTTCAAATGATAAAAGTTGATGATATTTTTATGAAAAAGAGAAGTTAGTGGACATCATAGTCTACATGATTCTTCTAATGGATTGCTCATTCCGCAGCTATTATTGATCTAAAACTTGTTATTTATTATATTCTATCAATAATTCATCTGTTAAAGACTAATAATAATTTACTCAACGTTATCTTAGTCTTGATATTTCTTTATTAAGCTGTTTGAGGTCACCCTTTGTTTTATTTCATTGTTCTTCAGGAAATGAGAGTGTAACTGAGACTAGTCGGGGAATAGAGTGAAAGTCCGAGTGATAGCTATAGTAGTCTTTACAAGTTATAAAATAGTGTGACAATAATAGTAAAGACTTAGTTGTGTATTATTGAGCTCTGTATTTTTGTGCTATGTATTGTTCCGTAATAGTTGTGTTTTTTTTTACGACTCAAATTGGGTTTTGTAGGCCCAGATTTGGGGGCGTCACATAGTCCCTTCTTGTTTATGCAACCCTTGCCATGATCGTGATATTAATTAAAAAAAAATTAAATGAAAAGTAAAATAAAACTTTATATTGCTAAAAAGGGAAAACTAATAACAAATAGTTGTTCAAAGTGGTAAATCATATATTAAATCACATTATTAACATCATTTATATATATATAAAAAGATGAAATAAGTATGTCTATAGAATATTTTAATAGTAAATATATAATTGAAAAGGGTTTGAGAATTTTTCTTAAATGTCATATCCTACCCTATAATTTAGAAATTTTTGACAATCAGGAACCATTAATATTGATTAGTTTGTTTATTTATAAATAATTTATTTTAAATGCAACTTTTTAATTTAGAAAGACATAAATATATTTTAACTTGTGGACCCATCGGAACAAAGTATTGTTTAAAGATAGCGATAAAGACCCTTGTGCTATTTTCCATGCATGATAGTCTCCAACTTATCTTTAAATGGTTCTCTACGGCTGCCCATGGCAATTCATGTCAGCCAATTTCTGTTGTTCCTCCCTCCTTGATTCAGAAATGGATTAGGTCTCCCATTGGAGCATTTAAAATTAATTTTGATTGCACTAGCATTGGTATTGTCATTAGGGATCATATTGGGGCTATGATAGGATTCTTGGCCTGGGTCCTTAACCGTTCTATGTGCTAAAGCTTTTGGTGTGTTTGAAAGTTATTCAATTCGCTCTTGATCTGGACATTTGTCAGCAAGTGATTATTGAATCTGAATCACTCAGTCTTAGGGGTTGTTTGATAAAACTGAATGAAATAGAATTTTAAATATTGAATGAAAAAAATTATTTGATAATTGATATGTCTGAAACTAATGTTTAGAAAATCGGACTGATGATCGAACCGAAAAAGTTACCGAGTGGATAGATCACTGGTTCAACCAGTGGTCGAACTGTTATTGAACCAGTAACGTCATAAATACATAAAAAATATATTATTAATAATTAATAAAATTTTAAAATATCTAATTTTTTATAAGCTAAAATATAGTAAAATAATGTTATAATATTATTAAAAATATTTTTGTAAAAAAAAAACTTGAAAATCGGGTCAACCGATTTAACTACCAATTTTTGATCGGGTCGTTGACTTCCGATTTTTTGGCTCGGCCAGACCAGACCGGAAAGTCGACCGGTTCCGGTCGAACCGCGGTTTGACCGCCGGTCCGGTCCGATTTTTTAAACATTTTATAAAACATTTGAAAAATAAATTTTTGCTATTTCATCTCTCTGAACTATGCTGAACAAGTATATAACTATAAAGGTACTAAAAAATAATTTTAATTACAGAATATTTTAATAATTCAAATAAACTTATTCGAGAATTATTATAATACTAATAATAGTAATTATTAGTATTATAATTTATTAGTAACTATCAAAATATATTAATGATATTAAGATCAATCTTATAAAAAAATTAAAATCATAAAAAAAATTATAAATGAATTTTATTTTTTTACTTTATGACTCGATAACAATGTTTCCAAATGTCCTTATTTATATTTCCTTGACGTCAATTCTTCCATTTCCTTGAATCCCCAAATCGATACTGAAAGAGGAGTTAAACTTTCACTACCATTTTTGCTGCTGAAGTTTTCAGGTTTTGGCTCAGATCACTTGCTTGGTACTCTTTCTCTCCTCTCTTTCCGTTTGGTCTGCAAATTTATCTTATAGCTCACTTAATCTTCTGACCAGAAGCTACAAGTTGTTTAATTCCCTATTACCATGGCACATCGGCGGTGTTCTTGGCCGTAAGCGCCATACTTTTTTATCCAAATCGCCTATTCTCTCTCCTACTCACCTTGTCGTTAACTACCAGAAAGCACTGCCTGACATCCATCATAATAAGCGTCCTAATCACCGCTGGGTTAATAGGATAATGTAATTTTCTATGTTGTATGAAAGTATTTAAGTAAAAGTTCATTCAACGCTTCATCTTACTGATCCAGCTAGAAATTTAAGAATGATTCGTTCAGACCACTTTCAGCCCATTCAGACCTTCTTGTATCCAAATCAAACAATCTGAATGACTTAGCGATTCAGATTTGAAGTTATTCACACCTATTAAGTTCTAAACAAACATCTTCTTATTCATCAGCTTCTCTTGGGTGAGGGTGATCTCTACGATGTTGGTCGCATTATAGACTATTGTTTACAACTATATATGTTATTGTTTTTCCTCTCCTTCTTTTTCTCATATTCGTAGGGAAGACCATACAAACATCCCCTTATTCATTAGCTTTTTTTGGGCGAGACTGATCTCTATGATATGCTGGTCACATTATAGACTACTGTTTACAGCTATATATATGTTATTGTTTTTCTTATCATTCTTTTTCTCATATTCGTAGGGTAGACAATTGTTTAGCCCATATTTTAGGTAAGTTAACTTTCTGTCATGACAGATTTTAATTTTGGTTGGAGGAGATTTTCCTTTAACTCTATCAAATTTATAATTTAGATTTGCTTGATGAATGAATTTCCCTAGCTCTACCACCAGGGATTGTCAAAAAATAAAAATATATCGCATTATTTTTTGTACCATGGTCAAACAAAATAGATATTACAGCGGTAAACGCTATAAGATAGGGTTTGATTTGTCGAATAGAAATTTGATGTAATATAATAATAATAATAATAGTTTATGCAATGAAATAGAGTTATAATATAATAGTAATAAATTATTATGATATATTTGTTTGGTTAGTTCTTAATATTTATATAATAGTTATAATATTATTATATTATGTTCAAAATTATATTTAGTTCATTAAATTATATGATTGCATATAATGAAAAAAATAAATTATAAATTAAAAATGTCAAATTAATTATAATCATTAATATTTTATCTTTCATGATATATTACATTATAAATGTAATAAGCCAATACTTTAATTGAAAAATATAATAAAAACTTAAAAAATAATATAATAGCATTACGCTTGTAATAAAGTAAAACATATAATAAATAAGTTAAATATAATAAATATTATATTAATATAATAATTTATTATATTACGGAACTATTACATAAATTTAACGTTAAATAAATATCGCGTAAATGCTAGTACACGAATCTTATTGGGTCCAAATCACAAAGAAAAATGTCAAAATTATCCATATTTGGTCCTCTCTCATGGCTGATGTCAGCTGACATATTATCATAAAGCTACATCCCCTTCTCTCTAAGGCCATCAGGGAAAGAAGGAGGAGAGAGAAGCTGACCTGGATTGAATTTGAAACGAGCTGGCACGTAACTCTTGAGACCCCTTTGGCCCTTCGCATTTGAAAATCCAAGAAAACACAAAAAGCAGACCACCCACAAAAACCCCTCTCACCCCAATAATATAAAACCCCCAAATATGCCCTTTTACGACTACAACTTTTTACTGTTACTTCATTTTTCCCATTTTCTAAATCCGAAGATCACAAGGGTTCCGTTTCATCACCCCTTTCCCTCTCTATAATCCAAGCTCTCTTTGATTCAATGGCCTTCTGATCAGTAGCTTTACTGGGTGAGTCTTTATTTTACATTAGATATACTTGTATTGTTTTGTTTTTTATTGGTGTATGTTCTTTCATTTGAGCTCTGACTTGGAATAGATCGATTTGGGTGTTGGGAAATGTGTTTTTAGTGTTAGTGTTACAATGCGAAGAATCTTTTGCTCTAGCTGAATCTCAGATTTAGAAATGATGGATCTTTGGACGGGTTCGAAGATCTAGCTGGGTATATTTAGTTTTATGCTTGTATACCTTTTAGATACTGTTTGGCCAGTACCTTAGCTATTTCTATCGGAATATCTTTTAATTCATGTAAGATTGTCATTTTTGTATTTAGCGAACTGGTGGTATAGGTGAGTTGGAATTAATAAAGTTAAAGATTTAACCTTTTCTCTCAACATTTAATTTTCACATCGATTTGTCTATGGAACTGAAAAGGAACTAAAAATGTACCAGGTTTGGTCTGGAAAATCAAAATAGTTTTGTAATTCTTAGTACATGAATGTTCATGTTTATCTGAAAACATGTGTGAAACATCGTAACTCGCTCCTTTGAAAATATGGGCTAAGCATTCCGAAGAATCTGGTGTTATATATATCTTTTTGATCGGCAATCTTGTGTTATATATACTTCCATTTTGTGGATGACATTTATTGAATTCATCTTGGAATTTATTTAGGAGACTTCATTTTCCTTTTCCTCTTTCTTGATCAATTTTGCTGTTTCTCAGGTGGGAATTTTTAAATTTGCATAGGGCGGTCGATGGATACTGATAATGTCTTAGCTATGCCTGGGAATGGGATCACTGGTGAAAATGGAGTTCACGAACAACTTCCCTCCAAGTGGGAGGAAGGTATTTCTTTGGAGAAAGTAAATGGGATTCTAAATGGTAGTTCAGAGATTGAAGGATTGAATGACAATTTTGAAGGGATCCTGAAGTTGAATGATAACTCCTTCGCTCAAGGAACTGATGGATCAATAGTGTCTGCAGAAAGTAATGACCTTACAATATCTAAGGTATAAAGGGTAGCATCTTTTTTCTAGGTATGATGATTTAATCCTAGTTTAATTTGATACCCTGAATATCTATGCCATCTTACATTTAGGAACTAGAAACGAATGAATCTGTGAATTCCAAATTTCAAAGAGATAAGGGTAAAGCCAAGAATGGGAAGCCTTTGGGCGCAAAAAATGCTACAGGAACACGGGTGAAGAAGATGAAAGATGGAAATGATTCACAATCAACTTTTGTTTCAAGCGGTTTTGTTGCCTCAGATTCACACCCAAAACAACCATTTTCCCTTAGGACAAAGAATACACCATTAAATGACAGACAGATTTCTGACAGCATTTCAAAGCCAGCGTCTACTCAGATTAAGGCTCGCGTGTCTAAGGTAATAACTAGCACTGTTGCCAGCGGTTTCTAACAAGGTTGGATAGTTGTATGTTGTTCTAAAGACTCTAAACCTACACGTTGATTTGGTTTTGAATTTACAATCTGCTTTTTACCATAATGATTCTGACAGTCAATTATTTATTTGCAGCAATCTGAAAAGTCGAATGAGCAGCCTCCTACAGCGAATGTGTCAGAATCAGAAGGCCTTATGTATGACCAGCTTGCACTTGTGATTAAATTACTTAAATTTCTATCCAACTGAGCTTTATGTTGATCTCCTACTGTAGTTTCCTTCTTAATAGTGTCAGAAAGAATGCAGATACTGTGTAGTTTTTTCTTATTTTCGTTTTATAGAGGTTTGTTAATTGTAATTTCTGGACTACAGGGAGAATTCAAAACTGAAGACAGGGAAAAAAGTTGAGTCAAAAAAAGCTGAAGGAAGCACACATTCTTCATCGTATCCTAATGCTGTTGACTTTTTTCACATACCTTTTGTCCTGTGGGAATAAATGAGGATATGTCTTGATACCGATGTAGTGCAACTCCAGTGTAAGGTTAACTTAGTTCATTAATTAGTTATTTGTTTATCCTCAAGTATTTCATAGAAGTTCAGGGACAGGAGATGGTAAACCCCAAAGATTGGGTACGCTACCATTATACAATTTCAGTTTCAAGTGTAATGAACGAGCTCAGAAGAGAAGAGAGGTTAGTTTATTTTATTTGCCTCATCATTACCGACTGTAATGGTTTGTTCAACTATGCTCTACAACTGCCTGTTGAGGATTTTCTTGGTCTTTTTTTTCTTTCCTTTTCTTATGCGTAGTATTATTCTAAACTTGAGGAAAAGATCCATGCAAAAGAAGTGGAGAAGAGTACCCTCCAAGCCAAATGCAAGGTACTGTTTGTTTCTTATAATTGATTTCAACTTTTTTGTTGACTGCATTATCTTTCAGTTTTGATGCTGTTTTCTGAATCTTTAAACAGGAAAATCAAGAAGCTGAGATTAAAATGTTGAGGAAAAGCTTGACATTTAAAGCTACGCCCATGCCAAGCTTCTATCGGGAACCTCCTCCTAAAGCAGAGTTAAAGAAGGTAACTTTTAAGTTTAAAATATCCTCAGTAAAGGGCAAGTTTCATAATTAATCTAGCTACCTAGGGCCTAAGCACTTATCATTTGATAAATCAAACATTCTAAATTAGCGTAGAACTGGCTAACTACATTTTATCAAACCATTATTGAAACAAAAGGTTCTGTCTCATTTTCTATATCATGTTAATTTGGATGATGGAATTGTTTTAGAAAAAGAGTGGAATTTGAGAAGTTTGGATAGTCTTCAGCTACGACCAATCTTGTGCACATAAATCATCTCTAGGGATCATAGTTGTCAATATTAACATAATCCTTACTGTTCATACTACTCAACATGTTTTAAAGTTGAATCATAGTCCACACATCCCTTTTGTATAACACGAACGGTAGCTGCTCAGCATGTTTTAGAGGTGAACCCATAGTCCATAACTTTTGTGTAACATGAATTGAAACGGTAATGCATCTCATACAAACAACACATAAGTACAAAATGCACGCACTTAAGAATTTTTGTGACAGTTTGGACAAAAATTATTAGTAGGTTGTTTATATTTGTCAGTTTTATTTTTTATTACGTTGTATCGAAGGTACACTTTTATTTGCCTCCTTAGGCTTAATATTTATGCCATTTACCTATGTTCTTTCCAGTTTCCGTTTGTGGAAGTCGGAACTTTATAACTACACTTCGATTATATGCATTCCTTATTACTCCTTCTGTCCTTCAGATTTTGTCCACATTTTCTTTTTGGGGTGTCTAAAAATGTCTGCTTAGGCAAGTTATACATTTATTGACACTGCTTGTGAAATTTACCCCTATATTACTGCATAGAATTCGTTTATATACAATAATGACACTAAAACTGTAAACTACGAAAAACATCACCAATGTCAATGCACTCAATCAGTTCTCCTGAAACTTTGCGTTCAGTCAAAGTGACAAGATTTAGGTATAGAGGGAATATTATAGAATACTGGAAGAACATTAAGTTACAAGGTGTAGATTAGACATGAAATGAAGATCTGGTGTCAACACATGATATGTAATTGTACGTGGCTACGAGTTGCAAAACTTTTGTATCTAAAGCTATATGATAACAGGCATGGACACTTTTTTATGTATATTTGCAAGTGTAGGCCTACATTTCAGGGACACTCAAAATAGTTGTAATATTACTTTTGAACGTGAGGTATCATTATTTAAATGTTTGCAAAAAAATTTGTTTGACAAATCTTTGATGCAAAGTTATACTCCTTCATTCCAACTAGAGTCATTTTATTTTTATTTCTATTTTCACTTTTTTCAGAAAGTCATTTTTTACTTTGTCAATTCAAAACTTTATGTATCTACTTCCAAGAGTATCCTATGGGTATTTTATCCTTTATAATTTTTTCGAAGTATGAAAGTGGTAATTTAGTAAACTAGGAATTAAATTTTTTGACTCTTTTAGGTGTAACTTAATTTAGATAGCAATATAAAAGCAAAAGTGACTCTTTAAGAGGGGCAGGAGGAAAAAAATTATGTCGCCATGCAAAAGAATTATGATTATCCCGGTGATCCTAATGCTACTTCTATAACTGCAATGTGACGTGGACTTTCCAAAATCGTTATGTAGTTACATTAGGATGTGATAGGTTTTGAAGTGCTTACTGCTTACAGCTGTATGTGGTTCAACGGGACCATCCTAATTGTTGAGACTTGAGAGAATCCATCACGAAGAATAAAACAATACAGATTGTACCAATGATACTTGGGTTACTTTTTGGTAAATGGTACAACATTCATATAAAACTGTGGTACGCTATGTCTGGAACCGATTATAGGTTCGTGGTTTGGTTATAAGACCTTGTTGGCGTGCTTCTGGTATCCACAATTTTCAAGGGAAGGAGTCCTGTGATTTAAACTGCATAAGTTCACTGTCTGAATTGGTTTACCCGAAATGGGAGATCATTGAGACCGTTAAAGGTGCCTGCCTACCTATACTTTCTCACTCTCTAAATCCTCCTGGAGAAGTGATGAGATTTCCTCCCTGTTTTTATATTTATCTTTCTGATGGGGTCTTGAATTTTATTTTATTTATTTATTTATTTTGGGGGGGGGAGGAAGTGTTACAATGAGTTCGCTAGGATAACATTTGAAATAGACCATGGCCCTAAAATTATCAAATTTGTACTCACAATCAAAGTATTTTTTAGCATGCTTGCTTAATATCATTGCCTTTCTTCTCTTGGTTTCTCATACTTGGTCCAGACCTTGTGTATTAACTATAATGGTTTATTTAATTGTGTTGTGGATTTACTGATTCGTTGTGTGCTAATTTTTTCAATTGCTTATTGCTGGTTATATTTTCTGCAAAGTTATTTTCCTTAAATTGATGGCTAATTGGTTTTTTTCCTTTACTCTTTTCTTTTGAACCTTGTTCTTATTGAAATGTTTGTGATTAGCTGTTATTTTGAACCTCAGTGTGACTAAATAAGTAGCTTAACAAGGCTCTTGTACCAACATATGGAAAGTTTAAGAATCTGTTTTCAAGATTAGTGTGACTTCAGTTGTTAAAATAAACAGAAGAGTGAAGTCGGACTTGTGTTGTTGAGAGTGATAGTTGACTTTTTGAAGTATTTTAGTGTCTGTCCTCTCTGTTCGTTTGGGAAATAGTTCCATACTACAAAAAGAAAAAGAAATAATTCCAACTTATTACATCTGCAGAATTTCACCATTGTCCAATTGTAGCCTCGTAGGAAGGTACAATAAATGATACATAGACTCTTTTGTTTTATAATTGCTGCTTCTTTGTAGCAATAGTATTTCTTTTGTAATGATGTTTTGAGGTACAACCCAAGTGAACGTATCTGGTTCAAAAGTTTAATGCCTTTGTTTTATGTAACTGTGATCTAGAAACCAACAACTAGAGCGAAATCTCCCAAGTTTGCTCAGAAGGACTCACCCAGCAGAGATTCCGAAGAAAACAGTGGCCGCAGTTTCCGGTCAAGTCGGTTAAGTTTGGATGAGAAAGTGTCCCACAATAATCCTGTTAAAGGACCTTCTGTTGTCCATGTAAAGAAGCCTATGCGGAAGTCTCTTCCTAAACTACCTTCTGAAAAAACCAACATATCAAGTGAAACGATTGAGCCTGCATCCCATAAAATCATCTCATCTGATGAACCAAATAAAGCGGTAACTGAAGAAAATACCTCATCTAGTAGTAACGCTAGTGACGAGGTGGGACCAGATGTTGAGCCAAGGGAAATTCATCCCATCATGAATTTTGCACCTGAAGTTGAAGACCAGACGCAGACCATCTTGGTGCAGGAACCTGTCGCAATGGAAAATTAAATTGCGCAGCATTGGGTGAAATGTGCATTTATCTAGCTCGCTCCACATTCCTGTGCAAAAAATAGCAAGGGTGTGAAGAAGACTTGAATCATATGAAGATTAGGGCATGGGATATTGTATTTTAGGGTTGATATGTTGTCTCGTTCATAATCAGCAGCAAGATGTGGTTGTGTAATGTACTTTTGGTTTAAAGATTGCTGGTGTGGTCAGCGAGTTTCGCGAGTCCTTTATAGCATTTAATGGCTACTATTGGTAAATTTCATATCCTAATTTATGCTTAAAAATGCATTAGCTGCCTGGATATTGAGAAGGGGGAAATTTTGGAAAATGACTGAATACACTTGTGAACAATTGGGCTTGTATTTGCTGTGCTTTAAGATTACTCTGCTGAAGCAATGTAATGTTTGTTATTTGAAGCCTATGTTTGCTGTGCTTTTCACATATTTACAGATTCCTAATCATATTTTAATGACTAAAAGTCCAATTTGCTCCCTAAAGATTGTAACCATTTTTTTATTTGGGTACATTTAATAATCTACATGCATTTTATAGAACCACCCCTGACTAATGTAAACCGGAAATTCAGGTTGCACACCGATGTCAAGCTACAGAATGCAACTTGCTCACCATATATAAAACATCAATTGATCGTAAAAAATTATATATATGGGGTGCATAATCATAAAAAATAAACTATGGGGATGTAAAAAGAACATTAGGTGTAAACTATGTAAACTATAGTGCGTAAATTGGACATTACTCTTTTTTATATTTTTGAATTCATCAGGGGAATTGATATTTTCGCAAGCAAAAATGATAGTTTCACATGATCCCTCTCATATGAATAATAGATGGGTTCTACACTTATTTAAGAAAGACTTTATAAAAATATCATTTTTACTTATGAAAATATTAATTTCCTTTCAGGGGAATTATTTTAATGTTGAAGCATTCAATTCAAAATTAATTAATAATGGGTCAATTCAAAACTAGTTGACACTATAGCCAGCCTTCTAGCATTATATAATGAATGAATCTCAAGACTTTCAATGTTGAATGTAGGGGTTTATATCTCAACACGAAGAAGCTGAACGATATTGAATTCACACCATAGAATCCAATAATTGTGTATTTTAGAAGTAATATTATGACAATTGAAACTTTAAGTATTTTATGCAAGTAATTAATATTTTTCATGTTGATTTTGGTCTGATTGTTTGAAATTGTCAAACTTAAACAGTAAATATGAATTATGAAATTAATGAATCTCCCACCCCCCCCCCCCCCCCCCCCCCCCCCCCCCCAAGGTAATTGTTAGTAGGTTGTATCTTGGTCTAGACATGTATGTACCAATAAAAAAAAGGACTTTGGCATAGTATGACTTAAAAGTACAAACGAAAGAAAAATCATATGAAAAATAAGTTTCGATAGGGGTGACAATTTTTAATACGATACAGTAATTCGGTACGAATATAACACAAAATAAAATAACTAGTGTTAAGTATAAATAGTTTACTTATCATAAAGAGGTCGATATATTTAATACAAAATTTAAATTAGTCAAACAAGTATAATCAACGAGTTAACATATTTAACACGATTAGACACATTTATTTAAAGTAATTTAAAAAAGAGAGGATATAACATTATTATTTACCTAAAATATTGAGTTTTAATTTTCTTAGTTATATTTCTAAGTACGTTATCTTAAATTTTGTTAAATATATATTATTGAGATGAATAAATTATATTATTATTTGATAAATAAGTAAATAATGTTTATTTATTTTTATTTAAAAATTTAAATTTATGCATTGAACAAGTTAAACGGATAAACACGTTTAATACTATTAATAAACAGATTAATGTTGAACATCTTGATACGAATAATTATATGAATTATCTTAGTATTAATTTATTTAATATAATACTTATAATTTGACATGACACCAGTCTGCCACGGTTGCCATCCCTAGCCCTGAACATGTAAAAGTCCTGAACGCCTAAACATGAGAGGCAAGGGAGGAATATGTAACAGGGCTGAAAGAGGAGGATGCTAATTAGAGAAGACAATAATACTAGTATATTGTTTAAATATATATAGTGAGGGGGTGGGGCTGAGTGGGGTGGAGTGGGGTGAGGCATGCTCCCTCTACTCGCGTCCTAACTAGGCCCCTGCCAACAACTCGGGCCCAGAAAAAACCAACCAAATTCACTGAATTTGCTATAATACATTACGAAGTCATTTGACATGTTCAATGACATCTTGACCATGTCAGTAGTATTCTTTATTTAAATTTTAATGAAATCTTTCGAGATCCCATTCAAGAGCACCAGAAACAAAATAACTTCATGAGATAATCTCCTTAAGATCTGAAATTGATTAAATAGATCCTCTTAATAACAACTATGATTATTCTACTATATTCTTTGATTATGATTAGGATACAAATCTTTACCATGCAACAACCAAGAGAAGAGATGCTGCAGTTCTAAAATTAATGATATATTTTTTAATTTATTTTAAAATTATAAATATATTTTTATTATAAAAGTATAAAGTGATATTTGAAAGTATTAGTGTCCTTGACAATCGTAGTTTTAAAAATGTAATTTTAATTTTAAAATAAAAATAATAATTATTAATTGTACTTAACCTGCACCTACTAGGACTAACTATTTCTGCCGTCACATTTTGAATAACTTCCCTTATAATTGAGGGAAAGAATTCACAAAGATGCCCATCTTTTTTTCCAATTATGGACTGCAAAAGTATCAAACAGATGCTTTATTTGTTCACACCAAAACGAGAAAACTATGTTCCCATTATTTAAGCACAAGCCAAATGGGCAACGATTATTTGTGTTCCCACCATCTTTTTCTTTGTTAATTACCACTCAAAATAATTATCACGGGCAAGCATCAAAACTTTCCCACAAACAATAATAGAGTTTGATAAACACAACTACAAGATATTTTATTCATGATCACTTCTTACAAGTGGCCAATTTTGATTCCAGTACATACCAAATAGGTTGCAGCAGTTCACAAACAAGAGGTGCCTGCAAAACTAGGGCTTGGTAATAAAAAACAACCTTCCCGACGGGGATAAGGTTGTCGATGGCAGAGACTAAAAGGAGCTGCTGCTGCCACGGCCAAAACCCATGAACACAAAGCACCGGAGAAAACTGCAAATGCAACCACAAACAACTGCTTCAAGGAACCAAACCCAGCCTAAGCATAAAAACAGAGACCTAACCACCATGTGTAGAGCAGAGGTAAAACCGGAAGCAGACAGACCCAAACAAAGACAGTTGACCAAAACATCTAACAAAGCTCAGCCTATGCATTATAGCATATGCCATTGCAAGGCGCAGAGCTGAAACAGCAGGACTATTGAATATTATCCCAAGAACCAGAGCTCAAATCTGTATTCTCAGGGAACTGTGGCTGCGAAGAATGTGACACCCCGTCACTAGGAAGGCCAAAATTCTTGCAACAGCTTTCTAGTGAAAGAAAGCTGCAAAAAAAGACATTAGCCATGTTCCCTGGAAAAAGGAGCCAAGTCTCTGGAGTTTGGACTGGGAGAAAAAACGTAGATAGACCCAAATACTACCCAAACTAAAGCTATCCAACAATGCTAACTAGTAATTAAACTTCCTGATATGTCCAACCCTGTCATTCCCATCAGCAATCCATATTCATGACCAGGTTTCTTCATTTCCTTCCCTGCTTAGGAAAGGATATCGCACCTCCACAATCCTTCCACAAGCAGATCAACTATGCTGCTGCTGATTGAACAATGCTGGATGTTCAACCCTACAAGGGTCTCACCCAACTTCGCCAAAAAGGGCAAGCTCTTGTCAGATACCAAAGAACAATATGACATGGAAAGAATCTGCAAATTAAGATGTACTGCGCAAGCCAGGGATGCAATGCCAGAGTCGGAGATTGCACACTTTGAAATATCAAGTTCACACAGCACTAAGCAATTTTCAGCAATAGCTACCAAGCTACTGTCGCTGATGTATCTGCAACCATCAAGATTTAGCAGTTCAAGAGTGCCACCATGCACCTTAGCAATGGTTGAAATTGCTATGTCAGTCAAATTTGCACAACTGCAAAGATTAACCTTTGTTAGACCAGCCTCACAGCTTTGAATGAGTGGTAGAAATCCCTCATCTGTTATTCCTTGAAGCCCAGTAAGGTCCAAGTGCTGCAATTGGGGACAGATCCTACCCAATATAGCCAAGCTAGCGTCACCAAATCCAGGGCAGTTACGAATGGACAGAGAACGCAGGGACTTGCAAAAAGACATCAAAGGAAATCCCAAGATTGAGTCTTTAATACCAAAGCAGTTTGACACAGAAAGAGCCTTCATTTTTTCACCACAGGTTAGAAGGAAACCAAAAAACCCAGACTGGGTAATCCTGTGACATTCTTCTAATTGTAGGCTCTCAAGTGACCTAGAAACTTTGGCAAAAGAAACCAATCCGTTATCTGATAAAAACGCACATTTATGAAGACCAAATTGCTTCAAATTTGGGCAACCTTTCCCTACTGCTTCAAGCCCCAAATTAGTAACTCCTCGACAAGAATTAATCGTGAAGGACCTCAATGCCTGCAAACCCTGACCATTACCCATGACCCAGAAGCCTTTTTCAGTCACATTTTGGAGACCAATAAGAGCTAGGTCAGTAAGAGCTTTCCCATAGTGGCCAATAACAGCAAGAGACATATCACTGATGTTCAAGGCCTGTAGGATCATCTTGGTAAGGGTGCTGGCTGACGAGATGAGACTTGCTATCCCTTGATCCCCAACTAGTGGACAATTTTTGATAGAAATGGACTTCAAATTGGTACAAAAACAACCAATAGAGTGCAGGGTCTCGTTACCAATGCTTGAACAAGATTCAATTGTTAGGGAGGTTAGATTAGGACAGTTCTTCACAACAGCTATCAAAGCCTTGTCGGATATCGAGGGGCATTTACAAATTTCAAGCTTCTCTAACATGTGACATCCACTGGCAATTTCAGAAAGGCCGTCATCACCAATACAAGACAAATTCCACAATGAAAGGACCCTTAGAGAAGGGCATCCACGAGCAATAGCCTTAAGGCCAAGGTTTGTCACCCCATGGAAAGAATTGCCTCCTCTGATGGAGAGCTTGCCCAATCCTCCACGGCTGCTGGTTCCGAGGGCAAGGGCAGCAAGACTAATATCAGTAGCTTTCTTCCCTTCCAAACACCTAGAAAGGTATCCATCACCCTCCAATTCAAGATCTTCAACAAGTCGTTCAACTTTATCAACATCTAAACCAGCAAGTGCAATCTTATTGTTAGTCTCAGAGGACTTGACCGCCTTAGGGGAAACAAGCTTTTCCTTCGGTACCAAAGACTGAGTAAATTTGATGGGGCAAATTTCATCCCTGCAAATGCTACTTAAAAGCATAAGCCAACGCTTGGAAACACAAGCACAGGAACTTCTTTCTTGACCTCCAGGCAGACGTCTGAAGACCTCAAAAAGGCATTCATCGGGAAGGACTTCAATTGATGCCTGCTTCTGTTCAAGTATTTCTCCACTGAATACTAAAGGGGCACTGATGCGAGACCTCTTACGAGGAGGAAAATACACGTCAACATTATGACCAAGGGACAAAAAGAGGGTTGATTCCTTGGGATTAGGGTATATGGACCCCCCAGAGCAGAAGTTATCATTTCCTGAACAAAAATGAGAAAAAACTTCAGCAAAGTAGCAGAGTCAAATTTAACAGACTTAAACTAAATATTACAATTTAGACAAGTTATCCAAGTTATCAGATCAGAGCGAATATAAAATCTTACATGGGCCATGAAAAGTGGTAGTCCCTGATAGATCTAGGTCAATACCACCCACTCACAAATCATTATAAAATTACCTTCGGTAATATGCTCTCTTCCTCTCTCTCTCTTAGTCTATGAACAGATTTTTGAATATAGAAGAAGAAAAAAGGAACATGCAATTTTTTACTTTGTATCAAACCAACTTCTGATCTGTAAGATTTTTCTAAATTTGACACTAGATATACAAAACTTGAAGAGAACAAAAATAGAAAAGAAAACCTTATAGGATGACAGTCTAGAAAAGAAAACACGAATATCAAAATCCTAGCTATTACTACATCAGGTGTATATTTAAATTGTTTAAAAATCTTCATAACCTTTCCAAATTTTACAGCAAAAGACAGATAAATTAAAACGGGAAATCAACATAAAACTCTTGGCTGTTAGAAAATTACCAACCTCATATAAATAAGTTTCAACTTCATGTATGTTCTAATAACATAATAACAGACCAGATTACCATACCTAGAAGTTTCATTATACCAATCCATAGTATATTATCCTAGTGCTAGCAAAAAGTAAAATATAACACATAGCCCACATACCAAAACTATCAAATCAATTTTAGATTACTGCTACCACAAGCTAAAACAATAACACAAAACAATTCAAATATTCAACAAATATCAAACAAAACTAACAAATTGAGCTGAAATCAAAGAATTAAAGCAAAACCCATAAAGGAATAGAGGTCTTACCACTATATTGGAAGACTTTCGGCATGAGTACAGTTGAAAAACCCCTGGGAGGTCAAAATTGAACCGTTCAAGCCCAAACAACCCTCGAATTAGAGAAGAAGAAAAAAATAATAGATCCAAGAAAAACAACAACACGATCAATAAACAGTACAGATCTGAAAACGATGAATTCATAAGAATTATGGAGGCTAACAGGTCATCTGAAACCCTAATTGATAGGGGAAAAAAAGTGTGAGATGAGAGAGGGAGGCAAATGAAAGGTAAAGAGACAGTTGCAATGAATCTGTATATGTGCGTGTTGGTTACCTTTTTATTATCAAAGTGGGGTCCTTTTTTAATTTTTATTTTAATTGGGAGAAGATAGAAAGTGATACATGCAATGAATCCCATCCAAAAACCAGTATTCTCTGTGTTCATTCATTCAATGTTTCCATTTCATTATTTCCCCCTAGACTTGGCAAAAATGTCCCCAGTCCGAGGGTCAGCCTCGTCCGGATAAAAGTGGGTTACAAATTTATATTTTTTAATTTAAAATAAAAAGAATTATTTTGATTCGGTCCGAAGTTTATATATATATATTTTTTTAATAAAAAAATATATATATAAAAAAATATTAAAAATAACTTAATTTATTAATTGTTAAGATCAATTTATAGAATAAAACTTATCTTTATTTATTCACAATCTTATTATCTCTAAATCTATGACTATTAGATGTGAAAGAACTTATATAAGACAAAATTTAAAATATTATTTATTATCAAATGTTAATAAAAAATAATAATTAATTAATTGTATAATTTTTTGCACATAACTAGATATGATCTATAAATATGCATAAAAAATAAAAATATGATAATTAATACTAAAGATATTATAGAAAATTTATTATAAAAAATAAATTATTTAAAATAAGTAGACATTTAACTTAAAATTATATTTAAAAAATAAATAAAAAATAAAAAATAATCAAATGGCTCGCGGGCCAGCACAGCTTGACCCGTCCAAGCCACAGGTTGCTTATTTATGACCCCATAAAATCTAGGCCATTTTGATCCGCCCCGTTTACCAAGTCTATTCCCCACCAAAATACCATAAAACATGACACCTGACACCTAAAGTGGTTTTCTTTCCTTTCCTTTGAAATAAGTGTTTAGATGGTTTTCCAAGAATTCTAGGAGAAAATATAATGGAAAATGAAATTTAAAAGTATAGATTTTTTATTTTTGATAAATGTATCAAATTCTCATTCCATTTAAATATACTCTTTCTATTTCAGGATAAAAAATTTAGTTGATTTTTTGTGCATATTAAAAAAATGATAAAATGACAAAATTATCCATATTTAATTTCTCATTTAATTGCATAGTTTTTTGCACATAACTAGCTATAATCTATAAATATGTATAGAAAATAAAAATATGACAATTAATACTAAAGATATTATAGAAAAAATATTGTAAAAAATAGTTTATTTAAAATAAGTAGACATTTAACTTAAAATTATCTAAAATAATAATAAATATTTTTATCATGCGACGAATGGAGTATAATCTAAGTTTTTACATTAATTTGGGAAGTTAAGATTGATATTCGTATGTAAAAAAGAGAAACAAACTGGTACATGTAAGGATTAAACTTGGAATCTAAAAATCACAAAGTAACAATATTAATCGTTAGACGAAGACCTCAATAACACACAACATACTACTTAAATGTTGACAATCATATCATAATCCAATATTTAGAAAATTAGATCGGCCATCGAATCAAAAAAGATATCGGATGAATGGGTCATTGGTCTAATCAGTGATCGAATCGGTGATCTTATAAATACATAAAAAATATATATTATTAATAATTAATAAAAATTTAAAATATCTAATTTTTTATAAGATAAAATATAATAAAATAATGTTATAATATTAGTAAAATAAAATGTTTAAAAAAAACCCTTGAAAATCAAGTCAACTGGTTCAACTAGCCAATTTTACTTGTTGAACCGGTGGTCAATCGATTTTTGACCGGGTCATTATCAAATCGGTTTTCTAGACCAACAGGACCAGAGAGCCAATCGATTTCAGTCGAACCGCGGTCAGTCCGTTGGTCCGATTCGATTTTCTAAACATTGTTACAATCGACTTTAAAAGGTTTAAAACTTAACACATATGATAAGTATAACTGAAAATTTAATTTTATAATTGTACATATCTTATTTCTTAATTGTATTACATATTTTACACAAACAAAAAGCTTAAGTGATTTGTTATTAAATGAGTAATTTAAACGAGTCAGGGACTTAAGTTAATTTCGAGTTGGACTTGAGTTAAAAATCATACTATTCAGATTCAATTTGTTTATTAAATACGTAAACTTCCTTAATTTAAGTCATTAAGATACCTATAAAAGTTCTTAGCAAAAAAAAAAAGCCCCACTGAAACTCAAATTACTGGGTATATAAAGAATCTAGATTAGCAGTAATAAAAATTTGACTTATTTTGCTTTTTTCTATTTTGTTGAGGTTATATAGTTACTGTTAATAGTTGTGAGTATTTGGTACAAATTCAAGATTATTGATATATTTTTTCTATATTTATTATTTACCAAGACGTCACTATAAAATTAGCACAAAAAATTCATGTCAAATTTAACTCAATACTCTTTTAATTTATGAGACGACAAGAATATATATACCAAAATACATTTAAACTAATCAATTTAATATGTTTAATAAAATGTATTAAGAATTTAAATACTTTTATAAATAATAATTAGAATATATTCTATTGTTTCCTAGAGGTACATGAAAGTGATCTAGAAGAGGGGGGTTGAATAGATCTCTTTGCATTTTTATATACTTTATCTTTTAAAGCACATTTACCAAATATAAGAACAATTGAATATGTAGCGGAATACTATATTGGATAAAACCCCTTCTGATACTTTAAAGCCAACTGTATAGTTTCGTAATTTGTATACTAGTGAATAAATAACTCAATCAGAAAAAATATTCATTTCAAGTATAAATATGAAAGATAAATAAGGAGGTAAAGAGACATTGAAAACATATGAATTTTTAAAAGATTCGGAAATTGAATAACTCCTAGTCCTTTCTTCTACTCCGATGAATAAGGATAATCCACTAAGGATATGGTCACTCAGACCAGATTCACAAAGAACCACCACATCAGGACACTAAGTCCAGGACCTTAAGTCATCCCACATAAGGTCTGATTTACTAAGAATTAGGCGGATCACTAAGTCTCATCTTTCCTCATTAGAACACTAAGTCTTTTTCCCTTCTTGGGGTTGATTCATCTGAATTAGGTGAGTCATAAAGTCTCGACTTTGCTTGTTTGTTATTGATGTGTGTTGCGTGCTGCCAAGCTAACATTAAGCTTTTATCTAAAGACCTTGGCAGTTAAGGACTGATTCCGTCAATACCTTATCTCCTTTAAGTTATTTGCATATTTCTGATAAGCTCTGGCTCTTATGTGATTGGAATCATTCTTTGAACGATCCTCCAAAGTGTGTATAAATTTGGGTTGATGATATAATCATTTAGCATATCAATCTTTTTCTTTTTTCTTCTTTTTTTTTTTTTGAACTCTACGATTCAACTCTCTTTCTATATTGGCAATCTCGTCTTTTCCTATCACTCTCTTCTACAACCCATTTGAATTTCAAATGAGTCTTCTATTTATAGAGCGATTTCTGACGTTTTATCAGTTGAAAAATATCCGTTACTTCATTTAATGCTCCAATTGCAGAGAATCTTTGATGAAGATATTGTGTTAGATTGTTTTTAGACCTGTCTTCATCAGTTTACCAAAAATTGTAATTGTTTGATTCTTCATATTAGCTTTTGATGACCAATAATTGTCTTGTCATTTTCATCATTTAGATTATCTTGATGTCAGTTAATTATCAATCCTATTACAGCTTAATTACTTATAGAGTTCCTTGGGAACTGCAGTGTTTGACTTAACTGACTTGTGAATTACAACTTATGTGATTTATTCTACGATTTGATTATTCTGCGAACTGCACCATGATCGTTTAGCTCTGCGAGAGTTACTTAACCTTATGAACTTAGAGTTGTCCTTGATAACATCACTTTGTTTTACGAAATTAGAGTTTACTTTACGATTCTTGTCTCAATTTATGATTAAATCAAACTCTGCGATCCTTATTCAGTATATCATTCTACGATTTGTAGACTTTCTAATTGACCATACGATTCTTCTGCTTGGTTGTTAACTTTACAATCTTCTAAATATTACAATTAGCTTTACGATTCTTCTTCATTCTCCTTTTTCCTTACTCTTTTCTTTCAGCATCTTCATTTTTCATTTTTCTATTTTTGGATCGATCTGACTTGCATGTTCTTCTGACTTTGCAATCTGAAGCTTTAGCTTTACAAACACTGCTTTGTGTCTTGAAGCATTACGATCTGCTATTCCGACTACTGCTTTATGTGTTCTAGAGCTTTACAATCTTAGTCTTTTCTTTCCACATCTATTGTTCTATGATTTTCAGCTCTACGTTCTATCATGAGCTTTCTGATAACTTGTACTCTTACGACTTCTTTAGCCAACGTGTCGTAGAGTTTACTTTCAGACTTATCTTTCTTAATGATATCTCTTGACATGCTTATTCTTTGTCTGCTACCATTTTTCAGATCTTCATTGTATACTCGATTTACTTTATAAGAACTGAGATTTCTCCTTGATTTATCCTCTTGTCTTTTTCACTTTCTTTTTGAAGGTCAGTTCCCCCCATTACTTTATCAATTTCTACCATTGTGACTTCTTGCTCAGTGTCTTAGTCATTTGCTACATCCTTTGCTCTTTGTCTTTTCTGACTAGTTGTTCTCAACTTGCTTCTTTGATGGAGAATTCTTTGGTAAGATCATTCCTATCATTTGTTGCTGTAGTGAATCCATCTATCAGTGTTATTGGAGGCATGGTTTTGATATGTGTAGTACTGAGGCATCCCTTTGATTTTGTAGCTCTGCGTTCTATAGTAACTCAACAATAATTATTGACTCAACGATCTAATTGTATTCAATTCAGCTTTATTATACGATCTTGAGTACTTTGAATTGTTTAGTGTTTGTGAGCTCCCATTCTTACTTCTTTTGCTAGAGCATTTTGTCTTTGTTATACTATGATGAGTCTGCTCGACAAATCTTTACGAACTTTTTCATTGAGTTGATTTGATGGAATGATCCTTGTTTCTTTCTTCTCTTTTCTCCTGCTCTGGAGTAGTTTTGCATCCTTTTCTTAGCAAAGGATCTTTTGTGATCACCTTTTGATTGTTCAGCTTTTATCCTAAGTGACTTTGTCCTTTTTGTTGATCTTCTTTCTCCAATGATCTTTACTACACGATTCAGAAAGAGCTCCGTATTTGATATTACAATATGATTTACTCTTTAAGTTACCCTTATTCTTCTGCGATAAGCTTTTACAACATGATCCTTAACTGAGCTTGTTCTGCGGTTGACATAACTGTACGATCTATTAGAATTGTCCTTACTTCCGCGATCTTTGCAATACGATTTTGACTAAACATGTTATACTATCTGATTTCTTTCCTTCAACAATACGAGTGTGTTTTGCTAATTGGTCTCAAACTTTATGATTTGCTTTACCATACGATTTTGACTATGCGAACATACGTGTTCTATGATCTCCTTAACGACTGCATTATGCCTTATGATTTCTGATTTACTGTACTCTACGATCTTTTCAGTTGTTCTGCTCTGTTTTCAACTTTGGCCATGCTTCGATGATTCTTCAGCAATCTCTGAGTTTGGTATGTTCTTCATCTTAATCTATTACAACTTTATATATTTAGATCAACCTAATAAATTTGATCTCTAATGTCCTTTTACACCATTATCCTTTTTCAGACTAATACATAAGTTATCTTTTGGATCAACCTAACAAGTTTGATCTCTAACCTACTCTACCTTTTCAGTTCAAATCAACCTAATATTTTTTATCTCTGAATTCTTTTACAACGATTATTCTATTTAAGGACTGTACAACTTGAGAACAATTATTTATACAGTCAAAATTGTTTCTTTCTTTCTTCTATTTTTTATCAAGTATTATGAATTAAACAAACTCCCCCTATTTTGATTTAGTTAAGGAGATAAACATCGAAGCAATCATGTATTCAGATATTCACAATTAAACATTTATAACCTTTATTCAAATAATTGAAATCATCATTAAATCTATGTATGTACTAACATATTCAATTACTAAGAATAAGAATAAAAACTAATTACTAAGTCAATTAAGCATAATAATAAATTAAATTTATAATAATAAACTACAATGCAAGACCCCATGCTTCATGTCAGAAAATGAGCTAGTTAATTAAATTAGATAACATGTCGCCAAATCAAAATTAAAAAAAAATAAATAAAATTAAAATAACAAATAAACTATATCATACACTTTACATTACGACCGCGGGGGGGGGGGGGGGGGGGGGGGAATTGTTATTTTTAAAAGTAAATATTAATATTTTCATAAATTATCTCCCATAAAAATATATGACCCATTTACTATTTATGTGAATAAAAAATTATGTAAATATCAGTTATCTAATAATTATATCACCCATGGGCTAAATCATGTTTTTCAAAGAAACAGACAAAATTAACACCAAAAAAAATAAAAATAAATCCTAACATAAAAATGAGACCGAATCCAAATCATGTTCAATATACTTAATCTTACTTTCGAAGTTTTGTGATATTTATCGAGGGTACAAGAAAAAAAAATTCCTAAATAAGTAAACTTAGCAATTTTTTTGTAATAACGTGACAAATAAGAGTATTTATGCTTAAAATATTAAAATATGATAAATATTTTATTTAAAAAAAGATCTCAAGATAATTAATATATCATATTATCATCTCTTGTTTGATCATCTGAACATTTTAATATGTTAACGAGTATGTGTTTTTATCAAAAATATATCAAAAAATTGGTAAATTTACACGTTTTTTTAATAGTTTCACACTTATGGCTCATATTTTTGCTTATGTGGAAGAATATGATTGGTCTAAATGTGAGTTATGCGTGTGAAACTATCAAAAAAAAAAAAAAAAAAAAAAGTGTACAAATTTATCAATTTCCTATTAAATAACCTGTACCAAGTGTTCTCTAAAGTTATTTGAAGATATCAAGATCTAATTTTATTCATAATAACTGCAAACAAATATGAGCCAAGTATTATTCATACAACTTTCTTAAATGTTTTTTATTATGTTTCAAATGCAAGTCCTCATCATCCACTTGACAACTTGCATGGGAATTTCTTCGCTTGTTCAAACATTAGAATAATGTGCGTAAACAAGTATACTTGTTTCATCAACTAATATATATACATGCTCATTGTGCATATTGACCAAGTTCGATGTTCACCTTTCCTTAATCATTTCCATTAATATGAGTATAATTAAAGCATATATAATTATGGAATTGATATTTTTATAAAGGAAATTAATATTTTAGTAAAAAATTATTCACATAAATGTGGACCTTAATTCATAGCGTAGGTTCATCGATTTGATTAGTCCTGTTTGTATAACGTATTCATTAAATATCTCATATGTTCTACAATGATTCACACACCAAACAATTATTTTTATAGTAACTAGAAAACTCTAACTATTATAACATAAGCTCAAACTCAATACATTAGTAAACTAAAGACTGGACTACTAATAAATTCTCAAGTCCAATTACACCCTTGCGCTTGGTTTTCAGAAAACACTGTCCCCTTGCAATTCCGTCTAGCTCACTGACGAGCTAGACAGTTCACTGAAAAATGAGACCCCTAATTATCCTATCGTAGTGATTATTAGTCGAATTTACAGAAATATGAGTTAATTCAAATAGACGACGTGAAGCATTCCCGTCCCGCGCCTGAGCTACCGAGAAATGACAATGTCCGGCCAGTGATAGAGCCAAAAATTAACGTTAAGCTGGGCGCATGCAAAAAAATATTAACTACTAATAGTCTCATTTAAAATAATTATAAATTTTAAGAACAAAATTCGCACGCTAAAGTTTTATTTTATTGTTAATTGGGGACAATCCTTTAAGAGAAAAATAAAAATAAAAATAAAAGAATGAATTTGAACGTAGAATATTTATTCAGACTTAACTTGGACTTTCTTTCTATTAGAAAGAGATGATACTTTCTATCTGGTCAAAGGAAAGCCCTTCTGACTCTTGATCAAGTCCGATTATGAAAAACTTATATTCAACCTCTTAGAAAGAAAAGGACTCTGGTAAAAAATGCTACACTATTAATATGTATATATTATTATTTTATGTTTATTTTTTAAAATAATACTCTTCTGTTTTTTATAAACAGTCTTATTTGAATTTGATAAATCCTATTTAATTTACAAAATTCTAAAATTTGAGTTGTTATATGAATTTATTTTAGTTTTGCAAATAATGATTTTGTACTTAATAATTCTTTTTAAGTAGGTTATCACATTAACCATTGCATTAAGTATTAGATAAATTTATATTAACTTAACATTTTAAGATGTTGTAAGCTGACTAAAAAAAAAAAATCAATGTGAGATTTTTTTTTGTTGTTAAATAGAGGGAGTAAATTAGTGGTTTAACAGTGGTGATATGATAGTAAAATTAAACTAAAAAAAACTTACAAAAATTAATTGTTTCCTTTTATATATTATAGGTAAAATAAAATAAAATTTTCTTTTGTGAAATAGAAAAGAATGACAAATAAAATTATTTTTGTGGTTGAAATGCTATATTTTTGTCAAAACTATAGTGGGCCAGTAAATATATATATAGATATATATATATATATATATATATATATATATATATAATATATGAGTCTCCATCTATAACTAACAGTTGTTATAGATATTGTTCTAGCAACCATGATCCTATTCGTTGATTTGGAGATCGAATGACACAGATTAGAGTGGACAAAATTTCTACCGCAACAAGCTATTGCGGTAGCAAAATAACTTTTACGTGACATGACTAAAGACCAAATGCCCTCAAATTAGTGCTATGTTTTCTCTATGCCGGCAATAACTCTTGCGGTAGGGGTACAAACAAAAAAACGCAAGTGTTTTGTGTTACATTTTGCCGCAATTGGTTCATGCGACAGGAACAAAATAATAGCTTATTGCCTTTATGCGGCAGACTCCATTCAATATTTGGTAAAGTAATAATATAAGTAATATTAATAATATTAATATTAATATTATAAGTAGTAATATCAAAATTAAAAATAGTAATAATATAAGTAATATTAATAATGTTAATATTAATATTAAAAATTATAATATCAAAATTAAAAATAATAATAATATTTTTAACACTTCTGTCCTACTTTACAAAAAATAAATATTTTTAACAACTAGTGGGCAAAATGACCACCCTGCCCGAATATCAATCAGCCCCTGCATCTAGGTGACCAGGACTGGGCCAACAAGTATCTTAAAGAACAAACTAGAGGAAAGCGGTATTTTAAAGGAACAATATGACGGAATATTAAAGAAATTACACGGTTTTGGTGACCGAAACACATGCAAACGTACGAAACATTGAATCTAGCACAATAATCTTAAAGGTAAACATTGGGGTGCTAGTCAATTTGGTTAGTTAGGAAATAAACAGGCTAGCGTACATAATATACACATACATAGATCAAAGATGATAATTTAGTATTAAATATTTCTTTTTTTATAATATAAAATCATATATTAAGTTTTTATTTATTTATAAAAAATCAGAATTCAACAGATGATTCAAAAGATTAAAAAGATAAGTTTATTTTATTTTTTAACTTAGGTCTTTCCTACACTTCTAAAATTAAAATGTATCATTAAATTTACACACACATATATAAGAAATTAATATTTTTACAAATAAAATTTAATATTTTTAAAAGTTCTCATTCACGTGAATGTGAAACCTATTTATTATTTATATGAGAAAGACGTTGCGGAGAACTAATATTTTTACAAATAAAATTTGATATTTTCACAAATTCTTATGCATATAAATGTGAGACCTATTTATTATTTAAATGAGAATAATATTATAAGAATATTATTTTTATTTGTAAAAATATTAATTTTCTATCCATATTATTAAGTGAGAACAAATAAGGAGAATTACTTTTTTTTTTGTATTATCCATCACTCCTAATTATTTTCTCTCACTCAATTTTATTTATTTATTTTTATTTTTATATATGACTATTTTTAATTTCATTAGGTTCTTTTTCTCGTATAAGTGTGAAATTCATATCCTATTAACGTGAAAAGAAATTGGTGAAACTAAAGAGAGCAATATTTCTCCCATCTTCATCGTATAACATCTCCATTATAATTTTTTGAATTGTTTTTGCTTTTTTATTTTTTTAAGTTGTTGAAATTATAATAATAAAATTGAGAATTGCGTTATTTGTACTATCGGCAAGAAAAAATAAAAATGAAAATCTATTTCGAAATAAACAAATCTGTTAAATCTAATGCAATAATTATATCATTTTTGATCTCTTTCTTCAAAACAATACTACAATTCAACATCCATCAAAATACATAGAAATGAAATATTGCTCTTTTTATCTTTGCGCAATAAAGCATAAATGATAAAACCACGAGACATAAATGACACTTTATACTCCCTCCATTCATTTTTATAGGGAGATTTTTATTCTTTTTTAATTGTTATTTGTAGATTTTAAAAAATATTAAATATTAAATTTTTTATATTATCCTTTATAATTAAAGACTAATTTATTTCTCTTCTATTTTTCTAATAAATTTTAGAAAGCTAATATTAAAATTTTATATTACTCAATTTAGTTAATCAGACAAAACATTAATTGAATTTATTAATCTATGTGCATAACCTTAAAAAATCAACTAAAAAGGAACCGAGAGACTAATTAACAAGTTTGACGGTCCGTGTCTCGTTCTATCACTTTTTAAATTTTTTTTTTATAAATATTTGATCATTTTTATTGATATATTTATTATTTTTTATTGACATAATATGTATATAATGTTAAAAATAATTGTATATATTTTACGGTATACAAAAAATTTATATATTATATCAAAAAAATAGAGTGTTGTATAATTATTGATTATCGTCAATTTTGTATATTTTAAAAATCTATTATTAATCAATTGTATATCAACTCGATCGGCATATTAAGTACTACAGTACTACTCCTTCCATTTTATTCAAAATAAAAAATAAAAAATCTACTTACTAAATTTACAAACAATAAGAATATATTTATGTTCAATATTTATATTTGTATATTCCTTTCTTTTCATTATATAGATCGTTTTAGGAAAAAAAAATTATTTCTAAAATATAAGACGTTTTACATATATCTAGAAGAAAAATTTAATAATTTCTTACTTTATTCTTAAAGATAGAGTAATTGAGAGATTAGTGCATGACTAGTAATAAAATTTTAAATAAATATTAATTACCTAACATTAATATTAATAATAATATATTTATGTTCAATATTTATACTTGTATATATTGAATATGTAATTCAGTATTAATGGCACAATAATATACTGTCATGGTTAACAAAAACGAGATCGTGTTTTAAAACAAACAAATTAGATCATAAATGAGATTTTTATTGTGAAATTAAATAATAATTTTTTGAACAAAACTAATGTTTCAAAATTCATTGGGAGTACAGCAGCAGTGATTAGGGGGGACCTGACTCATATTCGAACACTCACCACCCTGAACATAGCCATATATAATACAGTATTTATAGCAACTGGGAAATTTGTCACAAGGGCCTATACAGTGTGGGGCTTTTTGTCCATTCACATCGTTGATATATTTGAAGGGCACTGCCTTGCTTCCTAACCCTGCAAAATTCAAGTTTATTTACAATTATTAGTGTTAAAATGAGAGTAATGTTAGGTAAAAATAATGCACTTTGATGATGTTTAGTGGTATTAGATCTTGAAAAATATTTATTCATATTCAAAATATCAAATATAAATTTACAGCATAATAGAAAAACTAAACAATAAATTCAATAATATGAACAAATCGAACACCCACTAGTATGATCCTAAAACAAAATTGTATATTCACGATTCATATCTTTATTGATTTATTAAATACAGTATCAAATGACACACATGTCAAAAAAATTTAATATATATTGTAAAATTAAAGAGTTAATAAAAAATTAACTACTCATAGATAATTAAAAAAATATAGTTAACTACTCATAGATAATTAATAAAAAATTAGAGAAAAAAATTGTTCTTAACCTTAAAAATTGGAAAAAAAAAATAAATAGACACGTAAAAATAAAAACTAAAATTTGAATTTGAAAGAAGATATTAAAAATATATAATTGTTAATAAGTGATCTAATATCTTTTTTATCGGGGAACACCATTTTGCTATATTACCCCTATAATTATGCTTCCCCTCCCCGTGCATCTGCCATGTATAACTATTTTATAACTAAATAAGTGAAAAACAATACGTGGGATGAGACAACAGATGAGATAACAGATTTTTGTTATAAACATTTAACCAAGAAAAACATGAACAATATAAAAACAATTAAGTAAGGGATATTTACCAAAACCGAGAAGCAATACAAAAATGGAAATTCCAACTAGGAAGCACTTAGCAGAACCAGATGCCCCATAGCTAGCCATAGTGTGCTTCCTTTTCTTGTACCACAGATGGAGTTTACAACCTCATGCCTTTGATTTGTTTATATAAGAATGGACCAATATCATTATTAAATATTTACGGATTATGTAAAAATCCAAAAAAGATTTTTTCTTAATTTTTGGGAATTATTATTTTTACTTTGAATTTCTTATGTTATTTATGGGGGTAAAACAACATTTAAACGATCTTTTTTGAAAATTTGATATTTTCACCATGGTTCCTATCGCATAAATAGTAAATGGATATCACATTTATGTGAGAGATACACGTAAAAATATCAATTTAATTCATCTTTTTTTTATTGTTTATAATAGAAAATAATTTATACATCGACTAATTTCATAACGAATTTAAATTGTAACATAAAACTTTAAGCAATAAAATAGAATAATAATATGTGGATCATTCTTTATTTTCTTCGATCTCATATATCCACAAATATTGACCCGTTATTTATCACAATTGAGATTAACATAATCAGATTGTAATAATTAAATTATAAAAAATAATTTATCATCATAATCAAATCAAAATAGTTAATTAAGTTGTTTAAAAATTGATGAATAATTATAGATAATTTTAAAATAACTATATTTTTTTAAAATAAATTTGATTGACCCTAGTTTTTCTTTCTTTATCGTTTTGATCACGTTCACTTACACTGCGGAATTCCAAGTGTTTTGAAATTTCATGAATTAATTATTCTATCAACATTAATTTATGAAAATGATATATATTGCGAATATTTATGTGACTTTTTGGTTCCTAGTTATGTGGATAAATATTAGTGATAAGTCTTATGAGGAGATATATAATAGATGAGTCCCTCTTATAATTTTATCTAATTATATGTATTGATATTTTTAATTCGACACAAAATTGTCGCGTTACGTAACATGACTTTTAATTTATTAAATTATTTATAATTTATTTTTGTTGTAAAGAAACCAATTAAATTTGTTATCGCCACAAGAGTACCACTATAGACTCAGCTATCTAACAAGTTTTAAAATCACCTTTTTAAAATTAGTCTCTGCTGTATAATAATTTACCTTCGACATAAAATTAGTTGTCATATATATCATTTTCCCATATATAATATATCCAATATCCACAAATAGAAAAGCAAACAAATATAGACATGCTATGAGCTCAATCTTAGAATCAGAACAATAGTAACCATTGCATTTTAAAGGGGCACCAAGAGGCACTTAAGTAGTAAGTATTGGGGGAAGATAATCAGACTTCTTGCCAAGTACATGAGCTTTGGTATCTGGAAAACATTCCATCCCAGAAATTGTTGTAATATCTCCGGTATGGGACACCGTGATTGGGTAACGAAGAAGATGGCTTGGAAGTTCTACAACATTCGTATCGTCTGAATATAAATCCAAAGTTTTATCAGCAATTGCATTTAGTATTCGAATGCAATCAAGACTTTCTGGATGGTAAAATGCGGCGTCGATATAGTTAAGATGCTCACACCATAGGGCCATTCGGAAACCAAATATTTTGCCCCTTGCTGGTTGATTTGTTGCTAGGTGATTTGGTTGGTAGCCTCCCATTGCAATCTCTGTGTCTCTTGCTCCATTCATTGATCTTTCATTGATATTTGCAGAACCAATGATTATGTATTCATCATCAACTACAATCAACAAAAAATTAGTTAAAAAAATGTATTTGACTGCATTGGCTTTCCGATGCTACTCCAAAGACAGTCTCACATGGGAGATTAATGTATAGGCCTTAACCTCTCCCATTGGATAACTATCTTTTTTAGATAGGCCAAAGATGGGACAACATGTGAAAGGGGCTTTATCTAAAGGCCGAATTAAAATAGTGATAGGTACAAAGGACTTTTACTAATCGAAATTTGGGTAAAAAATTTCAAAATTTAAATTTGTTACTAGCTAGAGAAAGATGAACTAGACATCTATTTAAATGTGTGAAGATATTCACATACCTATCATCATTTTTGAGTGAACATAGATCATAAAGCGCCGTGATTGCTGAGCTCTACTATAATCAGTACCAGGCTCTGGACTCTCTTGAGGCACATACTCTCCTGCTGACGGCGTCTCACGATTTCCGAGGCAAAAGAATGTCAAATATTCCCTCGGGTTCGCTTCAAGTCCTTTACGTTGAAGCGCATTCGCAATGTCCTTGTACATCATCTCCATTGTCCTCTTTTGCCAATCCAATATTGCCTGAACTGAACCACTCTCAGGAATACCTTCAGGCCACATTGGAATCACAATATACACACTAAATCTCTCGCCTGCATTTATCTTACTGACAATCTTTAGGGAAAGCTCTTTCGGAATAAGATGTAAAGCATTAATATCCTCAACCTTAATATCATTCGATTTCCAATCAAATGAGCTTCCGAGAAAGTACTGATTCTCTATGTAAATGAAATTTTTCGCTCGTCGAATTGCGTTTATGTAGGCATCCTGAATACTACGATCAATGACATTATTCCGTCCGCTTACAAGGCCTATAGCAGCTGCTTCTTCAGGCTTTTCTGGAAAGCCAAAAGCACTACGACCATCGATAGAGCGAAAAATCTGCACGTTCCACGTGTCGGGGTTTTGGGACGTTGTAACTGCGGACGGGCGTATAATGATCTCATCAAGATTAGATTGTGAAAACAGAAATTTGTTCCCTACTCTTTTTCTCCATCTTTGCTCAAAATTGTACAAAACATCCCAAGCAACTGGCCCTTCTAACCTGCAATGTATATCATGCCAAGGCTCCCTCGGGCCGCCTTTTTTGATCGATGATCCCGGAAAGTTAGGCTGATGGAAGTCGTCGTGATGCATGGATCCCAATGTCTTAAAAAGAGAATGTTCCCCATTATCATAACGCCCATCACAAAGATCTATCCCACCAACAAAGCTCACAATCCTTCTTTTACTTGACCCACCTACTAAAACTTCACTATCCACAATTACTGACTTCTGATGATGGGTAAACATCGTAGAAACCTCAATCCCCTGCACTATACTCCTCCCATCATCAGGATTCCGTGGGCACAGAAAACAATGCACATTCGTGTTCCCAAAAAAATCCCCCGTCCCTTGATCATGTGTTTGCATTAGGCCATCCTTTCTAAGTGGCTCAACGGAAGTTCTGTCATCCCAAACTAGCATAAGCACATTTACGCCTTGGTGTGCCTTCATCTTAAGAAGCTCGCCAAGTGTTATGTCCCCTCCGGCCATAGGCCTCCTCGGATCCCTTATCAAGGTGATATTAGTATAAACAGACCACCCTGTTATATAAATCAAATGCTTAGCATTATTAATTGCATCAAATATATCTTCCCAACATCTTTGAGGCTCATAATAACCTTCGGACTTAAGGTACTCGGTGTGATCATCATCTATAACATGGGCATCTGGGTATAGTGAAACTTGACATCCTTGCCTTTGCTTAAAAAATGTATAGGGTACACCTCCAAAGGAAGGGCTTTTTATCCCTTGTGACCAGTTGCTGTCTTGAGTGACATTTGAGAACTGTAACTTGACATGGATATTTGAGTTTATTGGATTGCCATCATCATCTAATATGTCAAGCCATCGATCGGTTTCATATCCACTTAAAATTGCCTCAACAGGTAGATAAGCTCTTCCTATTAGTAACACCCCAATGGGATTAGCGTCTTTCACTGTGAATATTATGTTTGATACCATATGGGCGCAATATATGTGGAAATACTCGTACCAACGGGGGTTAGACGGTTCGTTGTTTATCATTCTGGTCCGCCCAACCCTCGCCTTTTCCAAATCAACGGTTGCATAGAGTCTGGAACCAGCCAACTGTGAAGAATTTGAAAATTGTTGTCAGAAGATATAATGGAAACTGTTGGCTCCATAACAAAATGATGATGCAGATTTCGAATTTTGCTAATTTTTGAAAGCTTGAAAATGTATCATGGTTATAAGCAAAAAGATGTACTTCATTATGTTTCAATTTATGCAATGTTCTTAGCCAATAACCATCTACAATTTTTGCAGTTATGTCACCTCTGTCTATGGAACAAGGGAAATTGAGCCGAAAAATAAAGCCTCTAGCATTCCTCCTAACAAAATGGCATATTTTTTCAAAAAAAAAAAAATACCCCTTACGCGTGTTCAATTCCCCAATTTAACTAATTGCTACGGGATAATTACAATTGGTATGTACGTGGATGATGCATGACATTGCAAAAATCGGAACATCATGGATCACATTGCAGAAGTGGATAAAAGCCGCAGGGACGAAGCCACACGTTGACCCCACCGGCAAAAAAATTAGTTTATAATATATGATAATTTTAAGGAATAAATTGACAAATTGACCCACTAAATTCTTATAATTTTTTTTATATACAGTCAAATTGAAATTTTATAACTTCTCAATCTCATATCACTCATACCTCTTGATATATGAATTTTTTTTTAATCTTTTTAAAATAAATAATAATATAGTTTATATTATTTTTTAAAACAATTAAGAAATTAAGTATTTATAAACAAATTTATGATTAGAAAAGCATATGAGGGGTGTGTATGTATATATATATGTATATATATATATATATATATATATATATATATATATATATATATATATATAATACCTCATTCACAGTTTAGTAGTGCGGATTATAAAAGTGCCAAAAATGTCATTTGTCATCCGCACTACTAAAGTGCAGACGGGTAGTGTTATATATTTTATAATATTATTATTATATAAGAAATATCGACGTATATTCGTTCGCACAACTAAAGTGTGGATGGTAAGTATTTCGTTACAATGAAGTTGCAACCCGTTTTTTCATTACAGATCTAAATAATCATAAGCATTAAGAGAGAGATGACGACGCAACAACAACATATTTTCATTTTCAACCATTAAATCTTATATATATATATATATATCTACTACTGGGTCATCCTAACATTTTGACAAATTCTAGGTCGCATTCCCTTTCATAGATGTGTAAGGTAAGGAATGAACTAGTCAATGGAATAAAACATTTCAATATGTCAATTCGTAGAGTTAATGTATGTCAATTTATAGAGATAGATTCGTAGAGTTAATTTACTCTACGATCAAAAGATTAACCATACGTTTCTACACTGAAGCCCAGTTTGACCAAAATCTTAGAGTGCACTCTACGATTAATAAATTATCAAGATTCTAATATAGAGTACAAAATCATAGAGTGCACTCTACGATTTTGACTATGATCCACAACCATTTAACTCTACGATCATAAAGCATAGTCACTCTATGAGTTTGACTATGCGGTTTTTTTAAATTAAATCGTAGTGTTATTCTCCCATCATTTAGTAAAAATCACTAACCGATTCAAGTTTTACGAAAGTATAGCGGTTTCGTTTCCTTATTCAATTTAGTAGAGTGACACTGCTCTACGATCAAGAGTTAATTAAATGATCTCAGAGTCTTCTTTGACAGTCTATAACATTACAATCTTAGAGATACTTTGACTAAACGAATTTGTAAAATACATAGATTTTTTTTATACACATGTTTTATGATCAACAAAATTTGGATCTACCTAACACTTTATATTCCTATCCAAGTCCTTTTATATCATTTAACAAATTTTATAAGGACTGTACAAAAATTATTTTTACACATATACATTAGTTTATCATCAAATCAAAATCAAAATAGGTAGTAATAAATCATAAATAATCAACATATAAGTACTTGTAGGATATAGATATATCATTTCGACCATGTGCCCAACCCGATTATATATATGTATAAGTATTTTTAATAATCCGCATCTTAGTAGAGCATAAGGGAATATTTCAAAAATGATATTGCTTTTAATATTATAATAATACATTGAATATTTTGAAAGTCACAATTCACACTATTAAAGTGCAGATGGTAGAGAACAATTTTGAAACTTTTGCAATCCACATTTTAGTAGTGCGGGTATCCCCATATTAAAGTGTGGACGGAGTATTAATTTCACCGTTAGATCCATGATTGGATGACTATGATCTATTGTAAAGATAATTTTAAGTTTACCAATTTAGCTATGAATTAACCTCTCTCTATATATATATATATATATTATGTCACTACTTATTATTTTAACATTGTAACCAAATACATGTGTTTTATATATGCAATAGGAAAGCGCAAAATTATTCCAATTTTTAAAAAATTGGTTCGGATCTGCTAAATTATTTATAACCCCATAATATTTTGACCCCGGCGAATAAATTCCTAACTTCATTACCAGATAAAAGGGAAACTATGCAGATTACCCAATGATCTAAAAGAGCATGAAATTATGAAAAATCCCTTGTTGCCTTTTACATTCAGATGCTACATAGAGTATTTATGAAGCCTTCATATTATATTTGATAGCAAAAGTATATAACTGCATGATTAGAATATTGTAGTATGATGAAGGAATACCTCTGGCCGGCACAGAATCATCCTCTTGACTTGGGATAAAAGCTTTCTTGTTCTTCTTTGTGGATTGGCAGTCTCAAAATTTGCAGCAACAAACAGTAAAGAAGACGAAAAAAAATTGATGAAACAAGAAGCAAGAACAAATTTGTTTCAATTATTGTCTCTTATTTCTTATATGTATATATATATTGTTGTTCAATGTTTGCCTTTAAAGTTATTGAGTATATATTTAGATTAATAGTAATAACATAAAAAAATAAAATTATGATGGTAGATTTGAAAAAAATTATCATTTTACAATACCCTCAAATGAAATAGAATTCGTTTTATGATTTTTATTTTATTTTTTATAAATGAGACTATTTTTGTGGAACGTATGACGTAATAAATAACAAAATTCCAGAACATATTGGCCTTGTATTATTTTGTCACAAAATTTGGAAAACATGACATAAATAAAACCAATTAACATGTTACATTGACAAACTCTCCTCATAACTCTTTCATGTTTTAAACAAATTTGTAAGCTATCGATGAGACATTTGTTTTCAATATATTTCTTATGAAATGTACTTTAAATGAGAATTATGTACTCTTTTCATTCCAAATTATAAGACTAATATTGATTTTTTAAAAGTCAATTTGAGATATTTTTAAATTTAAAATTGATATTTAAGTTTTGAAAACAACAAATTAATAACTAGTAATATTTTGAGATTTATAATTATGTTAACATAAATTAAATAAATTTATGTCTATTTTGAGTTTGAAAATATTTGAAGTTGACTTTTCCAAAGTCAAATATTAGTTTTACAATTTAGAATGAAAGGAGTAATAATTTTCCGTACATATATATAATATCCTTATTAAAAAATGTAATATTTAAAGAGTAAATAGGAGATACTTTACTTGACACAATCTAAATCATGTCTACATCAAACGAGGCTGAGAATTAGAATTTTCAAGCTAAGGATTTCAAGCTAATTCGAGGAAGATTAATTTACAGCAATTTATGGACCTAGCGAGCAAAACGAGCAGCCCAAGACGCGTAAGACCATCTCAACAAATTTTGGCAGCTTCATTGCCAGGAATTTGGGCCTTAAATTCAATTAAATTCAGTAAGCCCAAAACAGCTGCTAGCTAGCCCAAATTCAGCAAGTCCAAAACCCACCCGTGCGTCCCTTTTTAATTGTTCCAATCTGGGCAGATTTCCAGCCTTCACACGCAATTAAATCCACGCAATTACAAGCTTACAGTCTTAATTCACGGAAGGCATTGGCTCGACAGTTTAGTCCAATTGGCAAAAAGATTGAAGCTCAATTAACAGGAGGATTCTATTTCTATAATTAGGCAGTGTACTTGGTCCCACTTTCAGCTACAAAGGTAGCCAATCTCAAGCCTTTTAATAGACAACTCATGGCAGCTTAGTGAAGGAATGGCAAGGATAGTTCTAATGTAACTAGAAAACTAATTAAACAGATTTTAATTTCCTTAGTTTATTCTAATTTCATTGTAATTAGATTTCCTTTTGTTATTAGGAATTTTAATTAGTTTTTATAATAATTAGGGCTTCTAGAATATTCTTTGTAATACTATAAATAGGGTACATTATTGATCATTGTAAGATTCAAGTTTGGAGTAAATAAAATTGTGGGAGTATTTTTTCTTTTGGTTCTTTAAGAACTAACGAATTTATCGGAGTAATCCGTGGCGTTCAACACGACTTATCAATTAATAGCACATAATTGATTATGGCGTCATTCTACCTTACATCAAGCGTCGATTGTACCAAGATTCTCGTTTTAATATAAGATGGTGTAATCCATCACAACATGTGATAGAATAATTCGGACGACAACCATCTCACATAAGTGTGCCATGGAGTCTATCATTACTTAAATGCTAATTAAGTAATAATTTTCAATACATATATATAATATTCTTAAAATTTTGTGTTTTGTATATTTTACTTGAAAAGATGGACATATCCATAAGTTTTGGAAGATTAGAGAAGAGATGTGTACCTGGGCACATAGACCAAACCCGCATCCAGTACCAAGTCTATCAACCTCATAAATGGTTGCATGAAGCACCCCATGCAGCAAATGTCGAGCCATGGCCTGAAAGCTTGCAATACTATGTGAAATGAACGATTAAAACAACCAAAAATAAATTACCAAAACAAATGCATATGAACACCATATATACTCTAAAACATACCTTTGATGTAAAATCTTGTTAGGTGACTTGAAGCTCTAAATTTTGACAATACTTAACAACCCCAAATAGTACTATGTATTTGTGTGTGTGTGTGTATAATATTGAAGAGAATATATGACCGTCTTGCTTTGAAGAAAGAGATTTCCCTTGTCAAGAGGATCCCATTTTCATGATTGAAATTTTAGAATCTACATGCATAAATTAAAATTCTTAAATAAATAAAATATTATGCATATAATATATACATACACGTATACTTCCACCTATCAATTAAGATGCCTTCCTTTCCTTACTTAATTCCAAAATCATGTTACCTTAGTTTCTAAGATTAGTATCAGAATTATGTCACCTTATTTTAAAGTTATTTTAATATATGTGCGCATAAAAAGGTAACCCAAGGTTATCATTTTGTGCTTATTTTGAAAAGAAGAAAAGAAAAAAAAAGCAAACATTTAAAGCAATATTGAAGCTCACATAACTTGTAAATTATTTTATTACTGGTTTAAAGTGTATGAATCCCAACGGAGATATCTAAATTGTGTAGGAGAGAATATATATGAAAAGTGATTCATAACAAACATTGGATAGTAGGGTTTAGTCTTTCAACGCACATTTAATCGTCCATTTTATGATCAAAAAGCTGAGAATTAACTCGTTCACATAACTGTTATTAGGACGAATGCAAACACTTGTGCAGATGAGGTTGCCACAACACAGATGATAGTAATGCCCCTCCGTGCAAAAAATGGATTGTCCGTACAATAGTTGTGCGGATAGGTGATTTTTCGAATAGATTTTTAAAAAACTGTCTACACAACTATTATGCGGATGAGACTTTTTAAAAAATTGGTTGACTGCATAATAGTTGTGCGGATTGAACTAATCTTGTCCTAACAAGCTGGCTTATCTACATTCATTGTGTATTAGACACAGTCTAAAGAACAAACTCGATCAAGAAGAACATATTCTCTCAAGCTCGATCTTTGTTGTTGTTTGACAATCTAAAGAAGATTATTGGACGAGCTAACCAACAATTTGCATTCCACAAGAAGTTGAAGAAGTGTGTTGGGCAAAATTATTGGTAAGTAAGAGTTCATATTTATTTTCTTTAAATCTTAGATATATGGATTTGTTTGATGTTAAGTCTTGCCATTCATTATCAAACGAAGGTAAAAATATAATTGATAACAATGATGATGTTACTAGTGTTGCTAAAGAGGAAACTCCATATGTATAATGGGCATTTTTTTTCTACTTTGGAAGAAACTGAGAAATTTTATGGAAGATATGCCCAACGGATTGGTTTTGAAATTAGGATTGAAACTATTAGAAAACATGTCAACTAAAATGAGTATTGTTTAAGGTTATACCAACGTAAAAAAGTCAAATATCAAGTTGTTAAAAAATAACAAGTTTTTTTTGGATGATGATGATGACAAAAAGGCAAAGAGAAGGAGGAACTTAATAGATAAAACTGAGTACAAAACAAAATTGTACGTTGTACAAAATAAAAAGTAAGATACTTGGTATGTGTCTACACTTGTGTTAAATCACAACCATAAATTTGTGTCATCAAGTAAACTTTTTCAAATATAAACACACAAATATATTAATGGAGTTGCTAGAAATCTTATTAAAACGTTGAACAAGTTTAGAATTGAGTCAAGCTAGATGATGAATATTCTTAGTTCAATTGGTAGGGGAATGCAAAATGTAGGATTTTTAGATAAAGACATTCGGAATATAGTGAAAGACATATGAAACAATGCCCTAGATTTAAATGATGACAAGTTGCTATTAAATATTTAAAAAAACTTGAACATGAGAGTCGCACCAATTTTTTCTCTCGTGTCAAAAGGATGATAATCGTATTACAAGTATATTGTAGGTAAATTATAGGTCAATTCTTGCTTATGAAGATTTTGGAGATGTAGTTACTTTTAACACCACATATAGAACTAATAGGTATTTTATACTTTTAATCCATTCACTGGTGTAAATTATCATTAATTATCATTTGAACTTGTTTAGATTTGCACTGTTGAGAGTCGAGACTGATGACACATTTGTATGATTGTTTGAAAATTGGTTTGAAGCAATGAATAACAAGTTTTCAATAACAATCATCACTGATCAGGATCGAGCAATGTCAAGTGCAAAAGCTAGAGTTTTTTCAAGTACTCGCCACTTTCTTTGTATTTGGCATATAATTAAGTAATAAATTCATTGAAAAACTTGGACAAATATTGTGACGCCCCCAAATTCAAGTACTAATACCTCGAACTTGGTGCTTACAATCCAAACATCCAAACACTACTAAACAACATATAATACTAATGCGGAAGTATAAATAAACAGATGTTGTTTATTATAATGGCTTTCTAGTATCAAGGTCTACAACCTTTACCAAATACCTACATCACAAACTATAAAATGTCATCAAATAGTTCATATTATAAAAGTTATATCCATCAAAAGATAAACAGGAAATCAAATAGTCAGCTTAATTAGACTTCATCTTTTCCTTGCATTTATCCTTACCCGATCCTTCTAGTTTAGCTGCAAAAATATTTTATGACATAACAAGTATGAACAATTAGCTTGCTCAGCAAATTTTAAATGAATAACAACAATTATGTCATAAATGAATAGGAATATCAACTGAATGATTTAATAATAGAAGTTCAACAATGAACAATATAATCAATGTACAAAATAAAGAAATGACAATTGATTATTTAACTGCTTAGTGGTCAAATGGACAATGAACTATCAATGAGGTATTAGTCACCTGAATGACCCTCTTAGGTTAAAGTTTTAGAATGGTACTCGAGGGGATCAACCTCTTGTACAATATATGTGTGCATAATATTTAGTTCTTGTTTGTATGTATCGTATATCTGATACTTAGATTACTCCTTATTCAGGGTTGTTCTTCTCAGTCTAAGAATCCGCATCAACAACTGGTTTGAAATAGCTTTTAAAATAATTAACATGAAAAGTCTAGCCGAAACCAATGACATAGACTACTCCTTAAACAGTTCATGAATAACTTTAAATACTTAACATTTCAATAAAGGAACATAAATTCAAGTGCATTATATGCGAATAACAATAATAATAACGATGTGGAATAATTGGCAATAGTTAAACCACTTAGCATTCTTGAAGAAAATATAACTTGAATTTGAGTTAGGAAACTTGTTTAATATAAATTTGAGTAAGGTTAGGGACTTCCCTGTCTGTCGACTTATGGCTAATTCGCTTAATTTAAACTCTTCTTGAAGACCTAACATTGATAACGTTGGTCTATCAATTAGTATTGCATATAATCGTTCACTTTAAACATTTAAATTTATTAATTACATAGTATTAAATCACCTATGACTATCATATAACACCTTGTGAATAATTTTCATATCATTTAACCTTGTTAATATCCTTAATTGTATTTAGGTAAATGATTTAACAATCAAATATTACTTCTCTTTAAGTAATATTGATTTAATAAACTTAAAGCATCACTTATAAAATTATTTAAACCTTTAAACAATTTAGTATATTTATTTTCTTACCTAATTTATTATTAATCATTATAAATGATAACTATCCTTGATTATCTTTGCTCAATAATTAATTATGTATATGCTATTAATCCTTCTTATTTATCATTAATCATTACTAATGTGATAAATAATTAGTTTGTTAACTTTAATCCTCTTTAATTATTATTTAATTTTAATTAATTAATTAATTAATTATCTCTAGTTATTATTTAATCTTAATTAATTAGTTTATTAACTTTAATCCTATTTAATTATTATTTAATGTTAATTAAACAATAATTAATTAATTAATTATCCTTATTTATTATTTAATCTTAATTAATTAGTTTATTAACTTTAATCCTCTTTAATTATTATTTAATGTTAAATAATTAATTAATTAATTATCCTTATTTATTATTTAATCTTTATTAAATAATAAATGAGTAACTTATTAACTTTGATCCTCTTTAATTATTATTTAATATTAATTAAATATTAATTAATTAATTATCCTTACTTATTATTTAATCTTAATTAATTAGTTTACTAACTTTAATCCTCTTTAATTATTATTTAATGTTAATTAAATATTAATTAATTATCCTTACTTATTATTTAATCTAAATTAAATAATAAATAATTAGTTTAATTATTATTTAATGGTAATTAAAAATTAATTACTCCTATTATTACTATTTAGTAAGGTATTAATCAATCATTAATTTTAATAAATACCTAATGACAGAATAATCACTAAAATTAATTTTTATAATATTACTTATTAAATTAATAAAAAATATTCGGTTCAGGACCGGACCCAAGAACCAGCCCTGAACCTCTCAAACCGACCCTTACAAAATAAAAAAATACCGGATAGGTCGGTTTTTTCAGAAAATCGGCAGAAACATTTCATCATTTACAGATTTTGCCTCGTTGACTAAAACTTGAATAAAATGAAATTTACAAGTTCGATTGACCTCAAATTGGTCTTGTTGGATTCATATCTTTTCGAACTACAAGATTCCATCATCAAAATACAACTTTGGACAAGTTTTGGTCACTAAAAATGGCCATCAAGTGGACTATTGTGCACAAACTTTCAACATTGAGGTTCTTTGAATCAAAAATTCATATAAAATTCATGTTAAAAAATTGTAAGGAGATTACAAAGGGATTTTGATCGTAACTTACGTATCTAGCATATGAAGAACAAAAATAACCTAAATCATTTGTAACTTTCAAAATGCAAAGCTTGAAATCACATGCTTGATTAGGTTTTCCTGGTAAAAATGTTTTCAGGCTTTTCGTCAAACTTTTTGATATAACACACATACCAATAAACATGTTAATCACATATATCTCTAGATCGACAACTTAAATATATATCTAGACATTTAGAGCTTGAAAGAAATGATTTTTTTCCCCATAAAAATCATATTTTATACATAAGGAAGTAATAAACTATGGTTTTTAGATTTTGTTACCTTCTAGATTTAATGGCTCTTTTTCTTTGCTTCCCAAAGTAGTTGATAACCATCCAACAACACCTCCTTTTGGCTAAGAATGGCTTAACTCGCTTTGACTCGGTGAGTTAACTCATTAGCTCACTATTTTGCTTTAACTCAATCTTGACTCACCAACCAACTCACTAACTCACTACACTCGATTTGTGGAGAGTTCTAGCAATTTTTTCAAACACCCAACACAAAAGGCATGCTTGGTATTTATAGGGCTCCCAGACTTATAGATTCAAGAGTTGTATGCATGTATCTTTGCTAGTTGTTACCATAGTCAAGCCTAGCTCCTTAATTCATGGAATTTCTTAGAAATTCTTGCCAACAAAATTCTACCTAAAGCCTTGTGCATCACCACCACCGGCTACTCCCCCTTTTTTCATATCTTTTTTTTTTAATTATTTTTAATAGCCAATTGGGTAAATAATAGATCTTCTAGAAGGTGGGCTCATTGGATCAAAGTTTGGGCTTGGAATTTAATTATTTGAGCCATTTATGCTCCTTTGATCCATTGAAATGTTGGGCTACTAAAATTAATTCACTAGTCTCCAATTTTAATAACACATTGGGCTAGCTTAAATACCTAAGCAAACCAACAAGTCCAATAGTTAGTTAATGGATTAATTTGTTTGGTTTAAATTGATTAAACTAGTCCATTAGCAAATAAATTCTTACTTGGACTATTAATTATTATTATTATTATTCCACTCCTTATTAATTAATAAGTATACTAATTAATTTAAATAATCCTATTAGATTTTTCATATATTAAAATTTAATTGATTATTTAATTAAGATTTTATCTTATCAATATTATTAACATTAGGTTAATCCACTAATGTAATCAACCTATTAATGGATCTCTCTTTAATTTGATTTAACATGTAGTCACATAATCCTACTAAATAGTTAAATCATCCAACTAACACATAGGGTTTTAATTAATTACACAATAATTCATTTAATTAGAAATTAAATTCCTAATTTTATTTATAATCAAGTTTAAAAATTTGCGGTCATTACAAATATATTCTTTACATCACATATTTAAGATCGATTTTAAATTATGTGTGTATACGTCTTTGAGTATAGGAAAGTGTGAGGACTGGTGAGAACTATTAATGGAAGATTATGATTTGCGTGCTCATGAACGGTTGGGTGGTCTTTATGAAATTCGAGAAAAATGGGTAGCATACATGATTTTTTTTTTTTTTATAGTTGGAATGACCACGACCTCGAAGAGTGAGGGAATGAATAATTTTTTTGATTAATACTATTACAATACTACATGTATTAAGAACTTTGTCATCAATTCTCATGAAGCCATTGAAAAATATATACGAGGGAGAAGGAATGTGATGATATCATTGAGAATAGGAACAGGAAATTGGTACTCAAACAAGCATGGGAACTTTTTGCTGAAAAATTTATAAAAAGGAAATATTGTGATGTTTTGAAGTTGAGTTGACCAAATCTTTGAAGTTAAGAATGAAAAAAGAATTATGAGTTGACAAATGCCGAGTGTAAGAGTTATCATGTTTACAAAATCGCTATCCCATAAGATTTTAGGAGATATTTCACCATCAACCACTTTTTGGAATTAGGGTTCATTAAATGTAACTGTTCAATGTTTGAACACACATGTATAATTTGTTGAGACATTTTGTGGTTTATGATTTTCAAGAATTTTGTGGAAATTCTAAGCGGACTGATAGTGAAAAGATGGAATAAAGATGGAGCTCTATATTCTCTCAAAACATGAATTGGCTATCGTGACACGTAGACAGGTAAGTACGCTCAGCTATGTAAGCTTCTTCTTAAATTCTAAAGAGGCGTCATGTTCTTAAGGTGATTCAGATTATGTTCAGAAAATGATAGAAAAGGAAATAATCGTAATTGCACAATATGAACCAAATGGAAATAATAAAAGGTATAGAGATAAAATGTCCAATATAGTTGATAAGAGGCTTGGCGTGGAAGATGGAGTTATAGACAACATCTTGTTTGAAGCGATACGCTCTAAAACAAAAGGACGTAAAAAAATACACAAATCAAAAGTAAAATGCAATCAGATGCGTAAAATCCCTCGAGGAAGTGCACCGTTTGTGGAATATTGTTGAATCATGACAAAAGAAATCATTACAAAACATTGAAATTGGATGAACCATGATAATTTGTAATAGTAGATAATGAACCTATTGTAACAATTTCTTTATGTGCACTACTTGTAACCAACTAATTTGTTTTATTCTTATGTTTTTAGTATAAATGTCTCATCAATTTAGACTCATAAAGGGTGCTCCATTATTCACTTACGATTTCTCTTCTAAAAAAATGGAAAGATACTATTTTATGGGGATAGATAATGGTGGTTGGTGAATTATCAAGTATTTTAAATTATATAGTATTTTAATGGGTTAAATTTAATGGGTTAAATTTACTTTTTCCCATTGTACTTGACCTCGATTTATAAATACATCATGGACTGAAATTTTTAACGGTCAACTCATTAAACTGCTTATTTTTTAAAAACCGTCACAAATTTCGTCTATACAAGTTGACTTTTAACAGAAAAATTAAAAAAATAATATTTTTATCCAATTGTCCACATGGACACACCAAATAATAGACAAGTAACATCTAGGTCCCACAAATTTGTCCATGCAGCCATCCAAATTATTTAAAATTTAAATTAGATTTTAAATTTTAAATCAAAATTTAGTTTAGAAAAAAGGCTAAACAATCTGCCTATTTTTTTTTCCGTCCACACTACTATTCTACAAACTGAGAGAAAAATAGGCGAAATATTTACTCCTTTTTTCACCAGTCTGTACAATAGTTAGAACATGGTAAAAACACACTAACAATCTGCCTATTTTTCTCTTCTCTTGCATAATAGTTATGTGGATGGAGAGAAAAATAGACGAAATGTTTTTCTCCCACTGCACAACACAAATGTTATGCAAATTTGTCATCTAAAACACCTATTTTATAACACTTGTATACACAATCATATGCAATGTTTAGAAGTTTGGATAAAAAAAAATTGTCCATAACACAAACTGGTTAACCCCTAAACACGAAAATGATCAAAACCCAGTTGGAAACCATTTCACCAATGGTCTAACCGGTCACCGGTGGTTTAACTGTGAAATCAAATCATTAAACCAATTTTTAAAGACCCTTTTTGCAAGGTTCATAAGAGAAAAAGAGAATGAGAGATGAGAGAGAATTGAGAAAGAGAGTGACTTGTACTGTAAGAGATTGAAAAGACGAAAAGGTTGATTTTGTTACTTTTTGAATTTTTGCAATAGAGATGTCATAACTGACAAATGACAAAGCAAATAAAAAAATAAAAAGTGGAACAAGGCATGCATGATGTGTTGGCAAGCAGAGCTGGTAAGCCACAATATTGAAAACAATTATTCTCTTTTATTTATTTATGCATCATAATGTTAATGACTTTTTTAATTAAAATTGGTTGTTAAGTATTTACTCCTATAATCCATGTGAATTGGGAATATTTTTTCGATGCAACTCAGAAATATTGAAAGTTTTTAAAGATACAATATTTCTTTTACAAATTTAAAATTTAATTATTATAATTATTACTATTTAATAATTTAGTGTATATATATACATATATATATATAGAGAGAGAGAGAGAGAAAGAGAATAATTCATAACCAAAGTTGGATGAGAGACTCTATTCATTGTGATCCAGCCATTTATTATAAGACCTAAGGCACGGATGAAAGCAATTCGCACAACTATGTGTGAACGATTATTGTGCGAACAGGAGTATTATATTTTTTGAACTTTCGCATAATTATTATGCAGATTGAGAGTTTATGGAACTATCATCTACACAACAGTTTACAGATGTTCTAATAATTCTTGTGCGGTTATATCACAGTTGGATGAATAGACATTTTCATCCAATTTTAGATGTATATCACTCTCTTACACACACACACACACACACACACACATATATATATATATATATATATATATATATATATATATATATATATATATAAACAACTAAACAACCATTAACAATAAAATTAACAAGAAGTAATTACAATAAACGAATCATAATATTCAATCTTACAATTTTCAGAAGATTACATTACAATTTATCCTATGTTAGGCTTTGTACTAAATTCATTATGTCTTTATATTTATATTTATGAATTTGACGCGCTATTCTATATCTACACAAGACTGCATCTTCAATAGTACTCTAGTCTAAACCGGCTAGACTTACTCAACAAGTCTTGCAGTCGCAGTATTTAATGACATATCCTGTAATCCATTCCATTCTTCTGCTTTGGTCAATTAGTCATGATTGTGAGAGACATTGACTTTTTGGAAAAAAATATGTCCGATCTATATATGCGATATATGCGAAGAGCATTGGAAATATATTCCCACTACATATAAAATAAAATAAAAAACGACATGGTTAGTAAACTATATATAACTTATTAGTAAAATCACATAACATATTGAAACTTCCTAATATGTTATTTTCATTTTGTATCTTGTGGTCATCTTGTATCCTTTCACGTCATTCAAAGTTGGATCAATGAGGATGACTTTCTATTTTATGATTAGGAAAGCAAATAAGAAAAAATGATTGTTCGAATGCACCGAAAGAAATGCGATATTATTATCGACAAAGTGGCACTGTACCCTCTAATTCTCAAAATAAGGCACGGTGAGAATTATATTGTAAAACCCCTTAAGGGAGACGTACTCAAGAAACCACAGCGACAATTGTTGAAACAAAATGCATGGCATAATATAGAATTTAATCCGCTCATCATAATCGTCTTCAAGATCCCACTCCCTTAACATTAGTAAATTGAGGTACGCGTCGATTATTTGATCATATACTTCTTTGATTTTTAAGTAAAAATCAAATTATGCGTTAGTTTGTAGACGTTTTCTAGATATATTATAGGATAAATGTTTTCATCCACATTTTTGGAAAACATGTGCTGGTTAATTCATAATACCTTTTCCCGCTTTAGAGGTCCAAATGGAGCTAGCTTCCACGTACTTTGAATACAATCCAACATGAGAAAGAAGGGGAGCTCTATATATGTATTACCCCAGTCTCTCCTCCAATGGTTCTTAACTCAATGGGGTATCTTCTAAGATTGGAGTAAGTTGCATGACCCGCTCCATATATGGTTCATGCCTTTGAGTATAAAAGGGATGTCATAGTTAAATGGTGTATATGGATTATCTTCCATAGTTTCGTCTGTCATCACAAGAGGCTCAGGCCGATACATGCCGATACAAAGATGAGTGTTAGACTCCAACTGTGAAAAGGAAAGTTCCTGGCTGAACTAATGTTTGTGGGCAACTTGCGACTGTGGAGTTGTATAAGGAGGAGGTGCATTTCTACTTTCATCATCAAACATGCCCCTACTTTGTCAATCGAACTCCCACTCTTAGTTATACCTCTCTCTTTATACATAGGAGCAACTTAGAAGATTTTTCCGACCAAGTCTTTAGCATAGTTAATCTTCAAAAAAAATAAAAATAATGCAAATAAGTCAACATACAACGTCATAACAATGATAAGATATTTAACCAAAATAAATAGACATGAATATAATACTTACAAGGCTCATGGGCCTCAAACTGTGGAAATAGAATAAGTTTACAAACATAATTTTAAAATATAAATTCAAATACAAACTCTTATCTCACCATTAAAAAGTGGGGTATGGTACAAATTTTTATGTCAGACCCTACTTTTTAATAGTGATATAGGAGTTTGTGTTTGGTATTTATGTGTGTAAACTTATCCGTAAAAATAATCAATGTGTTGCATATCGCTTATTTAGCAGGAGACGCAGTTGTTGAATTCTAATTTTCGTTATCCACCTATAACACTATAAATATTGTGATATAGAGATTGTCTACTGACCATCACTAAAGGGTTGTTTGTTTATAGCTTAATGCATCTGGATGACTGAATAGTTGAATCGGTCAGTCATCCAGTACGTTTGTTTTGAATAAAAATCTTCTGAATGGGTAAGATTTTTGGGCTGAATGGTTAAGTCTAATTCTTTTGGTTGAATGACTAAGTCCAACTGCTGAATAAGGTATTTTATATTTAATAAAAAAAAATTACAATATTAACTATTATATTAAGTAATATTAAATAATTTTACAACAACTTTGAATTTTTTTAGAGGAGTAAAATAATAAAAATATGTTATTCAGATGTTTCAAACATGTCAATTATCGAACAACTTTTTTTATTTAGTATTCAAAATTCTGTTTCATTTTTCTCATTCAGATTGCTTAAACATCCAGAACTATTTCATTCAGTTTTATCAAACACCCCCTAAGACAATCAAAAGCTCTTGACATTGATTCCAAAGATCGATATAAGGATGTCCTAGTGGATGACATACATTCTGATTTGGACTGACAAACTATTTTTTCAAGTACGAACAAAATATATGCTTTTATGTAAATCCTAACAAGAGTAAGATTAGCACGCCACGGTAACTCCCTAAATCGAAGACTTAACCATGATATGCATGCTTTATACTGCCACGATCATAAAGATTATCCTACAAATTGATATAATTTGGTAGTTTCAAATAGCTCCTATTTCGATTGCGTATTCAAACTAGGGCGACGTCTTTTCTCCTATGGGAAAGTGACATCATTTCTCCGATGGGAAAGTGAAAAGTATTGGCCTCACATATTCCTCCATCGTTTAACTAACACCGAGACTAGTTAGCGACGCATCCATTTTGTTTGCCGTTCAAGGCTTATTAAATACTCCAAAATCCCATTAGTCAAGTAAATCCCCATCCGTGATTGGGTAAATCAAAAGACGAATAATGATTGCATACCATTATCACCACAAAATCTGTTAGTGGCATCATCAGTATTGTTCCATAATTTTTCAAAAACATGATTGGTCTCATAACACAAAAGGATCATGTGGTCTAGTAGTATTAAAATCTATTATATATTAAAATTATCATGTAAATTATAGAATCAACCACCAATATACAAATTATCTAACCAATATATTTAAAATGATTCAAAAATTCAAATATTATTCACCATAAGTTTATCCAAAATTACTCAAAAATATTAAATTATTATCCACTAATTCAAGAATTCAAATATTATTCACCTTAAGTTTATTCCTTATTTATCAACATTCACAATATATCTCCAACAAAAATCATAATTTATCAATATTTATCACAATATATCTCCAACAAAAATCATAATTTATCAACATTCACTACAATTTGTTTCCAACATAAATAATAATTTTTCAACATTTATAATATGTTTTCAACATAAATCCTAAATTATTATAACAATTTTAGTATTAATTTTAGGCAATATTGACAATGCGATTTGAACTATTGATTTACGTAATTGGAAGTAACCAATTAGGTTTACGATGAAATTTAGAAATTGTTCACTAATCCAAGTTGAGTACCTCCACAAGATAGACCTCACAGAAAACTGGGGAGTCATTATAGCAAGTGATTGAATTCAGTAGTTCCTCATATAAATTGATCTGAGGCGTAATCTTGAAAGTGAAGAATAAAATGAGGTTTTTCGTTTTCCTAATTTTTTAACATCAAATTTCAAAATTATCAAACCCACCCACCTATTGGATTCATCGTTGGATTCAACTCAACTCACAATATATGTATTAATGCCAAATATTTGATATCTGCTAGAGCCCTTATACATATCTAATATGGAAAAGAAATACACCATTTGTACAACTTTTACATGGTCGACTAATTTTTAAAAAAGTCTCGTCCGCATAACAGTTGTGTACGGTTCTTTAACAATTTGCTAGAAAAATCACTCGTCCGTAATTTTGCGGACTATCTATTTTTTGCACAGGAGGACATAATTGTCATGTGTGTTATGGGACCCCGTCCACACAACTAGTTGTGTTCATCCTAATAACAGTTATTTGGACAAGTTAATCCTTATTATTTTGATCATGAAATAGACTCCTTACAAACGTTATAACTATTTGCTATTATCTAAAAATAGTTAAGTTATTAATGATTGGACGAAATAACCCCTCAAGTGTGAATTAATAGAAGATGTCCTTTTTTTAAAATCAAACAATTCTATGAAATGGAGTATGATTGTATGTTTCATAGCATCATATCTACTATATTAAGAATATCGATGAATGTAATTATTGCAAATACTCAAGGTATCTTTTCTTTTTTAGCTTTTAAGATCTATTTTTAATCTTTCAAGTTTAGATAATATTCGTTTTGTTAAGTTGGAGTTTAGATAATACTAGGGATAAATCAACTTTTGGTGCATGTACTGGGCCCCGACTTACAAGTTGGTACCCCAACTGAAAAAGTAGCAAATTGATGCTTGTACTAGAAAAAAATTACAAGTTGTTAATTATTAGGGTTCTGTCCGGCTTCTGTTTAAATTTTTAACACGTCAGAGGAAAAATGATGACATGGCGATAACTGGGCAAGGAGATAAATCAACTTTTGGTTCCTGACTTACAAGTTGGTATCTCAACTGAAAAAAGTATCAAACTGGTGCTTGCACTAGAAAAAATTTACAAGCTGTTAATTTTAGGGTTCCTTCCAGCTTTTATTTATTGGTTTCTTTTAATTTGCTTATGGATGTGTGTTTTAATGTTTGTTGTTTTACAAATGTAAATGTAAGTTTAGATGCAATTAGATTCCAAGCTTGTATATAGTTGGATTTCAAGCTTTTATGTTGGTTATGGATATAAATTGTAAGTTTAAATGCAATTGGGATTTCAAGCTTGTATTTTGGTCATGGATATGAATGAATGAAAGGAGAATTTTGACCTTTCAAGTCGATCAAAATAGATTAGCTATATGTTAGGTTTAGTTTGTCTCGTTTTCATCCTTAAATTAAAAGGAAAAGATAGGTTAAACCTTACGTTACTTCTTTTTTACTTGAAAGAGCGAACATAATTTATTTATTTTAAGAACCTATTATATTGGAAAATGAAAACTTACCTTATTCATATAGGTAAGGTGTTGGTTAATTCAGAAATTTTCAAACATGTGTTGATCATAGGTAAGCTCAAATTTGTGACCTTACACATTAGAGGGAGAGTCTTCTACCACTAGACTATCACTTTTAATCTATTAAGGATGTACCTTTGATAATAGTGAGTGGAGTCAGATATGATGTTCCACCTTTTTTTTTCTACAAGCTTGCAATCCGTGTGAGATATGTGATAACTTTTTTATATATTTCTTTCACATGCTGTGAAATGTTCTCCCCTTTATTTTTATTTTCTTATCGTTTAGGATTCATTTCAATTTAAGTTTGTTATTTTTTGTTGTTATCTACTAATTTTATAATCAACCAAATTAATTTAATTATAGGATCCCTTTTTAGATTATATATACATGGGAAAAAATGGCATGCTTGCTTAATCCAATCATAACGATTTTACATAAATATTTAAGTACAATCACTAACTTGTAAAATTTTCTAATACAAATATCAATTTGTTATTTTTTTCAGTTGGGGTGCCAACTTGTTAGTCGGGTCCCAATATAGGCACCAAAAGTTGATTTATCCATTATTCACGTGACTCTGTTAGCCTACTAAGACTTTTTTGTCATATCTGCTACTCAAATTTAACGATTTTACATAAATATTCAAGTATAATCATCAGTTTGTAATTTTTTTCTAATACAAACACCAATTTATTATTTTTTTCAATTAGAGTACTAATTTATAAATTGAGTCCCTATACACTAAAAATTAATTTATCCCGATAATACTAACATGTTGAAGGATACATTGTCATGCCTAATTGTTTTACACGAAAACGAAGAAGATGATGCCTTTATACAAAAAATAAAATAAAATATTTGTTCGAAAAAAACTAAGGATTTAATCCATTATAGTCTTGTGATTTGTAATGATGGCAATTTTCATCTGAACTTGCAAGTATTACCCGAATCTAACGAGATGGGTATGATCCGAATCCAAAGATTTTAAAATTGAGTACAAGTATTATAGTATCTGTTCTAGATCCATTCTACATATATGCAATGAGTGTACAAAAAATAATTTTTAATAAAGATTTAAATTTTATTACATACCCCTTCATTCTTAAAAGAATATTATTTTATAAAATTAAAGATGTATTTTTATTTTATAAAGGAAAATTAATAAAAAATAGAGAAAAGATTAAAAACTCGAGTTTGATGCAAATATGTTGCGAAAGGAAATAAAGAGATAAAAAATACTTTTAAGTATTAAAGCAGTTAGACTTTATTGAAAATAGCTATTTTCATAATTTTTTTTTTATTTTCACATTATTTTATTCACATGAATGTAAATCTTATTTATTATCCATATAATAAAAAAAAATATTATGTAACTATCAAATGTTCTTGTAAAAATATGATTTTTTTTAGTCAACAGTCTGTATATAAGAAAGTGATTAAAGAAAGGTGAATAAAATAAATAAGTAAATATTTTTTTTATCTTTTTTGCAAACCACCATTTAACTTGGCCCTATATTTGTTAGTTTGCCACACACACACACACACACACACACACAGATATATATATGTTTAATCTCCATGATTGCTGTTTTAATCATTATACCTTCATAGGTATATCTATACTGGTCAAAATGAGAAGAAAATTGCTGGGTAGCAAGATACCTGCGTTTAATTTCCCATGGATCATTCATCAATTTCTCATCATTCTGTTCAATGTAAAGTATTGTTTCTTCACAATTACTGTTAAAGATATATTTTTCTGGGGTTACCAGTACATCTTTGGGATGAGCTAGCACGTCTGTCAACGATCTACAGATATACGACCAATATGCAAAACATACAACACGATCTAATCTAACGCGACTTGGGTGACGTACCATTAGTCATACAATACAATAGCTTAGCACAGCTCCAAGAATATTAAAAATCATAATACAATTCTATTAATTCTAATTTACATCATATATGGTCTCATATAATTCTACTGTTGAGGGGGTAGAGGCCTTCCGGCCAGAATAAGTTGACAAACTTCTTCTCTAATTTGCCTATTCTGTTCTTTCTATTAGTTCTTCAGTTTCAACTATACGATTAAGAAAATACTGTTGATTATATTCACCAAAAGTAGGGTTTTGACTGTAGAAACGATATCGATCTATTCGTTATTTATGATAATCTAATATCTGATTTAAAAAATAATAATCAATGGACATAAAACATAAAAGATAAAAGAGATACTTACAAAACACACAAAGCTTTTATTATCTTCAAAATATTTGTACAGGAGATAGATTACAAGAGAGAAATGGAAACTGAAACTTAAAACTTAGTATGCCTCAATAATGGGTGAAGGCTCCCTTAAATAAGAAAAACAAAGAATAAAATAGGAACAGGCGTGTCCTGAATAATGGAGTCGTTCGTTCTGTCTTCAATTATTCTTCACAAGTGGAGTTACTGTTTATCTTTAATTAAAGTAGACGCATTATTTATCTAACTTTAATAAAGTTTTTGCTGTTTGTTTATGCCGACACTAGTAGTGGCATATTTGCTGCATTGATTGTTGGAATTGCTGGACTACTTTATTGACTGCTTTTTTAAAGTTACGGTAAAGGATCTGCCGACACTCTATCTCCTGTTGAAGAATCTTCTGGTAAGCATCATTATCTGATATGTTTAGCTTTTGCCTTTTCCTTTTTTGTCCTGTTCTATCTTTTCGAATATTATGCTGGTTAAAGAGTCCAAAAAATCTCCAATGGTAGGGTCCTCTTCAGTAGGTTCTTCTTCTGGTTCTTCTGGTTCTTAACTTTCTCCTGCAAGTACGCTGAAGGTATTATCATCCTGTTCTGAACTAGCATGGTTGCTTGCAGATTTCATAGATTTGTCATATTGAGCTAGAGATTGAAGAAACTGATCTTTCATGAAATCCATAACTTTGACAATCAATTCTGTTTCACTTAAATTAGGGTATTTCTGTTTCAATTCTGTTTGAACCTTGATAAAAGGGTTTACTGATGGAGAAGGAAGAACTTTAGGAATATTGTTAAAACAGGTTTGAGTATGAGTTTTAATAGTTTTGACTAATTCTAGTAAAACAGGATTCATTCCTTTATCCCAGCTCAAATGTCTTAATGACTTTTCTATTGGTAAAATCAAATATTCCAATTTTATAATTTTTTTTTGGTTTTACATCGGGTATTGTCCATTTGTCTAAAGATTCTTTAACATCCTGGTAGGCTATTCCTTTACATAATAATGATGAAATAATTTATTTATTGCATATTTAAGATTTATATCCTTTTCTGCGTAAATATAAATATATTCATATTGGACTTGTCCAAATTGCATTTAAACCTTAACTTTGCTTGGACAAAATAACAGTATACAATTTACTCTTCGTGATGGACGTTGTCTAAACAAGAAAACATCCTTAATGGGTGCTATTGAGGCTAGTTTGTCTTATGGACCAGTTTATTTTAATATATATCCGAATTTAAGTGTTGCTCTAACCGATAGTAATCTATCTAAAGTTTTAGAACTAAGAGTTTTATCTCATACTTATGAGTATCTCCCAAGTTCTCCACCCTTTGCTATATTATACCGACTTCATCTTAAAGTTTTATCAACCTTGAATCCCTATACCAGAAAGCAAACTGAACAAGGACACACAGTCCTTATAGATACTAATCTCTTTAACAGCCAAGTAGTCATACCCCGTATGATCCCTTGGGAAGAGATTACCTTTCCAAAACAATGACAACTATCTAATGACATACCAACCAAACCAATAATAAGACATTGAATAGAAGATGTTATACAAACCCGAGAAGGAAACATTTACCTTCAATTCCAAAATCCTCTAACTAGAAGTATTTCTAGCAACAGTTACAAGAATATCCCTTATAACATTGATTTTCCAGAGTCATCAAGAAGATCAACTGTAGAACCAATAGAATCAGTTAATCAAGGAGCATCTTCAAGAAAATCTAGTAATGAATCAAACAAAGAAACTATTAATCTTGAAGATTATATAAGAGGAATACATTTATCAGAAAACCAAATACCTCATGGTGTTTATGAAACAAATAATAACAACAGAAGACCTAATAGCCCAACTACTAGTGATATGAAATTTAATATTTAATGGATTTTACACCAAATAGTGAAATAAGAAAAAACCTAAATCAGGACTTTATACAGTATAAATATCAAAATTTCAGGAATTGATATTTTAATAATCATAATGATAAACAGCTTAAACAAATTAAGATACAGTATTATAATCAATTAGAAGAAAAGCAATGTATTATATCATTCCCTGAATGATATAGTGAATTAGCTAAATCAATACATACTGAAAAACAATTAAATGTCTTAACAGGAATAAAAAAAGACTGGGTTACAACTAAAGGACAAATTATCCAATCTGTTCATCCTCCATCCATGACCTTAGAATTAGCCTCTAATGAAGACAATTAGAAACCTCTAGTCATAAGCCCTTATGTTGACATTTATGAAAATCAACCTCGAATTCAAGAACATTTATTGCATGTTCGAGATATATTACAAGTTAATAAATAGAATAATTATACAAATCTTTTCCTTCAAACCATAGGAAAACAACTTAACAGAATTGGAGAACAAACAAGAATAATCACTAGAATAGAAGAACAAACTGGTCAGATATTCAATAAGTATCATATAACTCCTAAAACTATAGAAGTTCAACCAGTAAATATAAAACCACCTCTTGAAATCAGCAATTTCAAGATGCGATCTAATGAAAAGGAAGACGAATTCATGAATAGTCTTACAGAAAAAATGAAAGAAATGGAAAGACAAGAAAGTCAATTTATAAATACTCTATTGGGAAAAATAAATGATACAGAAACTTCTAAAAAACAAATTAATATGATGGCTTCAACGTCACATAATAAAAAATCTGAAAAAGAATCTGAAGATTATTCTATATCCTAGATATTAGAAATTCAAAATGAATTCCAAGAAATTCAAAATTTTAATAAATTTTTTTATGATCAGAAACCAACTAATTGTATGGCCCTAACTGGACCTAGTAGGTATTATTATCCTCGTCTTACTCCTCAATATATCCTTTATGAGGAAGATTTTCTCCATTCACAAAAATCTTATCATGGTAAAACTATTTACGAATGAAATATTGATGGAAAATCGGATTACCAAATATTTGAAACTGTACATCACATATTTATGTACTCAACTGTCTGCAAACAAAATGATAATACAGATCGACAAATCTGTCAATTTGTAGTCAATGGGTTCACATGAATTCTTAAAGGATGGTTTGATAATGTTCTTACTCAAGCCCAAAGAGATGAAATACTTGATGCAGTAAAAATTGAAATCAATCCAGAAACTCAAACACAAATGACAAGACAAGATGTTTGCTATACTTTAATACAAACAATTATAACTCATTTTATAGGATCAGGAATGATGAATACATATAGAAATAGAGAACTTTTATAGAACTTAAGATGCCCATCTTTAACTCATTTTAGATGGTATAAATATGTCTTTTTAATGAAAGTCATGCAAAGACCTGATGCTAACAGTGAACACTGGAAGGCTAAATTCATTGATGGTCTTCCTAATCTTTTTGCTGAAAATGTCAGAAAGAAAATAAGAGATAGACATGATCAAATGTCCATCCCTTATAACCAGTATACTTATGGTCATCTTATATCTATTACAGTTGCAGAAGGTTTATCTTTATGCAATGATATAAAATTACAACAGTTAATGAAAAAACAAAATTTAACAGAGAAAAAAGAATTGGGAGAATTTTGTGATCAGTTTGCTTACGAAACTAAGCTTAATTATCCTTCTCGAAAACAAAAAAAATCTTATCCCTCTAAAAGATATAAAAAAAGATATTATCCAAAGAAATCTAAAAGATATAATAAAGCAACTGAAAATCCTAAGCCATACAGGAAAAGAAGAAAAAAATCTTCATACCCTAGAAAAAATAAATCCGAAATTAAATGCTACAAGTGTGGAACGACCGGACACTATGCTAATAAATACAGAGCTAAGCTAAAACAAAAACTAAATGAATTATCTATTAAAGATAAAATTAAAGAGACAATTCTTAATTGCATTTCAGAAATTGACACAGATTCTGAAACCAGTTCTTCTGCAAATGATTTGGCAGAGATATATTCTCAAATAGAATCAGAATCTAGTCAATCAGAAAATGAAGAAATTTGTCAGGAAGGTTGTAAATCAGAAGCCAATTATTGGAAGGCCATTATTAAAATGAATGGTCTTGATTTAGAAAACCCTAGCATAAATGTTTTAACTGATAAACAAAAAACTATGCTTGATCTTACTGATCAAATTAAAAACCTTGAAATGAAGATGAAATTTCTCCAAATTTGTCATCAAAATCATACCCATAAAATAGAAACAACTTCTACAGAAAATTACAGTTTAAGAGAAATTTTGAATCATATGAAAAATGATCCAATAAAAGAAAAACCTGTATCAATCCAAGATTTAAAAATGGAAATAAATATCTTAAAAAATGAAGTTAAACAGCTTCAAATAACAGATCAAACAATTTTTCAAGATTTAAATAACATTAAACAAAAAATAACTAATAATAATAAAGATATACCTGAATTATCAAAAACAAAAGACACTAATAATGAAAATCAGTATTTAATGTTATTAAACCAAGTAACATTTCAAAAATGGTACATCAGAATCACTTTTATTATAAAACCAGATTTTATAATAAGAGATGTCATCGCTCTAGTTGACAGTGGAGCTGATATGAATTATATTCAGGAAGGTCTTATTCCTACCAAATATTTTCAAAAATCCACACAATCATTGATAAGTGCAAGTGGAAACTCTATGAAAATTAATTATAAAATACCAGAAGTTTTTATTTGTAATCAAGGACTATGTCTATCAACATCATTTGTATTAATAAAAAATATGTCTCAAAATATAATTTTGAAAACACATTTCTTATGCTTATTAATGCCTATAACAAAAATTGATGCTTTAGGCATTCACACTACAATTAATAACAGACAAATTATATTTGGATTTATAACTAAACCATATACTAAAGAATTGGACCAAATTAAGGATCTAATTACTTTTAAAGAAAAACAGATAAATTTTATCCAAAAGGAGATTCAGTTTCTTACTACTGAACAAACAATCCAACAACCTTCATTACAAAATAAGGTTAAAACAATTCTTCAAGAATTCCAATCAGAAATTTGTGGAACTACACATAATGCTTTCTAGGAAAGAAAGAAACATGTTATTTTTCTTCCTTATATCCCTGATTTTAATGAGAAAAATATTCCTACTAAGGCTAGACCTAGTCAAATGAAGAAGGCATATTTAGAATTATGCAAAACATAAATTGAGATACTATTACAAAAACAGCTCATCAGACCTAGTCATTCCCCTTGGAGTTGTACTGAATTTTATGTTAATAAAAATGCAGAAATTGAGAGAGGAATGCTCAGATTAGTCATTAATTATAAACCTCTTAATAATGTTTTAAAATGGATCAGATATTCTATACCTAATAGAAAAGATCTTTTAGATAGGCTGCATGATGCAGTTGTTTTTTCTAAATTCGATCTTAAATCAGGATTTTGGTAGATTCAAATTGCTGAACAAGATAGATATAAAACAGCTTTTACAGTACCTTTCAGATATTATGAATGGAATGTTTTACCCTTTGGTGTTAAAAATGACCCTTCTGAATTCCAGCATATTATGAATGATATATTCAATGTATACTTTTCATTCACTATTTGTTATATTGATGATGTTCTTATCTTTTCATCCCCAATAGACCAGCATTTTAAACATCTAAATATATTTAAAAATGTTGTTATCAGAAATGGATTAGTTATCTCTGCACCAAAAATGAAACTCTTTCAAATAACTGTAAGATTTTTAAGGCATACCATTAATAATTGAACTATTATTCCTATAAACAGAAGTATTGAGTTTGTTTCTAAATTTCTAGATGAAATAAAAGATAAAACTCAATTACAAAGATTTTTAGGAAATCTTAATTATATTAGAGATTTTTATCCGCAATTATGAAAGGATGCATCTATATTATTTATCAGATTACAAAAGAATCCTTTACCCTGGACTGACCAGCATACTCAAGCTATTAAATTGATAAAATCTAAAGTAAGATAGATACATTGTTTGTCCCTACCTAATCCTGATTGAAAAAAGATTGTTGAAACTGACGCTTCTAATCAAGGTTATGGAGGAATTTTAAAACAGTATAATCCTAATAAAAATAAAGAAGAGCTAGTAAAATTTGCATCAGGAACATGGAAAGGACCAGTTTTAAATTATCCTCTATTAAACAGGAATGTTTAGCTATTGTTAAACGTGTTTTAAAATTTCAAGATGATCTTTTAAACCAACATTTTCTAATCCGTGTTGATTATTCTGTAGCAAAATAGATCTTTAAAAAAGATGTACAAAATCTTGCATCTAAGCAAATCTTTGCTTCATGGCAAAGTTTTTTATCAGTATTTGACTTTGATATTAAATATATCAAAGGTGAACAGAATTCTTTACCAGATTTTCTAACCAGAGAATACTTGTAGGACTAATGACCAGCAGAGGACGTGGCCGAGGCCGAGGCAGAAACCAGTACTATATAGAATTTTCGAGTTTAAATACTCAAAACAGTACTCCTGAGGCTTCTCCTAGTAAAACAACAAAAGATGTACTGGTAACACCAGAAAAATACATCTTTAACAGTAATTGTGAAGAAACAGTACTTTACTTTGAACAGAATGATGAGAAATTGATGAATGATCCATGAAAAATTAAACGCAAGTATCCTGCTATCTAGCAATTTTCTCCTCATTTTGACCAGTATAAATATATTTATGAATGTATAATGATTGAAACAACATATATATATATATATATATATATATATGTATATATATATATATGTATATATGTATATATATATATATGTATATATGTATATATATATGTATGTATGTATGTATTACTTCATGGTAGTGGATTTAATATTATATAATTACATTACTTTATGTTAATAGATCAAATATTATATTATATATTTATAGTATATATATACAATATTACATGCCTCTCCTTTTATTTCCGGTTCTACAAAAATAATACAATTTATAACTACTAAAGAAGAATAAATTATATTTAATGTTTAAAACTAATACATAAATCATATTTTAGGTTTAATAGCTTAGTTTTATTATATATTAAAAATAATTATAAAGTTAATTTATATTAACATTATAATAATAAAATATAATATATACAAATTTACAAACTTACCCTTACCTTTGTATGAGTTCCTATGATTGTTAGTTGTTACTTATAAATGATTACCTTAAATGCTTAAAATGTCGAGTATATAAAAATGAAGGGAGTAATTTATTCTCATAAAACATAGAAGTTTCTATGTTATTCGTGAGTAACCGTCGTGTAGGTGGTGAAATTCGACCGATGTTACCCGAATGTATCGAATATGGGTAGTACGCAATTCATATCTAACCCGATCCGGACCGCCCGATTGGATTCCGACCCATGGTAACCCGACTAATCTTATCTCTCAAAATCTCAAAACCCTATCAGCCGCTCCCCACACTCTACTCGTGCCATCTTTTTCCTAACATTTTTTCTCTGCAGACGTCTCCAAACCCTAACCCTAATCAAACATTCTCGCAGATCCATCTAAACGTGAACGAAAACTCTGTTGCTCTATATCTATATCTTTACATATTTGCTTCGAATTTGAATTACGAAGTTATCAGCTTTTGATTTCGATCTGTGTTGTATATATAGAGAGAATGGGCGAAAACAAGGACAACGATGCTTACGAGGAAGAGCTCATTGACTATGAAGAGGAAGACGAAAAGGCCCCCGACTCCGTCACCGCCAAAGTCAACGGCGAAGCCGTTAAGAAGTAAACTCTTACTCAAATTCCAGCTCAATTATCATATATTCTTTCATAGTTCTATGAGTATATTGTGTGTCAAGTTTCTTCAATACAGATCTATGTAGGTAATTCATCCTACATATTCGAATTGAAATTCAGAACTTTATTTTTATGCATGACCCAAAACTAGAGCCCAGTTTCAAAATAAATGTATTAAATCATTAAATTTTTAATCTTGTTTATATTAAAGTCTTAATATTTCAAAAGCTTTAATTTTCAAAAGTTAACTTTCCTTTTGTCCTTCAAAAGGGGCAAAAAGTATATAATAATTTACTAATTTAGCTGCTGCTGTACATAGTTATTTCATTCAAATTGGATGGTTATGACTATAAATAAAATTTTAAGGCAATTTCTTTTGCTGTTAAGTGTCATACTAATAGGGTGTTACTCCAAAACTACAAGGAACACTAGTTGTGGTTGTGCCTTTATCGGGGTGTTATGAATGTTTATGTGAGCTTGTCATATGGGGGACAGATCTCACATCGGTAGTATGAGATACCAATGTGGGGTTGATATAGGTTTGAACCTCTCCTCTTGGACAACTAGCTTTTTAAGAGGAAATAAGGGTCTAGCGCTTATATCGTAACATTTGGCATGATAGCAGATGATCTGTGGAACTATCAGCTAAGTGGAAAGAGCTACCTAGACGTTGGATTAAGCGAAAAATGTTACCTAGAGGCCGGATTAAAATACTGATAGATGCAATTGCGTTGGGTCAGTGTCGTTAAAGTGAAGCCATCGTAAATACTGATAGATGCAAGGCACTGGGTAAGTGTCGCTAGAGTGAAAGCAGTCGTGAACGTCGGTAAGGAAGCGTGGTGGAATGTTATAAATGCCTATGTGAGCTTGTCATATGGGGGGCAGATCCTACATCGGTAATATGAGATATCAATGTGTGGTTGATATAGGCTTTAACCTCTCCTCTTGGACAACTAGTTTTTCAGAAGGAAATAAGAGGGTAGAGCTTATATCGTATCATTGGGTTGGTTAGATTTTTTAAAGTTGTGTATTAAATGAAATTAAATAGAATGAGAATAAAATCAAGAAAGTTTTTTGTTCTTTTTATTCATTTGTGTAATCATTAAGTACCTTTTAATTACATGGATCCTTAAATTTTATTTTAATTATTAAAAGGGCACACAAGTGTATGAAAGTCTCGTAAGGACCTTTTTTAGACTATGTCTAGGAAGGATTTTTTTTTCCTGAAGCATTCAAGTACATATCCATGATAGAACTTGATTTTTGACTTTTTAGAAGTGTTTTGGATGGTTAAGTATCAAAATCTGTCATGACCCGCAGAAACTTTGGCATTTTAGTGAAGTATTTAAATAAACTGTATTCTTTATTTTTATATTTTTATGTCATTTGTTGTATTTCTTTCCTTTTACTATGGTTTTCGATATGTAAATAAATAGTTATGTCCCACTTTCCTACCATTAGAGGATATAATATCGTCTTGAAATAATTCTTACTGGTTAAATGGCACAGCCTAGTTAGTAGTCCTCTATGCAAGCTGATTTATATGTTTCGGCATATATAATTATTGCACTGATATTTGTTCTTGTATTTGTATTCAAATCTAATTTGTATCTGTGAATCTATTGCAATTGAGGAAGCCTATTTGTTTGCATACATTAAATCTGATGCCTTCTCTCTCATTCTTGAATGTAGGGGATACGTAGGAATTCACAGTTCCGGATTTAGAGATTTCCTTTTGAAGCCAGAACTTCTGCGAGCTATTGTGGACTCTGGGTTTGAGCACCCTTCTGAAGGCAAGATAACTGTCTCATAGTTATACAATTTGATGATTGATAGTGATTTCAAAAGTAGTTGCTAAGAATGCTAGTTTTCTTGAAGTGAATGATGTATTCTGGGTTGTATGTAATGTTAAAGTTGCTGTTAAGCACACTGTTTTAGGTGTATAAATTCGACATATCTTTTTCCTTTGTTTTAGTTATCTTTTTTATTGTTAGATCTGGTCAGTATATTCATTCATAATAAATCCACTGATCTTGTGCCATGTGGTTTCTGTGTAATGACTTTTCCGGACACGGATAGATCGACCTTGTAGTACTTCTTTGTTTTCTTAACTACAGATCAACCTTTTAGTACTATTGTGCTTTCTTAACTACCTAATGATTTATTTGTGCAAATCATTGATTTTGAACATTGGGTTTTAATTTTATCCCTATTGTTGTATTTTCCATTCATGGGATATTGTTTACTTTTAATTCATTTTCTCAAATTTAATATTGTTGCTGATTCTAGATCATCTCATAAGAGTTTTTTCATGTAATTATGTCTTCATTTGTTCAACCAGAACGTCACGACAAATCTTTTCCTTATTAGAAAACGTAAAGCTGGTTTTCTATTGTTTTTGGTAGTTCGATACTTTCTGAAGATTGTGCAAGAGCTGCATAATATTTGAATTCAATTTTCCATTTGTGTCTGATTAGATGTGTTTTCACGCAATATGGCCATACACTATTCCTCTCTGTTATGTACAGTTTATGCTCTTTAAGAAGTAATATGCTTCTTAAAATTCATTTTACTTTTCATATCTTTTGTTCTACTTTAGTGCTACTCTTCTAATGCCACCCTCATTTCTTGGTGATAAGGTTTAACTGATAACATTGCAAGCTTTTGCACTTTGATTTGACGTTCAATAATCATAATTTTTTTTGTTTGAATTGTTTCCTGTTGTTGAGCTTGTTGTTATTGCTAGGGTTAGGAGTTTTTCGTGTTTTCGTATGTATGCATATCACTGTGTATATCTACATATTATTAATTTTTTCCTCTTCTAATTTTTGTTTAACAATTAACTCATCAGATTGGTTCCTCTAAGAAATATTGGTTTTGAAATTTTTTTCTCCAGGTAAATCACTATTAAACCCCCATGATTTGGAGAAGTAAAATGGTTTGGACTTTGGTAACCTTTTTTCACTGAAACCTTGGCTCCAATTTATTTGGTTCTTCGTCAGTGCAACATGAGTGTATCCCTCAAGCTATCTTGGGAATGGATGTTATTTGCCAAGCAAAATCTGGAATGGGAAAAACTGCTGTTTTTGTTTTATCAACATTGCAGCAAATTGAGCCAGTTGCTGGTCAAGTTGCTGCACTTGTTTTATGTCATACAAGGGAATTAGCTTATCAGGCATGTATCACAATAGTTTTTAATTGGATTTTTGTTTTTGTTTTAGGATGTGGTCCCCTAATTGAACAATCATTATTTGACTTATTTATCGAGTCCCTTTTCTACGGTGGTATTTCACCATCTCTTCTGCAGATCTGTCATGAGGTGGAGAGGTTCAGCACATACTTGCCTGATATCAAGGTTGCTGTTTTCTATGGTGGTGTTAATATTAAAATTCACAAGGATCTTCTGAAGAATGAATGCCCTCATATTGTCGTTGGAACACCTGGGCGCATACTTGCACTTGCAAGAGACAAGGAACTTGCATTGAGGAATGTGAGGCATTTTATTCTTGATGAATGTGATAAGATGCTCGAGTCACTTGGTATACACTTTTTTAATGCCACCCTCAACTTTTTAAAGTTTCAAGTGCTCATACTTCCAACGATGTAGCATCTCATTTTTCTTGTCTTTTTCTCTCTTTATGATTTACAGACATGAGGAGAGATGTCCAGGAAATTTTTAAGATGACTCCTCATGATAAGCAAGTCATGATGTTCTCCGCAACGCTGAGCAAGGAAATCCGTCCTGTTTGCAAGAAATTTATGCAAGATGTAATTTCTCGTGGCCAACTTTTCTTGAATTTTGAAGTCATTACCGTCTTTCATAATACCAACTTTCTGCAGGCGATAGTTAAGAGACAGTCACAAAGCATTGATTGTAGCACTATATATTTGACATTTGTATTTAGTTTACGCTTAAATTTCAAATCTTGTAAGGAGAGTCCTGCTTAATTTGTGGGAAGGGTAGCCTGCAAGAAGAGTTAATAGGATCCTTGAAGGCCTAGCGGTTGTCAGATTATTATCTCACATGCTACAGCTAGCTTGTTTTTATTTCAGGTCATAGCTTTGGGCTTTATATTTTCCTTTTGGTTTCTCTAGAGATATCTGGTCGCGGTTGATGATGTTTTATTTAGGTGGGGTGGGGTCTTTTTTTTGGGGTGGGGTGGGATCATGGCATGTCTATTAATGTCGTGTTGAGTGAATGTGAAAAAGGTTGGTGTGAATTAAAAAGTATCTGGAAGGAGTCATTGATGGATCAGATTCTCGAATGCTGTTCATCCGTCTCATTTCCTACTGGATTCAATTAGCTTCAGCAAGACTCCTAATATGCTTTACTGTGACATTTCTTCCTTACAGCCTATGGAAATTTATGTGGATGACGAAGCCAAGTTGACCCTACACGGTCTTGTACAGGTATATATATATCTGGGAATTAGTTATCAAAGCTTACTCCATTATTGAATCATATTGCACCTTACACTTTCTCGTGGCAGCATTATATCAAATTGAGCGACCTGGAGAAAAATCGGAAGTTGAATGACCTGCTTGATGCGTTGGACTTCAATCAAGTTGTTATATTTGTCAAAAGTGTGAGCAGGGCAGCTGAGCTGAACAAGTTACTTGTTGAGTGTAATTTTCCATCAATTTGCATCCACTCTGGCATGTCACAGGAAGAAAGGTTCTGTCTTTTTTTCTTGAACATATACTTGCCTGTAGAAAAATGTATTTACTGTTTTGGATCTGGGTAAAGGTTTAGCTGTTTACATCTATTTTATTTTTCTCATACAAGTGCTCAGTTTGATATGCGATGTAAAATTTTAGGCTGTTGATTAACAAAAAATATCATATTATATAACTGTAGAAATACTTTAGAAGAAGCAAGGAATCTCTATTCAATTTAGTTAACTGAGCTAATAACATAATTTACTTGACAAATTTTGGTTCTTCTAATGTATCTCTCTACAATGGGATAATGACTACTAATGAAATATCAGATCCTGATCCAATTTCATTGATTATATGATATTTATATCCATCAAGTAGCTGTGCTTGGAGCTCGTTCCTATTACCCTTCTCTAAGTAAGGCTTGGCTCATGGTTCTTCATCCATTTTATCTTACTGTGGGACAAGGTGGATTAATTTTGGATGATGTTCTGATTCTTAATTTCCTCATATGGTGGAAAATCTAATTTCGTCTGCTTTATTTGGAAACTAGATAGGGTTGAGACAGGTGGGAGGAAAAAAAGTTGGCAGCCAGGGGAGTTTAAAAAAAAATTAGAGTTCCCAAAAAGGCTGTCATCTTCAACCTCCAGCTGGTTAAAACCCGACCCGAGTACCTGTAAAACCGGTCGAAAGCCATGACTCTCTTGTTTTTACTCCAAATCATGCAAATAATGTCAAAATCTTGAGGTTGACCAGATCTATCACAACAAAATAAAATACTTTGGGGGCGTGGGTGGCTTGCATCTGCCTAAGCAGTTTGACTACTATGGGTTTAGACATTGTTAAACCTTTGGATTATAGTAGTCAAACTGCCTAGGCGGTGGCACTTGTAATATTCTGAATTTTCAAATAATGTAATACAAATTATAATGTAAATTTAACAATGTAAATTAAGATTTTAAATGAGAAATGTAAATAGAATTTCAGTTAGAATTTTAAATTAGTATGTGATTGATAATGTAAGTTGAAATGTGATAATTCATGGAATTATAAAAAATGCATAAAGACTATATATATAAATGCAAGAATACTAAGTTTTTGGAAGAGTATAATGTACATGGTAAGTATGTATGCATGTATCTATAATGTATATAAGTATGGTCAAACAAGTCAAAATACATGTAGGGTCAAGAAAGTCAAAATTGGATAATGCAAAAATCGGGCCAAATGGAGTAGATGGATAAGTCCATGATTTCCTCACTTGCCCTATTTACTAACTTTTGTGTTGTCAAGCCTTGAAGCTAATGGAAGCTTACCCTTTAATTAGCCACTAATCACATGTTTAGTTGCAATTCAGTATGGTTTAGCTAATTAAACCATTTGGGATAGCAATTTGGAATTCAAAGAATAGAAGGAGCTTGACCAAAGAAGGCAATTTAGAGGGCTAAACTTATAAGTCTTGAAACCTATCTTCTATAAATATAAGAATCCTTCAAGCTTTATTCACTTTTCACCAAAGCAAAAATTTAGCCAACTTAAAGAGAGAGAGAGAGCAGCTCATGACAGAGAGAGGGATTTTTATGTTCCTGTCTTTAGGTTTTGTTTTCATTTCTCTTAATCTTTTGTGTTCTCTTGCTTGATCCTCGTAATCACAATTCTAAGACATTAGATTTGAGTTTAAGAATGATCTAACTTCATAAGTTTCATAAAAATTTTCATACATGCGTGAATATACAAAAATTAAGCTAAGGTTTAGGGTTAAAACTCATTCTATTTGACAAGATATTTCCATAGACTTCATCAATGGATTACTAAACTCTTAAGGAATTTGAAATTATTTGGGTGATAAGTGACAGGTTTAGTAGATACACCCAATTTATTGCTTTAAAACATCCCATTAGTGCAAAATCATTGGCTCAAAGCTTGTTTGAGAATATTTTAAAACTGCATGGTTTACCTTCTTCTATTACCAGTGATAGAGACCCATTGTTCCTTGGTGAATTTTGGCAAATTTTATTTAGGTTAGTGGGAACCAAGCTATACACGAGCATGCCCTACCACCCCTAAAGTGATGGTTGCACAGAGAGAATAAATCAATATCTACAGCAGTATTTGAGATGCATGAGCAGCCATGCCGCAAAACAGTGGGTCAATTGGATTCCAACAGCTGAATGGTGATTTAATACCACCTTCCACACAGCTTTGGGAACCTCATCGTACACAACAGTCTATGATTTAGAGCCATCAATCATAAACCTATCTCAGTGGGGAAGCACAAACATAGCACATGTTGAGGAAATGATTCAAGAAAGAAAGAATCAAATTGAGATGATTAGGGGTAGCTTGGAGAAAGCTCAAGCTAGAATAAAGCACTTTGCAGAGACTAACAGAATTGAAAGGAGCTTTGAAGTGGGGGATAAATGGTATACCTCAAACTTCAGCCATATAGGTATGGAACAATGAGAAAGAACATCAAGCTCTCTTCTAAATTCTATGGAACTTTTCAGATAATAGAGAAGATAGGGCCTGTGGCTTATAGATTGGGCCTCCCTAATACATCAAGAATTCATCCAGTGTTCCATGTTTCTCAACTAAAAGAACATGTGGGATCAACAATTACTTTGCGTCCTACCCTTCCTTCTGTCAACAATCTAGGGGTCATAGAAATTAGAAACTAGTCCCCTCAGGGTACTGGAGCATAGAACAGTCCTAAGAAATCAAAGGCAGGTTTCCCAACATCTCATACATTGGAAAAACTCCAGCATAGACGAAGCTACATGGGAGGATGAAGAGCTGTTACAACACAACTTCCCAGATTTTTACCTTTATCGATGAGGACATGGAATATACTGAGGGGAAGTGCAAGGATTGGGGCTAGTTTAGAAAATGCGTAATTCAAGGGACTAAAATAGTACTTAGAATATTCTAGTAGTAATCTGGTACATGGGTAGATAATATCCCCCTGGTGCAAGTTAGCAAATTTGAGCATGATAGCTATTTATAAATAAGATAGGTGTGAAGTGAAATATATGCGAGTTATGTACGAGGAAATGACTAATCCATCCCTATCCTCGCTATCTTTTTTCCCAAGTTTCCTTCAATTTCATTCCTACTTGAGTTACTGTTCATCATCATTTTTAATTGTTCTTCACTGGTTTAGCTTCATTTACTATTTAATAACCCTTGTTACTTAATTAGTTGTTTGATTGGTTCGTTTTAATCAGGCCTAACTAGGGTTGAGCCAGACTGATTCTTCCTCTAATTTATTGTTCAAACTATGGAAATTTCCAACATTTAAGCACCTAAAGTGGAATAGATTACAATGATTTTTATTGTGTTTACATCATAATTATACTTGGGAGGTGTTTGATAAAATGTGTAATACCCCATTTCATAAAAATTGGCTTATTTGACCTTTTCAGTCAAATTAAACCATTTTTTATAATCAAAATTTGTACTATTTTCTCGTAAATTTAGGTTGAGAAACTATAACCATAAGAAACTTTGTCGAATTTACTACTCACCTTTAATTTTCATTGCTTTGAAAATATAAATAAATATGCTCGGTTTTTAATTCTAAAATTGGTCAATTTGACAAAAAAGTTAAACTACGATAGTTTTTGACAGAGGGAGGAAGAGCTTATATAAAATAGAGGTTTTTTTTTAAAACAGAGTTTAACTGTAGAAAAGCTGCTTGTTAACTAATCTATACTAGCACTATAATTTGTGTGGTAAAATTAAAACTTTATAAATTTCAAGGACCAAATAAAAGGATATTAAAAATTCAAATTTGAAAGGACAAAATAATAATATATCCAAAGTTGTAGAGGCAAAAGAGGAAAAAAAAAGCTTGACAAAATCACCAAACCTCCCATGGAGGATAGCACCCGGTGGCACACGCGTTGCGTGTATAAATTATTTGGGGTAAAATTGCAACTTTATAAATTTGGAAAACTAAATAAAAAGATATGAAAAATTTAAATTAAAAAGGACAAAATAATAATATATCTGAAGTTGTAGGGACAAAAGAGAAAAAAAAGTGACAAAATCACTAAACTTCCCACGGAAGCTTTATAATATAGATATAGATTATCTCTATTAATAAAGCTGCTCTCTTGAGCCGCTTGGCGATTTTGGTGATTTTGTGTTGCATTTTTTTTTGAACTCTATAACTTTAATTATACTAGTACCCGGTGGCACACGTGTTGTGTGTGTAAATTATGTGAGGTAAAATAAGAATTTTATAAAATTTGGTGGACGAAATAGAAAGATATAAAAAAATTATTATAAAAAGATAAAATGTTAATATATAATTAAATTATAAGGGCAAAAGTGGGAAAAAATAGTGTGATCCAACTTCGCTAGAGCCTCCATGGAGACTAAAATATAGATGGCTAAATATAAGCCTCCATGGGTGGTTTGATGATTTTGTGTCACTTTTTTTCTCTATTTTGCCATTACAACTTTAATTATATTATTATTTTGTCTTTTTTATATTAATTTTTTTTATCTTTCTATTTAGTCCTTTGAATTTTATAAAATTCCGAATTTGACTCGCATAATTTACACATGCAGTGCGTGTGCCACCGGATTCTAGTATGTATAGTACGTTCAAATACGATATTTTACTATTTTACCCTTAGATCAGTTAATACAAACTTAGCGTGGGGTAATAATATAATACATAGTAAATAATTAGTTCAAATTAAATTACCAACAATGTATAACTAGTGAAATATTTCAACTCTAATAAAACATAATACTGACAATTTTACAGAATTATCATAAAATATGGAGATGGTGGTGGGTTGAATGATGGTAGTGGGTTTGGGGTGTGGGTGTGGGTGCTGGGTGGTGGTGCGGGTTGTAGTTAGATAGTGAAGTAAAAAATTAAATTAGAGTAATGAGAAGCCTCTTTTTATCTCTTTTTTTTTTTCCTTAAGAGGCAAAATGAGGTTGACAAATTTTTGTCAAATTACTTTAGTTTTTGTGCCAAAAAGAGGCAAGGCCAAAAAGAGGCTATGAAACAATCCCTAATTTTTCTTAATTATTTATTGCATTTACACCATAATCTATATTATAAAGCCTTTGGCGGAGATTGGTGATTGTGCGCTTGTTTTTTTTAGTTTTATCCCTTTTGCCTCTACCACTTTAAATATATTACAATTTTGTCATTTTTAATTTAAAGCTTGGATATTTTCTCTCATGTTTGAAAAGAATAGTTAATAAATAAATTCGGTTAATGCCTAGGCATTTTAGGCTGGCTGAACCACCTAGTAGACTGCCTAGGCGCCTAGACAATCGAGCGTAATTAGTGTTTTGGATATTGTTCTTATTTTTGCAGATGTTTGGGCTTCTATAAATATTTGCGGATTTGGAAGAAATGAATTGTTTATCCACTTTTTTATATAGGAATGAAGGTACTCTTGACCCAACATTGTTTGTTCTTTTCTACTAGAACCCCTCTTTTTGTTGGGTTGTAATGTAAATAGTACATGATCGAACTCGAGTATAAATTATTGATTCAGAGTTTAGGGGGCAAGTATATAGGATTAATGCCAATCAATAAATTATAAGTATATCATCAATATAGAAATCGAAAGAATCTGATTCGCAAGATTCTAAAAGGCGCCAGGCGGGCGGCTGGGGGGGGGCCTAGGCGGAGCCTGGGCGGGGCCTAGGCGGGATTTTTTATTTTAAGCCAATTTTAATATTTTATCTTACATTTATCCAAACAAAGCAATAATATAAAGGAAAACAATCTATAATAAAGATAATAAATGCCTTTGTTTAAAGTTCAAACACATATCTATGTTGCTAATGTCAAAGTTCTAACAAAAACATGTAATTGTTTAAAGTTCAAACACAAACAAATAATAAAAAATACAAACTAATAGTCCTCATCCCCATATCCCTCTACATCTCTCTCTAACTCTTCTTTTCCATATCCCTCCAAAATAATGTCTTCATCGGACTCACACTCATACTCTTCATCTCCCTCTTCTTCCGTGTCATTATCAGACAAAAAAAATTTCTTCATGGAGTTCTCTTACTCTAACATTTCAACTATTTCTCTTAGGCTCTAGCACACTATCCGCTTCGGATGCTTCACCAATTGCTTCCCAAGTAAAACCCAAACAACCCTCAACTTATTCATCTATTCCAACGACGTCGTTTTGTAGCTTAGTTATTAAAATTAAAAAAAAAAATTGCAGCCTTAAATTTTCCGCTTATACCTCGCCTAATTTCTCCGTCTTTTCCACCCAATCCCGTATAATTTCTTGGAGGGATTTTTTTTCCTCCTTGGACATAGGCTAGGCGCTAGGCGGCCTAGGCGTGGCGCCAGGAGGGGGCCTAGCTCCTAGGCGGGGATTTTTAGAACAGTGCTGATTCGGGCAAGTTTTCAACTCAGAAGGAATTTTTTTTGGAATTGATAAAACTCTTTCGATTCAAAGTGAGATCACGTGGGAATCAACCATTTGTATGATTCTTTGATAGAAAGAAATCTCGAAAGGGGCATGTTTCTGCCATTTTGGTGGAAGGATTAAAAAAAGCACCCAAGTAATGTCTAAACCCAATCTAAGTAATGTCTAAACCCAATGAGTTAAAACAGAGAAAAAGCTTTCAACAAAATTTAAAAGAAACAGTATTTAGGAATTGGGACAAAACAGTATCATGTACGTATTTTGTCATTTAGAAATAAAATGTAAAAGAACTGTTATGTAATGAGGAAGAAGTCCTAGATCTCACCATTTGTTTAAAGGTGTATAGTTAAGTACCTTGTATATAGGCTTGTAATGTTCTCTCTAAATTATTTCTGGGAGTTGTTTACTTTTGCTGTAATTGTGCTGTTGGCTTTCTATTGTATACCTTTTCTCAAATTTCCCTTTGATACATGTTATGCGTTGATTTTTAATTTGAGATTTAGCATCCCGTGGAATAGTTTCTGGTACTCGTTTTTCATTTATCTTTTACACTTTTATTTATTACATTAATAGTTTTGACTTTTGAGTTTCCTTTACTATATATTTTCCATAGTTGCTTTTCGTACTAGAAGCATTGTTCATACCGGCTATAATAATCAGGTTATTAATGCTTATTAAGTTGGCTTGAATATTGTCAACCTGACTGCCTTTAATTTTGTAGGTTGACGCGCTATAAGGGTTTCAAGGAGGGGCATAAGAGGATCCTTGTGGCAACAGATTTGGTTGGCAGGGGAATTGACATTGAACGGGTTAACATTGTCATTAACTATGACATGCCGGATTCTGCAGATACTTATTTGCACAGGGTAGGTATTCTTTACTTAAAATGATGGGTGTATTTTGTTTAGTATATCCTTTGATCTGGAATTCTTTGACTTTATTTTTGCAATTGGAAAGGTGGGTAGGGCTGGTAGGTTTGGGACCAAAGGGCTTGCAATCACGTTTGTGTCCTCTTCTTCTGATTCGGACGTCCTCAATCAGGTTGGCAGCTATGATGGTTTATTTTGATTTATATTGCTAGAATTTCTTATGTTCTAAATGCATAGATGTGAACTGTTTGTAGGTTCAGGAGAGGTTTGAGGTGGATATAAAGGAGCTTCCCGAGCAGATTGATACTTCTACATATAGTATGTCCTGCATCATCATTCACAAATTAATTTGATATTTTACTTGTTCACACAATAAGTTGTCCATCTCCAAATATTTTTTCAAGTAAAAGTTATATATATATATTTTAAATATTTTTGCATAGCAGTTTTATGTCAAGTGCAAGAACTCAATGCTAACAATCAAATAAGAAATGACTTGAAACCTTGAAGTTATTATGTATCTCATATTTAGGTTTCCTAGGGCAGTGTTAAAAGCATCTTCATCGTAGTATACACATGAATCATTATAGACAAATATATGGTTTTCAAGTCATTTTGTAATTTTCTTTGGGATGTGTAAATCATTTGTAATCATGATTAGCCCCAAAATTCTGGACATGAACATATATGCTTACAAATATATTCATGCACAAACACATAGTGTGTGTTATATATACACACACACACATACACATATATATTGATAAGTCACACATGCATGTGTTAGTGGACAGATTTAGGGCTCGGAAATAGATGGGTAATTTGGGGTAAAATATAGGGAAGACAAAGGGAAGATCACAATCAATTCTTCTCAAAATCTCTTTATTTATTCCATAACCTTGAACATTACAATTTATAATGATCTAATAGAGTTTCGTAAACCAAATATAAGTCTAACATGATAACTACAGCCCTAATATGATAATTGCTAACAATGTTCTAAAAATCCTTGTCTAGGCGCTAGGCGGTCCTCGATATGGCTGAGGCTCTCGTCTAGGCAGAATCGGATGTTTACTAAATTGATTTAATAAAGGCTTTGAAGCTCTGTAATATTTAAAATGAATTTGTTAAGCATTAAAAGATTGTTCTTTTATGTAAAATTAAAAAAAGAAGTTACATCTACTATATGTTTTGTATAGTATAATAAGTATATACAGTAGCAAAATAAATAATTGAGACCGCTTAAAAAAAACCTACGTGCCACCTAGGTGCTAGGTCCTTCGTTGCCGTCTAGCGATTTTTAGAACATTTACTATTAAAATTACTAGTTCAGATAAACTTCACAAAATTAAATTAAATTCTAGAATCTTCTGCTTGTTGGACTCTTTGGCTTGGGCTTTCAAAGCCTCTTAAATTCATCCAACTGTGTCTTCTGCTCGTCCTTTGCCAGTTCTCCACTTAAAGATTTGATTCCTTTGAGTTTCGAGAAAGGCCAAGAGTACCATAGAAAGAAGGAATATGCTAAATCACCAGGAGGATTTCTTGCGATTTGAATTTGGCATGTCAATATGATAAGTGCTTACCTGGTGTTTTCCTTAACAAATGAGTAAGTGTTGGCATGCCCAACATATTGTGCATCACGATTCCAAATCCATATTGGCCCTAAGAAGATGTGATGAGGCCTGATTGTCAAAACATTACACTACTGTCTTCTATTATCTCGTAGCTTTTTGTTGGTAACCCATACTATATCATATGGCTCGAGGTGAGGTCAACCTCTTGTCCTAGTTTCTTCACACCCGGCCTGCATATCTTCTTGTTGTTTGGAACACCCTCTTCTATTACTGGCTACAAGTTAAGGTTGAAAGGCTGTTATGCTATTATCAGCTTTAGCATGCAAGTGTTGCACTGCTCATTATGTACCTCAACTCTGGGCATTTTAGTCTTGAATGCATTTCGATTACAATTTACTCTTGATGTTATGCCACTTACATTTGGTGGTTTTTCTTTTCCTAATTTGACTGAAAATATGTACTCCCCATCCCATTTTGAAAATACCAGTTTAACGTTTTGTTAAATGTATTTGTGATGAAAAGAAAGATTCATTCACTTAAATCTTTCAAGAAAGATGGCCAAGATAATACTCATTTAGAAATATTTTATAACTTGCAGATATAAACACTCCACGCTCAAGTTGAACTTGAATATATTACTATAAGTTAGAAACATAATTTTTTTACTACTTGAATGCCATTTTACTAAACTTTAGCGCCACTTAAAATTGTGTTATAATGTAATGCATTCCCAGTGTTCCTTTCGTAAGTGTGCTCCTTTTCTATGGTTATTCAAATTATACTTTCTTTGTTTTGGCCTTGTTATTGTCCTTGACATGTTTGCGTCAGTGCTTCATAGATTGGTATATATAATATACATACACACTTATTGGCTACTACATAAATGCACTCAGATGATTTTTGATTGTGGATTATTACGAGTCCTATGTTCAAGTTACAAAATGTGTTCTAACTAGTATCACCCTGTCATACCTGTCCTTGATATGTGTATCCTATGAGCATGATCGACTTCTACATTGTAACAAACCCTGTCAGATAGTTTAGGTTCCTTCTTGGGTTGGTTTCACGGTGTCTGCAATTAGCTTTGTTTGTGTATGTAAAGGTCCTGTTGAGCTGTGATTGGCATGAATGCCTTTTGTTGGAGTATCTTGCTAAGTTGCTATTTTCCTGTTCTAGGCTACTTGTCACTTCTAGGAGTTTGTTGTGGCAGTAGTCAGGGGTTTTATTTTGGTTGCAACTATTTGTGCTTTTAGTATTTGAAGCTAGCACTCTATCTATTATTACCAACAGTTCTTGATTTGCCTCGCCTGTTTAATTTTTTGCTATCAAAATTTTAGCATTATTATTTGACACTATTATGCTTATTGATATCATACATTGTTATGCAGTGCCATCATAGTGACATCCACTTACCCAACATTCGGGCTCTTGGGGAGTGGGAATTGGAGGTGGCTGTCGAATGTTATCGTTTGATTCCATAATTCCATTCACAATGTTTAACCAGATAATTGGGAAAGACCAGAGAGGTCTACTTTTGAATGCTTTGGAGACTGTTCTAGTAGTGTATCTTAACTAGAAGTTGGTTTATGCAGGAATTTTCATCATTATTCATCAAACTTTTTAAATCTCTGAACAGTTTGTGCTAGATTTTCTAAGGCTTCACTCTAATATAGTTTGTGACGAGGAGGAAGCTAGAGCAGTTTAAAGCGCGGTTAATTTTAGTATATAATACTTTTAGGTGAATTGCATTACTGTATGTTAAGTGAGAAAATTTCACTCAAATATAGCCACGACTAGGAAGAGCAGTTCAAGAAAATTTTCAGTTATAATATAATACATTTGCTTGAATTGCATAACTGTAGGCATATTGAAATTGTTTAAGGTATGGTTTGAGATTATTATTGTGCCATTCAACCAATGATTGGGTACATGTATATGTCAACGATGAAATTAATTGCTCCAAGCAACCAGTGCTTGGTTTTACTAGTTGAACTAGGGTTTTTTGAGATATATGTACGTGTATATACATCTTGAGAGGAGGTTTACAGCTGTAAATTCTATCTGTTTTTAATATTTTTAGTCTAGGTTTAGTTTAACCTGTTTGTTTTTAATTTTATGAGTCTAGGTTAGGCGTGCAATTTTTCTATATTTGTATAAAAAAGATGATTCGGCATTGTGTGTTTATGTTGTGCGAAAGGTGGTTTCAAATACAAATTTTAGACACAAGAAATGAGTGAGGTGGTTCAAATACAAATTTTAGATTCGTGAAAGTTTTAACACGAATTTCTCAATCATATTTAAAGTAGTTATATTACTCATTATTTAATAGTTATATTTTATTTGAAAGTCGATTAGAAATATTTATACATATAAATTCAAGTTTTTAAAATAATAAATTTTATAAATAGTGATATTTTTTGGGTAGGTCATAATATTGATAATTGTATTGTTATAAATTAATTGAATTTATATTAATTTTGAGTTTGAAAATGTCTTGATTTTTTAAAAGTAGATATTAATTTTATAATTTAAGACGGAAAAAATTTTATTATGTTGTAGTGTGTGCATGAGTAATATTATAATATAAATTAATTTTTATTAAATAAATGAATATGTAAACTATAATATCAGACAAAATATCCTTCTGAACCGGCTGAATACAAAGGAATAAAGAGGGAAGAAATCAATAAAAAGAAAGAATTGGGTATGCGAATATCACCACCCTTATAAAAATGATGGCATTGTGTGTTTGTTTGTATAAAAACTTGTTCATATACGAATTTTAGGCACAAGTGCTGGATTCTGGAATCGTTAACCCAGATTTCTCAGTCAGATCCAAGTCAGTAACTAAAGTCCCACTCGGCAGCTCCTAATCAAAGCAATGCTACAAATGAGCCAACACTAATTTTAGGCACAATATCCTCCCAGAGACTCGTGAGGACCCAATAATGGTGCAATAGGGTGTAGTCTTAAACCTTCCCTAACCACCATATGTAGATATTCTAACTTAGGCAGATCAGTCTCCTCCACCATTCGATCAAGTCCTACAATGGCCTTCACCTCCTCGACACTTTTTCATCACCCTCGGATGCCTTGCGAGTTCTGCTAATATCCATTCAATGGAGGTATATGAAGTATTGATCGCTGCTGCTATAATGTGTACCATGATAGATTTAATACTCGATCTGTCGATCACTTTCGCTAACTCGTGATGGGTACTCGTGGAATTTTTCATCAATGATAGCATTTCATCAGCAAGGTCGGTATTTTTCTGCTGAAGTCCATTAGTTGCGTTTTGTTCATGCTCATCAATAATTAGCCCAACATTTTGTCAAGTTTCTTGCCGGCTTCCTTAAAACTTCGACTCAATCCCTGCATAGAGGTAATATATATTGAGATGCATGTTAATTTTGTGAGTATTAAAATGTTAAAAGAATATATAAACAGAATTAATTTTCTTTAAAGATAGAGATATTAATTAATTACCTGAAGATCAAGTGACCCTAGAAAATGCACAAAGTCTGCAAGATTAAACTTTCCTGCCAAAATGAAGGCCTCATTCATAATACCCTTTAAGAGCAAACCTATCATCTTTGCTTCGTCCCATAAGCAACCTATAAGTCATGTTCTCAATAAGATCAGCCACCTTTGCACTAATATCCACCACCTCACGTTTAGCGCATCCTTAAGCTCCTTCGCCAATAACCCAAGCTCCTCCTTTCTCATCCCAACAAAATAATTAATCTTTGATGGAGCAAGAAGCTCTTGTACAACAAACTTTCTTACGTTGCCAATTTGGACCGTCGGAGAAGGTGATGCCCTTATTACCATAAGACATATTCGGTGGCCTGAAACTTGGGGCGGTTAGCAAAATGAATTCCATGAGTATTGAGAAAAAGCTCGGCAGCTCGAGGGGAGGAGACTACGTATGATAGCTAGGATGGGAGAGTGCAAGAGAGTAGTAGATATATAGATATATAGATACACATATATGTATAGGTAGAGAGTTCCCCTATAAATATCCCACTCCTTTGATTCATTTAAACCTTTGCTTACTTACAATACTTTCCATTAATAGAAAGGTTAGAGAGAAGAAGGAGATAAAGAAGAAAGTGTGAGAGATCTAGAGTTTGAGAGGTTCAAATAGAGAAGAAATCCATTTCGGGTAGCAAGGAGAAGGAACATCAAGCCTAGCATCTGTCTATCTAGCAAGAAGAAGAAACTTCAATAAGATTGAAAAGTGTTCTAAACCCTAAAACTTTGATTAAACTAGTTAGTGTATGTTGTATAGATTTGGTTGTGGGAGATCTTTGTGATGAGGAACTATGGTGGGTTCCGAAAGTATAAGGATAAATATTTGATAGAGATATGTGGTTAATATGTGTGTTATTGCATGAAAAGTTTTGTATTAAAAGATAAGGTTATGTTTTTGTAAACCCTAAGAGGAAATCATTTTCTAAGATATTATGGTCAAAGTGTTTAAACTAGTGGAAGATCCATGAGTTATATATATATATATAGTTATATGAGTCACGTCGATAATGTAAGTGAAACAAATGAAAAAAATGTGTTGTAGGAATTTGTAACGACCTTTTTGTTAAGTAAAGTATGTTCTTAAAAAAAAATTGATTTTTATGTTGGGATGGAAGCGTTTTAAAAAGCTTGAAATGTTGAGGGATATTAATATATGAACGTTTAAGTCTAGGAGATAAAAAATCTAAAATTTGAAAATTTTTAGAGTTCTGGTGACTTGGCGCGACAACACCGGTTTTAGTATAAAAACCTGGCGCAACAGTGTCAGGTCAGATATTTTTGGAATCTGCTTGTCTGGTATGCCAACGCCGGTTTAGAGTATAAACCTGGTGCGGTAGCATCGGGTCGGGTCAGTTGATTGGGTCGGTCAAGTTGGGTTTTTTAAAAAAATAATATAATTTTTAGGGTTCTAATTTTGATGTGTAGACATTATAAAATGTTCGAAATATTAATTTATGCATAAGAAGAATATGTAATTAAATTAAACTACTATGTGGGGTCCGTAAGTGACTAATTGGTGAATCGACTTATTAAAAGTGTAGGTCGCAGGAGAAGCGATAAAGTAAAGTTAACTTTAATCAACTAGTCAGGCAAGTATTCTATCCGAACTTATTTTTAAAGTTCTTTAATCAGGCAAGAATGTTAAATCATTAATATATCATTTGTTTTGTCTAGACCTTGATATGAGACATTGAATTAATAATAATTCTTTGAGGCTAAACCAAACTAAATTATTTTGGTGTGAAATCCTATATTAAAAGTTGATATGAAGAACCCTCATAGTAGGGGAATTTGATAATAAAGCATATGATTTCGGTTGACACAAAAATGTCTTTAGATGGTTATGTTGTGCACAATATATAGTACGATTAATTTATTTCATAGAGTACACATCTTGGATATTATTAGTTTTTGTGATTGTTAATGTTCTTAACGAGTATGTGGTCTTATGACATTTTAGATATTTTCAATCTTCGCGATTGTTAATGTTTTTAACGAGTTCACGGTCGTATGACCTTTCAGTAATAAAGTTAATGATTCTAAATCAAAGAAAAATGTTGTTTCTAGTTATTCAAACTACTTCACAATTATTGTTCAATTATTGAAGATTATTTGAAAATGATTATTCTATTCTTGAAATATTTTACCTTAAGTCTTTTTTATAATTGCAGAGAAAAGTAATTGCTCACTATTACTTAAAATAATATTTCAGCTAAACCAGAAAAGACCGAAAAATCCAGTAAAGATAAGGGAAAGGGAAAGGGAAAGGGAAAGGCACCCAATTAGAAATTATTAAGCTTATTTGTTACCTTTTTGTTTAGTAGTAAAGATGTAATATGACTTGATATTATTATATTTTGTAATTTGTAAAGGTTTAAGTGACTTGGGACTAGAGTAAGTCTTATTTTGTAAGAATATTGTATTTAAGTTATGATATGCATATATGTGGATTTGTGTGGTGTAGTACCGCGAGCACTATACCCAAGGTTAAAGGTAACTTGAATTTGGGGGCGTCACATACATAATTGCATAAGTAATTTGCTGAGTATGGCAGGGCCTACATCTAGATTGACACAATAATTTAAATCATTAGAATAGGTTCCCATAGAGGAATTATTCCTTTGGATTTTCTCTTTTATTAGTCTTTCAAATTTAGTGACTTTTGTTCTAAGTTCACATATATCTCTAAACACATGACCATTAAATTTCTTTCTAAATTTTAAATTTAAACCACCCAAGGCTAAATCTTCCATTTCAGATTCCCCTAATTATTCTAGGCATCTATTTTTTAACCTTTTAAACATTTCTAAGAAAGATTCGGCAGGTTCATCTGGCTTTTGTTTTAGTTTAGATAATTTTACAATGGAAATTTTAGGTTTTACCTCATAAAACTGTGTGTAGAACTATTCTTTATATTTTGCCCATGTAAAGGTTGTTCTACTTAATGAACTTGGAAACATTCTCAGTTTCATAAAACCATCATCGTCTAATTCTCCACACTAAAAAGGTAAACCTTCCAATGTGTTCTATAGTGGATCCTTCTTCTCTAGATAAGATGGTGAAGTCAGGTATTTTAAAGCCTCTAAGGAATTCATACGCCTAATCTATCCATTCAGGATATGGCTTTCTGTATGTTGGCCTTATGGAAAACCTTATGTTAGGTACACATATGTTCCTAACAATCTCTACTACCTGATCGATAAGTACATTTGCTTTGTTTATAGGTCCCATGTTAATATTTGGCCTTACGTTATTACCTACTTAAGGTATGTCTTTATGAACATACATTTGTTCTTCAAGCAAATGGTTATTAGTAGGTCTTTCATTATTAATCCCGAGTTCCACCTTTGGTTCAAAACCTCTCCTTAGGCCTAAAGGGACAACGTTTGCCCCGGTTGCCCTAAGGTGAGGCCTCTATCTAGATGTATTGTGTTATTCCTAGATGGTACAAAGAGATCTAGAAGGGGATTGAATAAATCTTTTAAAAAATTCAGATTAAAATTATTTACCCAATAATTATAAGTTAATCTGATTCAGTTAAGCACAATAGAATATTGTGTTTTATAAAACCCCCTTATGGATTGGATAAAGATCTTAGTTCTAATTTTAGTGATATGAAATTGTGGAAACCAGTTAGATGATATTGTAGTTATATAACAGTTGATATGACAGTTGTATAACATTTATATAGATTAATAAAGGACACGGTATTTTAAAGAGGTTCAGAGCTTAAACTACTCATAGTCCTCTTTTCCAGTTCACCGAGCAGGGATCATCCATTATAGGATCAGGTCACTTAGATTAGGTTCCTCTAAACCAATACAATCTCAGTTAGAGAACTGATTCCTTCATAACCAGGCGAGCACCCTATATCGACTTTTACAATCTCCCTCTAGAGAACTAATTCACTTAGAATCAGGTGAGTTCTCTGTCTCGACTTCATAACCTCCCTCTAAAGAATTGATTCACTGAGAATCAGACGAGCTCTCTGACTCGACTTCACAACCTCCCTCTAAAGAACTGATTCATTTATAATCAGGCAAGCACTCTGTCTCGTCTTTCGGATCACTTAGATCTCCCTACAGTTAAGTTTGAGGTGCTGCTAAATTGCATTTAAGCTTGTCTTTAGAATGTTTTAGCAGCGATGATTGATTTTTTTCTAAGGCGTAGAGTGGCTTTCCAAAACGTGTAAAGTGACATTTGGATTGTAGGTATACTTTGAGGTTTTTGACTTGTAAGCTTTATCCCATGTTATTGCTTGATCGATTGACAACTTTAAAGTCTGGAGATAACATTTATTTATAGATTTTTCTCTTGAAAAATGTCCGTTGGAAGTTACCGTTGATTTGTTTGGTATCTACCTCAAAAGTTTTCTAAACTTTGATACTGTTTAACAGACTGCTGTAACCGTTTAAGCTGTTAACTGTGTCAGTATATTGTGTGTTGTGACATACTTGGGTTTCCGCAGTATAGCGGTTGGAAACGCGGCTGATTGGACATTTTTCTTTCAGTCAACACCCTTTAAGGATATCCAAGTTAAGGGTGTGTTGGAGAAGTTTTTTGTCAAAACGGCTACTGACATGTTAGGAGTTACACTCTACGATACCAAATGTCTAGGATCTTAGAGTCAATCCTCAGACAAGTTCATTTTACGATTCTTGTAGCACTTCATCATTCTACGCTTCTTTATAGCTTAACACCACTCTACTATTCTTTGTAAATTAGTTGTCACGCTATGTTTTTTTTATAGTTCGACGTTATGTTCATTTGTCTGAAGTCGTTTTGCGATATTGGAGTTCCCTTCAGTTACTCTGCGATCTTGATATCTTCACATTCAGCTCGACGACACTGTCAGACTTGCTTAGTTTATTTTGCGATCTCAGTGAACTAAGTCTTCAACCTTGTGAATTTAGACTTTTAGTCTTGTTTAAGTTCTACACTTTATTATTTGGATCAACCTAACAAGTTTGATCCCTAAGTCATTATACAATGATTGACTCATTAAAAACATTACAAAATGATAAAACTTTCTTTCATAAGTCCTTGTACAATGATTAACTCTTTAAGAACATTACAAAATGATAAAACTTTCTTTCATAAGTCTTTGTCCTTGTTTTTCTTATACAAATATTCTTTAAGCTCTTTGTCATCATATAATTATTAAATCCAAAAGCAGTTTGACACCCCCAAATTCAAGACTACATAACCCAAACTTGAGTTATCAAAATACACAATAACTATTATAATACAGTACAAGTACAACAATACAATGCTCAATAATACACAACTAAGTCTTCACTATTATTGTCACACTATTTTATAATATGTGAAGACTACTACAGCTATCACTCGGACCATCACTCCATTCCCCAGCTAGACCCAACTACTCTTTCATCTCCTATTGAAGAATAATGGAATAAAAAAGAAAATGTGAGCTCAAATAGCCCAGTAAAAAATATCATGACTAAGATAATGATGAATAAATTATCAATAGTCTTCTATAGTGATGAGTTCTTGATAGAATACAATAGACAACAAATTATAGATCAACAACTGCAGCGAAATAATAGAATATAATAGATAATAAGTCTTCAACAAATATCTACAGGGGAATAAACATTCCATTAGAAGAATCATGTAGACTATGATGTCTACTAACTTCTCTTTTTCATAAAAATTATCAACAACTTTTATCATCTGAAATACCAGTGACCATGATCATGCTAAACAACAATTCTTCTTTGTCCCATGCCAATAGAACTTTCACCACGTGCCCTAAAAGACACTCAACAATAATATCGTCTTTGCCCTAAGCCAAAGACATTCACCAATCATATCATTTGTGTCCCAGGCCACATATATTTATCAATTATATTATCTTTGCACTTAGGCCAAAGATATTCACAACAACTTGATTCTTGATGATTAGAACAAATAGCAGTGATATAAATGAGGACAAAGAAAGAGGATAATTGTGACGACTCCAAATCCGGGTTCCATAATCTCGGGTTTGGTTCTCCACTGTACAATACTTACTAACAATTAAATACATAAATTGCATTTAAACTTCGCGGAATAATACAAAAGGTTCCTTATAAAAATGTTACAGTCCCAAGGTCGATTAACCTTAACATAAACATTAACAAATCTTAAGGGAATACAAAAGATTTACAAACAAAATTACATATAAGTAATTAATCAAGCATACATCAAACTAATCTAAGTTTTGGCTTTTCCTTTGCCTTTGTCTTGTTTAGAACATTCTGGCTTAGCTGAAATAAGTCATGATATAGCAAGAATGAGTAACTAAATAGCTCAACAAGTTTAAGAACAAATAGCATAAGATATATCATGATGAAAGGGAAATTAACTTCAGGATTTTCAACAATAGATAACAATTGTGAAAGAAATCAAGAATCAACTTATCATTATAAGAATGGATCGACTCTTTACTGCTGCGTGGTCTTTAAGGACCATGAACTGCTACTAAGGTAGAACAGACATTTATATATATCTGATTCCTCGAAAAATTAGTACTCGAGGGGATCAGCCTCTTGTACCATATGTATATGCATAATATTCAGATATCTTGCGCAAATTCGATTTCTCGAAAGATAAAAATCCCTCTTATTTAGGGTTGTTCATTCTTAGTATTACTATAAGAATCCGCATTAACCAATGGTTTGGATAAACTTTTAAAATATTCAATTTGATGAATTTAAACATGCATTTTCTAGCCGAAACAATTAGCTTAGACATTCTTAAACAGTTCTTGAATTAATGAACTATAACATTTGCAAAAACACTATGTGCGAATACAATATCAATAATGATGTGGAATAATTTTAGATAATTAATCCACTTTAAGCTCTGTCAAATAACTACGAGTGTAGATACTTGCTCAACAATAATTGAATTGCTCAATGTAAATAAAGTTGAAGAAAACTTGCAACAATAAATACAAGTTAAGGTTAAGAAGAACTTGCAACAATAAATACAAGTTAGGGTTAAGGAAAACTTGCCTCGTGCGTAGTCTACGACTATCTAATTCAATTTAATATTCTTTGAACGGACCTAACAATTAATCAGTTTGATCTTAAATTAGTATCATATACACATTCATATGATAACTTCTATACATCTTGCATTTTTACATTTAACCACATAATTATATAATTACGGTTATATAAACACATAGAAAATATTATTATTACTTGATAATATTTCAATCACGTAAAACCTATATTAATTATTTAATATAGTTCACACTCTTATATAATATTATTAACAATTTAATAATATTTTATTAGTCTTTTAATATTATTAATCATTTAATAATATTTTATTAATCTCTTAATATAATATTTTATTAATCTTCTAATATTATCAATCATTTAATAATATTTTATTAGCCTTATAATATTTTTAATCATTTAATAATATTGATTCATTTACTAATATTATTATTTATTTAATAACATTTTATTGACTTATTAATATTATTACCCATTTAATAATAATAATTTAATCTAATACTAATATTATTAACTATTTAATAATATTTTAATAACTTATTATTATTATTAACCATGTAGTAATATTTTAATACTCTTTAAATATTATCAATAATTAACTTTTAATTGGGTTAACCTTAGAATTTATTTTAAATACTTGTTTTAATTTAATTTTTCAAAGAAAACCCGACCCGGACTGCCCAAAAACTGCTAGGCAATGCACTCAGGCGCAACTGTGCCTGTCCCGAGCGGAGGTGCACTTGGCCAGCTCCTCCGAAAGTCAACTTTTTGACTGTCCGACCCTCCGACGCTCCGACAGGACTACCTGACCCTTCGATTCGGGCGCAGCTACGCTCGTCCCGACAGCTATAACTTCTTTATTTTTTCACATTTTTTAAAGATTCATGTTGGGTTTTCTTAAAGACTCATAGAGGTAACTTTTTAGCCATAGAAATTATTTTTCCAACTTTTATATTTCAAAATACAACATTAAATACCATATGATCAACTAAGGTTTTACCGGTAAAACTCAATATGGACATTTCTACCATTTTCATGCATAGCACACATACCAAAACATGATTTAAACATATCAAATCATGAATATACATATATTATATTTTTTAAGACTTCTAGACCACCAAAACAAGATTTGATCGGTTAAAAGATACATTTTAACCATTCAAATCATATCTAGACTATAAAAATGAACAAAGGAATGGTTAGAGCATTTTTGAACCTTATGGTCTTGGATGCTCTTCTTCTTCTCCTTCCAAAGTATGTTGTGAAGCTATTTGACATTCACCAAGCTCTTTAACTAGCACTATCCTTTAACTCCCGAGGGTTTCTCTCTATTTTCTCTCAGCAAAATGAGCAAACTCTCTAACACTTACTCAAGGCTCTTATTTATAGCCAAGAGTTAACATCCAAAATGTAGACATATATATTCTATATGTATACAAATCTCCTAGCTCATCTTATCATTTAACTTCAACTTAGCTAAATTTTAGGGATTTTCTTACATGAGAGGACTAGGGTTGGTAGGAGTTGTTCACTAACTATGGTACTCTTCCAACATAAAACAAGCAACAATAAAATTTGAAATCCACCCCAAGTGGGCCCCACTATATCTGGCCAAAATGGCCTTTTCTTGGCCATTTTTCCTTTATATATATATATATATATATATATATATATATATATAACCATTGACCAACATTTTGACATCCTATTGGGCTCCACTTTGGACTTAGGAATTAAATATATTGGGCTCATCCATTTAATTTGGTTGGACTCAATTTAATTATCACATTGGGCTAACATTAAATAACCTATGTTACATTTAATTAAAACAAACATTAAGCTAGTTTAATTAATTACATGGACTACCATGTTAAATTAATTTGACCTAGTTTAATACTTCATTTGGATTTAAAAATATAATCCAATTAGACTTGCTTTAATTAATTATAACACCTTGCTTTATTGCTTTAAATAAATATACGCATACGCAAGTATATTCATTCAATTATCTAATGCACAATTAATTTGTACAAAAATTTTAATTCATTGCTAATTATTTCATAAATGTAATTATAATGTCTAATAGAATTCGTGGTCATTACAATAATAGGATAAACAATAAACATTAGAAGTTTATAAAATTTACTTTATATCTAGAGTCAAATAATGTTCAAATTTTCAATATGATGTGGAGTCAAATTCAAAAATTATATTCAAGATCCATAGTTCAAAAATAACGGTTAAAATTCAATATAAATGTTTTGATAAATAGAAAGGTTCATGTGAAATGATATTAAATGAAGCGCAAACTATTAATTATTTAGAAATTTTACCGAACAATACTTACCATAGTAAATTTAAGAATATGAAAGAAAATGATATCTCTTACCTTATCACGTGACTGTATACTGTTTTCTATAAAATTAATCAACCTATAATTATATATAATTTAATTACTAACTACCACATATAAATTTCATTGTGTACACTAACTCATATATTATGAAATTATCAAAATTGTTTATAGAATATAAATTTGTGTAGTGTACAGAATAAAATATAATAACTCCCAAAATAGGTTTTTGAAATAATATTTCAAAATAAAATCTTCTAAATAAAACTTTTCAATATAAATCTTCTAAAGAAAGAGTCTTATAAAAGAAGATTTGTGATTACCGTGTGAAGTGAGTATTTGTACAAATATTACTCTTTAAAGAAAAGACTCGCTTGAGAAATTGTTTCACTTCTTTTGGCTTTACCAAAATTTTAGAGTAACCTTACTATATTCAAGGTATACCCACAATATATCAGTAGGAGAAGATAAATGAGTGAGGAATTCCTCTACTGGAGTTCCCCTTTAATACACAATTTTCCTACCTACCGTGCTAAATTTTTCTTCTTCCCTCCTCCATCCATATGCAAATTTTCTTTTTCCAGGCCAATAAGAATGAAAAATGAGTAAACTTATTATTTAGGTGGCCCCCAAATGTATTTTTCCACGTTTTCTCTCGGTTTTTCTTCCTTTTCCCAAAAATTCTTTCTTCCTTTATTAAACATTCTCCACCATATACTCCCCCACAAAAACTTATTATATTCTCCCACCAATACACAATTGGAGTATCAATCTCAAGTGTTGTTCATCAATAAAGACAACAACAAAATGATCTAGATATTCCTTAAATATCCTATTCATCAAGCCATGAAATTTGCATGAGCATTGGTTAGTTCAAAAGGCATGATTAAGAACTCATAACACCTGTAGCGAGTTCTGAAGGCAGTTTTTAGAATGTCATCAGCTTTAACCTTTAACTGATGATTTTCAAAATGAAGATAAATCTTCGAGAAATGTTGTGCACCCTACAATTGATCAAACATGTCATCAATTCGAGGTAACGGATACTTGCTTTTTATAGTGACATGATTCAACTCTCGGTAATCAATACACAGTCTCATACTCCCGTCTTTCTTTTTAACAAAAAGAATATTAGCACATCAAGGCGATGCACTCGGACGTATGAAACTAGTATCTAACAATTCCTGTTGTTGGACTTTTAACTCTTGAAGTTCAATGGGAGCCATTCAATATGGGGCTTTGGAAATAGGCTTAGTACCGGGTTCAAGATCAATACATAATTCAATTTCACGATTTGGGGGTAAGCAGTTCCTTGAGAAAAATGTCAAAAAACTCATTAACAATGGGAATATCATTCAAATTTGACGTGTTTTTGTTCAAATAAGTGACATGAACTAAAAAAAAGCTTGACACCCATTTTTTAATAAACGAATGACTTTATGGTTGTAAATAATAGTTATTGATTTTAATGGTTTAGTTGCTGAATTTGCATGACAGATTGATTAGGAATATGAAAACTAATGATCTTATGAAAATAATTAATTTTAGCACGACGGTTGGTTAACCAATCAATTCTTAAAATCACATCAAATTCATGCATTTTTAAATAAATAAGGTAAACGAGTAATGTGAGATTGTTGATTTGAATTAAGCAAGATTTATATATAATAGATGTAATGGTTATTTCTCCTAATGGAGTTTCAACTAATAAGTCAAAGTGTAAGTTTTCAGGGATTAAGTTTAAACGTTGGGCACATGTAGGTGAGATAAAAGAGTGGGTAGAGTCAATATCTAACAGGACATAGACTTCACAAGAGTTTATGAGTAGCTTACTGATTATCACCTCGTTCGGGTTTTGTGCTCTTTGGGATATCACAACAAAAGCTCTCTTTTGAACCACATATTTTTCTTTGTTCGTGCTAGCTTTTGGGGCCATCATTGCAGTTGGACTTGATTTTGTAATAGGAAAAATTCGAGCAATATGACCTTCCTTCCCACAACTGTAGCATAACTTGGACTGCTGAGTACAGTTCAGGCTGATGTGACCCTCCTGACCACATTTGTAGCATCTTATTGGTGGTCGATCCCCTCCCCTTGAAACTGGTGCCGATTCTTGTGTTGGTGTTACTGCCATTCCATAATCATGGATTCATCTCTTCTTCTTGAAATTATTTCTGTTTGATTCATCTCTTTTGTTGTTTGGGTTAGGATTACCACCGAAGTGGTTACCATTTATGGCATGATAATTGCCTCCTTTTTGGTTATCGTTATTTCGGTGATTGTTGTTGTTGTTGTAATTTCTTTCTCTCTATTGGCCATTTCCTCCTGGTTGCGGTGTTTCATTTTCTAGCTCCATTGATTGAGCCTTATCCAGGATATCTGAATATAGATTAAATTTATAAGAAATGAGATGTCGACGAATTTTTAGTTTTAAACCTCTCAAAAACATTCGACTCATGCGCACTTCATTGTCCGCCAAGTGGGGCGTAAATCGGAATAGTTCAGCAAATTTAGCCTCTTACTGCGAGACAATCATGTTCCCTTGCTTCATGCAACTTGAAAAACTTCACCTCTTTCATACGACGGATACTTTCTAGAAAGTATTTCTCATTAAACAACTCCTAAAATTCAGCCAGGACATCTCAAGCGCTAAGCGATGGGTTCGTTTTACTGATTCCCACTAGTGATTTGCCTCTCATCGAAACATGAAGGTGGCGAATGAAACCTTTTGATCGTCGGCACGACGCATGTCATCAAGTATTTTTATCATCTGTTTGATCCATGCCTCTACCTTAAGTGGGTCCAACTTTCCATGAAACTCAGGTGGTCCTAACTCCTTGAATTGCTTGACAGTGACCATTCGAGCATTGCCAACATTTTCACCGGTAGGAGTTCCTCTCACTTGATTTTGCATGAATTGCATGAAGTTTCTAAAGAAACCATTATAATTTACATGGTCACCCGCTTTATTTTTCGAGACTGCAGGAAGATTATTTGTAGCTTTTTGGTTCTTAACCACATTTGTCTCGGGCATTAGATAGTTCATTCTCTGATTTTTGGATGTCATTCTTAACTGTGGTCACAAACTAAAGGTTAGTTAAATAAACTGAATAGTCACTTCTTATCATCACATCCAAACTGACTCATTAGATAACAAAAAATAATTTAGGTAAGACACACTAGCGACTAATTTTATTCGTCACTCCCCTCTTAGTTCTAATCCTAGATTTCCATTAAAGACCATATCTTTAAGCTCTGATACCAACTGTGACACCCCCAAATTCGGGACTACACAGCCCAAACTTGAGTTGTTAAAATACACAATAACTATTACAATACGGTACAAATACAACAATACAATGCTCAATAATACACAATTAAGTCTTCACTATTATTGTCATACTACTGTACAACATGTGAAGACTACTACAGTTATCACTCGGACCTTCACTCCATTTTTCAGCTAGACCCAGCTACTCTCTCATCTCCTGTTGAAGAACAATGAAATAAACAGGAAAGGATGAGCTCAAATTGCTCAGTAAAGAATATTATAACTAAGATAATGTTAAATAAATTATCAATAGTCTTCAACAGTGATGAGTTCTTGATAGAATAAAATAGACAACAAATTTTAGATCAACAACTGTAGCGTAATGATAGAATATAATAGACAATATGTCTTCAACAAATATCTGCAGCTTAATAAGCAATCTATTAGAAGAATCATGTAGACTATAATGTCTACTAACTTATCTTTTTCAAAAAAATCATCAACAACTTTTATCATCTGAAACACCAATGACCATGATCATGCCAAACAACAGTTCTTCTTTGTCCCATGCCAAAAAGAACTTTCACCACGTATCCTAAAAGACACTCAATAATAGTATCGTCTTTACCTTAGGCCAAAAACATTCATTCCCATGCCACAGATATTCATGAATTATATTATTTTTGTACCCAGGCTAAAGATATTCACAACAACTTGCTTCTTGATTATTAGAACAAATAATAGTGATATAAATAAGGACAAAGAAAGAGGATAATAGATAAATAATAGACTTTAGAAGTTTACAAATTTTACTTTGTCTAGAGTCAAATAATGTCTAAATTATCAACATGATGTTGAGTCAAATTCAAAAATGATATTCAAAATTCATAGTTGAAAAGTAATGGTTAAAGTTCAATAGAAAGATTCAGATAAATAGGAAGGTTCACGAAAAATGATATTAAATGAAGCACAAACTATTAATTATTTCAGAAATTTTACCGAACAATACTTACTATAGTAAATTTAAGAATATGAAAGAAAATGATATCTCTTACCTTATCATGTGACTGATTACTGTTTTCTATGAATTTGATTAACCTATAATCATATATAATTTAATTAGTAACTAACACATATAAATTTCATGATGTACACTAACTCGTATATTATGAAATTATCAAAAGTGTTTATATAATATAAATTTGTGTAGTATACAGAATAAAACATAATAACTCCCAAAATAATTTTTGAAATAATATTTCAAAATAAAATCTGCCAAATTAAGTTTTCTAAAAATAAATCTTCTAAAGGAAGAGTCTTACAAAAGAAAATTTGTGAATGCCGCGTGAAGTGAGTTTTTATGCAAATATTACTCTTTAAAGAAAAGACTCACTTGAAAAATTATTGCACTCTTTTTGACTTTACCAAAACTTCAGAGTAACCTTACTATACTCGAGGTAAACCCATAATATATCATTAAGAGAAGAGAAAGGTGTCAAGAATTCTTTTACCAGAGTTCCCCTTTTATACACAATTCTCCCACCTACTGTGCTAAATTTTCCTTCTTCCCTCCCCCACCCATAAGCAAATTTTCTTCCTCCTGACCAATAAGAATGAAAAAGGAGTAAACTTATTATTTAGGTGGTCCCCAAATGTATTTTCTTGCATTTCCTCTATGCTTTTCTTCCTTCCCCCAAAATTTCTTTCTTCCTTTATTAAATATTCCCCACTATATACTCCCCCATAAAAACTTAATTATTATATTCTTCCACCAATACATATTTTATTCTCTCCAGCTCTTTTTATTAGACTTTTAATTTCTTCCTACCTTATTAGACTTTTCCCACATTTATTATTTATAGTATCCAAAATACCAACTAACAATACAATAATTTAAGTAATGTTACAATAGTGATAAGAATAATATAAAAGTAAATAAGTAAAAGGAAAGAACACGTTATTGTAATAATTATTAATTTAATAATGTAAAATACAGTGCATGTGCTACTGTATCAATTATTGGTTCAATAATATAAACTACAATACAATAACAATTATTGATTCAATATTGTAAAATACTGTGTAACAATAATTATTAATAAATATTGTGTAGTAGCCACTTTATCAGATCAATATTATAAAATATTGTGCAATACCTTGTACTATTGTGTAATACCGCGTGCTACTGTAGAATACAGTGCGGTACAGTAAAATACCATGAAATATAGTATACTACTATTCTTTTATCATTAGTTATTTTAACAGCTAAAAGTGATAGTACCGTTGACCATTTTTATTTAAAAAGTTAATGCTGTCATTTTATATATCCGACATTATTTCGTTGTGGAGTCCACCAATGATTGGTTATTTTAGCGCCGTTGTACGAATATTCCTGGCAAATCGAATATTCTCCGGTAGAACGAATATTTCCCGACATAATATAATTTGCACATAACGTCCTTAACTTATAACTTTTATCAATATAACACCTTACTGTTTTAGAATAATATATAAAGAAAAATTAAATTTATTCAATAAAACTCGGAGTCTTACAAGCAAGGGTTAAAATATAAATGCACTAACATATTGGATTCGCCAGGCCCATATGTGGACCTTGAGGCAGTAGTTTGGGGTGGATATGTAATGATAAGTAGATTTTATATATATTTATTAAGTATTTTTAAACTTAATTAGTTGTGAATTTTTAAGTATTTTTAACATTTTAAGTAATTTATATGTTATTATGTGTTTTTATTATTTTTATTTATTTTTAATTTCACTTTGTAAGAAAAATATATGTTAATGACATTTTCGTAATAAACTGAATAAGTCAGCTTCAGTGCATGGTGCAGGAATTGAAGGAATCATTATATGCAGCACGACGACGCCGTTTGGTAGAAGATTATCAGCATCCGCGCAATGCGCAAACGTCCATGAAATGAAAAAAATACACGCGCAATGCGCGAGGCCAAGCAGTTGATCTTTTGCACGTGAAAATGAAGTGGACGTGTAGCAGCTTGTTTCTTGTTTCTTGTTTCTTTCCCACAACTTGGAATTTATTTTAGCAATAAACAGGCGTGGCAACAGATTTGTTTAATGTAAAGTTTCAGCGTGTGGGTCCAACTACAAAGGTGGTTTCCAAGGCAATAAATTAAATAAATTCAATTGCAATTTAGAATAGAAAAATAAATAGGAATTTTATATTTATTTTATTTTGTATTTTAAATCCTATTAAGGTTTAGGAAGTATAATTCCTATTAGGGTTAGAAGGATTACGTAGCCTATAAATAGATGGCTTGAGATACAATGGAGGATATATCTTTTGCTAGAAAATTATCTCTTTTATTCTTTGTTATTTTTCATAACTATGTGTAGCTAAATTATTTTTCTTGGTTTACATGATTGAAGCTATCAAGATTAATACACTTTGAGATCTAATTTATTTTAACTGTTCAATTTATATTTTGAGTATAGAATATTTTTCTATATTTATTTATATGATTGATTCGTTTAATCGCTAGGAGGCCTACTAGTTTATTATTCACATTAATCTACTACTAAATTAAATATCAAATCCGTAATTATTTGGTCACTTTAATTTATGAAGCAACTAAGATTAATAATTATTTTACAGATCAAAAGATTTTTATATCTTAGGAAGAATATTCATCTAAATTAAATACAAATGCTTGGCTTGTGTTGTTTAGTTCAACGATCTCTCTATGTCTTAAAGTTGCTACTAGGTTAAATTTTTAGCTTTTGTCTGAGGTTATTTAGTAGTAAGAGTTATTTAGATCGTTTGTTTCTGCTTAACTAAAAATAAAGAGAGATAGAAAAATTATTTGAATGAGAGTAATTATTACACGTTGAATATTTAAAATATGGATTGATCTATTCTTGCGTCAATGATCAGTTGTAAATTTTTGATGGTGGATGTTAACTTAAACCAAGGCATAATTATTTTAGTTAATTTTATTTAAATTATTTCTTTAATTAAAAACCCCCCAATTCTAGTTTACAAAATATAAAATTAAATTAATCATTTTCTGTGGGATCGACTCTTGCTTGCACTACTACATAAATATTTTTCAAAGTAAGATTTTATTTTTGGGTGCTTGCAACAACCTACCATGTAACCATGTATGGCTAGGTCTCATATACTAGCAAGGTTGTCCAATAACTTAGCGGGTGATCAAGAATTACCCTATTAGGTTGTGTAAACGTGTTATTGTCATTTGTTGATGACACTGGTTGTATGCTCATTCTTAAGATATTCGGGATTTTATCAGTCTGTTTATTTATGACATTCATGCATTTTTTTTCTCAAATCATGTATTTCTTGTTGTAAATCTGATGAAGTTTTAAGAGGACCATTTAATTGGTTCTCTAGGTTCTGAACTTGAACCTCCTCTCCTTTTGGATTGCTATCATCAACGTGATGACGTACCATTGTTCACAACATTTCTAATTACTGGTCCTACCGATCGAGTGTGCCAATTTAACATGTGGGCAAAAAACCAAATATTAGTTTAACGTTAATGTTAAAAATTACTTTTTGAAAATAAAAAATTCAATAAGAAAATTATTTATTAAGAACCAAGCAATTGTGTATTCAATACTTTATACTCAAGGACTTTTTGGAATACAGAACAACTCGTACAATTAAAACAATTACACTATTATAATTTTTAGTAACACGAGACCTAAAATTATTTCTAATTATTTCAATTTCAATAACACTGTATTGGTAATTGTTTACACAGACTAAAACTAAGTTAATTCCTACCTTATAAACCTCCTAGTGGTGCGCCTAACAATTATCTAGCCCTATTTTTAAGATAAAAATTCTGAAAAGAGTTGTTTTGTTGATTTGTTGATGATGAGTTTTTTTTCTTCGTTTTTTTGACTGGGATGTGGCTTCTTTATAATTTCCTACATCTTGATAATCGGTATAACTTCCCTGCCCATTATCCTTTCAACTTTCTGAAACTGTAGATAGTCAGTTCTTTAACTGCTTCAATTCATTCGTCACGAGTCGTTATTGACACATATCATTATTGTATTGGTCTCATAATAATGCTCATAAAATTTTTAATAAATATTTGTGAACTTTCATAATTTAAAAATTATTTAATTTTTTAGCTTTTTAATTATATTTTATCAATAATCTAGTAAAATATGAGTGCTCAACAACTACACAAATCTATTTACCGTGCATGATTTCTTTTGGGAATTGATACTGGTAGAGGTGCAAATGATCTCAAGTCGATCTGAACACCCTAATGCTCAAGCTTGACTCGAATCAGAAAATTTGTGTTCAAGTTCGACTTGAATTCGAAATAATAATTTCTATAGCTGCTCAAGTTCAACTCGATGAATTACTCGATACTACTCGGCTTAGAGTTACTCAACTCGTTTTCACAATGAGTAATTCGCGAGCCTCTATTCGAGCTCGAGTCTGAGATGGATCACACCAAAATGAGACTTAAAAATGAAAACTTAGAAAAACTTCAATTTCATTTATATATAAAAATACATATGTTGCAAAAATTACAATGATAAATATATAATATTAATTATGCTATAATACAATTTCTAGTAACATCATTATATTTATTCAATTTCGTACATCGAACCCTAAACGAGTAGAGTTCATCGAGTAAGGATCGAATATGGATTAGATGAAGACAGTGTACTCGAACCCTAAAACGAGTGAATGTTGTATTGCTCACATTCGAGTTCAGTCTTATAATCCCAGAAACGAGTTTGACTCATATTCGACTCAGATGCCTACCGAATTCGAGTCTCGAATCATATTCTCAGGTCGAATTCGAGTCGGGTATCGAATAACTTGGACCGATTTTCAGCCCTAGCCATTGGAAAAAAAGAAGAAGAAGAAGCTATGACACCTGTACACAATACGAATGTAGCTACATGTCGAGGGAGATGGAGGAGAGATACGAGTCAGGGTAAAGCTGTCAAGAAAATAAAAACAGCCCTGTACCCAGTCTTATTTGTCTCAGTTAATATCAATTGCCAAAAAAATAATAACTCACAAATTGTTTAAGGGTCCGCTTAATGTGTGTCATAAGAGCACACATTAGGCGCGGAAAACAAGAGATGGGACCCGCTAAAAATTATTTCTTTATATAGTTGCACTGAATTCAATACATGAGGTCCACTAGTATATTATTTTTTTATACATTGAATTCAGTGCGCCTACATAAACAAATAATATTATATATTATTTTTCGCGCTTAATGTGTGCCCTAAAGGCACACATTAAGAAAATCCATTGTTTAATAGGTGATAGAAATTTGAAGTTTTGACTCAAAGTAGCAGTAGTAACAGCAGTCGCTTAATTCCCGTTACTTTTCGGGCCCACGAAATCCAACCAGGCCTAACACATGCACCTACCTAGTAGCCCATCCATTAAATATAATAAAAACCATAACTATAACAAAAAACAACACTTCACACTGAACTGAACTCCCCCTTTGTCCTCTCTCGCTCCCAAATCTCTCTCTTTTTCTCTCTCCTCTTGACTACTTCCAATCCTCCACCCTTAGCCTACGCACCACCTCCCCTCCGCCGCTCGCCGCCGCACAATGGGAAAAGGCTCCAATCTCTCCGACGGCGTCCTCAAAAAAATCATGCTCTCCTACACCTACGTCGCCATCTGGATCTTCCTCTCCTTCACCGTTATCGTCTACAACAAATACATCCTCGATCGGAAACTCTACAACTGGCCGTACCCAATTTCTCTCACCATGATCCATATGGCCTTTTGCTCCACCCTCGCATTTCTCGCCATTAAAGTCTTCGCCGTCGTCGAGCCGGTGACGATGTCGCGCGAGGTTTATCTCTCCTCTGTGGTTCCGATCGGAGCACTTTATTCGATTTCCCTCTGGCTGTCTAATTCGGCCTATATTTATCTCTCCGTTTCGTTTATTCAAATGCTCAAGGCGTTAATGCCGGTTGCGGTTTACACAATCGGGATCTGCTTCAAAAAGGAGAACTACAAATCGGAAACTATGGCGAATATGATCTCGATTTCGATTGGGGTTGCAATTGCGGCATATGGGGAGGCGAATTATGATGTGTTTGGTGTTATTCTGCAATTGGGTGCGGTTGCATTTGAGGCTACCAGGCTTGTGATGATCCAGATCTTGCTGACATCAAAGGGTATTCAGTTAAATCCCATTACTTCGCTTTATTATGTAGCTCCTTGTTGCTTGGTTTTTCTGTTTGTGCCCTGGGTTTTTGTTGAGTACCCTGTTTTGAAGGAGACTTCTAGTTTTCATTTGGATTTCGTTATTTTTGGGACTAATTCGTTGACTGCATTTGCGTTAAACTTGGCTGTGTTTTTGCTGGTGGGGAAGACTTCGGCTTTGACCATGAATGTTGCTGGTGTGGTGAAGGATTGGCTGTTGATTGCGTTTTCGTGGTCAGTTATTAAGGACACTGTGACTCCTATCAATTTGGTTGGGTATGGGTTGGCGTTTTTGGGTGTCGGGTATTATAATCATGCCAAATTGCAGGCTATGAAGGCAAAGGAAGCGCAGAAGAAGGCACAGCCACAAGGGGGTAATAATGATGAGGAAGGTGGGAGGTTGTTGGAGGAGAGTGAAGGGAATGAAGATGGACCGGGGAAGAAGACCGATTCAGAGGACTAATTTTGATGCTGATGAGTTGGTGGAAAAGGAAAATCTTTGAAATGGGTTGAAATAAAATGGCATATGAGGAAAAGAATTGGGAAATGATGGGTTTTAGCATTTGCTATTCGGATAGATTTGAGGTTTTACATAATGATGATCTACATTTAGTTTATTAATTATGCTCTGTTTATCATGTTTCTTGATGATAATATTACGATGCTCTGTTTATTCTGTTTCTTGATGATAATAGCGGAATCAAGTCTGAGTTTCTTGCTTGTAGTAGTGCCAGTGACACTTCTATGTAGTTTGGTAAAGTAAGAATCTTGAATTATTCCTGCTATCTAATTTTATTTAATATTTTTTTGGCTATTTTTCTTTGTTTTGTGAAGAACATAATGCATGTGTAAGGATTTATTTTTCATGCTTATTAACTAATGCCCATGATGACCTTCCTTTCACATGTTTTGGTCAGCAGCTTTCCTTTGGCAATTTTGTTTGTTGGAAGTTGGAACAATCATGTGATGAAGGTTTGGATGTTGCTTTTCTTGTTCGACTTGATGATCTGCTTTTACGGAAAATATTAATTAAAATCCAAAGTGGAGAGAGATTTTAAACTAAGATTTCGAACAATAAAGGGTAGTTTAATTAATAAATAAATAAATAAATAAATAAATAAATTCCATGGAGATGAAAGACATGGCGCTGTTATTGCTCGACTGAGTTTCGACTCTTGAAGTTCAAAGCATAAGTATAAACTTGTTAACAAAATTAATATGCAAAATCAATAAATGATAGAAAATAATATTCTTGATTTTTATTTGGCATGCATTCATTATGATATCTAAACTAGGAGTCTCCTTCACACGACGTGATGAAACGTAGGGCTCTCTAGTGGAAGGAGGGGAGGGAGTATTAGTGAAAACTAGGTGCCATCTGCTAAACAAGTTGTAAAATATGAAAGGTAGTAGTACTTCCATAGTCTGCTAAACAGTGGTAATACAAGAAAGGTTACTGTCATGATTCAAAGAGTAACTAGCTACAGCAAATTTTAAGGATTCCTCATCTCACAAAAAATCTGCCGACTTGAATCCCGAACCAGCCTAATCCTCTGAAAAAACTTGGCCGGCTCAACGATCAAAACCTGTGGGCTGACCCGACTTGAAAATATTCGATAAAATATGAGAATTACGTGAGATTTACAAGGCGAGAGACATTCTCCAAGCTTACTCAATATGTTTGAAATTGTTTAAAAATTGTGATTATTGATTTTGATTATTACTTTTATTTATAATCAGTTTTAAAAAAATAATTTATATTTGATAAATAAAAAAGTACTTAAATTAGTAAAAGGAGAAAAGTGTTTGGTATATAAAAATTTGATAATCACTTATTTCAAATATAAATTACTAAAAATGAATGTTTTGAGAAAAAGATGGACCATGGATGTAATTACTAAAATAAAAAGGGATAAATTAGTAATATACTTGATCAAATATGATTATTAGATTTAGTGAATAATTAGAAGTTCCAAATTGAGGTTCTGGTTATTTTTATAAAAAATAATTTTAAAATTAGATTATCAAACACGTTTGTTGAAGACTGATTCTGTCGGGCAGTCTTGCTGGCCGTCCGGTAAGAATACCTGCACAAAAGTCCAAACGGCTTGGGCTGTTTGTGGACTCCTCCGGTGTGAATGTTAGTGGAGGTATCGGAAAAGTCAACAATGGAGGTTTGAGTATCTAGTATTGCAAAATAGTGCGTTACCCGTCTCTCCATTATCAACTGAATATTTATACTGCATACCTGAATAACGGTTACCTAGTGTAACGATTTTGTCCATTACACTAGGTAGTTATGATGTATGTCTGGTTCATCTTCCACCCACGTGCTGTAAGCCCAATAGGAAAGCTACCAGGCTGACGGTCTATTGGGCCTAGCCCAATGTGAATTCCCGGATCAGGCCTGGTTAAATATACATCTTAACATTGCCCCCCACTCCTCCAGTATATGGATGTGCTGGGGGAGTAGAATGAAACCTTCCGAAGAGAAAAACCTTCATCGGGAGCCCGGGGGCATAAGTCCGATGGGAAAATGTCATTCGGGAATCCGGAGATATCAAACCGAAGATAAAAGTTCTATCGGGAGCTCGGAGGCATCAGACCGATTAGAAAGCTTTTGGATAAGGGCTTGAGCCTTTATAATTAGGGTTTCAAGCTTTGGGCCCTTATGTAACAATCAAGCCCAAGACAACTTCTGTCTCATCATATGCATTGGTTTGTACACAAATGCGTGAGTTATACCAAGTACTCAGTAAATTATATACCACTTCAAATTTTCGTTTTCAAGAGGGTTGATCAACTCTGCAAATATCGATTGAAACTTGAACATATATAAATATTAGAATAAGTCGTAATAAGTATTTATTGATAACTCTTCAAATATATAAGATATTTTGCAGCAAAAATAAAACACTATATATTGATAGATATAATACATAGAAAAGGAAAAGGAATCTAATGTTATGTTAAAGCTCGGTCTGATTCACCCAAAGTACTTCCCGGCCTGTTTCACCTAAAATCCGGTCCAACCTATCAATTTTGTTTCTTTACTACTTTAATTCTCTCACTATAGACGAAAAATTCCTCTTTGTGACAACTCATTCAATAAACCAAATAAAATTAGCGTTTTTCAATACGTTCATTAATGCATGTTTGTTTAATAAAGAAATTTATGAAAACACATTGAGTAATGTAATATATAAGAATTTTTGTTGCCTAGCTAGCAACTTACACTTTTTGCAAATATTTCATTGCATTTTCATTTTAATAAATACTTAACGTAAAAATTAGAAAGTCATTTCTAAACTAATACTAATAATATTTTTTTTATTAATGATAGTATATAATAATACAATATCTTTAAAATTCTACAATATTTTAATTCATTATTGTAATTTGTAATTTGTAATTTGCAACTTTTAAGTTGTAATACATTATTTCTAATTAATATAACAATTAAGTTTAAAATTTTAATTAGTATTTTTATAATATTTAAAATTACTAAAAAAAATTGAATGAACCAACTTGGCCTGGCCTACAGACCTCAGCAGGCCCCATTTTCAAGCGCCAAGCCCGGTCTGGCTTGGCCTATAAGTAGAAAGTCAAAGGCCTAGTCTGGTCAACCGCTAAGGCCTCATAGGCCAGGACGGGCCAGGGCCGACCTGTTGTGTATGACTAGACCTACTATATATTTAAGTCATTTAATCTCATAAAAATTATTAAAAAATAAAGTGTTATAATTTTTTCGAAATTTCTTTAAAAGGTATGTGTTGCAATGTTTGTGGGTCATGAGAGTATATAAGACAAAATTATGATGTCATATCATATTTATTTTTTATATCTCAAATAAATAGATAAGATCGTGTTAAAATGTGTCAACCCGTTATTAACAAGTGTTAAATCCATCTAAAAATCATGTTAAACGTATTGATCTGTTTATAACACAAAAATTATTTATACTTAATATTAACTCTCTTTTATTTGTCATGTTCGTGGTGTGTCATATTACCAAGTCGTGTCTCAAATGGTAAAAACAACCCTTTTACTTTTCCTTTAGTTTTATTTTAGTCATTATATAATTTGTATTTCATAATTGTCTCTGTATAATTTTGTATACGAACATTGTTGTCCTTTGTAAGTGTGAAATGTAATGACATGACATTAAAGAAAAAAAACTAAATGTCAATATGAAAATTTTGAATTGTTTTTAGTTTTTTCTTTTATTCCTTCTTACCCATAGTATAACTCAAAATAAAAACTTCATAATCAGTTTCATCCAATCCAATCTTTATGCACAAAATTTTAATAATTAATTTTCAATATAAAAATAAAAATAACACATCAAAACTAAAATTCAAAAATATGTATTTTTATAATTAATTTATACTTGAAAAATGAAAATAAAATTCAAAAAGAAAAAAAATCCAATCTTTAATTCTTTAGGGACTTAATTGTTAGGAGACGTCCAATTTATTATTATTATTCTAAAAAAAAGATGCAAAAGAAAAAGAAAAAAAATATAGAAAGGAAAATGAAAAGAATAAAAAGAAAAAGAAAAGAAGAAATTCAAACACGTACTTTATGCTAGCATAGAATATAGTGCGGTTTGATCTGGTTGAAAGCCCCTTACATAAAACCGTTTGGGTGCGACTTGACACATCCAAATTTGAAATTTGTTTTATGATTTTATTTGGTTTGATTTCAATTTCAAAATCAATTGATATAGTCAACAATAATATTTAAAAAATAAAAAATGATGAGTTGTATGATCTTGGTCACCAGGCATTTCACACGTTTATTTGATGCAATATAATGTAAAGATGAAATGATACAATACTAGAAGACAAGAAGAAAATATTTTATTAGAAGGCAAAAAGCAAACATTTTTCTTTTCTTCTTTTATTTTCTTGTTAATTTTTTATTTTTTTTTTTAATTTTGATAACCCAACTCATGTCTAACACAGTCATAGGTTACATTTTGCTTCTGAGTTTTAGACAGAAAAAAAAAGAATAAAAAACTTAAGTAGAATATAAAATAAAAGAATAAAAAACTTAAAGTTTTTATTTATGTTGTTTCTGAGTTTTTAATAGAAAAGAATAGAAAATTTAAATTTTTTATTTTCTTGTGTTTTTGAGTTCCAATGAAAATAAAATAAAATAAAATAAAATGATCATTTTTTACAAATTAATCATTCTATTAGACGTGAGAAAATTTATATGTACAAAAAATATAATACTAAATATATTCATTCATAAGCTTGTTAGATGTATAAAAAATATAATACTATACCTGAACATTCATAAGCTTGTCATTTTCACTTATATATAATAATGGGGAAATATCTCTTGATCTGGTTAGTGAAAGTAATTGTTTGCTTACGTCTGTGATACTCTCAAGCCAATGCCATACTTGGTGAAGGATTTGTTTCACCACATTTATTGTTTTAATTGATCTTAATACACGGATTTGCAAAGCTATGTAGGGAAAACTTTAATCTCTACTGGCCAAAATCGAAGCAGACGCACCACGAGTGATATTTCTGATGTAAACCTTTTATCCTTTTAATCCCTTGAATAACTAGCCAATCTGCCTTTCAGTTTAACTTTTCGCCAACATCCATGTTATTATGCTTGATATTTTCACTGTTCTTTCTGTGTTCACAAGTTCTTGTGAGTTGTGAGCATTACAAAGCTAGAACCTTGTTTCCCGCAAATAGTGTCAGAAGTTTTAGAAAGAAATATAAGTCGAGGATAATATAAAAATTATAAAATATTAGTTTTTTTCTTTTTTTCAGTTCAAATCATATTAATTTTGAATAAAAAATTTTGGCAGAAAAAATGGACAAGTTTTTTATCAATTTTTTTCTTTTATGTTTATTAAAAAACTCGAAAACACAAAAATTGGACAGAAAACTTAATTTTTCCATCAATTTCTTCTTCTTTTTCTGTCTATTTTAAAACTCAAAAATAAAATAGTGTATTTTTATCTATCAAAAAAGAAATATCAACATAGACACATATTGCTAATAGATGATCCATTAATGAATATTATTGATTAATTAGTCACAGATGAAACAATTCTCAAAAGGATTAAATCAAATTTTTTTTCCTGTATTCGACCCCAATTTACGTATGTATCATTGTACTAAAATTTTTTACAATCGAGTCATTGTACTCGAAATTTCTTATAAAAAGTAAAAATTTCATCAAAGACCGTCAACCATTTAACAGAAAAATGACGTGACAGTATTAAATATAATTTTCATCATTTAACTGTAGATCAATTTACAGTTGCATCCCTAAAAGAGAAAATAATAATAATACACTCTCTGTTACACAAGAAAAAAATTCTTTTAAAAAATTAATTTGAGTAAATTATAATTTAATAATAATAATAATAATACCATCTCAGTTACAAAAAAAGAAGAAGATTAATTTTGTTTTTTAAAAATTAATTTGAGGTATTTTAAAAATAAATTTTGATTGAATAATAAATTGGTAAAAAAAAAAATCAAAGTCCCAAAAAAAGTGAAAAAATATAATAAATAAAAAGTATGATAAATGTGAAAGACAGATGAAATAAAGAAGAAAGTGTAAGGCCCCGAAATTATGAAATACAAATTTAATTTTATTCATATATATATATATATATATATTTGTTTTCCTGAAACAATAAGTGGTTAAATTGACAAAAGTTAAAGTTAAAAATATTTTGTGCAAATTTTATCTTGTCGGGGAATATTCGATCCGTATGACGACGCCGAAATAACCAATCATTGGTGGACCCTACAACGAAATATTGTCGGATATAAAAAAAAGATAGAAGTAACTTTTTTAAATAAAAATGAGTAAGAATACTATGACTTTTAACTGTTAAAATACTTAGTGATAAAAGAATAGTAGCATACTGTATTTCATGGTAATTTACTGTAGAATACGGTAATCTACAATAGCACACGGCATTTTAGAATGTCTCATATTATTGATTTATCACATAGTATTCATCAATAATTGTTGTTACACAGTATTTTACATTATTAATTCAATAATTGTCATTACACTGTATTTTATATCATTGAGTCAATAATTACTATTGCACTGCATTTTAAAATTATTGAACCAAATAATTGACATAGTAACAAATACACAGTAATTTATATTATTAAATTAATAATTATTAGTAACCTATTTATTACATTATTGTTATCACTGTTGTAACATTACATTAATTATTGTATTATTAGTGAGTATTTTGATTATTATATATGAATAGTAAGGAAACGTGTCGGCCCTCTGTGGGGGCCACATGAGGGATGTAAATGGAATTTTGTTGGAAGGAAATTTGATGGAGAAAAGCAGCAAGGTTGTTGTTGCTGTCAATGTTGAATTTTCAGGCTGGCGTGTAGCACGCCAGCTGTTTACCAACCGCACACAGTGCACTCCCTTTTTCTATAAATAGGTTGCTCAACTGAATAGAAAAATCACACTTAAAACATAAAGTTTTTATGCAAGTATTTTGTGAGTATTTCTCTAAAAATAGTAAGGTTATCTTGAGTGTTAGTAAACCAAAAGGAGTGCATGAATTTCTCAAGTAAGTATTTTATTTAAAGAGTAGTAATTGCACAAATATTTATTTCACATGGTATTCACAAATCTTCCTTTAGAAGACTCTTCTTTGAGAAGATTTTGAAAAGTTTTATTTGGAAGATTTATTTTGAAATATTATTTCAAAAACTATTTTTGATGTTGTTATATTTTATTACACTACAAAAATTTATATTATATAAATATTTTTGATAGTTCATAATATACGAGTTATCATATACCATGAAATTTATATGTGGTAATTACTAATTATATTATAAATATATAGGTTGATCCACTACATTTAAAACAGTCTATTTTCACATGTTAAGGTAAGGGATATCATTTTCTTTCATACTCGTAAACTTACTATGGTAAGTATTGTTCGGTAAATTTTTTGAAATGATTAATAATTTGTATTTCATTTAATATCATTTCAATTGAACATTCATATTTACTTAAACCTTTTTATTGAACTTCAACTGTTCTTTTGAATTATGGATCTTGAATATCATTTTGAATTTGAGTCCACACCATTTTAATGATTTGGACATTATTTGAATCTGCACAAAGTAAAATTATAAACTTTTGATATCTATTATTTATCCTATTATTCTCTTTCTTCTGTTCATTATTTATATCACTACTATTTGTTCTAATCATCATAATCATGTTGTTATGAATATCTGTGGCCTGGGGCATAAATGATAGGATAAATGCTATATAATTGTTGTATGCCTTTTAGGGCATGTGATGAATGCTCTCTTTAACTTGAAGCAAAGAAGAACTGTTGTTTAGAATGATCATGGTCAGTGGTGTTTCAGATGATAAAAGTTGATATTTTTTTTCTAAAAAGTAGAAGTGAGTGGACATCATAGTCTATATGATTTTTCCTAATGGTTGTTATTATTTTATAGTTATTGATCTAAACTTTGTTTAAGAATTTAACAGCAGTTGTTGAATTAAAACTTGTTACTTATTAGATTCTATCAAGAACTCAACTGTTTAAGGCTAATGATAATTTTTTCATCATTATTGAAGTCATGTTATTCTTTACTGGGCTATTTGAGCTCGCCCTTTCCTTTTTGTTCCATTGATCTTTAACAGGAGATGACATATGTCGACGCTGGGATTTTCGTCGTTTCGTTTTTTTTTAATTAAAAATGCCCTTTCCAATTTTAGCCTTTAGATTAATATGTGACTTTTGAAAAGGGTCGGCTTAGTGTCGACGGGGTTTTGTAATGTTGAATTTTTATGAGCCAATTGACCAGAGTCGCCAGTTGGTATATTAGAAATGGATGTACCAACTCATCCGAATTTTGTTTTCGTAATCGTAATGGCTCATATGTGACTCCGATTCAATTGGTCCGCAAACCGAGATTCATAGAATTCGGGGGCTTGCTTAAGCGAGGGGAAGGTGTTAGGCACCCCCCGACTTCCGTGAAATACGGTTACCGCAATCTCGATGTTTTTCTATCCTTTTAAATCTTAAAATGTGTGTGCGCGTGCGCGTGTGTGTGTGTGCCTAAATGGAGGTTTGTGGTGTCCTTTTGCATAAAGTTGTTTTGATTTTATATGTCAAAATGTGTGTTGTCGGGAAAGCGTTTTAGACGTCTTTTGACCCAAATGACGAGGCTTCGCTTTTTATAAGAAAGATGGATTTTAATTTCGAAAACGATGAGGTTTTTTATTAGATGTCATTTTAGAAAACAATAGTTTTTAAACTTTTGTCAAATAGGAATCGAGACTATACATTGCCTTCTAACAGTAAATATAAATAAAATGAAGGCAACTTCTAGAACTCTTTAACCCTATGCACAAAGTTTAATGAAAACGTTTATTTATTTATTCCGAAAACATCTTTTATGATATTTCAAAACCAAATATAGCCTTGTTGTCAAACAATGATCAAAGTTTCGCCCAAAACTCTTTACTTTTTAAACCTCGTGTATCTAATATCCTAATTTGATTCTTTTTAGAAAATCTTCATCGTTTGCCTTATTTTTGGAAAATCGTTTTTTGTGTCGTAAATTAAAACGACCATTCAAAACGTGTCGGGGCTATCCATGGGCATGTGAGCCATCTAGACAACCCCAAACACCCACAATCACATATCTTTATTATTACGGGGCCTTAACCCGACCACGACTTGGTATCGCTTTAAGGCCCGATATTACATATATACAACCATGCATCCTATCTAATGATTACATGCACCCAAAATGTCCATCATCGGGATTTGACCATGAGGATCTCCTCCCTAGGCTCACATTTACCCGAATCGCTACATAACCAATACAACGGCAAAATCTAACAATGCTAAACAAACTATGGTGCTATATGGATCACAAATCTCAATGCCAATACTACCACTATCTATGAACTCAACGAATGATTTATCACCGTATGGATGTCATCGGGGCATTAGGAGGAAGTTGCGTTCCAATGGAACCCTCGCTAACGACCCCTAACCCACGGATCATCATCCATACAACAACAAACTACACTACACAAACCCAAAACACAACATTATCACATTCATATAAACAAGAAAATATCAAAAGAACACTCTTTTCACCTTGCAATAAACCAACGAAAGCTTTATATATCACGATTTGGACCAAACCACAAGAATATTCAACTATCTTAGCAAAGAAATGAAATTTTCACTTAGATTTTATCAAACCCGAACTCCATTTTCTCCTTCCTCGCGTTTTCTCTCTCTAAAAACTTCCTCATTTTCTCTCTTTTTTTCCTCTCGGGTGGAAATGGCCGATCTATAGGGTTCAGTAGGCAGCCGCAGATGCAGCTGCGGCTGGCCGCAGGTGCATCTGCGGCTGCCTGCTGTGGCCGTCCGCGCCGAATCCTCGGCTGCCGTGTGCCGCCCTCGAGCCGCGCAAAAGTCCTTTTTGTCGGTGGCCGCAGGTGCATCCGCGGCTGTCCGACTTGTTTTTCTTGATTTTCGTGCCACGCGGTCTTAATTCGCCAATTTCTGCGGTATTATTTTGGAAGGCTGTATTTTTGCAATCCGAAAATCCCTAGGAAACGTGCCATATTGTTCTGGGAGGCTAGTTCAGAGGGCTGCGACTTGATATAGAATTTGATAATTGTGCCTGGCTTCCAGGGGGCGCTGCCCCCTTCCACCCCCGCCAGCTCACCGGCGAGCTGGGCAGCCGCTCGCTCACCGGGGAGCGAGACCCCCAAACATCGTAAGCGTAGTGGCCATTAGTCGCCCTTTGTGATCAGCTCAGGTTTTTCTGGATCAAATGTTTGCCTTGCCTCAAGTGACCGGATGCTCGTTGTCCGTTGTGGCGGCTTTGACCGTAAATCGCTGGGGTGGCGTTGCGTTGGGGTCCACCTTCCTTTTCGCATGTCGGGTCAAATGACGATTTTGCCATCCTGTCAGGGTTAGTGGAAAAGTGCAAAATTTGGGTGTCTACAACATAGTAGTTAGGTCTAGCCGGGGAATGGAGTGAATATCCGAGTACTAACTGTAATAGTCTTCATATGATGTAAAATAGTGTGTCAATAATAATAATGAAGACTTAGTTATGTATTATTTGAATGCTATATTGTGGTACGTTGTATTATAATAGTTGTCGTGTATTTTGACAACTTAAGTTTGCATTGTGTGGGCCGAAATTTGGGGTCGTCACAGGAAGGGTAGGCGTAAATAGGGCTTGTGTTGATTGTTGAAGGGATTTTAAGAAAGAAATAAGAAGAAAAGCTTGAAAAGCAGCAAATGTCTTTTGCTTATTATTATTAAATCAAAATTTATTTTTAAAATACGTTAAATTATTTTTTTTAATAAAAAACTAACCTTTTTTTGGTGTAATGGAGATGGTATTATTATTATTATTATTATTATTATTATTATTATTATTATTATTATTATTATTATTATTATTATTATTATTATTAATAATAATATTATTATTAAATTAAAATTTATTTTTAAAATACCACAAATTAAATTTTAAAATACAAAGCTAATCTTCTTCTTTTTTTGTGTAATGAAGAGGGTATTATTATTATTATTATTATTATTATTATTATTATTTTCTTTTTCAGTGATGCAATTATAAATTGACCTCCAGTTCAATGATGACATTGGTATTTAATACTGCCACATCATTTTTCTGTTAAATGGTTAACGGTTTTTAACGGAAACTTCAAGTTTTGTAAAATATTTTCAGTACAATGACTCGATTGTAAAAAAATTCAGTATAATGATACATATGTAAATTTGGTTCGAGTACAGTAGGAAAAAATTGATTTAACCTATTCTCAAAACTATGAATTACAAGTCATTAAGAAGTTGAAATATTAGCGGTGATATTCGGCTTAAACGGTGCGAGAGTCACCTAAAATGTTAAATACATTATATCTGCAGTTTTTTAGTTAATTCAACACAATTATGCACGTAAGAACTGTTGGTGCAATTCAATGAAAATGATTTAGTCGGTTTTTAATTCAAATTTGGTTCATTGGCTTCATCCTAGTCATGGATAGATTACTCAGGTTTGAGTCCATAAGTAGTGTTAGGTCCATTTATTCTTACTTCCCTAAGATTATATCATAATGTACTTGTTACTTTAGAGCTATAACCTACAGTTCTGATACTAACCTGTGACGTCACCAAATCACTATACTTGTTATAGATGATTTGATGCTCACTTTTAATACTAGATCGTTCTAAGTATAGACGTTTCCTTAATTTGTAACCCTTATTTAGCTGAAATTCAGAATATTGGCATAACATGATCAGTCCATATTACCAATATCCTTATTCAATTAAAGCAGTTTATATCCAAAGTTCACAAGGAATTGTTCTAGTAACTATAGGGACTTTTCGAGAAATGTGGCTTTCAATTAGTCAACCTCTTTCCAGAGAAATTTTATGTGCAAAATCTCTCACTTAGATATATAGATTCATGAATAATAAATATCTCTTTATATTGATAATTTCTATTTATCCGAAATTCAGAGTATAATTTTTTATCGATACTATATTAAATTTTAACAATTCTATATTTTATAAATATAAAGAGATAACACAATATGATGATAACAATATAATATTATATATAATTAGCTTACAGAGTTTCCAATTACTTGTTCTCAATGCAAAAGTCATTAAGACTACAAACAAAAAATATTATTGCACCAAGTGCACAAATAGCATACAAGAACTTGCAATTGAAAGTTTAGGGTTGAAGACTTGCCTCGTATGTCTTTTACAGATAATTATTAAAGACTAACGTTCGTTGCAAATCTTACAAAATTATAAGTTTATATAAACTTTTTCAACTTGCAAGAATAAATTTTTTTAATTTTAAATCGAACATTGTAACCGCTTATACATAAGACTTTTTTGATTATTTATAAAATAATTTGGACAATATAACTGCTAGTAAACTGAATATTTTACTAAATACTTTAAAAAAGTTTGAGCATAATAAGTGCTTATTAAAAGAGTATTTGAACAAATACATTAAAAAAAATTCAGCATTATAACAACTTATAAAATGAATATTTGAATAAATACTTTAAGAAAATTGGATGAAATAACTACTTGTAAAACGGATATTTACTACTTTATACTTGAAATAAAACAGACATTATAACTGTTTATAAAAGTAACTTTTGTACTATATATTTAAAATAATTTGACTTTATAACTACTTGTAAAAGTATATATTTACTAACTGATAGATGAAAGAAAATAAAAATAACTACAAGAGTATACATCTTGTAGTTTGCTTGCTTTTCTTCCAATTCGTCAGAACTTCGTTACTCGAAAAGTTTTTTCCACTTACTATAGCTCTCAAAATATATGTATAGAGTGTTTGCTTTGAAAGTGCTCTTTAATTCATAAGAGAAAATGAATGGTGGAGCTTGCTATTTATAGACTTTTGATGTTTCAATAATTGTACATTAAGGGCTTGGCTTATTACACTTTAGTACATAATGAATTGCACTTTAGTCCCTTAAAATATCTCACACCAATTGACATCATCATAACATCACCTTTTTTATGATTGGTCGAATTAAGGTCACATGAATTACCAGTTAGGTTTCCTTGGTTTTAATTGGTCCATTTTGATTTCTGATTTTTGTAATTGTGCTAGTTTTCCTGGTTTGGTTACTTCAACTTGGTTTTATCTAGGTTAACTCTGATTGGTCAATAATTAATTATACTTGAATGTGATTGGTTGAAAATATTTCACTTGGATTCCCAGTTACAAACTAATTTGATTTCAATTAATTAGTAAAATAGTATAATACATTAGTATTTATACGTATTTTCTGCGTATAATACATCGTATAATATTCGTATTCTACTTGTATTATAACTCCTATTAATCTTGTATTAATCTCACATAATCTTCCGTATAATTCTTATATTATACATTACGGTATACTTGTATCATTCTTCGTATTATTTTCGTATTTGCTTTGTGTTCATCCTGTATTCCTGAATAATAATCTCCAAAAATTATTTTGAGTAAAAAATTTATTGGTCAAAATGCATCTACTGTCAATAAAAATGCTATTCAGGAATGTGAATTTTTAAAATTTGGATAACTGTATTTGAATGAATAGTGTTTTTCGTCTTATTCACAAAAAAAAAAATTATTAGCTCATTACTTTTTAAACCACGTATAATTACTATGTCGTGAAATGAAAAAAGTCAAAACGACGAATAAAACTGTCAAAAAGACGAAAATCATTTTCTCGTGAATCGTATCTTTCTCGAAAAAAATTTATTGGCTCTCTGGGTTCTATGACTCATATAAACACTATTTCGTGAAATGTAAAAAGTCCTAAAAATATGAAAGATGAATTTCATGGGCATAACTGCTTTCTAGGTTTTAACCCTTAGGGTTTAGATTTTAACCCTAACCAGGTTTTGACCCTAAAATAACTTTTTAAGATTTTATCAAGTGTTTAAGGTTGGATACTTAAACCAAAACACAGAATCATACACATAGAAAAATCACATAACACATTCTTGAAGTATAATACAATCTTTAATATTTATATAAAGTTGGACTACAAGACTCTCAGAAGTTCGGAACATTACATTCACTCATCCTGAAAAGAATTTCGTTCTCGAAATTAAAGTACAAAATCAAGAAAATAACTATAGGTATTCTTCTTTTATCTTCTCAGCTTCCTTTAAACTGTAGACTCGTAGTTTGTCCTTCCATTGTTTGTATCGTTCACTTGCTCATGTCCTATGAACTGAACTTGGTTCGGCTATAGATAACGTGGCATTATCACTAACCTTGTTACTTCCTTTTTTTTCATTTCCTTGGACAATTCTTGGCCTAATGATCCGTTGCTCCACAAATAAAACAATCATTTCTTCTAGGATTTAGATAATTGTTAGAATAATGTTCCTCATGTCCGCAATTAAAGCATACATTTTTCCCCTTTAAACATGTGCCCTAGTGATTCTCACCATAGATCTTACACACTTCCGATTTCTTTTTATCGTCTCTTTCATTAGTATTATTGTTATTATTTTTATTCCATTTTCTTTTATTATTACTTCCCCCATTACTACTTTCTCCCTTACGTTTTATTTCATGTGTCTTATCTTTATTTTTATTATAAGTAGCTAATGCCTCAATCCCTCATTATGATATTATAGCTTTCTCAATGACCTGTGCAAAGGTCTCCAACTACAGTAAAGTCACCTTGTTATTCAACTAGGGTTTTAAACCTTCTTCAAACTCTTTGTCTTCCTTTCCTCTGAATCATCTTGATTTGGAGCAAATGCTAGTTTGTTGAATATAGACGCATATTGAAGAACAGTCATGTCCCCTTTTGTTAATTTTAAAAATCGGACTTCCATCCGATTTTGCATACTTCTTGGGAAGAAGTTCTCGAAAAATATTTCTTTGAACCTGTCCTAAGCAATTATGCCCTAATTTATTTGGCTCTCCACCAAAAGTTCACTTCACCCTTTATCATGTAAGTGGAAAATTTTGTCTTCTAGTCTTCCCTAATATTGGCTATGTCAAAAAGCTTTTCTATCTCATTAATCCAGTTCTGCTCATCTATTGGTTTGGTAGTCCCTTGAAATTCGGGAGGTCCCACATTTTTGAAGTCCTTACAGATTACTAAGTGTGTTTGGGGTACATTATTTATTGGTCAATTTTTTAGAGCACTTAGTAATATATCTACAAATTGATGTATAAGGTTCGCTACACCATAAACCTCTTCATCATTTCCTCTTTAGGCCATTTGGTTCTACTACATAAAGAAAATAACGTATAAATATAATTACGCACATAATTCACATCATGTTTCATAAAAATAATATTTTATATTAATATTCATCGAGTTACATTTTTCATTGAAGTGATTTATAAAATATCACTTATCATTACTACATTCCTTAACTAATACAAAAGATGGGATTTATACACACTTACACAAGTAAATACAAACTATTATAATATATAGCTAGCTTCCCCTAGCTGGTTCATACGCTCTCTTGTTCGCTACTAATTGATTGCTCATGTTTCTTGCTCTTCCTTCTTCAGACACTTTCCTGACTTGATGGTCTTGAGCTCCGCACTTGAATCATCCACATTTCTTTGGATTTGGGCATTTATTTACAAAATGTCATTCTTGTCCACAATTAAAGCAGACATTCTTTCCTTTCAGGCATTCCCCCATGTGGCCCTTACCATATGTCTTATAGGATTCTATTTTCTTTTTATTGTTATTTTCCCAGCTACTCCATTCTCCTTTGTTAGTCCATCCCTCATTATTCTTGTTACGCTTCCTCTTTTTATTTGAAGTTTCATTCGTTGTACTGCGTCCTTCAGTCTTTCCAATTAGTTATGCTTTTAGTTTATTGCATTCTTCCTCTACTTTATTCAATGTAGTCTCCAACTGGTTGTTTAACGATCTCTCCATCTACCACATTCCTTCCAAGAGAGCTATTCTGCTAGTTTGCACTTCCGCTTATGCTTGGTTGCCTAGAGCTACTACTATTTCCTCTTCTTTGTTGAGTTCCATCTAGTTTGCACGTCATTCTTTAAAAATTTATTGACCTCCCTCATTTTTTGTCTTGCTAACATTCTAAAAAAAATTAAACTTTTTTATTTAGAATATTTCTTTCACATAATATTTTATGTTTAAGATTTTTAAGATTTATTAATATTTATATTTTTTAATTGCCTACGGACTTTTCACAAGTCCATTTACTCATACTTCATTAAGATTATATCATAAGGTACTCATTACCTTAAAGCTATAACTTGTAGCTCTGCTACCAACTTGTGACGCCCCTAAATCACTATACTTGTTATGGATGATTTAATGCTTACTTTTAATGCTTGATCATTCTAAGTATAGACATTCCCTTAACTTATAACCCTTATCTAGCTGAAATTCAGAATATTGGCATAATATGACCAGTTCATATTACCAATATCCTCATTCAACCAAACAGTTTTATAAATAAAGTTTTCATCTTAACTCCCAAAAGATCTTTCATTATTTTATACTAAATCCTTGTAAAATACCACAAGAGAATTAGTACTAACTTTCATAATTTTAACCTTAAGATTTTAGATACCTTATCATTTATAACTTTCATATATCCAAAGTTCACAATATCAGCACAAGGAATTGTTTTAGTAACTAAGGGGGCTTTTCGAAAAATGCAGTGCTCAATTAGGCAACCTCTTTCCCTAGAAATTTCATGTGCAAAATACTCTCGCTTGGATACATAAATTCATAATAATAGATATATCTTCATATTAATAATTCCTATTTTTCTGAAATTCAGAGTATAGTTCTTTATCAATACTGTATTAAATTTTAATAATTTTATGTTTTATAAAAGTAAATACATAACACAATATGACGATAATAATATAATATTATTAATAATTAGCTTACAGAGTTTCCAATTACTTGTTCTTGATGCAAAAGTCATTAAGACTACAAACAAAACATATAAATGAATACAAACAAAATGTAACCTAGTCTACGCTTTCTTCTTTAATTCTGAATCTTCGAGTATTTCTTTCTTAATTGCAATTAAAATTTTAATTTGCAAGAATGAGCATAAATTGCTCAGTAAGTCTAAATATATATCCATATAAAGAAAGCTTAAGATTATATTCAATTTTTAATAAAATGTAGCTCCGACAAAAGAATTAACAATTGTTACTCCAAGAATATTGAGTGGTCACAAAAAAACCAAGAACTATTTTTATTCATCCATCGTTATAGACTTAGAATTGCTCCAATGATATTTATAGGGGATCAGTCTACTCATATCTTAATGTTATGTATAACACTGCTCTAAAATATATAGTGCAATGTCGGTGTATCTGACGCTCCCATTCCACTATAATAAAGTTGTTCATCTTAGTTATTAACACACAGATATCGCACTAAAACAATTTGGCTTGACGTAATAAACTCCTATTTAACAAAGAATTATAATAATTCAACAATAATTTATTCCATAAGGAATAGCTCAATATTTGAGTTTAAGCCGAATCAAATAGCTTAACTCCATTCAATAATAATTTCATTAATTCAAACAAAAATAAAAATAAATGAGACTTTAAACAATAAACATATTATTGCACCAAGTGCACAAATAGCATACAAGAACTTGAAATTGAAAGTTTAGGGTTAAAGATTGGCCTTGTATGTCTTTTACAGATAATTATTAAGGACTAACGTTCATTGTAAATTCTACACAATTATAAGTTTATATAAACTTTTTAAACTTACAAGAATAAATTTTTTAAATTTTAAATCGAACATTATAACCGCTTATATATAAGACTTCTTTGATTATTTATAAAATAATTTGGACAGTATAACTGCTAGTAAAATGAATATTTTACTAAATAATTTTAAAAAGTTTGAGGATTATAATTGCTTATTAACAGAGTATTTGAGCAAATACTTTAAGAAAATTTCAGCATTATAACTGCTTATAAAATGAATATTTGAATAAATACTTTAAGAAAATTGGACGGAATAACTACTTGTAAAACAGATATTTACTACTTTATACTTGAAATAAAACAGGTATTATAACTGCTTATAAAAGTAACTTTTGTACTATATATTTAAATAATTTGAGCATTATAATTGATTGTAAAAGTATATATTTACTAACTAATCGATGAAAGTAAATAAAAATAACTACGAGAGTATACCTCTTGTAATTTGCTTGCTTTTCTTTCAATTCGTCAGAACTTCATTACTTAAAAAGTATTTTTCGCTCATTATAACTCTCAAAATATATGTATAGAGTGTTTGCTTTGAAAGTGCTCTTGAATTCATAAGAGAAAATGAATGGTGAAGCTTGCTATTTATAGACTTTTGAGGTTTCAATAATTGCACATTTTAGTGCCTAATTAATTGCATCTTAGTCCCTCAAAATATCTCCCACTAAGCGACATCACCACGACATCATCATGACATCACCTTTTCTATGATTGGTTGAATTAAGGTCACACGGATTACCTGTTAGGTTTTCTTGGTTCTAATTGGTCTATTTTGATTTCTGGTTTCTATAATCGTGCTTGTTTTCCTAGTTTGGTTACTCCAATTTGGTTTTGTCTAGTTTGACTCTGATTGGTCAATAATTAATCATACTTGAATGTGATTGGTCGAAAATATTTCACTTGGATTCATAGTTATAAACTAGTTTGATTTCAACTAATTAGTTAAATAGTATAATACATTAGTATTTATATGTATTTTCTGCGTATAATACATCATATAATATTCGTATTCTACTTGTATATATACCTCGTATTAATCTTGTATTAATCTTATATAATCTTTTGTATAATTCTCGTATTATATATTACAGTATATTTGTATTATTCTTCGTATTCTTTCCGTATTCGTCTCGTATTCTTGAATAATAATCTCTGAAAATTATTTTGAGTAAAAAATTTATTGGTCAAAATGCATCTACTATCAATAAAAATACTATACAGGAATGTGAATTTTCAAAATTCGGATAATTGCATCTGAATGAATAATATTTTTCGTCTTATTTACAAAAAAAATATATTATTGGTTTATTAGTTTCTAAACCACATATAATTACTATATTGTGAAATACAAAAAGTCAAAACGACGAATAAAACTGTTAAAAAGACGAAAAACGTTTTCTAGTGAATCGTGTTTTTCTCAAAAAAGAATTATTGGCTATTTGAGTTTTATAACTCATATAAACACTATTTTGTGAAATGCAAAAAGTCCCAAAAAGTAAGACGATTTTCAAGCGTTTAAGGTTGAATACTTAAACCAAAACACATAATTATACAGATAAAAAAATCACATAACACATTTTTGAAGCATAATGCAATATTTAATATTCATATAAAGTTGGATTACAAGATTCTCAGAAGTTTGGAATATTACATTTGCGCCATGGGTGGTCCATAATCCCGATGGAATTCCTTCGATAATGTATTATTTTTAGGGAATTATTTTCAAAAGAATATTCTGTCGAAATTAGTCTATTTTCAATGGAATACATTTTTTCGAAAATAATTCTATCGAAATTAGACATTTTTCTTGTAGTGAGAATACATATAATATTAGAAAAAATTATAATTATAATTATAATTTTATAAATGGTAAATATTCTTGTTCGTATATCTTAAGACATGATATATAATTTAACTTAATACGTTATTGGAGTGATACTCCAAAATATAGTTAATTGTTCTATTAATTAAAAAAAATTAATTATGTTGTATCAAAGTTTAGAAAATTTCAAATTTCTTACTACCCTGACTAATAAAATATTTTGTAATAATTTATATTTCATTAATATAAGTGATAGATCTAAGTTTTTTTCCCCTTTTCAATTTTGAGTGTAATAAATTTAGGGAATTGATATTTCTACAAGTAAAAATAATAATTTTACAAAGTTTCTATTACATGAATAACAGATTGAACTCACACTCATATAAGAGGAATATTGTAAAAATATTAAATTTTATCTTTGAAAATGTCAATTCCCTAAACTTAAGGCTAATGAACAAGTGATGACAGTGTTAATAAACTTCCTATTAATTCAAGGTACTATTGTCACTTTAACATAAAAACGTGTGCAACAATCATTTTAAAATGTGCATATATCATCACTCTATTCTATTTCACACTGATAATTAATTAAATGACACAATATATGGGTCCAATTATCTTAAATTATCGTTCTTTTTCTTTCTTTTTTGTTTAGAACAAATTTATTAATATCTCAAATACTAGAATATCGATCTTAAATCTTATTATCAAAAGTTTATTACTAAGTAAAAATATAAGCTCGATCACCAACCATGTGCAAAGCATAGGCGACATGCATAATGATCTATTATATTATTAAATATAGGAAAAATATTAATTAGGATTTTGAGAAGATAGTTGTAGTTATTAAATTATTAAATATTTATTTAAATAATAGATTGTTAAATTATATATTGTAGTTTTTTCGATAAATTATTGAGCTAAACATTTCAATAGAGTGCACATTTATTTAGTTATGATTATGAAAAAATAATTATTTTAATTTTATTTAATATTGTAATGAATTCTTTATCTGTGTTTATATTGACAAAATTTGTTAGAAATTCTAATCCAAATAAAACTATGAAACTCAAGCTTTAAAGAAAGTTATGACAATTAGTTAATAATGAATTTACTATAATTTTTCAACTGACTTTACAGTTATTGGGTTTTAAGAAATTCACATATATTATTAACACAAGTAATCGTGTGATTTGGCAAAATTTTAGGTTTTAATGAATTTAATTTAGTGAGGACATTAGTTTAATAATGACATTTACGATTGATTTTAAGAGATTTTTTTGATATTTTAATATCTTAATAAATTTGTAAGAATAATAGAATCATCATGTACAAAATTAGTTAAGATATATTATCTTACATAAAATTATGATAAAAAGAAACTTGTAATAAATTAGTAGAACCAAAAATAAAATTTCTTGTAGAAGTTACTTTTTCTTTTAGAGATATAAAAATAAAAAACATCTTTTTTTCTGAAGAGGTTGGGTCCCTTTTGAATATTTTATAATATTTCATTGTTATAATTTAAATAGTATTTATACTAAGTTGGTTATGAAAGCGAAAGACTGAACTAAAAAATTGTGAAACAAAAATTGGTGAAATTAAGTTTTTCCTTTTAATTTATATATATATATAGGAGAATTAAGAAAATGCCACACTAATTTATTTTATCTTATCATTTAGAGTTTTACGTTATTCGTAATCTAACTTTATCATAAAATTTGTTCATCGCCAATTTTGTCATAAAATTTATGGACATATAAATTATTTTCACCATATGTAATGCAGTTTTTATTTTATTGTAAATTTTAATCCCCTCCTCCTTTGTTGTACCCTTTTTGACTAATTAGACGAACTTCTAATCGATTATTAAGATACCATGGCATGATACAACCATGCCAATGTGTAACTTCACTACCATATGGTTTTCTCAAACTAAGCAGCCTAATGAAGAAAATGCTAAAGCTGCCTCCTAAGAATTGTAACTTGCCATATACCAAGCCACCAAACTCAAGTGACACATCAAATCAGCCAACAAGTCCATAAAAATGAACTAGTACACTTGTGACTCTTGCACTATTTAAAGTTATATACCCCATGTGTTTTTTATGAAAGGGAAAAATATACTCATTTTGTCTCTTGTAACATGTTTTTTAAAGTGTTTGATTTAGATTTTAAAACGTGATAGAAGTAATTTAAATTTTAAAAGTTAAAAATATATATAGTACAACAAATAATACATCATTCGAATATATTAAAATATATAAGATGGATTTGTATAAAAAAGTTTCAAATGTTATACAAATAAAATTTTTTACTATTCAAATACAATAAAATGGTGTGTATGCATACATCAACACGAGCATATATCCTGTATTCTTAACATATTCCTTTGTCCCATAAAAGATAACTCAATTATGAAAAAAAAAAAAAATTGTTCAATAAAAAATGATTTAAGTACACTAAAATATTATACAAAAAATTAAAATGTTCTCAAAAGAATTTAGGTGGGGTCTAAGAATTTAAAGAAATAAAAAAATTATCTCCAGTGTACTATACCAATATATATTTATTTGATTCTCTCTTCTCTAGTAGAAATTTCTTAATTTCCTATGTATTCAAATCATGTTTTTGGAGACAGAAGAAGAAATATCTCTATAAATACTTTTGGGACAATAATTTTTATTTATTTATTATTTTAGTCACTAGTACTATCATATTCTATTTGTTTTAAAATATATGATCAAAATATTAAAACTAATTTTTGAAATTTATTTTAGATATTTTTAAATTTAAATTTAAAATAAATTTATTTAATTTTAAATAATATAATATACTTAAAAAATATTAATAGAAGCAATAAATAAATTACTCAAAAGTTAAATAAATTATATTAATTTTTAATTTAAAAATATTTCTTATTAACTTTATAAAGTCAAAGTTTATCATTAATTTTGAAACCAGTAGATAAATAGCTTTTGAATTGTTTGCGATAAATATGATTACATTAACTAAAATCAAATCATATATATAATTTTTAAAATTTCATAATCTGATTTGAATTTTGAGAGTTATAAATGAGTCCTCTTTTGTATTGAAAAATTATTTCATATTTTTAACATAAATAAATAATATGTTCTTTTTTTTTCACTAAGAACCCTAGAAATATATGAGACAGATCATACTTTCACTTCACTCAGAAACATGACGCGTAATTTGTCCAATATTTCACCGGCCCCCGTGTTGCTGATGGGGCTGAAAGGGAGACCAGTGGCACACCTGTTTCTCGTTCTCTCTCTCCTCACCAAATCCTCTCTCTTAACAATCCCGAATATATCTGGCATACCCAACATCACCTCTTCTTGCTTTATTCTCTTGAAAATATCGAATCTTTTCATCAATTTTATGTAATACCCAATTGCCAAAAATGGATTCTTTGAATACCCATTTGGCAAAAATTGATTCTTTTCCTTATTTTGGTTTCCCAAATTGCTTGGAAACATAAATTATATTGGTGTTTGTTTTTAGTCCCAAATACAAAGAAGGGTTATTTGCGAGGTTTTGGTTTATGGGTAAAAGAGAGATGCAAGTTTTAGAGGGTAAAGCAGATGGGTTGTTCTCCGGTTCCTCTCAGTTGGGATTTCAGTGGAGTCTTGAAGATGGTAAATTTCACCATGGAGGCCTGTTTGCTAGTGTTGGTCAAGTAGGTGGCATGGGTTTTGGTGCCACTTCCCCTAATTCAAGGGATAACAATGGCAATGGTGGCTTGAAGTTACCATACACTGATTTATTTGTCAAGTATGTATCTACACCCTGGGGTTCACAGATTGTTGGTGTTTCAGAGGAGTTAACAGATGAGGGGATTGTGAAGAAGAAGGGTGGGGTTAAATTTAAGGTAAAGATTTCTAATCCTTCATTGAGGAGGTTGGTGAGTGGTGCCATTGCCGGAGCATTTTCGAGGACAGCAGTTGCTCCATTGGAGACAATTAGGACTCATTTGATGGTTGGTAGTACTGGACATTCAAGTACTGAAGTGTTTAACAATATTATGCAAACTGATGGTTGGAAAGGATTGTTTAGGGGCAATCTGGTTAATGTTATTCGAGTTGCACCGAGCAAAGCTATCGAGGTAAAGATAATGTCCTTTTCTAACAACTCTTATATCTTTTCTCTTAAAAAAATTGATTTCTCTCCTTAGTAAGTTTTATTTATTTTACGTATTAGACATGGTATTTAATTTTTTTGATTGCCCTTGTAAAGCATAAGATGCTATTTGTTGCATTCACTCACTAGTAAGTTGGTTTCATTGATGACAGGGTTGCAAATAGTTGCCCTTCTTCTTTATATGCCTTTTCCTGTTATGCATCATGACTACGAGGTTGGGGTCTTTTGGTACTGGTTTTTCCTGTCATCTTTTTTCAAACACTACTTTCTTTTTGATTACTTTGTGCTGGTATCCTTTATGCATTTGTTTGTTTGATTTATTTTGGCATTGCGGTTACTGACTTACTGCATTGTCTGCTGCGATTTTTTCGTTGATGATTAAGGGATTGCTCCATACAGTATTGCGTTGAAAGTGTATATGATTTCACTTGAACAATCCTCCTTCATATGTGAATTTTACTCTTACCTGTAAAACTAGGCTTTGAATGCTGAGGATTCCATAATAATGAAGACCGGTGAAATCAGAAATGTAGGATGATATAATTATTAATTAAGTGTCAATAATTTTGTGCTTGAATTTTCTTTTCAGAAATAGAATAGAATTTTGAATGAGTTTCATCATGCATATGATAATATTTTTTTTATTCTTATTTTATATAAATAAGTTGATTTTCTAAAACAAGTCATTTGAATTAAACCATTTTTTCTATTGGTGGCAAGTTGTGTTAAACACATAAATCTGTTTTATGCATGGTATCCACAATTTATTTCCCATCCTATATAGCCTCCTATTAAACCTGATTTCAACAATCAGTGCACTAAATGCTGTTTTATTATCAAAAACTATAACCAGAATTGCACTGAATGCTGTCCGTTTAATTGTTATCCTCTTCCATTGATTGTTTGAGAATACGAATTTCAAAAGTGATTCTTGAACTACATTATATATTTCTTTTGGTTGTCATTTGTACATTTGTTTTGGGCTTTGTTTTGCTTGGACTCACAAAATCCACTCTGGTTACTTCATCTTGTTTTCCTTTTTCAAATAGCTGTAGTAAGATAATGATTAATATGTGTTGGGAATTTGAGATGCATGTCACAGTGCATAGAACATTTTGGTTATTTATTGTAGTTTTGAAATATCGAAAGAGACATGAAACGGCTTTATAACACTAAAATGGCTATGCAAAAACTCAATTTGTATAGCCACATACGACAAACTTAATCCCAACTTGTTTATATATCTAGTCTGAGGCTGGTAGTAGTTATTCATCTCCAGGTTAATTGGATTCCACCCTCATGTTTCAACAATTCCTTTTATGTATTCCTACTTGTAATACACACCTCATTCAGAAAGCATAGAAGTCTCTTTTTCTGTTCTGTGTTCCATAGTGATATGTCTCCAGGCAGCGCTCGATTGTTCATTGAATAACTCACAATGTTTAGAGTACTCTCTATCTCTCCACCACCTCCCCACTCTCTTACGATGCCTCTTTGAACCATTCAAAAATGCATTTCCAAGAAGAAAATTGAATCAATTGCAATATCATCCTTGCTGATTTACTTAGGCAGTTAGGGCCCTTAGCTCATCTGGACCATTATGTCATCATACCATTATATCATCATACCTGCTCCTACTATTAATACACACATCACTCTGGCCATCTTCCATCCTCAGATCGTCGCTGGTCATATTGATATTTAATATGCAGCAAAACCTTCCTTCTTGGTGTGTTCTTTTGTTTCCCTCGTCGTTTTTTTCCTACCCTGTCACTGGTCATCGCAACATTTGATTGTCGACCATGCTCATTTCTCTCTTCTATTCATTCACTAATTTCATTCATCCAATCCAATTGTAGCATTAATGATGTTTTGAGCTGGGTGTACTTCAGATCTGTTTGATTACCCATTGATCTGATTTTGGATTTTGACGGGTTACTTTTAGTATTTGTGCTCTCAAAAACTTTTACTTCCATCCATGCTGATGCCTTGAGAAAACATGAAAGTTAACACCCTACTTCCTACCATTTAGGAAAATTAAATCCTCCTATGATTTTAGTAATGCCATAAATGACCGATTACGTGCTCTCAAATTTGGCCACTTAAATTTATTCCATCCTATCGATAAGAATGGTACCCCAAACATTGTTATCAAGTCGTCGCCTAGGCGTCGCTTAGGCGTCCAGTCGGTACATAGCTCGAAGGCGTCTGGGCGATTTGGTGAGAGGGTAGAAAGGCGAGCGCTCAGATCACGACTTGGACCACCTGCTGGCGACTTGGACGACTATATGGGTAAGCGGTCGACTTAGACAAAGCGGGTATGGGTCGACCCGAAACTTTACTGGGTAAAAAAAAGAGAGTAAAAGTTCGCTGATCTTAAAGCTAATTGGTTTAAATCGATCGCGACTTCGGAAGAGCAGAGAGGGAGAAACAAGTTGCAACTTGCAAGAGCAGGGAGGGAGAAAGGGGAGAGCGCAAGGGGACTCACCTTCCGAGGCGTCGATTCCGGTAGTCTGGTATGCTTCCGCTTTCCTTTTCTTCTTATCTTCTTTAGTTATACTCTTCTTCTTCTAATTTTTCTTTCTGTTATACTCTTCTTCTAAATTTTTTTCTTTCTGTTATACTGTTCGTCCTTTTTTTTTTCTTTTTTCCTGTTATACTCTTCTATTTTTTTTCTTTGTGTTATACCTTGAACTTTTTTTCCTTCTCTATTGGGTACACATCGAGAACAGAGGTCATTTTTTTTGTTTCTTGGTTCTTGGATGTATGTTACCAGGGGTAATAATTGAATGTATGTTACAGGGGAGAATGTTTTTTTCTTTTTTCTGAGCCTCTGCTGGTGCTGTTGCTGACTTACTGCTACATAATTGTTTTTTTTTTTTTGGGAGTTGGGACCGATTCCTCTTTGGACTGACTTACTGCTGTATAAAATGACCACTGTTCCAAAATAAACTACTATTTAGGACTGATTTCTCTTGGGAGTTGGGACTGATCATTTTTTTATTTTACTACCAGAGGCTGTTTTTTTTTTTTTGCATGGAATTAAACTAAATATTACAAAGATATCACAATTTATATAATTTGAAGTTGATACAAGTTCAAAAAATTACAACATAAATCTATAATAAAATTATTCATTCTGACTTGATCTTGATCACTTCTTGTTGTGATTTGATATGCTACAATCCTAAAACCTGCATTATGAATATGGTAAATCATTAGAAAAATAAATATATCAATGTTTATATAAATATTAAATGTATATAATTTTTTCCGTAAAAAATTTACATTGTTAGCGACTTGTGGACGATTAGTCGGACGCCTTGTCGCCTAAGCGCTTCCTGACCTCAACTTGTCGCCTTGATAACTATGACCCCAAAATATGGGTATCAAGCTTGTGTATTTCAAAAGCAGGATATTGAATTTCATAGTCCTTCTGAATGGAAATTTGTGCTTGACTAGGCATATATATGTATCGCATGTGTATATAGATTCATGGAAATTACAATATAGTTGTAGTTTTAGTTAGTGCCTTCATAGTACATAAGTCATAGTAGTTCATCTACTTTTTCAACAATTCTTATTATTTTATATTCCATTTATCGAGGTTCTAATCTTCACTTATTTATGCTTATTGGAGGAAAATAGGTTTACCTAGGTTCAAAAATGTGCATCTTCTGAGCTTCAGTATCCTATAATGATTTTTGTAAGTAAATTTAAATTACTATGTCTTCGTTTTTTCTTCTTATTGTCAAATCAATCTATTTGTGTAAATTTTTGGAAATCCTTGCTTTTCCATATGTACGCGGGTTTTAATTTCTGAAATCTAATTGGGTTCTTCAAATAAGAATATCTTTCCAAATTTTGAACTTTACAAAGTGTGAAAATTGCTGCTCGAACTGAATTTTTTTTTGTGCATTTTCACTTAAGTTTGTTTAATACCTATTTAGATAACATATTGGGTGATTTTACTTTATTTTATTTTATTTATATTAAACTGCTTGCTGAGTACTACAAAATTAAATATTAAATTATCAGCAATAAATTTTTAAAGTTTTGTATAACTAAAAGGTAAGTATGTTGGTGTAAAATTTAAAATAGTTTCATATGTTAAGTTTTTGGTGATAAGTTGTGTGTCTCTAACTTAATGTTCTGTTCTTAGTGAAAAATCATTCTCAGTTTGTTTCTTAGATTGCATTTTAAGAAAATTAAATTTGTTGCTTAAAACTTTTAAGACTTTTTACTAATTTATAGAGCTCATCAAATAACCCCTTTGAATACTAGAAAATTTTGAATTCAAACTGACTTATTATGTATATGATTGGACAAAGTTGGTAAAAGGTTATATCTAAAAGATTGAATTAACATATGTTCAAATTGATGTTGCTCAAAATATGCTTCATCTCGTGTTTCCTAACATGTTTTTTCTTTCATGTTTCTCATATGCTTATTCTTCATGTGCCATTACTTGTCAGAAGCAAATATGGAGTATTAATATATGTTATGCTTTCTTATAAATAGTATGAACTTATAGTACCGAATTGCGTTTTGGTGTGAACGTTCTAAAATATGGTACATTTCTAGCCCAGAACTAAACATCAACTTTTTCCCCTTATTTATGTAAACTTATATTGCCCAAGCATGCTTATGATTTATAAATGAGGAGTTTCGTCTTATATAGCCCTGGGGCCATAACACAAATGGCTAACATCAAATATAGTAGAAGGTCAGAATCGACTATCTAGAATCATCATCTAAAATATCAAGGATATTTACCAAGTATAATAATCACATGATTAAATGTAGAACACTCTATTTACCAAGTATTTATTTTTTCTATCTATGCAGCTATTTGCTTATGACACAGTCAACAAGAACCTGTCTCCCAAACCTGGCCAACAGTCCAAGCTTCCCATCCCTGCCTCGCTCATGGCAGGAGCCTGTGCCGGAGTTAGCTCCACCTTGGTTACATATCCTCTTGAATTAGTCAAGACTCGGTTAACCATTCAGGTAAGTTTAGGGGCGAACTAACAATTAACTTTAAATTTCTTGACAATTTCTATAAAAATACAACTGTACTATGTAATTTTCAAATTTGCAGAGGGATGTCTATGATGGTTTATTTGATGCATTTGTAAAAATAGTGAAAGAAGGGGGACCTGGTGAGCTTTACCGAGGTCTCACCCCCAGTCTTATCGGAGTTATTCCATATGCTGCCACCAATTACTTTGCTTATGACACCTTGCGGAAAGCTTACCGGAAAATTTTCAAGCAAGAGAAAATCGGCAACATAGAAACCCTTTTGATTGGATCTGCGGCTGGCGCAATATCAAGTAGCGCAACGTATCCTCTCGAGGTAGCACGCAAGCACATGCAGGTCGGGGCAGTCGGTGGAAGACAAGTATACAAGAATGTGCTCCACGCTCTTGCCAGCATTCTTGAACGCGAAGGGTTCCAAGGTTTGTACAAAGGTCTTGGCCCCAGCTGCGTGAAGTTGGTGCCTGCTGCCGGGATTTCTTTCATGTGCTATGAAGCATGCAAGAAAATATTGGTGGAGATCGATGATGATGCATAGGTGAGTTAAATAATATGATTCCGAGTTTAATTCAAGTTTGTGCGGCCCTTAGAGCATATAGATGGAAGATATGCTACATTTCAATTTGTTGGATGTTGAGTTTTCTTTTTTTCCCCCCAAGGCCCTAACCATCCCCTCCCACCCCCTGCGGTCCTTCTCTTTTTTCTCTTGGATTCAGTTCTAGTAGTTTGGATTGGGAAGGTTGAAAGTGATGTTTTGGAAACCATTTTAAGCTGTATTGGTCTTTCCCTTGAATTAAAAATGATCAGAAAATTTGATTCCTTGTAATTATGTTCTCATGTCTATCCAAATATATGAACAATTCAGAAGGATCAGTAAGATTTTTCCTTGAACTGGACATTGTAGAACCTCATATTCTTGTTATCATGCCAGGAGTGTGGGTACCATGAGGCCAAAAGTTGTGAGCTTTTTAATTTTGTATTCCCTCCAATTTTTGTTGATTGGTTGATAGCTTAATTTAATGGTACATTTAGAATTCGGAAAATTTTGAGGGGAAATAAAAATAAAATAAAATATAAAATTTATTGGAACATTATTAACTAGAATAATGATGTACTTGTTGACCAATATGCAACAAAATTAGATTGTTATCAACGAGGGAGTTAATCTGGTAAGATTAAATAAATTAAGGTGATGTCATTTTTAATATTTATTTATCTTATATATGCACATAAGTCGTAATTATAGTTTGACTAAAAAATATCATAATACATAGCACAAATCAATTATGTATAATATACTGTAACCAATATTGGAACTTTTAGAAATTAATATTGAAGAATAGACTAATGTTGTAGTAAAATAGATTTTCTCGTTTTTATATATATATATTTTTTATCATACTTTACAAATTTCAAATGTTTCTTACAAGGATGGCAATTGAATCGATATCCGCATAAGCCGACCAAAATAATGCTAGCTGTTGGTTAATGGCTCACTTTTTGCGGGCATTGGCGCAGCACGCATTAAATTGGAGTACACAAGTCCATATTGGTGTGTTGTGATATCCTATAAAACCCCATGCATTTCCTCTTGTAATGTATTAGCGAGTTCTCATCTCTAAGCTTGTACAGTATCAGTAGAGAGTGAGAGTATTTGTGAGTGAATTCTCATATTTTTAATATCAGTGTGCTACCTCCTGTGAAGTATGCGATTTGCCGAACCAATTAAATATTTGTGTTTCTATGTGTATGATAATTCTCACTTTGATTTGGTAGCTTCCGCACAACAAATTGGTATTAAGAGCCAAGGTTGTTCAAACCACCTAGAAATCAAAGTGGTTGGAATTTTGTTTTGATTATACCAGGAGATAGCCCCCGTCACCAGGAGTCCAACGGAATAAACGGTGTATTAAGCGGACATCATACGAGCCTGGAATTCCCTGTCAAAGTAGCGGTCAAACCTGCAAATTTGGTTTCTTAAAATTCAGAATTTCCAGGCAAAGAAGAAGGTACCCGCGGGTTGACCCAACCCGACCTAACTCAGTCAAAACTAGTTTGATCCAATCCATCAAAGTCCTACCCGCTCGACCCAGAAAAGTCCAACACGACCTAGTGACGTTAGCACTGTGACATCAACAAACGGCGTCAAAATATTCCATCATCTGTAAAGGAATATTCTCCAATTTAACCGTTTTGGTATTTTAGGTCTGTTTGAGCTCATTTCAAGTCCGTTTTGGAAAAAACTCAATATCATGCCCAAGGCTTTGGACCATTCCGGATGCAACCATGCCATCCATTTATGCTAATTCCATTCCTAAGGTACTATTGTTACTTAGTTGAGCTCTGTAAGTTTGTTTTGAAAGCACGATAGATGGTTCAAAAGGTGGAAAAAAAAACTGAGGTTCAAACCCCGACATCCACCAACAGTTCTTAGTAGAGAATCTTAATGTCAAATGTGAAGTTTGATATTAAGAAATTTGACGGCACAAACAACTTCAGCATGTGGCAATGCGAAGTTCTGGATCTGTTTTTTCGTGAATGATCCGATATTGCAATAGGATCCAAACATGGTAATATTTCTAATGATGATTGGAAATATGTTAACCGTCAAGCCTGTGGCACAATTCGATTGTGTCTCGCCAAGGATTAGACGTATTTTTTCATGAAAAAGACTATGACTTCAAGTCTTTAGAAGAAGCTGGAAGATAAGTACATGACGAATAGTGCAGAGAATCGGCTCTACCTGAAAAAGTAGCTCTTTCGATTTGAAATGATAGGTACGCCTACGATTGAGCATCTTGATAATTTCAACAAAATACTTGCTGATCTGCAAAATCTAGATGTTGAGATTATAGATGAAGATAAGGCCCTACTGTTGTTAAATTCCTTGCCTAAAATATATGGTCATTTAACAACGACTCTGTTATATGGTAAAGATGAGGTTAAATTCATGGATATTTCAAATGCTTTGGTGAATAACGAGTACCGGAAAAAGGATCAAAATGTTCATAGAGACTCGACACCAGAAGCTCTGACTGTTGCCCGAGGCTGGGCAAACAATAAAAAATTTGGCGGATCTAACGAGCAAGGCAGATCCCATTCAAAGTGAGGAGGATCATCTTGGAGACGTCCTGCAAAGGATGAGTGTGCCTATTATCACGAGAAAGGGCGTTGGAAAAAAGATTTTCTGAACAAAGACAAGTCAAATGTGAATGTGGCACGAAAGGCTAATGATGTAGATGACTCAACATTCTCTGTTTCTTCCTCAGTTGATCCGTCTGATAGATGGATTCTGGATTCTGGATTCTGGATGTTCCTACCACATGTGTCCAAATTGACAATGGTTCTTAAGTTTCGAGGACATTGATGGAGGGCTTGTCCTGATGGGAAATGACAATGCCTGTCGAACAAAAGGTATTGGAATTGTACACTTGAAGATGCACGATGGTATGATCAGACGACTGACAGATGCCAGGTATGTCCCTGATTTGAAGAAGAACCTGATATCTCTAGGGGTTCTTAACTATAGTGGTTACAAGGTTACCATAGAAGGTGGAGTTCTGAAAGTTATATGTGGTGCATTCTTAGCTATGAAGGGTATATGAGAAAGAAATCTATATTTCCTTGACGGTTACACAGTCTCTGGGAGAGCATCCGTTTCCGACTGTATCAAAGAAGAAGATTTGTTTGATACTTCACGACTGTGGCACATGCGCTTAGGGCATGTTAGTGAAAAGACCTTGCAGAATTTGGTAAAACAAGGTCTACTGAAAGGTGCTAAGAGTGGGAAACTCGACTTTTGCGAGCACTGTGTCTTGGGAAAGCAGACACGAGTCAAGTTTGGCACTGCCATGCATCATACGAAAGGGACACTCGATTATGTTCACACTAATGTTTAGGGACCTTCCAGAAATACTTCATTGGGAGGTAAACATCATTTATTGATGATTTTTCCAGGTATGTCTGGGTATACACCATGAAGCACAAGGATGAAGTTCTGGATGTCCTTAAATGGAAGAATATGATTGAAACCCAAACATGCAAGAAAATCAAGAGTCTCAGATATGATAATGGAGGGGGATACAAGTCAGATCCATTTTAGAAAGTCTATTAGAATGAGGGGATAATCAGACATTTTACTATACCAGGCACACCATAACAAAATGGTGTAACATAACTAATGAATCGTACCTTGGTGAATAAGGTTCGATGCATGTTATCCCAATTCGGATTGAGTAAAACTTTTTGGGCAGAAGCCTTGTTATATACCTCTTTTATCATCAACAGATTTCCTTCTTTAGCACTGGATAGGAAAACTCCCAAGGAGGTATGGTTTGGAAAACCTGTTTATGATTATGATTATCTACATATATTCGGGTGTCTTACATATTTTTATGTGAAGGAATCAAAATTGAATCCTAGAGCCAAGAAAGTTGTTTTCATGGGTTTTAGTGAAGGAGTTAAGGCATTCCATTTGTGGAATCATGAGTCAAAAAAGATAGTGATAAGCCGAGACGTTACCTTTGACAAGTCTGTTATGTTGAAACAAACAATAGTAGAAAAGGAGAATCAAAATCCACTGGAGTTAGATAATCTTGCAACTCCAGAAAAACTAACTCAAACTGTCGATTATCCTGAAGATGACTTTGACGATCGTGATAACAGCTCCGTTGAGACGGAGGTACCATCACAAGCACCGCTACAAGAGACCAACCAACAAGAAGAATCTATTATCACTAGAAGACTGAAAAGAAATATTTGGATACCTGCTCGATATACTGATATGGTAGCTTTACACTTCCTATAACTGAAGTTGACATTTCGTACAACTACAAAGAAGTTGTGCTTAGTACGAAACAAGATATGTGGAAGGCAGCAATGGATGAAGAAATGCAATCTCTTTATCAGAATCAGACTTGGAAGTTGGTTTCTCTTCCAAAAGGCAAGGAGGCGATTGGATGCAAATGGGTCTATGCTAAGAAGGAAGGTGCTTCAGGAAAAGACAACATTAGGTACAAAGCTAATTTGGTAGCAAAAGGCTATGCTCAGAGGGAAGGAATAGACTACGATGATGTATTCTCACATATTGTTAAACATTCGTCTATTATCCTATTACTAGCTTTAGTTGTATAATTTGATCTCGAGCTCGCTCAACTCGATGTCAAAACTGTATTTCTCCATATAATTTTGGACGATGAGGTTTATATGTCTCAGCCATATGGGTTCATAGTTCCTGGACGTGAGAATTGGACTTGCAAGTTAAACAAGTCATTAAATGGTCTGAAGCAGTCACCCCGATAATGGTACAAGTGGTTTGACAACTTTATGAAGAATCAAAGGTACACACGCAGTCAGTTTGATCATTGTGTCTATTTGAAGAAACTCCAAGATGGTACATTTGTCTATCTGCTCTTATATGTGGATGATATGCTAATCGCATCTAAGAGCAAGGTGGAGATCGATAGGCTGAAGGCTCAACTAAGTTCAGGGTTCGAGATGAAGTATCTTGGAGATGTCAAGAAGATTCTTAAAATGGAAATCAAAAGAGACAGGGTAAAAGGGACAATTAGTTTGACACAAACTTAGTATTTGAAAAATGTACTACAAAGGTTTGGTATCGATGATAAGACTAAACCTGTAAGCACCCCTTTAGCCCCATATTTCAAACTTAGTGCATCCATGTCTCCAAGTACAAATGATGATGAATGACAGATGAACGATGTCCCGTATGCCAATACTGTTGGAGCCCTGATGTATGCAATGGTGTGTACAAGACCAGACATTTCACACGCTGTCAGCATGGTGAGCTGGTATATGCACAGTCCTGGTAAAGGTCACTGGCAAGTAGTGAAGTGGATTTTACGATATATTCAAGGTACTATAGATATTGGTTTGAAGTTCGAGAGAGACAATACCTTTGTCAATCATCTAGTTGGATACGTCGATTCTGATTATACTGGTGATCTCGATAAGTATCAATCAACTACTGGTTATGTGTTTACTATGGTAGGAGGACTAGTGAGCTAGAGATCAACGCTACAGTCAACTGTTTCTTTGTCTACTATAGAGGCAGAGTTCATGGTGATCACATAAGCAATTAAGGAAGTTATTGGCTTCATAATTTGGTTAGAGACTTGGGAATTTGTCAGGAAAACATCAAGGTTTTCTGTGACAATCAAAGTGTCATATGTCTGGCAAAGAACCAAGTTCATCATGGTCGCACCAAACATATCGACGTACGGTACCACTTTGTTTGAGAAATAGTAGAAGAAGGTAACATTCTACTTCAGAAAATCGGGACTACAGATAATCCTGCAGATATGCAAACAAAGGTGGTTTCAGGGATCAAGTTCCAGCACTGTTTGAACTTGGTCAATATCTTTCGAGTTTATGGCACCTAAAGGTGCATTGGAGGTAGCATAAATTCCTAGAAGTTTGCCAAGGTGGAGATTGTTTGTTAATGGTTTGTCAGTTGGTTGGTGGTTGGTGGCTCGCCCTCCACAGGCATTGGCGCAACAGGCATTAGCAGGCATTAAATTGGAGCACACATAAGTCCATATTAGTGTGCTGTGACATCCTATAAAACCCCATGCATTCTCCCTTGTAATATATTAGTGAGTTCTCATCTCTAAGCTTGTATAGCATTAGTAGAGAGTGAGAGTATTTGTGAGTGAATTCTCAAATTCTGAATATCACTGTACTACCTCTCGTGGAGTAAGCAATTTGTCGAACCACGTAAATATTTGTGTTTCTGTGTGTATGATAATTCCCACTTTGATTTGGTGGCTTCCGCATAACAAGTGTAAACATGCATAATGCATCTCTTCATATAACACCAAGATGAAGAGAAAAGTAATACACTATAAAAGCATATGATTCTTTTGTAAAAAAGATATTAAAGTTTAATAAATGAAGTTAAGATTTTTGTAAGTGATAAATCAGGATTTTCAAGGAAGAACCAACCTGAGCTTTGGATTTAGGGTTTTGATTATTCACGTTGATTTTTTTCTTTCTTTATTATTTTTTTAATTACTCTTCTTCTCTACAAATTAAATATGTGGCGAGAAATAAACAGTAAAGCTTTGTTTGACTACCGAACAGGTATAGCGGTTGCAGCGATAACTATGTTTAGCAAACACGCGGCTGAAGTTGCGTTTGAAAATTAGTAGCTTAGGCAATTAAGAATTTAAAATGATGTTTTGCTAGAATTGTGATTGTTGTAGCTGAAATATTGCAAAGTGACAAAAAGGGGCATGAATTAATATGTAATATTATTTTTTTATCTGTAATTCTATTATAAAATAATAATTAATTCAACAATAATAGTTTTCTAAATAATAATAATTATAGTAAACAATCTAATAATAATGATAATCAATAATAATAATAATAATAATAATAATAATAATAATAATAATAATAATAATAATAATAACAATTGTCAATGTATTTTACTTATTAATTTATATTTGAGCTAAAGTAAAGTTATTTAAAATCATTACTAAAGATACATTTATTATTTCAAGCCCATGGTTTAGATTTTTTTTTTTTAATGATTTTATTAGGAAAGTCCAAGCCCAAATTAAATTGGTTAGTTTTTTTTTTTTTTTTACTTTTTTTTAAGATTATTATTGTTGAGGATTTTAAAGCCCAAATCTTTTTTTTTGGCTAAATATTTTTTCTTTCTCTTCTCCATTCTCCCCACATCAATTCCACCCCTATTTTCATAATTTAATTTAATTTAATTTATTCTTCCTTCCCCAAATTAAATCTATTAGCAATTCTTGAATGATAAAATTTTCATCGAACATATGGTTTTGTGTTTCGATCTTACTAATCAACATAAAATGGTTCTCTCTTTCACCATCATCTCTTCTCCTTCTACATTCAATTTAAATTGACTTCATAGGGTAAAATCGTAACAAATTAACAGTTTATAGACTAAAATGTAAGAATTGAAAGACTTAGAATGACCAAAACAAGAAAAATAAGCTCAAACTAGTCATTGCTAGCCTAGGATCCCACAATAAAAAGCCACCACTATAGATGCGATTTCGTGAGGCCAAGTTGCCATTTTATTGACAGTTTTAGACCAAGAAGCCATTATAGTGGCGACTTAGCTTCCAAAACTTCGTTTTTGTAACACTTCCTCCCCTTTTACTCTTTCTCTATAATATTAAGGCCCAAATTAAGAAATATTAAAGAGTATTAGGGAGTGATTAAAAACTCAAGTAAAACTCCACTCAAATTAAGAAAGAATTTTGAAGATTTAGGGTGATCAGAGCGAAACTTGTGGAGATTCATCTCATCTTGATTGTGAATTTTTACTTTGCAAGGTTCATCTATCACCTCCCTCATTTATTTAAATTTGAGCTTGTTCAGCATGTAAATGAAGTTTTGGAAGTGGTACTTATGGATTAACTCCAAAATTTCATGTGTAAATCTACTTAATAAGTTTAGTTATATAATTATGAGTCATGTTCAACAAAAACTGATGATATTGATGTTGTATTGGCTATTGAAAATTAAAAATGTTTTGGTGATCATTTTTTATGTTAATTATGACTAGCCCTTTAACCCGTATGAGACACGGATTCAGTGGGCATAAATTAGTTACCTTTACTTTTTGTTGCAATATATTTCTATCTAATAATTAATATATATATATATATTTGAGGGACAATGAGTGAATCATCTATCATAAATTTTTATCATTTGTATTTCTTATTATAAAAGTGTAGAAATAGTCTTGTTATTCAAGATTTGATAAATTGTGAGTTTATAATTTTTTTTTATGTTCGAAATTGATGTAATTCATTTGTCTAAAAAATTAAATTTTGAATATATAGCCGCCTATTATTTAAATATGTGTGATTTAATGTTCATTATACATGACCTCACTTGATTTGACCCAATAAAGAGCTAACCTCGCTTGATTTATTGTGGCCCTAATAGGCCTACAAAAAGAAACAATTGCCATTGTTAATGTCTGATTTTGTGAGCCCATTGAAAACTACCAAAAGCACGAACACCTGCACTCAGAAAAAATTGTTAGCCACCCCCAAAACTAGCGACAACTTAGGCCGTCCGCGGGGACGCTCCAGTGTGAGAGTAAGTATAGGTTAAAAGCGTTACCAATGGAGAACCAAAATAATGCTGGAATAAATAAAATTCTGCGAATATAATATTGTGTACCGTAATTGCGAGCTAATAATTGCTTATATAGATATTAAGATCCCTGGAGTTCAATTAAGAATAGGATGTCTACTTTCAAACCACCTTATAACTCCATTTAATGCATGATAGAATCCTTTCAACTAAGCCAGCGTACTCCTTTTAAATAAGGAAAGAAAATCCAAACATGATGTAGACATTAGCTATCCTAAGCCATCTAAAATTGTGTGGAAGTGGGCCAACCAAATCACAACCCAGTCAAATAAAAATAAACAATGCCAAGTTTGAATAAAATAGGCTACGGATTATATCCCAACATTGTCCCACACTCTCCTATTTTTAAGAATTTAAAATAGGAGAGTAGCATCCAAAACAGATAAATCCTATGAGCCAGATATTATCCCAACTGCTAATTTATAACTACCAATGCTTGTACGTACACCAATTAAAAATTAACTACCTCGAATATCGCGCCCACCATTAAAAAACCCAAAATTTAAACATAGACGGTTACTTCATCTTCTCTAAATCGCCTCAACCCTCACTTTATTTATCTTCTGTAAACCAGTCACTCGTTTCCCCCTTTACTCTGCTACCACAACAATTTGGCAAGCTAAACTTTCCAAAATCTCACCAATTTCTCAAATTAAACCCCTTAAAACTCATCCTCCATCACTCAAAACCCCCTTTTCCTAAATTTCCAAAACACTGTTCACCTATAGTGCAACTCTTATAGCTTCCAACCCATCTTCGTCCTCTGCACCAACCATAAACCACTCGTCTCTACCACCGCCACAACCAACCCTTTCTCTTCCACCACCGCTACCATCAACCCATCTACCTCCAACATCGCCATCGCCAACCCCTCGTTTCCAAAATGAAAAAAGGAAATTGAGGTCAAAAAAATGTTTGAAGATACAAACACCTACACCCATTCCAACACCTAATCTATTATCAATAATGAGACTGTTGAGGGCTATAAGTCCGAGTTTTAATTTCTTAGGAAATACACCCTGAAAGCCCCCAACCCTAATGAAAAGATGAACTGGCGTCCTACCAACACCTTCGTAGCAGTACTGGCCCAAGTGCTAAAAAATGGGGTCAGATTCCCCCTCCATCCCTTCATTGCTTATTTTCTTGACTACGTCGGGATTGGTCTTACCTAGCTGGTCCCGAACTCATACATTCATCTGGTCTACTACATTGCTGCCTGTAAGGACTTCAACATCACACTGACCCTTAACTATTTCTTTCACATCTTCACCCTGATCAAAATAAAGGAACATGACTTCCGAGCTCTTAACCGCTTTTCGAACCAACGAGCCTGGATGTAGCCCCCCTCCAGCAACACAGGATGGTATAACAACTAGTTATACGTCTCTAGTCTGGACATTCACCTCCTACAATCTTGGGGTAACTTGAAAAGCTAGTCATCAACCCCATAGAAGACGACAGGCAAGAAGAGTTTGAATGGTTCTTGTGGCAGCCCCAAAATTCGTCTCCAATAACCCCGGATCTGGTCCGTCAAAAGTAACCTCAATCCTGAGTTTAAGTCGTTACACGAACAACCTTCTCCTAGAACCACAACATTTAAATAAAATCATGCTGTTAAAACTTGGTAAATTTAAAATTTAAGACATTTACTTAACCTTGTCTCAGAATCGCAATCTTTACATGAATCCTACAACTCAGATCATTTATTCCACGACCTAGTGTATTACAACCAATTGTGAGCAACAAAACTCGCATCTTAACAATAAGTCGACATGACTATTTACTCACTGCTTTTAATTACACGAGTTTACAAAACATTAACACTCGTGTTAACTACAACTGCCTTTCAATACTATTACAAGGCTTTACATCCGGGATGGTACCAAATGGTAATTATTCCCACAAAATGCAACTTTAACTTTAAACAGTTCTAATGACAACCTTTATTAATAAAATAAACTTCGCACATCTTCTTTGCGATTATCGGGATCTTCGAACTCTTCGCCCTTCGCTGAAAATGTTTATAATAGCAAGAATGAGCACGACGGCTCAACAAGTCCAACAGCTAACACATAACACGTAGGTTACATTTAATTCATGCTTTATGCTCCATGCTTTGCATTTATATAGGCATCATGCATATCATGCTTTGCATTTAAATCATGCTTACCATGCATGTCAATATACCTAGGTTATATAACTCATATAACACATTTCAAATCATAGCATAAATTATATATCAGCTATTAACAACATATGACTATACACAGACATATTTACAATCAGTTAGCACATAACATGAGTGCACATTTAATAGTTTATGCATATACACATAACAGTGAAAAACTTGCAGGGATAACAAATATCACTGAAAGACTTGCTTGGATTGCAACACCAGTTTACGCTAACCTTTCGCGTTCCTTGCACAACCTATACAACATAAGAGATCAACGGTGCATTATATTAGTCAAAGTTTGACTTAATATTTAATCATATTCTTAGGATGTCTACTTCCTTTTATCGTCCCCATTTATTCACTAGGGTTGATTCATTAGTTTAGTCCATTGTGGATTCATCACGATGTTTCACATAAACACCGTAAACCTTCTATACTTAACTTTGTATATCCGGCATTCCTTAATGCCATAACATTATCATTTGATATTAATTACTCATTGTCTAATATTATTAATCTGTTAATAATATTTTAATTAATAAAACATTTCCTGAAACCGGTGACTGAACCGAGGTTCAGGGCCTGAACACACTGTCTGGGCTGGCAGCTCTACGATTGTCGAGTGGGGGTCACTCAACGATTTCCCAAGACTGGTCCAGACTGTTCTACGACTCGGCGAGTACAAAGTACTCTACGATCTCGAGTGGACTCTACGATTTCCAGTGACTAAGGCCACTCTACGATTTTCAGTGACTAGGGTCACTCTATGATTTTCAGTGACTAGTGTCACTCTACTATTTTCAGTGAGTAGGGTCACTCTACGATTTTCAATGACTAGTGTCACTCTACGATTTTCAGTGACTAGGGTCACTCTACGATTCACAAGTCTGGTTTAGACTGCTCGGCGATCCCTTGTGCGAGCTTACTCTACGATCTACAGAGTAACTAAACGAAGTCACTCTATGATTTACACCTAAGCTCACGGCTTAGTTCTTTCTCAATATTGTAGTGGGCTCTACGATTTCTGATTGAGGCCACTCTACGATTTTCAGGTTTACCCTACTATTCTTTCTCCTGACTTGGTTAAGTCATTCATTGGCTGAAGGGTGAGCTCTACGATCAGAGTGCAACCACTCTACGATCAGAGTGCAACCACTCTACGATTCTTACCGCAACTAAGGAAATTCCCAGATTTACACTAGCTTCATACCAAAACTCATTTTAACCTTTCTGGTTTACTCTTTAGACTAACAAAACGTCTAACATATTACTTAAAGAGGTTCTGATTTTGAAAACAGATCATTGGACAGAAGGTTTAACCACCTCGATTCTCTTAGACTGTTAATCAAACACTTGGTGAGCATATGGGAATAACTTCAAAAACTGATTATCTAAAGTAAACAAAGACTCTTCCATACCTACTCCAACCTTGTATCGTCTGGACCATTCTTGGTCCTTAACACAGATTTCTCCCAACCGAAAACCACATCTAAACCAATAATAAGTCAATACACCAGTCCATTCTAAAGTTTTATGAACATGAACACCGAGTACAGACCAACTGTGGTTCAGACTCTTAATGTTGACTGGGTAAAATAATCGAAACCATTATTCTAGTCCTGATTCAATCATTAACTAGTTTCAACAACATTTGACTACCAAGTTTACATTACTCTCATTTAAACACCTCCTATGCAACTCTAGCATATTCTGCTTCCTTAATCCAACATAACATAAAACTAGTTAAATCAAAATAACCGGATAATACCTTCAATCTTTGACAGATGGTTTACATTCAGATTCTGCCTTCTTCGAACAACATGAACTCCTCTGAAGTTTGCATTTACTTCTCAAGCTCCATATCTCTCTTAGCCTAGATGAACGCGAAGGGGAATTGAGGGAATGACTGAGGTTATACAACACTCTCTCAGCCTTAAAAAACTCTGAGGAGTTGGACCCTATAGCCTCCCCTATGCCTGACTTGTTCCTTCTTTTCGCAGCACTGATTCCTTGAGCTTTGCACAAACTGCGCGTGCTCTGCTTTTTCTGAGGTTTTGTCCCTAAAGGAGTGGCACTCTCACTTTTCCACCGGGTTATGTTATTATTCTTGGGCTGGGCTGCTATTTGTTTTGTTAATTAAACAAATGGGTGGCCCAATTGTTACTTACATTGCAACTAAGCTTTGAGTTGCCCAAATTAAATTCCTAGTGGAAATATAAAATATTAATACCCCACTATCAACAACTTTCCCAATGGAAATAAATATAACATTATTAATGTTTACGAAATCTCATTAATTAATAACCATATTAATTAATTTACACATCCAGCTTAACTTGCTAGCTATTTAATTAAATAATCACACAGCTCATTTATCCTATCAAACTTTGATACTATACAACCTAGGTTGGTCCATTAATTTAATTAACCCATTAATTGAACCTTCCTTAAATTCCTTTAATTACTTCAACACATAATTAAATAAACCAAGCCATCATATAATGATTTAATTTAATCCTCTAGAAATTTACAATTACAGCCAATAATTCCATTTCTCTATATTAAAATATTTCGGGTCGCTACATTCTTCCCCCCTTATAATAATTTCGTCCCCGAAATTTCAATATAAGGTAAATCCAAAATATGAGGGTAATTCTTCCTCATCATATTTTCTACACCTATATACTATATAGATACCTAACTTAGTGTATACCTTATCATATACCCCTTCAACCAATTCTAGGTTTTAAACTCCTAACAATTATTTTCCTCAGATTAAATTTTTAACTTAATCTTTACAAATGATTCCATCCTTGGAATTAGCATTACATCCTTACAACATTTGCCCCGCCGATCAATCTCATCGATTATCTTATCATAGGCATTGTTTTACTTATTGTTTTATAATTACTGTCCTAGTCCCTCCGTGACTGGACTCTAATTCCTTTCTAGTGATATTTACCACTTTACTAGGGTTAGTTTTATATCTAAACCTCAAATTTCGCTCGAATCCTCAAAAGCTTAAAATTTCCTCAAATCTACTATTCACTACTTCCTCTTCTAAGGATTAGCGTAGCCTTAAATCACATCAATCTCATAAGACCATACTAATCAGTCTTGTGAATTTCCGGGTCATTACATTCACCCCTTCTTCTAAGAATTTCGTCCTCGAAATTATAACATACTTACCCCTTCACCCATTCGATGTCCAGAACATTGGAACATCTCCCAGGAGTCTTCACAATTGATCAATAACTGTGAATGAATTTGAATAACTAGGAAGTAAAAATAACCCCTTTAAAATAAACAATCCCCTTTGTCCGGTGTCATTAGAAATTTTACTGAACACCTTAGGGGTATTTAAAAAATCACAAAATTGTAAACATTTAACCCGAGTACTCACCACTTAAGGATATCAACCTTCCGTACTCCATGTATAAGCATAACATTTAAACTGGGTACTCCCACTGATGGAGATCAACCTTATGTACCCCATGTATATGCATTAGATTTAAACTGGGTACTCCCAAGAAATACTTGAAAAATATTACTCAACCTTTGTCTAGCCGAATCAATTAGCTTAGACTTTTCAACAATAGTTCGAACATCAATCGGAACTTTAAACTCTCCAAGAGCACACATGTGCAATAAAATTTGTGAAGCTCATCACTTCAAGTTAAAATCAACAATGTCTAGCCGATACAAATGGCATAGACCCTCATTTAAACGTTTCAAAAATAACGTTTCAAAAACAACTGAGAATCATCATCCAATTCTTTCAAAAGGCATAAAAGTGCAAATTTTGGCACGATTTTAAGAATTCAAGGTCTAGCACAGCTAGAAGATTTAGAATATCCTAAACCTCAAATAAACACCAATTTTACTCCTTATCTTTTCCAGCTTAATAACTATCCTTAGTATAGCTTTAACTTTTGCTACTTAATTCTACCCACACTCACTGTTCATCAAACTTACCACGTATTTGGGCTCAGGAACTTACCATAATCATATGGTTTGAGGAGCTAGTCCTAGTCAGGCCATAGTCGCCCATTCGCTGAGGGACTCCACCACATGACTATGAGTCACGAACTTACCATACGTGTCGGTTCTCAGAACACGAACTTATTTTAACATCTTCTACCTATCCGTTATACATATGAAAAAAAAAAAATCACCTTCTCAACATACATATAGCGAATAACGCGACACCAGGTTTCAATTGATTATCAATGTAGGAAGCTAAGTGGTTATCGAACCAAACGCAATCCCCTGCCCATACAAGGAATTGGTTATCTCAACCACTAATCTAATAGGAAGCTAAGTGGTTCTCAAACCAGGTACAAATTCCCCGCCCATACAAGGAATCGTACAACTCAGCCACTAACATGAGTCCTCCATTAAAAACCTTCAACCTCTAACTTTTCTTAACTTAATATGAATTTTCTAAATTCATACCTTATCACAAACCACTCTTTATGAGTTTACTTCATACTATTTCATAGTATTTACCTTTGAATAGCGTCATGCTATGTAAACATTCTCTTAATCATTTAACAGATCTTCTGTTATTCCATGATTTCACTACGATCACCATATGACCTTAGTTCACAATTAAATTCACTATATGATTTCTCACTTATTCTAGGATCGTTAAATTCCACAGTCTAATCATTCATCTTAAATCATTTTACTGTACGATCCTTCCTTTTTATTCATTTTGAATACATCCATGGAGATCCTTCTTTGAATCTCCTCAAACATGCACTTATTTTCTTCTTTATGAATTTCATATGTTCCGCACTTATGGCTTAAACTCCATATTTCAACAAATACCACTCACTACGAGTTTACTACTATTCCCCATAGTATCTTTTGTTTATAGCATCTTGCTATCTGCACATGCTGTTAATCCTTTAACAGATCATTTAACATTTTCTTTAACCTTAGCCAATATCTGAGAACTATATTTCTCAACTTATGGCTCTCTACTCTAATCCCCCCATGTTCATCAAACTTATCACGTATTTGGGCTCAGGAACTTACCATAATCATATGGCTTGAGGAGCTTGTCCTAGTCAGGCCAAAGTCGCCCATTCGCTGAGGGGCTCCACCACACGACTATGAGTCACGAGCTTACTATACGCTTGAGTTTTTAGAATACGCAACTAACCTTACTCTTTCTTACTAAGGTTATAGCCTAAGGTACTCCTACCTAAGGTTTATAACCTATCAGCTCTGATACCAACTGTGACAGCCCCAAAATCCGTCTCCAATAACCCCGGATCTGGTCCGTCAAAAGTAACCTCAATCCTGAGTTTAAGTCGTTACACGAACAACCTTCTCCTAGAACCACAACATTTAAATAAAATCATGTTGTTAAAACTTGGTAAATTTAAAATTTAAGACATTTACTTAACCTTGTCTCAGAATCGCAATCTTTACATGAATCCTACAACTCAGATCATTTATTCCACGACCTAGTGTATTACAACCAATTGTGAGCAACAAAACTCGCATCCTAACAATAAGTCGACATGACTATTTACTCACTACTTTTAATTACACGAGTTTACAAAACATTAACACTCGTGTTAACTACAACTGCCTTTCAATACTATTACAAGGCTTTACATCCGGGATGGTACCAAATGGTAATTATTCTCACAAAATGCAACTTTAACTTTAAACAGTTCTAGTGACAACCTTTATTAATAAAATAAACTTCGTACATCTTCTTTGCGATTATCGGGATCTTCGAACTCTTCGCCCTTCGCTGAAAATGTTTATAATAGCAAGAATGAGCACGACGGCTCAGCAAGTCCAACAGCTAACACATAACACGTAGGTTACATTTAATTCATGCTTTATGCTCCATCCTTTGCATTTATATAGGCATCATGCTTATCATGCTTTGCATTTAAATCATGCTTACCATGCATGTCAATATACCTAGGTTATATAACTCATATAACACATTTCAAATCATAGCATAAATTATATATCAGCTATTAACAACATATGACTATACACAGACATATTTACAATCAGTTAGCACATAACATGAGTGCACATTTAATAGTTTATGCATATACACATAACACTGAAAAACTTGCAGGGATAACAAATATCACTGAAAGACTTGCAGGGATAACAAATATCACTGAAAGACTTGCCTGGATTGCAACACCAGTTTACGCTAACCTTTCGCGTTCCTTGCACCACCTATACAACATAAGAGATCAACGGTGCATTATATTAGTCAAAGTTTGACTCAATATTTAATCCTATTCTTAGGATGTCTACTTCCTTTTATCGTCCCCATTTATTCACTAGGGTTGATTCATTAGTTTAGTCCATTGTGGATTTATCACAATGTTTCACATAAACACCGTAAACCTTCTATACTTAACTTTGTATATCCGGCATTCCTTAATGCCATAACATTATCATTTGATATTAATTACTCATTGTCTAATATTATTAATCTGTTAATAATATTTTAATTAATAAAACATTTCCTGAAACCGGCGATTGAACCGAGGTTCAGGGCCTGAACACACTGTCTGGGCTGGCAGCTCTACGATCGTCGAGTGGGGGTCACTCAACGATTTTCCAAGACTGGTCCAGACTGTTCTACGACTCGGCGAGTACAAAGCACTCTACGATCTCGAGTGAACTCTACGATTTTCAGTGACTAGGGTCACTCTACGATTTTCAGTGAGTAGGGTCACTCTACGATTTTCAGTGACTAGTGTCACTCTACGATTTTCAGTGACTAGGGTCACTCTACGATTTGTGAGTGGGAACCACTCGACGATTCACAAGTCTGGTTTAGACTGCTCGACGATCCCTTGTGCGAGCTTACTCTACGATCTACCGAGTAACTAAACGAAGTCACTCTATGATTTACACCTAAGCTCACGGCTTAGTTCTTTCTCAATATTGTAGTGGGCTCTACGATTTCCGATTGAGGCCACTCTACGATTTTCAGGTTTACCCTACTATTCTTTCTCCTGACTTGGTTAAGTCATTCATTGGCTGAAGGGTGAGCTCTACGATCAGAGTGCAACCACTCTACGATTCTTACCGCAACTAAGGAAATTCCCAGATTTACACTAGCTTCATACCAAAACTCATTTTAACCTTTCTGGTTTACTCTTTAGACTAACAAAACGTCTAACATATTACTTAAAGAGGTTCTGATTTTGAAAACAGATCATTGGACAGAAGGTTTAACCACCTCGATTCTCTTAGACTGTTAATCAAACACTTGGTGAGCATATGGGAATAACTTCAAAAACTGATTATCTAAAGTAAACAAAGACTCTTCCATACCTACTCCAACCTTGTATCGTCTGGACCATTCTTGGTCCTTAACACAGATTTCTCCCAACCGAAAACCACATCTAAACCAATAATAAGTCAATACACCAGTCCATTCTAAAGTTTTATGAACATGAACACCGAGTACAGACCAACTGTGGTTCAGACTCTTAATGTTGACTGGGTAAAATAATCGAAACCATTATTCTAGTCCTGATTCAATCATTAACTAGTTTCAACAACATTTGACTACCAAGTTTACATTACTCTCATTTAAACACCTCCTATGCAACTCTAGCATATTCTGCTTCCTTAATCCAACATAACATAAAACTAGTTAAATCAAAATAACCGGATAATACCTTCAATCTTTGACAGATGGTTTACATTCAGATTCTGCCTTCTTCGAACAACATGAACTCCTCTGAAGTTTGCATTTACTTCTCAAGCTCCATATCTCTCTTAGCCTAGATGAACGCGAAGGGGAATTGAGGGAATGACTGAGGTTATACAACACTCTCTCAGCCTTAAACAACTCTGAGGAGTTGGACCCTATAGCCTCCCCTATGCCTGACTTGTTCCTTCTTTTCGCAGCACTGATTCCTTGAGCTTTGCACAAACTGCGCGTGCTCTGCTTTTTCTGAGGTTTTGTCCCTAAAGGAGTGTCACTCTCACTTTTCCACCGGGTTATGTTATTATTCTTGGGCTGGACTGCTATTTGTTTTGTTAATTAAACAAATGGGTGGCCCAATTGTTACTTACATTGCAACTAAGCTTTGGGTTGCCCAAATTAAATTCCTAGTGGAAATATAAAATATTAATACCCCACTATCAACAACTTTCACAATGGAAATAAATATAACATTATTAATGTTTACGAAATCTCATTAATTAATAACCATATTAATTAATTTACACATCCAGCTTAACTTGCTAGCTATTTAATTAAATAATCACACAGCTCATTTATCCTATCAAACTTTGATACTATACAACCTAGGTTGGTCCATTAATTTAATTAACCCATTAATTGAACCTTCCTTAAATTCCTTTAATTACTTCAACACATAATTAAATAAACCAAGCCATCATATAATGATTTAATTTAATCCTCTAGAAATTTACAATTACAGCCAATAATTCCATTTCTCTATATTAAAATATTTCGGGTCGCTACAGTTCTGCCAAGCTATTCCAACTGAACCAAGTCTACAGATGTAAGCACTCGACCCTTTATCTTTGCACTTTCTTGTATACTTAATTATTCCAACCTTTTTCGCCTTACTAGCTTTCTTTTTGTTCCAGTAGTAGTCTACAAGACCTAACCCAACATTATCAAACCCAAACCGACCCTTGAAACTGCCCCTAGTCATCCTCGGAATATTCCCGACCCCAAATCCACCTTCCCCCAACATCAAGACCCATAACAACTACATCCGAACCCAACCCTTCTACTGCCAACCCCACCAACATCCTAGACAAAAATTCCCTCGAAACGACCGATCTTGAAAAACAACAACTTTGAAAGAAAAAACGTCAAAGACTGACCAAGTCTTCAGACATCCCTAAAGACTCTCTTGAACCCCTACTTATCGAATCGATATCGTTTATCCATCCCCCTCTACCTTCTCCTCCATCATCACCCTCTCCTGTTATGGCCGATAAAGACATATCCCTTCAACCTGAACACCAATCACCAGCCACACAACCCCCTCCATTGATCTAAATCGACTCTGAACCCTCTCTAGATTGACCTTACCCTTATACTTCTTTTACTCAATCTACCGCTACCCACCCTAACAAAACAGACCCTTAACCCTCTACATCTAACAGAACTGACCCTTTCCCCATAATCCTTGTCTCATTATTCAATCAACTCTCTTTCTTTCCAACTGAACCCATTACCTTCACACCTAAAGAACTCTACAACTTCTTCAACCTCCTAACAAATGAAGCTCATTACAACAAGGCAGATTTTGGTACCCTTCTGACAACAACTAACCTTCACCTCAGAGAGGTACATAAGTTTAACACTATAAAATTAATTCTTTCCCACCATAAAACTCCCAAGACTAACATCCTTTCATTCTGAACATGCACTTGGAGGTTTCAGTCGTCTGTTGAACCTTCAGAATAAGAGCATGGACCAGTTCGACACCATTGCTCAACTACAAGCCGAACTCCAACAACTCCAATCTGACCACACCCAGCTTTATGAAGAACATACCAAGCTCCATGATACACACTCTACACTTCAAATACAATCTGAAGTCAATGATGAAATATACGTAGGCACACTTAGAAGGGGGTAGAATAAGTGTATGGATATATAGTGTCCAATTTTTGTAATTTATCAAAGCAGTTAATAATACAGTTTACTGGATTATGAAGATAGTTTGTTGTATTAAGGAATATGAAGACAATTTAATAAAATAGCCTGTTGTATGTCCAATGCAGTGAGTCTAATGTGAAGCTATTTTGATCAGTTTAAGATTTCTCAGAGTTTTGTTTATGTGATAATCGCGCAACACGATATATAACTCAAAACAAATCACATGAACACATAGAATTTTTACGTGGTTCGGTCCCTATCCTCTACTCTAGTGACCTACTATAATAACCATGAATTTTAAGTATATTGTAATTATAATTATTAGATAATTATCAATGAATTAAATTTATGTTAATTAAGTTTACTTTTATGAGATTGAATTAATATACTAATGTAGTTGTATATTTGTTCAATTATTAAGTGTAGCAAGGTAAGTTAATAAATTAATAAGACAAGTCTAATTGGATTATATTTTTAGTCCAAAGAAAGTATTAAATTAGGTCCAATAAAATTAACCTAGTGGTCCATGAACATAGTTAATTTATTGGTCCATGCTATAATTAAACTAGCCTAATGCTTAATTTAATTTCAAGTATCATGCGTTAGTAAATGTTAGCTCAATGGAATGAATTAATTGAACCCAAACAATTGAAATGAATGAGCTTAATTGATTTAATTTACTAAGTCCAAGGAAGAGCCCAAACTAGGTCAACGTGGTGGTCAACGTATATATATATGGGTATATATGTATATATTTGCTAGAAAAATAAATAAAAAAATGTGGCATAAAAAGGCCACTTTGGCTGGTCAAGAATGGGCCTACTTGGGGGTGAAGTGTTGTTCATTGTTGCTTGCAAAATCCTTCTAAGGACTAAGTGGTTCAACTGTAAGACCCCGAATTTTATGAAATACAAAATTTAATTTTTCTTCATATATATATTTTTTTGAAACAGTAAGTGGTTAAATCGATAAAGTTAAAAGTTAAGGATGTTATGTGCAAATTTTATTTTGTCGGACAATATTCGCTTTGTCGGGGAATATTCGTTTGGTCGTGGAATATTCGTTTGGTCCGACGGCGCCGAAATAACAAATTATTGGTGGACCCCACAAGGGAATATTTGTCGGATATAGAAAACGACAGAAATAACCTTTTTAAATAAAAATAGTCAACGGAACTGTTAAAATACCGGTGATAAAAGAATAGTAGCATACGGTAGTTATTGGTATTTTCTGTAGCACTCGGTACTCTACAGTAACACGCGGTATTGCATAGTGTCTCATATTATTGGTCTGATAATTGACACCGTAACTGTTACGCATCATTTCATCGATAATTGTCACTGCATAATATTTTATATTATCAATTCAATAATTATTGTTACACAGTATTTTGCATTATTGATTTAATAATTGTCATTACACTGTATTTTATATCATTGAGTCAATAATTGTTGTTGCACTGTTTTTAAAATTATTGAACCTAATAATTGTCACAGTAACATATGCACAGTAATTCACATTATTGAATCAATAATTGTCATTACACAGTAACGTATGCTTTATTTTACATTATTGTTATCTCTATTATGATGTTATTTAAACAGTTGTATTTCATTAATTTATTGACTTGATATCTAAGAACTAACTATACTGTATTTGTAACAATTAGTCATAATAATTGAATTGATAAAGTTATTTGTTTATAATATAAAGTTAAGTGATTATTAGGTGATATGAAATGAATGGTGTAGATTAAAGTGTGAATTATTGTTGAATAATTGAATTGATTTGTTTATAATATAAAGTTAGGTGATTATTAGGTGATATGAAATGAATGGTGTAGATTAAAGTGTGAATTATTGTTGAATAATTAAATTGATTTGTTTATAATATAAAGTTAGGTGATTATTAGGTAATATGAAATGAATGGTGTAGATTAAAGATAATATAAAATTTGAAATGGATGGTGTAGATTAAAAGATGATATTTAAATGAATGGTTTAGATTAAAGGAATGATAAGATTTTTGGCTATAAATAGAAGCCTTAACTTAAGGATTTTTCATAAACTTCCTTACTTGTTCTTTCTTTCTCTCTCTAAATACTTCTTTGTGTAAGTTCTCTCTAAGTGTTCTTAAGTCATTCCTAGTTTTGAAATCTTTTGCATTTTCCTTTGAATTCCCGAGTGGAATTTTCTTATGTACAGTAACTCTTTCGAAAAATCATAGTAAATTCATTATTTGTCAGAATTTAATGAATTAAAAGCATGTCTCTTCAGTTTTTCGTCCTCTACAACTTTGAAGAAGGAAGAAAAGTCATCTGAAATCATCTTCATGCCTTAAAATACTACAAACCGTAACCTATTCTGATTTTCGTCACTATTTTCAGTCTTAGTTTTGAAAATTCATAACTCATTCATATTAACTCCGAATTGAGTGATTCTTGAGCCTATGTCGTCTATCTTTCCGAGAGTAACATTATTTTAAAAGCATAAAGAGATTTTAAAAACTCTAGAAGACTCAAAAGTCAGATTCCTTACTGCTACAAACAAGGAAGGATTTGTTCGGCTATAAACTTGTTTCACAATATCAAGGTAAGGAATATCATCTTCTTTCATATTCTATTGTTCAAACTTACTATGGTAAGGGATACCATCTTTTTCATCTTCCATTATTCAAACGTACTATGGTAAGGGATACCATCTTTTTCATCTTCCATTATTCAAACATACTATGGTAAGGGATTATCATTATTTGATTCTCGATAATAATATTGTTTCTTCCTTACTCATAAGACGTGCCTTTTATTTCCATGTATTAAATTGTGGGAATAACCTTACGGAGCGGATTGCCGCCTGTTGGTGAATAACCTTTCGTATTCATTCATTATTAATCTCTGAGAATAACCTTACGGAGCGGATTGCCGCCTGTTTGGTGAATAACTCTTTGTACTCAAATTCTATTAAATTGTGGGAATAACCTTACGGAGCGGATTGCCGCCTGTTGGTGAATAACCCTTTATATTAATTTCCTTCACCTTTTGTTAATCAAACCTGCTACGGTAAGGGATATTATTTTCTTTCATACTCCTAAATCGAAATTTATTATGGAACTATTGCTTCTATAATTCCTGAAAATATTATATGTTCCATAATAGTTGAACTTCATTATTTCAACTGAACCTTCCTATTTACGTGAACCTTTCTATTGAATTGTAACCGTTATTCTGAACTGTGGATCTTGAATATCATTTTTAAATTTCACTCCACATCATGTTGACAATTTGGACATTATTTGAATATGTACAAAGTAAACTTCTGATACTTATTGTTATCCTATTTCTTCTGTTCATCATTTATATCATTCTAATCATCCAAAAACCAAGCTGTTGTGAATATCTGTGGCCGGGGGCACAGATGTGATATATTTGTTGAACAGATGATAGGTTAAAGGCGATATAATAGGTTAAAGGCGATACATTTGTTCGGTGTCTTTTATGGCACGTGGTGAATGTTCTCTTTGGCCCGTAGTGCAAAGATGAACTGTTGTTTGGTATGATTATGACCAAAGGCTGAATCTGGTATAATCATGACCGTTGGTGCTATATTGAATATCTTTGGCCCGTAGTACAAAGATGAACTGTTGATGTGCATGATTATGATCAGGAACTGTGAATTTGTATTATCTTGACTAATGATATTTCAGATGATAAAAGTTGATGATGTTTTTCCTAAAAAGAGAACCGAGTGGACATTATAGTCTGCATTATTCTTCTAATAGATTACTCATTCCGCTGCTATTATTGATCTAAACGTTGTTTAAGAATTTAACTGCAGTTTTTGATATAAACCTTGTAGTCTATTGTATTCTATCAAGAACTCAACTGTTGAAGACTAATGATAATTTATTCGTCATTATCTTAGTCATGATATTCTTTACTGGGCTATTTGAGCTCACCCTTTCTTTTGTTCCATTGTTTTTCAACAGGAAATGAAAACATAACAGGGTCTAGCCGGGGAATGGAGTGAGAGTCCGAGGAATAGTTATCAGTCTTCACGTTTTGTAAAATAGTGTGGCAATAATAGTGAAGACTTAGTTGTGTATTATTATACACTGTATTATAGTACGTTGTGCTTTGTTGTAATAATTTTGTTGTAGTCTTTTGACGACTCAAGTTTGGGCTGTGTGGGCCCAGATTTGGGGGCGTCACAGTTGGCATCAGAGCTTAGGGATATGGTCTTTAATGGAGATATGGGGTTAGAACTAAGAGGGGAGAGACGAATAGAATCAATCACTAGTGTGTCCTACATAAATTAGATTTTTTATCTAATGAGTTGATTTGAATGTAGGAACAGGAAGTGATGAGTCAGTTTGTTTGAACTAACAATTATTTTGTGACCACAGTTTAGTATAACATCTGAAAATCAGGAGAATAACTATGAAATGTCTGGTACGTCAATTTCGGGGACGAAATTTCATAAGGAGGGGAGGTTGTAAGACCCCGAATTTTATGAAATACAAAATTTAATTTTTCTTCATATATATATTTTTTTGAAACAGTAAGTGGTTAAATCGATAAAGTTAAAAGTTAAGGATGTTATGTGCAAATTTTATTTTGTCGGACAATATTCGTTTTGTCGGGGAATATTCGTTTGGTCGGGGAATATTCGTTTGGTCCGACGGCGCCGAAATAACAAATTATTGGTGGACCCCACAAGGGAATATTTGTCGGATATAGAAAACGACAGAAATAACCTTTTTAAATAAAAATAGTCAACGGAACTGTTAAAATACCGGTGATAAAAGAATAGTAGCATACGGTAGTTATTGGTATTTTCTGTAGCACTCGGTACTCTACAGTAACACGCGGTATTGCATAGTGTCTCATATTATTGGTCTGATAATTGACACCGTAACTGTTACGCATCATTTCATCGATAATTGTCACTGCATAATATTTTATATTATCAATTCAATAATTGTTGTTACACAGTATTTTGTATTATTAATTTAATAATTGTCATTACACTGTATTTTATATCATTGAGTCAATAATTGTTGTTGCACTGTTTTTAAAATTATTGAACCTAATAATTGTCACAGTAACATATGCACAGTAATTCACATTATTGAATCAATAATTGTCATTACACAGTAATGTATGCTTTATTTTACATTATTGTTATCTCTATTATGATGTTATTTAAACAGTTGTATTTCATTAATTTATTGACTTGATATCTAAGAACTAACTATACTGTATTTGTAACAATTAGTCATAATAATTGAATTGATAAAGTTATTTGTTTATAATATAAAGTTAAGTGATTATTAGGTGATATGAAATGAATGGTGTAGATTAAAGTGTGAATTATTGTTGAATAATTGAATTGATTTGTTTATAATATAAAGTTAGGTGATTATTAGGTGATATGAAATGAATGGTGTAGATTAAAGTGTGAATTATTGTTGAATAATTAAATTGATTTGTTTATAATATAAAGTTAGGTGATTATTAGGTAATATGAAATGAATGGTGTAGATTAAAGATAATATAAAATTTGAAATGGATGGTGTAGATTAAAAGATGATATTTAAATGAATGGTTTAGATTAAAGGAATGATAAGATTTTTGGCTATAAATAGAAGCCTTAACTTAAGGATTTTTCATAAACTTCCTTACTTGTTCTTTCTTTCTCTCTCTAAATACTTCTTTGTGTAAGTTCTCTCTAAGTGTTCTTAAGTCATTCCTAGTTTTGAAATCTTTTGCATTTTCCTTTGAATTCCCGAGTGGAATTTTCTTATGTACAATAACTCTTTCGAAAAATCATAGTAAATTCATTATTTGTCAGAATTTAATGAATTAAAAGCATGTCTCTTCAGTTTTTCGTCCTCTACAACTTTGAAGAAGGAAGAAAAGTCATCTGAAATCATCTTCATGCCTTAAAATACTACAAACCGTAACCTATTCTGATTTTCGTCACTATTTTCAGTCTTAGTTTTGAAAATTCATAATTCATTCATATTAACTCCGAATTGAGTGATTCTTGAGCCTATGTCGTCTATCTTTCCGAGAGTAACATTATTTTAAAAGCATAAAGAGATTTTAAAAACTCTAGAAGACTCAAAAGTCAGATTCCTTACTGCTACAAACAAGGAAGGATTTGTTCGGCTATAAACTTGTTTCACAATATCAAGGTAAGGAATATCATCTTCTTTCATATTCTATTGTTCAAACTTACTATGGTAAGGGATACCATCTTTTTCATCTTCCATTATTCAAACGTACTATGGTAAGGGATACCATCTTTTTCATCTTCCATTATTCAAACATACTATGGTAAGGGATTATCATTATTTGATTCTCGATAATAATATTGTTTCTTCCTTACTCATAAGACGTGCCTTTTATTTCCATGTATTAAATTGTGGGAATAACCTTACGGAGCGGATTGCCGTCTGTTGATGAATAACCTTTCGTATTCATTCATTATTAATCTCTGAGAATAACCTTACGGAGCGGATTGCCGCCTGTTTGGTGAATAACTCTTTGTACTCAAATTCTATTAAATTGTGGGAATAACCTTACGGAGCGGATTGCCGCCTGTTGGTGAATAACCCTTTATATTAATTTCCTTCACCTTTTGTTAATCAAACCTGCTACGGTAAGGGATATTATTTTCTTTCATACTCCTAAATCGAAATTTATTATGGAACTATTGCTTCTATAATTCCTGAAAATATTATATGTTCTATAATAGTTGAACTTCATTATTTCAACTGAACCTTCCTATTTACGTGAACCTTTCTATTGAATTGTAACCGTTATTCTGAACTGTGGATCTTGAATATCATTTTTAAATTTCACTCCACATCATGTTGACAATTTGGACATTATTTGAATCTGTACAAAGTAAACTTCTGATACTTATTGTTATCCTATTTCTTCTGTTCATCATTTATATCATTCTAATCATCCAAAAATCAAGCTGTTGTGAATATCTGTGGCCGGGGGCACAGATGTGATATATTTGTTGAACAGATGATAGGTTAAAGGCGATATAATAGGTTAAAGGCGATACATCTGTTCGGTGTCTTTTATGGCACGTGGTGAATGTTCTCTTTGGCCCGTAGTGCAAAGATGAACTGTTGTTTGGTATGATTATGACCAAAGGCTGAATCTGGTATAATCATGACCGTTGGTGCTATATTGAATATCTTTGGCCCGTAGTACAAAGATGAACTGTTGATGTGCATGATTATGATCAGGAACTGTGAATTTGTATTATCTTGACTAATGATATTTCAGATGATAAAAGTTGATGATGTTTTTCCTAAAAAGAGAACCGAGTGGACATTATAGTCTGCATTATTCTTCTAATAGATTACTCATTCCGCTGCTATTATTGATCTGAACGTTGTTTAAGAATTTAACTGCAGTTTTTGATATAAACCTTGTAGTCTATTGTATTCTATCAAGAACTCAACTGTTGAAGACTAATGATAATTTATTCGTCATTATCTTAGTCATGATATTCTTTACTGGGCTATTTGAGCTCACCCTTTCTTTTGTTCCATTGTTTTTCAACAGGAAATGAAAACATAACAGGGTCTAGCCGGGGAATGGAGTGAGAGTCCGAGGAATAGTTATCATAGTCTTCACGTTTTGTAAAATAGTGTGGCAATAATAGTGAAGACTTAGTTGTGTATTATTATACACTGTATTATAGTACGTTGTGCTTTGTTGTAATAATTTTGTTGTAGTCTTTTGACGACTCAAGTTTGGGCTGTGTGGGCCCAGATTTTCAACTTTTATGAACCGGGTCGGATAGGGCCATAGAAACTTGGTTGGGTCGGATCCTATGAAAATGAATTGGGTTAAAAATATAATTTTATGTAGCATTAATATTTGACTAGTTTAAAATAATTATAATATTATTAAATGAATAATAATATTTTTAAATGATTAATAATATTAAAAAATCAATAAAATATTATTAAATTAATAATAATACTAGAAAATGAATATAATATTATTAAATGATTAATAATATTAAGAACTCAATAAAATATTATTAAATAAATAATAATATTAAAAATTAATAAAATATTATTAAATGATTAATAAAATTAAAAACTTAATATAATATTATTAAATGAATAATAATATTAAAAAATGAATAGAATTTTATTAAATGATTAATAATATTAAAAACTCAATAAAATATTATTAAATGAATAATAATATTAGGAATTGAATAAAATATTATTAAATAATTAATAATATTATAAGGTTAATAAAATATTATTAAATGATTAATAATATTAGTAATAAATAAAATATTATTAAATAATTAATAATATTAGAAATGAAATAAAATATTATTTAATTATTCTTAATGTTATTAAATGACTTAAATATTATTATTTGATTAATAATATTATATAGATGGTTAAACTATATTAAATGATTAATATGAGTTTTATGTTGTTAAAATATTATCAAATGCTGATAATATTTTCGAGTGTTTATTATACCCTTAGTTATTTATTTATTTTTGTGATTAAGTGTTAGGAAATTAAGATGTACAAATGTTATTATATAAACTTAAATATGATACTAATTGGAAGATCAACTTGATTAATTGTTAGATTTTTTCAAATGATAGTAAATTATATTGGTTAGCCGTAATCAACAATCGAGATAAGTTTTATATACTTAAACTTGTATTTAATTTACAAGAGCTTTAAGTGGTTTAATTATTGACAATTAATCCTCATCTATGTTGTTTATGTATTCGCACATAGTGCATTTGAAGCTTTATAGTTCTTTGATTCATGAACTATTTAAGAATGTCTAAACTGATTGTTTCGGCTAGACACTGTATATATAAATTCATTAAACTTGAATACTTTTAAAAGCTTATCCAAATCATTGGTTGATGCGGATTCTTATAGTAAGACTGAGAATGAACAACCCTAAATAAGGGGATTATATTCGGAAAATTGACCTTTGCGCAAGCTGTTTGAATGTTATGCATATATATAAGGTACATAAGGCTGATCCTCTCGAATACCAAAATAATAAAAGGGTCAGCTAAATATCTGACTTACTTTAAGTAATATTTAATGGTCCTTAAAGGCCACTCAGTAGTAAAAACTCAATTATTTCTTTTAAATTGAAATTTGTCTCTCGTTCTTTCACAATTAGTATATATTGTTGAAAACTCTGAAGATATTTTTTCATTCAATCATGATATATTAATCTCGTGTTAAATGTTCTTAAACTTGTTAAGCAAGCTATTTGCTCACCCTTGTTATATTATGAACTAACTTTTCAGCTAAGCTCGAGTACTCCAAGAGAGATGAGGGCAAGGAAAAAGTCAAAGCATAGAATTTACATGCTAGCATAATTATTTAATATTTATTTAAATGTTATAAATCTTTTGTAAACTCTTAAGATATGTATTATTATATTAAGGTTATAAGACCTTGGGATTGTATTACCTTTTTGTAAGGAACATTAATGCATTATTTCGCTAATATTAATGAATACTATATATTTAGTTCGTTATTATGTATTGATTTGTGAACACTAAAGTCGAGGTTATGGAACGAAGATTTGGGGGCTTCACAGCTACTCCATGTCCAATACCAATGGGTATTGGAGACTCCTTTTATTAATTAATTTTGACTTATAAAAGCCCTTATATAATTTAAATTCTCAATTTTGAGGACAAATCTTCTCAAGCACTTATGCTTCCTTATGCAACCCTTTGCACCCCTTGGGTATGTTTACTCACTAAGCTCCTAAGCTCACGTTGAACTTAATTGTAAACAAAATAGTTTAGACAAGATAACAATGATAATAAGCAAGTACAAAATAGCCTATGATCAATAACAAGAGTAATAAATCAATGCAAGGCTCAAACTAAATACTATGATCAAATAATATAGTAATATATCACCAGTAGACTGTTGTCGATTGAAAACTGCACCACCAGATTATTCAGCAATTATGTACTTCTTTTCGTATAGGAAAACAAAGCTCAAAACCAGAATAGTGAAGAATAAAAGCAACAATGAATAGTTTTTTGAGTATGCTTTTGTATTTCATGTTTCTTCACTATCTATAGCTTAGCTAACATATAATATTTATATCCAGACCCTTTTTGCCGTTATGGGAAAATATATCATGCTTCAGTCTGTTTGGCTTAATCTCAGCATATATTATCGTTATGATCCAGTCAGAATCAATTGATCCTAACGTTAATAGTAATAGATGGGGAGATTTGATATGGCAGGATGTAATCTCCACATGCTTTGCTTCTTACCATAAATAATTAATATAGACATAGTTTTGATTTATTAATTATGGTAACACCAATTAATTAGTCCTATTGATTTTCAATTAATCCCATCAAAAATATTCAATCAATTTATTTTGGAATTAGTTTGATTATAGAAACTAAGTAATAATCAGTTAGCATAATTAATTTAATCCAACCATAGAAATCTCAAGATTTTAGCTTAAATAGAATTTCACTGAAATAAGGTAACTGTAAATCATAGTTGGAAGAAATTAAGTCATAGTAGTTTATGTTCTAACATATTTGATTTTTAGAAGAAAACTGTATTACCATTTGAAAAATATGTTACCGTTTTTATTTTCAAATGAAGACAAAATAAATTTCATATGAGGAATGCAACCTATCAGAGCCTTGATTGAAGTAATTACTCAAGCTAAGATCTTATATTGATTTTTTCCTAAAGAACCCCTTTAGAATTTTGCACTACATTCAGTAAGGCTATTCAGTCTGCTGCATAGTGAGATCTTATTCTTTTCAATCCAATTGACTTTCCCAGCTTGCTGCATTAGGCTTCTTTGTTATGTTAAATTTAGTTTAACTCACAGCTTACTGTATTGATACATAAGTTGATTTCATATTTAGTATGTTGTATAGGACCGTTGCATGGTTAGTGTAGAATTATAAAACTTAGCGAATAGAAAGTCATCATCAAAACCCAAAGATGAAGTGTGACAAAGTCAACAATTTTCCCCTTTTTGATAATGACAACACTATACATATTGCTCCCCCTAAGTTTATGCATATCTTATAACTAGCTCCCCCTCAGACCATGCCATATAACATTATATGCAACAATTATTGTTTAAAGCATGTAAAACAAATATAGCAACTTGTAATGTAGCAATAACAACACAATCAGGGTTTGTTCTCCCCCTTTTTATCATCATACAAAAGGAATGAACTCAGAATTATCAGAGAATATGCAGAATAAATAGATATAATAAGAAGTGTGCAGTCAAAGAACAGGCCAAATAGTCACCCAAATATCCAAAAACATATTACACCACAGAATCAGTTTGAAACTAACTTAAGAATACTTAAAGATAGAGTTTAGACAAGCTCCTCGATGTGGACCTCAGGCCGGTTACGTTGGGTAAAATAAGGATGATGCTGTTGACGATGTGCACGTTTTTCTTCAGACAATATGTTGGCAAACATAGAAGGTCGAGGGATGTGATTAGAGGGAGGAATGGGTAACTCCAGAAAGTCTCCTCTATATTCAATAAGCTAGTTACCTCGAACCCATTCTAGAACAATTGAACCTCTCTGTCGACGACCAAACTCAGACCAAATATTATTTTTCTGCACAACCACAAACTCACTAAGTTCACTAATCTGATGACTCACAAATTGCAGCTCCTGGTTAAGTTGATAAGCATTGCGATTCATTTTTCTTTACATAGCTTCCATCATGGCTAGGGTTTGGAAAATAAAACCAACTTCCAAATTAATGAACTCATCTTCAACTTTCTGAATAGGAATGAGGCAACAAGAGTGATCATTGTTATCTTTCCTTTCTCTAGAACATGAAGCCTCTATTTGATCTTCACCACATCAGCCTTGATTTCTTGTAGAAGGGAGAGAAATTCAAAATTTTGAGGATTACCAGGTGAGATAGCGACGAAGGGAGTAAAAGAATGGTCTCTAGGAGTGTGAACAAATTTACTGTCAATCAGACTCAAATGGGAGCTTTTTAGGTTGTCTGACTCAATGGATTTAGTGAGTTGAATTGAGACTTCATCCTTAAGTGAGATTTAGTGCTGAAAGACTTTGGTAAGAAAACCCCCATATGGCAGACATTTTTTGGTTTGTTTAACACAACTATCCATGTGAAGAAGCACCATAAGTGCCAAATTTAATGATATACCCTTTAAGATCATGGATATCAAAATAAGATCCTGATAAGTGAAATTTGCACCACCCCCAGTTCGAGGAAGTAAATTGAACCTAAGAAATTTATGGATGCCTGACGCAATAGGAGACACTTCAACAGTAGTAGGAAGAGTAACGTCAGTGAAGGTGAAATCATCTTTCACAATTTTAAGTTGATCGATAGTGGACAGTGGTGTAGTGCAGACCCCTTTTAGTGTAAATGGATAAGGACCAAAGAAAGGAATTAATAGAATTTTGCCCAAGATTACAGGGGTCAACTAAAAAGTTTGACCTTTGACTAGAGTAGTACACTTGTCATTTTACAAATCAAAGTTCGTATGAAACTGTTGGACCAAGTTGGGGTATGCAGTAGTGGGTGAAGAGACCATTGATGTAATACCACAAGATTCAAATAGGGTATGCAAGTCAGATTGTTGATAAAAAAAAAAACATATCAATAGATTTTTCATACACCAAGGATTTTGAAACAATGGACGATTTGAAACGTGCTTCAAAATTATTTCCATGAAAGAAATTAGCAGATAGAGAGTGGATAGAAGAGAGAGGTTTAGCCGATTCGGGATCGACTTTTAGAATAAGTTCCACATCCAGTTGAATTGGAGACGAAACATTCACTTTCTGTTTTCCTTTTGCATTCCTAGTTCGTGAAGAAGGCCTAGAGGGTTTAGGATTTTTCGATGTACTCTGCCTCTTGGATTCAGATGCTTTAGTGAGTTTAGTTTTGTTCTGACTCGAGGAGATGGGTTGGTCATCTTTTGACTCAGATTCATCTCTGGGTCACTTCATCTGCTCTATTTTCATCGCTGGGTAAATTGATTCCAACATTGAAAGGCACTCGTAAAGGCGATTTAGGGAGATGAGGAGAAGATGATGGGTTTGGTAAAGTATGAGAGAGAAGAGGTACAACCACCCTTGTTATAACTGAGAAGAAGAGAGAGAGTTACACGATTTCTAAAAAAACGAGCTAGAGATGTGCCACCGGTCATGCCAGATTACCCATATTACAGATAATTTCATATTGTGTTTCTGAAAAAGCTTAGTAAACTAATTTTCAAAAAAAAAATTAAATTTTATTTTCTAGAAATCATGAAGGCACATAGATCAATTTTGCAGATTAATAGCAATTATAAATCATACAAATGAGTTGTGTAGGTATAAACACATCTAGCAATCTACCAGCATGTATCTCATTTCATAGTTTTAATTCAATTTGTCAGAAAAGAGAATATAGGTAGTTAAGATATCATGCACATGCCAAGTTCTCTCTTTAGAGTACATAATCTCTCTTCACTTAGTGGTTTAGTGAAAATATCAGCTAATTGATGCTCAGTGAAGATAAAAATTAATTTAATTAATCCTTTAGACATATTATCCCTTAGAAAGTGATGCCTAACTTCAATGTGTTTTTTTGCGTGAGTGAAAAACTGAATTTTTAGATATGCTAATCGTATTTGTGTTATCACAATAAATAGACAAAATATTGTATATCACATCAAAATTAATTAAAGTTTGACACATCCAAAGTATTTAAGAGCAACAACTTCTAGCAGCTAAATAATTTCCCTCGATTGTTGATAGAGCAATAGATGTTTGCTTTTTACTATGCCAAGATACCATACTTTGTCCCAAAAATGTGCAAGCACCACTAGTGGTTTTTCTATCAATTTGTCATCCTGCATAGTCTGCATCTGAGTAACCTATCAGATCAAAATTCTCACATATTGGATAAAATAAACCAAAATTCATAGTACCGCATAAATATTTAAATATTCTTTTAACATCATTTAGATGTATTTTTTTGGTTTTGCTTGAAGCCTAGCACATAAACAAACGCTATACATTATATCGGGTCTTGCCGCAGTTAAGTACAATAAGCTTCCTATCATACCTTGATATTTTGTTATCTCTACGTCGATACCTTTGTCATCCGAAGTAAGCTTGATTATAGTGTTCATTGGTGTTACTTTTGAACTTGACTTGTCGAATCCAAACCTTTTGAGTAGCTCCTTAATGTATTAGGTTTGATTAATATACATGCCATCTTTAGTTTGATGGATTTGGAGTCCAAAAAAGTAGTTAAGATCTCCCATTAGGCTCATGTCAAATTCCTTGTACATACACTTGGAAAACCACTCACAAAGCATATCATTAGTAGCATCAAATATTATATCATCTACATATATTTGTACAATAATAATATCTTATTTTTCATGCTTAATAAATAATGTAGAGTCAATTTTACCTCTTGTGAACCCATTTGAGATAAGGAACTTACTCAACCTTTTCTACCACGCCCTAGGAGCTTGTTTGAGTCCGTAGAGTGCTTTCTTAAGTTTGTACCCATGATGAGGATACTTTTCATGTTCAAATCTGGGAGGTTTCTTTACATACACTTCCTCATTTATGTACCCATTTAAAAAGGCGCTCTTTACATCCATTTGGTGTAGCTTGAACTATTTATGGCAAGTAAATGCTAGGAGTATCCGAATAGATTCCAACCTTGCAATTGGGGATAATGTTTTTTCATAGTCTATCTCCTCTTGTTGATTGTATCCGTGGGCCACAAGCCTTGCTTTATTACGAGTGATAGTCCCATGTTCATCAAGTTTGTTCTTGAAAACCCATTTGGTTCCAATTATTGATGTTTCTTTTGGTGTAGGAACTAGCTCCCATACTTGACATCTTTTAAATTGTTGAAGCTTTTCTTGCATTGTCCAAGAGCCAATTCTCATCAAGTAACGTTTCTGTTGCATTCTTCGGTTCTATTTGTGATAAGAAAGTTGAGAAGGCACATAAGTTGCGTACACCTCTTCTTGTGGTAACTCCTCGATTGATTTCTCCAATTATGTTTTCAGGAGGATGATTTTTAATATGCCTTGCTGTTTTAGGCATAGATATGTTGTGCATTTTCTCCTCATATGAATTATAATTTTGATCTTGATGTCTTTCATCTGATTCATTAAATTTAGCTTCCTAGATTCCTAAAGCAATGTCCTGGTTTGCTCCTCTGGTTGGCTATTTCTACTTATTTAAGGTATCTAATGAGCTATATTGATCTGTCTGTTTTGTTGAATTTGTATCCGGCAAGTTGCTTTGGGTTTTCTGACTTGCTGGATTGACTGCGGCTTCTATATTTCCTGCATCCTCATCTCTTTCTTTTTACAAGTCATTGTTAGGTTCATCAAAACTCATATGCACAGATTCTTCAACCACATATTTATGAGTATTATAACTACGATATGTGTGACATCCTGGATTATGACAAGATTTCTAAATAAGAATCTTGGATAATTAAGTAAAAGTTAACAGTTAAAACATAGGTGATTAAACATAATCAATTGGTTAAAGAATGACCTATGTGGTTGAATGAAAATAGAGCGGATTAAGGGTAAAGGACAAAAAATAATTATTGTAGGACACTATGTCATGTCAGCAAGTAATAGCTTGAATATATGAATATGTATATATTTGATCTACTAAAGAAATAAAAGTTGAAAGTGGAGAAAACAACGAAAATGAGGAAAGAATGTGTAAATTGAGCTTTAGTTATGAATATTAATAACGAGTTTAAGGAATAAACCTTAAGAGGCTAGGTTACGAGAATGACAAGGTAAGATAAGTGATTATACGCAGAAAAGAAAGAACGGTCTAACCTAATCTGTATATTAAGGATTAAAAGAATAATAAGGATAATAATTTTTGAACATCTAGGAAATTGTTAAGAAATTGATATTAATTGATTGGAATAAGGTAAGTATTTATATGAAATATAAATACATAAGGTATTACTCTCAATGTGAGTAGAAGGAATGCAGATTTCCATATGAGTAACGTAAAAGTCATTAAAATGTATTATGAGTTTAAATGGTTAAAAGACAGATTTTGGTAATCCGATCGAGGTTTGCTTCTTGAAGAAGCGATTTATGAAAAAATGAGTAATTCGACTATTTGAGATGTCGAAAATTAAAATTTATTGAATGTGGAGACAAAAAGGATTCGTAGAAAATTAAGAATGTAAAGATATGCAAATTAGCATTTATTGTAAATTATTAATAATTAATTAAGGAAATTCAAAATTAAGTGTGACAATTGTTTTGGGACAAGCCAATTGTAAATTATTTGATGATGGAATAAAATTCAAGCCTATAGACACAAATTTGGATAAAAAAGGACTTGAATTGGATTGAAAATGAGCAAGTTATGAATTTAAGAGAATTAAATTCTCTAGATTTTGTGGCTAATATCCAAAGTGCCCTCGACAATTTAAGAAATGACATTTGTGTCCTACCATGGTTCAATGTCTATTTTAGCCTTGTTTAGTATAGGGAAGTGACATAAGTACCCTAACCATACGAGGGTTAAACTAACCAATGCATGGTTAGTTGTTGGAAAGATATATACAATATATTTATGTATATAATTGTAAGTATCAAGCCAAGTTACTTACTTAGTTTACCTTAATTTCTCATTTTAAGTTGCTAGCATAGAGAGCTTAAGAGAGAAAGGGAGAATAAGCTAGGGTTTGTTAAAAAAAACCTTGGCATATTTTAAGAAAAGTGTTCAACACAAGTGAGAAGTAGTGTCAAAATGAGGAATCCTTCATTAGTAAGCTTTGTAACTAGAAGGAAGAAGGCTCAAAGAAGGTATAATGATGTTCTTGCATTAAAACTTGCTATTTTTATGTTTTGATGCAAGATTATAAGAAACCATGCATGTATTTATGGATAGAAGTAAGAGTTATGTGATTTATGTACTACATGAGTAGTAAATGATAAAACCCTAAGCTCATGTATGGTAGAACAAAGGTAATATACTACTTATGTATGTTTTCAAAGCTAGAAATCATAATTTATGGAGAATCATATGTTTTATGTTGGTGGTTTTGATGAAAACCTAGTTGGAAAGGATGAACATATTTAAAGCACGTGAAATTTCTAGGTAGATTGCATCATGAGTTCATAAATGGAAGAGAAACATGATTTGTTAGGAATGAATGCAATATTAGGCTATATTTTTTATGTAAACCAAATCATAATCTCTAAAGTGCATTAGAAGGTGCATATAGAAGTTATGTGAATGCAAAAAATTGCTAAATGGATATGTGGTAGCCTATGTGGTGCATGGAGTTCAAGAACTTAAGTTGAATTTAAGTATGATAATTGTTAAAGTTACCAAAATTCCACCAAAGTATGATTTTTGGCCATTTTGTGTAATTGAAGGTCAAATGAGGCCAAACAACTAAGTTATATGAAAATGCATGTGTTAGGATCGAATTGAAAGTTATTTGGTGTCTATGGCGATAAATGTGAATTTTAAACGTTTAAAAACATTCGCCGACACCTAAAATGAAATAGTTGGAAAAATAATGTCATTTTATGAGTTTTAAATGTTTTGAAGGCCCATGCAAGTCAAATATGTGTTATATGTGTTAAATGATGTGTTGGAATCAAGTTTTGCAAAAAGGGGCCAAGAATAACATGGATTTTGGAAATGAAAAATTACGTAAAGTTAATGAAAATGCAACTAAAAGGTGATTTTTGGCCATTTCGAGAAATTAATGGTAAAATGAAGTCAAATCATTTAGTTTTATGTTATTACACGTGTCTACATTGATTTTGTAGTCAACGGATAAAAGTTAGAATGAAAATTCATTTCGAACAATTGAAATTGATTGTTTCGACCTAAAACGGATTTTTAGGGACAAATTTTCTTTGTGCAAAGTTAAATTGTTTGAAAGGCCTAGACATGACTTGTATGATGTATGTAAGCTATGTCAAGTGTTGAAATAAAGTTTGGAAGCAAATGGCCAAAAATCACAAAGTTGGTAAATATTAATTTTGAAGTTGAAAATTTTCTATCAAAATGTGTTGAAATGCCCTCCTGCGGGCTATTGCTTTAATAATTTTAAGAAGTCAAATGAGTCATGTAATATTTTTATAAAATACTAGGTAGTAAGGCCTAACTATGGTCCAAATTTGAACTTAATTAGATGTAAGATGAAGGAGTTAAAAATCAGCAAAGGTAGTGCAAAAATCTGAATTTTAGATTCTGAACACTGCGCTGGGGCTAAGTTATTGTTCATGGTTGAGAGCCTTTCGCGGCCAGCGAGTTCGGAGCACACCGAGGCTAGGTTACTGTTCACATAAAAAATTTTAAGTTTTTAAAAAGTTATGTTTTGATGTGGGATGATAGAAATAGGTTATGTAAGCCCTAAATTGATAAATAATGATCAATTTAAAGGGTGTTAAGGTATAATGAAATAAGAAATATATTATGATCCTATAATGACATGTAGGTTCAATGTTGACAGATATAGTTTGGACTAACAACCCGATGGAAGGAAGGATAGAAAAGTCAAGTGAGGAAGTAAAGGTTAAGTATATATAAAGCGTACCAGGAACGTTTTTCAGACTTAGATGTAATAATTATTCTATGTGAATTATGTGATAGTAAAAGATTTGAAATGTGCACTCTGTGCAACTATGTGTTAACTGGTAAATGCAATACGTGACTTTGTGCATAGCATGGTAAAATAAAGGATGCATTACGCATGATATAAACTGCAAGCATAAAAGGTGTTATTTGATTGACTTGCTGAGACTTTGTGCTCATCTTTGCTATGATTAATAATTTCAGGTAAAGTACGAGAAGGCCGGAGGTTCCGGTGAAGCTAAAGGTAAAAGAATGGTGAATGCGTAGATAAGCATGAAAGACTGTATTTTATTCAAATGTGTAATATAATAAGTAAAAGGATGAATGTAATTTGTAGAGATGCAAGTTATGTAACAGTTTGGTTTTAAATGTTAAACTATGATAGTAATAAGGAATGAATGATTTGTAAATCTATAGTGATAAATATGCTTGAATGTATTATCCAGATAAAAGGATGTAAAGAATATGGTTGATGTATTATTGGTAATCAAGTTTTACATGTAATAAACTTATATATATGGTACAGATGCATGAAACATGATTATGTATAAAATAGGTATAAGCAAATAGGGTTATGTATGGATAGACTAATGGTAAAATTATTCACAGGTTATGTCATGTAGATCATAATATATATGATTTTGAAGTAATAGACTAGATCATAACTTAATTGTATATGATCTAACTTCTAGCGCAAGAAAATTGAAGGTTATGATTCTTAGGCAGGTAAAAAAATGTAAGTCAAATAAATAGATTTATGAACTTTATGATGTTCTAATAAATGGTTTTAAAGGATAAATGTATGTTTTAGCACACGAATTTGCCATTAGTAAAGGATGGGGTTTCGGGGTCACTATAGTTAGTATCAGAACTGATGGATTATAGACCTTAAGTAAGAGTACCTTAGCCTATGACTTTTATGAGAAAGAAGAAAATAGTAAAGAAATATACTCTAGAGGAGTTGAGTAAGAAAGAAATAAAGTTTGGAAATTCGTGATTAAAAAATGATAAAAGATATCTTAAGATAAGATATTGAGAATGGTAAAAGGCTATAAGATCGTAAAATGATCAAAGATAAAGGGACTCTTAAGGAGTTGTGAATTATAAGATATGAGTAGGGACTATTAAGGAGTTGTGAATTGTAAGACATGAAAAGGGACTCTTAATGAGTTATGAACTATAAGATATGAATTAATGAAATTCATATCAGGTTAAGGAACAACTGAGTAAAGGAAAAGTTAAGGAAATGTTAGGGTATGTGGGATTTTTCATTAAGGACTCGTGATAGTGGTTGAGTTGTACACTTCCTTGTATGGGTAGTGATTTGTGCTTGGTTTCACGACCACTTAGCTTCCTATAATGATAATCAATGGAGATCCAGCGTCACGATATCGGTTATGCATGTTGAGAAGGTAATTCTTTTCTTCTACATATACCTGATACATAGGAAGTGAGAAAGACTAAGGTAATTGCGTGTTCTGAAAACTCAAACGTATGGTAAGTTCGTGACTCATGATCGTGTAGCGAATGGGCGACTTTAGCCTGACTAGGACAAACTCCTCAAACCATATGATTGTGGTAAGTTCCTGAGCCCAAGTGCGTAACAAGTTTAATGAACATGGGTGGGGTTAGAAAAGAGAGCCATAAGTTGAGAGATATAGTTCTCCGAGATTGGCTAAGGTTAAGGAAATAGGAAAAAGATAGAATTGTTATGTAATGATTGGTTGATGTAAAGAAAGGAAAGGAAAGTTTAAAGGAATAAAGGAAGCAAAAGAAGAGATTATTAGGATTGGGTAGACAATCCACTCTTCTAACTATGCTAGATCATCGATGTTTTAAAATGTGTTTATTCTTGCACGTTGGTGCATCGGAAATGTTTTCTTCAAGTATTCAAATTTTTTAAAATTCCTTGATTCATGGGTTTATACCAATTGATTCGGCTAGACAAAAGTTATTTGAAAATTTCAAAATGTATTTATGAAATCATTGTTACACTGTTGAATATGGCGTGGAATGATAAAATGATGAAATTCTTAACGTGCTTCTATGACAGTACGGTATTAAGAGGTCTTGAATGATTGAATTTTCAACGTACTGCTAAGACAGTACGGTATTATGACGTCCTTAAAAAGATTTTTAAATGGGTTCAAATTTTAAACCAATGATGGAATTCTCAGAGCATGGTAACAAAGATGTGGAGGTGAGAATATGAATCACTGATACATCGTTACGTAATGTAATGTGATGAAGTCATGGTGAAAGTGAATTTTTGAAAAGTTTCAAGTTTTCAAGAAATGAACAGTTTAATGATGTGAGTCTATAACATTTGTTTCGGCTAGACCATTTTACTAAGGAAATGAGTTAATATTTTTAAATCTAGAAAAGGATAAAGAAATATGTTTTAAGGTCTGAGGTGAACAACCCTAAAAAAAGGGATATGGTACAGGGGTTGGTTAACGTGGTTCAACCCAAAAAGTAAAGAAGAAAAGGTACAATAGGCTGATCACCTAGCGTACCAATAGGCCAGGGAAGAAGAGTGGTGTGGTTGCGTCGTAACTCATGTTCCTGGTGTTTATGACCCGTGGATATTCTCAATCTTGGTGATTGTTAATATTCTTAACGTGTTCATGGTCTGTGTGACTCCTCAGCAAAAAGCAAAAGTTTTGTTTTGAAAGACAAAAAGGTTTATGTTTAAAGGAAAAACTATTCCTATTTATTCATAATGCTTCACAATTATTGAACAATTATGAAGATTTCTAAAAGACATTCCATTCTTTTGGAATGAATGATATAAATGGGTAAGATGGGTAGAGAGAGGAGAGAATGTAATGGTTAGTTGAGAACCTAGCTATGTTAAATAGAATGCAAAGACATATGCATGTTGTAATTGAATAAGGAATAAGTAAATAGTAATTTCGAGGACAATTTTTTTTGAAGGAGGTGTGAATGTGACATCTCGGATTATGAAAAGATTTCTAAATAAGATTCTTGAATAATTAAGTAAATGTTAGCAGTTAAAACCTAGGTGATTAAATATAATCAATTGGTTAAAGAATGACCCATGTGGTTGAATGAAAATTGAGCGGATTAAAGGTAAAGGACAAAAAATAATTGTTGTAAGACACTATGTCGTGTTAGCAGGTAATAGCTTGAATATATGAATATGTATATAATTTATCTACTAAAGAAAGAAAAGTTGAAAGTGGAGAAAACAATGGAAATGAGGAAAGCATATGTAAATTGAGTTTTAGTTATGAATATTAATAATGAGCTTAAGGAATAAGCCTTGAGAGGCAAGGTTACAAGAATAATAATGTAAGGTAAGTTAGTATGTGCAGAAAAGAAGGAACGGTCTAACCTAATCCGTTTATTAAGGATTAAAAGAATAATAAGGATAATAATTTTTGAACATTTGAAAAATTGTTAAGAAATTGATATTAATTGATTGGAATAAGATAAATATTTATACGACGTATAAATACAGAAGGTAATACTCTCAATGTGAGTAGAAGGAATGCAAATTTCCATATGAGTATTAAATGAACGAACAAAAGAACTTAAAAGTCATAGAAAATGTATTATGAGTTTAAATGGTTAAAAGACGGATTTTGGTAATCCGATCGAGGTTTGCTTCTTGAAGAAGCGATTTATAAAAAAATGAGTAATTCGACTATTTGAGATGTCGAAAATTAAAATTTATTGAATGTGGAATCAAAAAGGATTCGTAGAAAATTAAGAATGCAAAGATATGCAAATTAGCATTTATTGTAAATTATTAATAATTAATTAAGGAAATTCAATTTTAAAGTGTGACAATTGTTTTGGGACAAACCAATTGTAGATTATTTGATGATGGAATAAAATTCAAGCCTATAGAAACAAATTTGGATAAAAAAGGACTTGAATTGGATTGAAAATGAGCAAGTTATGAATTTAAGAGAATTAAATTCTCTAGATTTTGTGGCTAATATCCAAAGTGCCCTCGACAATTTAAGAAATGACATTTGTGTCCTACCATGGTTCAATGTCTATTTTAGCCTTGTTTAGTATAGGGAAATGACATAAGTACCCTAACCATACGAGGGTTAAACTAACCAATGCATGGTTAGTTGTTGGAAAGATATATACAATATATGTATGTATATAATTGTAAATATCAAGCCAAGTTACTTACTTAGTTTACCTTAATTTCTCATTTTAAGTTGCTAGCATAGAGAGCTTAAGAGAGAAAGGGAGAATAAGCTAGGGTTTGTTAAAAAAAACCTTTGAAGATTTCAAGAAAATTGTTTAACACAAGTGAGAAGTAGTCATCAAAGTGAGGAATCCTACATTAGCAAGCTTTGTAACTAGAAGGAAGAAGGCTCAAAGAAGGTATAATGATGTTCTTGCATTAAAACTTGCTATTTTTGTGTTTTGATGCAAGATTATAAGAAATCATGCATGTATTTATAGATAGAAGTAAGAGTTGTGTGATTTATGTACTACATGAGTAGTAAATGATAAAACCCTAAGCTCATGTACAGTAAAACAAAGGTAATATACTACTCATGCATGTTTTCAAAGCTAGAAATCATGATTTATGGTGAATCATGTGTTTTATGTTGGTGGCTTTGATAAAAACCTAGTTGAAAAGGATGAACATGTTTAAAGCATGTAAAATTTCTATATAGATAGCATCATGAGTTCATTAATGGAAGAGAAGCATGATTTGTTAGGAATGAATGCAATATTAGGCTATATTTTTTTTGTAAACCAAATCATAATCTATAAAGTGCATTAGTAGGTGCATATGGAAGTTATGTGAATGCACAAAGTTGCTAAATGGGTATGTGATAGCCTATGTAGTGCATGGAGTTCAAGAACTCAAGTTGAATTTAAGTATGATAATTGTTAAAGTTACCAAAATTCCACCAAAGTATGATTTTTGGCCATTTTGTGTAATTGAAGGTTAAATGAGGCCAAACAACTAAGTTATATGAAAATGCATGTGTTAGAATCGAATTGTAAGTTATTTGGTGTCTATGGCGATAAATGTGAGTTTTAAACGTTTAAAAATGTTCATCGACAGCTAAAACGAAACAATTGAAAAAATAATGCCATTTTATGAGTTTTAAATGTTTTGAAGGGCCATGAAATTCAAATATGTGTTATATGTGTTAAATGATGTGTTGGAATCAAGTTTTGCAAAAAGGGGCCAAGAATAACATGGATTTTGGAAATGTAAAATTATGTAAAGTTAATGAAAATGTAACTAAAAGGTGATTTTTGGCCATTTTGAGAAATTAATGGTGAAATAAAATCAAATGACTTGGTTTTATGTTATTACACGTGTCTATATTGATTTGGTAGTCAACGGATAAAAGTTAGAATGAAAATTTATTTCGAACGATCGAAATCGATCGTTTCGACCTAAAACGGATTTTTACGGACAAATCTCGCCTCGTGCAAAGTTAAATTGTTTGAAAGGCCTAGACATGTCTTATATGATGTATATAAGCTATGTGAAGTGTTGGGATGAAGTTTGGAGGCAAATGGCCAAAAATCACAAAGTTTGTAAAAAGGAATTTTGAAGTTGAAAATTTTGAAAGTGTGAAAATGTGTTGAAATGCCCTCCTACGGGCTATTGCTTCAATAATTTTAAGAAGTCAAATGAATCATGTAATATTTTTGTAAAATACTAGGTAGTAAGACCTAGTTGTAGTCCAAATTTAAGCTTAATTGGATGTAAGATGAACGAGTTAAAAATCAGCAAATGTAGTGCAAAAATTAGAATTTCAGATTCTGAACATTACGCCTAGGCGCAATGTTTTGTACTAAACACTGCGCCAGGGCTAAGTTACTCTTCATGTCTGAGAGCTATTCTCGGCCAGCGAGTTCAAAGCGCCCCGGGGCCGGGTTACTATTCACATAAAAAAAATTAAGTTTCTAAAAAGCTATGTTTTGATGTGGGATGATATAAATAGGTTATGTAAGCCCTAAATTGATAAATAATGGTCAATTTAAATTGTGTTAAGGTATAATGAAATAAGAAGTGATATAATATAACATACCTAAATCTATGTAAAAGCAACATAATGCTTATGTAAACGGGTCGATAATGAGTTAGGATGTATTATTAACCTATGTAAAGTATAATACATCAAATGTGAAATGAATAAAGACGAATGGTCTGATAATTATGAGTTAAGTTTGAAAAGGTTATAAGATATGTTATGATCCTATAATGACATGTAGGTTCAATGTTGACAGATAGAGTTCAGACTAGCAACTCGATGCAAGGAATGATAGAAAAGTCAAGTGAGGAAGTAAATGTTAAATATATATAAAGTGTACCAGACAAGTTTTTCAGACTTAGATATAATAATTGTTCTATGTGAATTATGTGATAGTAAAAGATTTAAAATGTGCACTCCGTGCAACTATGTTTTAACTATTAAATGTAATACGTGACTTTTATGCACATCATGGTAAAATAAAGGATGCATGACGCATGAATATAAACTGCAAGCCTGAAAAGTATTATCTGATTGACTTGCTGAGCCTTTGTGCTCTCACCTTTGCTATGATTAACAATTTCAGGTAAAGTACGAAAAGGCCGGAGGTTTCGGTGAAGCTAAAGGTAAAAGAATGGTGAATGCGTAGATATGTGTAATATAATAATTAAACGGATGAATGTAATTTTTAGAGATGCAAGTTATGTAACAGTTTGGTTTTAAATGTTAAACTATAATAGTAATAAAGAATGAATAATTTGTAAATCCATAGTGATAAATATGTCTGTATGTATTATCTAGATAAAGGATCTAAAGAATATGGCTGAGGTATTATTGGTAGTCAGGTTTTACATGTAATAAACTCGTATGTATGGTACAAATGTATGAAACATGATTATGTATGAACTAGGTATAAACAAGCAGAGTTATGTATGGATAGACTAATAGTGAAATTATTCATAGGTTATGTCATGTGGATGATAATATATATGATTTTGAAATGTAATAGACTAGATCATAACTTATTTGTATATGATCTGAGTTCTAGCGCAAGGAAATTGAAGGTTATGATTCTGAGGCAGGTAAAGAATGTAAGTTTAATAAACAAGATTATGAGTTATATTATGGTTAAGTTAATAGTTTATGGTGAAAAATGTATGTATTAACGCGTGAGATCACCATTAGCAAATGATAGGATTTCGGGGTTGCTACAATATACTTTACTATGTTGAGAATAACCAAAAAAGTATTCCTTCATATGATTTAGTATCAAACTTTCCTAAGTTACCACTTGCCTTTAATGTGAAACATTTTGATCCAAAAACCTTGAAGTAACTTATATTTTGGAATTTTATTGTTTAGCAATTCATAAAATAAAATAAAAACTAATAGAATAATAATAATGAAAAGAACTTTCTATTAAATAAATAAAGAAACGTTACAATGAATGTAATATACTAATATTAATACTTCTGGACTCACGAATCCGCATGTTACATGGTGAATGGAAGGATAAACCAAATAGAAATAATGAAACAAACTTCTTGCTCCTAACTTAACTGAGAAACTAAAAGAAGAAAAAGAAAATAAAATACTCCCCTCTTCTCTCTAAATCAAGACTCTTATTTATAGAGAAAATAAATTGAATCCTAATCTAATTTAGAATAACTTGGTCTTTTTTTTTTTTTTGACTTCGACTTCTACATGATAATTTTCCTACTCTTTATTGGAGTCCAAATAAAAATCAACTTGAAAGCTTCTAGAACTCATTTTTCAACTCAACTTCAATTATGTATCTATTTCCTGCAAAACAAAATAAAATGCATTAATTAAATAAAATAAATGTATAAAATAATAAAAATGAAAATATTAAAATGTATAATTATGTGTCTATTATTGATGATAGAATTATTAAGAGATAAAAGTGCTATCATCAACCAAAAAAAAATTAAGACTAGCAACACAAACTAAGGATTAAAATTAAACAAAGAAAAAAAAGGGTTCCTTACACAGGGAACATATGAAGTGTTTTTAAAACATGTGCATAACAAAACTGCTAAGAGGATATTTAAGCCATATAAATAGTAGGAAAAGGCAGTGAAATAACTGTTACACCTGTTAAAAAGATATCATAGAAAAAACCAGCTCTGACCATTTGTTTCATTACATAAGATATATTGTTCTACCTTGGATATCCATGAGGGTTCATGATTAAATCAGGGCATATGCCGCGTTCAAAGAAAGGAAAATCTTCATGTTGAATGATGGTGCCACAAACACCTTTTTGGCCATGTTTGCTACAAATTTGTCCCCAACTTGAGGAAATATAAATTATATAACAAACTAAGAAAGAAAAATATCTTGAGATAACTTGCACAATCCATAACGATCTGAAAAAAAATATATTTACCTCAGGCCGACGAGTAAGACGAATCATAAATTTGATACATAAATTGTTGTTCTTATTAGTAGTAGGAGCAACTCTATTTACGACAACTGTCTCCCCTTCTGGACCCTTGTATGTTTGTCTACTAGGTTTATAAAAGCTATATGTAGAAATGGAGGTAAGCTACTACTGTTTTATAAAACCATTAATAGTTACAGCAGGAGCAAATAACTAACCTATCTGGCATATTATCAATCATCTTGTCCCTTATCGTAATTGTCGGAGACTACTTATTAATATATATATATATATCATGTGGTCTAATGATTTATCCTGGAGCAGCAAGTCCATCATCATCCAAAATCTACATAAAGAGAGAAAATTCGTGATGGTATACTACGAATAATTACTTAATTAAAGGAACATAAACATTTTGAAGATAGGGAACAAAGTTTCACCACCCTAGATTGACTCTTGTGCATAAGTAAAACAATTGATGAAGGAGTAATTAGCAAAATATTAAAGTTACTGTAACAGACACTTTTCGCATAATGTACCAGCCCTTGGCAATTTACTGTAGCTTAAAAAATTTAATATTCAAGGCCTGAATATTCTTGTTTATTATTTTATTTATCAAGTTAAATTAGGTTACAGGGACAAAGTTGGATGTTAAACTTCAATTTTATAAGGTGATAAGTCATAGTATGGACTTCATATTGAACTTTAAATTATTAATGAAAACAATGCCTTTTGGATTTGGAGTTGAATTAGAACTTCAAGGGTGTAGCTTAAAATCACCCTTTCAAGTTTTTCCTTCTGTTCCCCTTCAAAAACATAGGTTCTGTTTACAAATAAAAGTATATTTTCTCATCCACCTGCACTCCAGCATGCATTAAATTACATTAAGGCCAATCCATAACTTCTCATCAAATCAAAACACAGAAGTTGGAAGAAATCAAGTTGCAAACTTGACTGGTTAGCCCAAAGACTTGATTACCTAAAGAATCAAGAGGGCGGCTAGTTATATGAAGACATACCTTATGATAGTCATAAATAAGAAATATTATAGAAATAATTTGTAACATCCCCTAAACCCCTATATTTTCTATAGGCGATCATGTGCGTTAAAGCATAACATTTTACCTTAAAACCATATCTTTAAAATCATAATACAGCTCATAAACCTATTTATTTAACTTACATTCATAACATGTTTTAAGATCATAACCTTCACAATCTATACATTAGAACTCAGATCATAAATACATAAATCATACCCTAGTCTATTACATTTCAAAATCATATATCTTATGATTTAACTTAACCTAACCTGTGAATACAATAACCATTTATAAACTATCTTTACATAACCCTGCTTACACATATCTGTTTTATATATGCGAGTTTATTACATATAACTACTCGACTACAATGATACATTAATTTTATTTTATTACAACATTTCTCTGAATCAAACTTACATACATAACTATCTCTATAGATTTACAAAACCATACATCTCTTTATTAACGAAAAAGTTTAATATTAAAATAAAGACGCTAAACAGATTATACCTTTATAGGTTTACATTTTCTAATGACTTGTCATATTACACCAGGTAAACCTTTAAAATCCCTTCATTGCCTTTATACAAACATCCTTCCTTAACCTTTAGCTTTATTAGAACCTCTGGCTTTCTTGTACTTAGCTGAAAATATCAGTTTAAGCAAAAATGAGCACGACGGCTCAACAAGTTTAATAGATAACACATTTCATGCTTACAGTTTATATACATGTGTCATACCTTTCATGTTGTGCATATTATCTATGCATCATGTCTATCATGTTGTGCAATTTCAAAATATAAAGTCACATATTGCATTTAGCAGTCAAAAACACGTAATTACATGAAGTGCGCATTTCAAAATATATTCACGTCACATAGTTTGTCATTTAGTTCACATAGAACAATCATTATATTTCAACAACTTTTGAAAAACTTGCCTGTTAACTATCACTAAACTTAACCTTTACGCTCGTTGAACGTCTTTCATATCCGTCTTATCGGTTTGCTAATTTGAGTTTTATCTATCAACATAGAACCTATAAATCATAATAGGATCATAACCCTTTACTATCTCTTCTTTAACTTAAACCATACACAATACACTACAAGTCTTTATTCATTACACATTTGATGTATTACACCTTACATATGTTAATAACACATCCAAATCCATTACTGATCTTTTACACAAATATTATCATGCTTTTACTTAGCTTTAGGTGTTTTACATTATACTATTTCTTATTTCATTATTCCTTAACACCCACTATAGAGACCATTTTTATCAATTTAATGTTTACATAACTTATTTCTATCATCCCATGTCAAAATATAAACTTAAATTTTTTTTCCAAGTATGGGGCACTACGCCCTGGCGAGCTCTGAACTCGCTAGGGGTGAAGTCCTTGCAGTTCAACTGCGCCCTGGTGCAGTGTTCAGTGCAAAACACTGCACCTCGGTACAGTCTATAAAAATCAATTTTTTCTAATTTTTGTAGTCACTTTGCTGATTTTTAACTCATTCATCTTACATCCAAATAAGCTCAAATTTGAACCATAGCTAGACTTTACTACATAATATTTTACAAAAATATAAATTGACTCATTTGTCTTCTTAAAATTATTGAAGCAATAGCTCGTAAAAGGGCATTAAAACACGTTTTCACACTTCACCGTCAATTAGTGATTTTTGGCCATTCACTTCTAAAATTCAATCCAACACTTGATTAGGCTTACATACATCATATAACACTTGTCTAGGCCTTTTAAACAACTTTGCGGTGCACAAGGCGTGATTTATCTGTAAAAACTCATTTTAACTTAAAACCATCGATTTTGATCGCTCAAAACACATTTTCATTCTAATTTTCATCCGTTGACTACCAAATCAATAAAGGCACGTGTAACTTCATAAAACCAAGTCATTCAACCTCCTTTCACCATTAAACTTTTAAAATTGCCAAAAATTACCGTTAAGTTAGATTTTCATCAACTTTACATAATTTTTTTCATAAAATTCGTTTTCAATTCTTAAACTCTAATTTTCATACACTCTTTAAAGAGTTCATTTTTAATTTTTGTAGTATTATACTATACATATATGAATGTTTTAAAATTCTTTTACCGTTAAAATATGTTTATATGAACATATTACTACCATAACTTGATTTACCCTTCAAAATCATACTTTCTATACCTTAGTTTATTTAACATGTTATCTTTCATACTGTGACACCCCCAAATTCAGGTACAACTACCTTGAATTTGATGCTCATGCAATAATAAAAACAATATCTGCTAAACAACATTTAATACTAATGCGAAAAATAAATAAACATATGTTGTCTATTACAATGACTTTCTAGTCCCAAGGTCTACAACCTTTACCAAAATAAACATCACAAACTACAAGATAATATCAGTGTTTGCGTTACAATCTTATAAATCCTAAACAAAATATAAATAGACTAATTGCTATCTAGATAATGAAGATTTCATTTTTTTTCTTTGCCTTTATCTTTACCCGATCTTTCAGGTTTAGCTGCAAAATATTTTATGACATAGCAAGTATGAGAAATTAGCTTGCTCAGCAATTTAAATGAATAACAATAATTATGTCATAAATGAATAGGAATATCAATTGAATGATTTAATAAAATGAGCTCAATAATGAACAATTGAATCAATGCACAAAATAAAGAAGTGACAATTGATTATTTAAATACTGAGTGGTCAAATGGACCATGACTTACTATTGAGGAAATCAATCACTTGATTGACCCTCTTAGGTTACTTTGTCAGAATTGTACTTGAGGGGATCAGCCTCTTGTACCATATGTATATGCATAACATTTATTATGTTTGTTCAATACTTAGGTTATTCCCCATTATAAGTTGTTCTTCTCAGTCTAAGAATCTGTACCACTATGGTTTGAATAATTTTCAAAATAAATTTCACATAGGTCTAGCCAAACAATGACTTAGACTTTTTCTTTAATCAATTCATAATTTAAGAATGGAATATTAATTCAAATAATATATACGATTTGCAATAATATTATTGTGGAATAACTTGCGATATAATATAAGCTTAAGATTTAAGAATTAGCACAATAATATTGGGTAGAGTTAGGAAGTTTGCTCAATACAAATTTGAGTAAGGTTAAAGAACTTGCATGTCCGTTGACTTGCGACTAATTCGCTTAATTTAAACTCCTCTCAATGACCTAACATTAATAACGTTGGCCTATCAATTAGTATAACATATAATCATGCACTTTAAATACTTACCTATGCTAAATAATTAATCACATAACACCTATAATTTTTATATACTATCACTAATCATATAAGACACTTAATTGATCTTATGTTAATGACTTAATTAATCAATATTATTTTTCTTAAGTGTTAAACACTTATTAAACTCTTAAACAATTTACTATCATTGTTTAATTAAATTCTTTTTTATTTTATTAACTCTATCTTCATTTAATTACTATTTAATATTAGTTAAAGAGTAATTAATTAATTATCTTTAGTCATTATTTAACAATAGATAATAACTAATTATGTTTATTTATTATTAAAAGTTAATTAAATAATAAATAATTAAAATATTAATCTTAATTGCCTTATTATTTAATATTAATTAAATAATAATTAACTTATTAATTATCCTCATAATAAATAATTAGTTTATTAACTTTAATTATTTTAATTATTATTTACTATTAATTAAATAATAATCAATTAATTAATTATCATTGCTTATTATTTAATCTTAATTAAATAATAAATAATTAGTTTATTAACTTTAATTATTATTTAATGTTAATTAAATAATAATCAATTAATTAATTATCCTTACTTATTATTTAATCTTAATTAAATAATAAATAATTAGTTTATTAACTTTAATTATTATTTAATGTTAAATAACTAATTAATTAATTAATTATACTTACTTATTATTTAATCTTAATTAAATAAAAATAATTAATTTATTCATTTATTCTTTATTTAATTATTATTTAATGATAATTAAATAATTAATCATTCTTTAATTATTATTTAATGTTAATTAAATAATATTTAATTGCTTAATTATCTTTATTTATTATTCAAATAATAAATAATTAATTTATAAATTTTATCTCTCTTTAATTATTATTTAATATTAAATAAATAATAATTAGTTAATTACTTATCTTTATTTACTATTTAATTATAAATTAAATAATGAATAATTAATTAATTTACTTTATCTTTCTTATATTATTATTAAATACTTAAATCACATATTTAATATTTAATAATAATTTATTAGTAATTTTATCTAATTACTAATTAATTAATAGCTAATTAGTGTACTATTTACACCTCAAATACTATTAAAAATAATTAATTTCTTAATTAATCTTACTTATTATTTAATATTACTTAAATAATAAGTAATTAGCAGTTTTATGATTTTTTAGAAATTAAAAATATTAATTTATCATTTTTTCTTTAGTTAGTAAGGTTTAATCATATTTTAATTATGGAAATTACCACATGACCTGCTAAAAATACAAAAACATTTTTATAAAATAGTACATGCAAAACCAAATAACTTCCGTCAAGGAACCATCGCCGGAACCAGTCTAGAAAGACTCGAACCGGATCCCACAATGTAAAAAAAAATCGAATTGTCCATTTTTTAAAATAAAAAAAAAAGCAGCAGAATGTTTTATTTATTTTCTGATTTTGCCACATTCACTAAAACTTGAATAACATGAAATCTACAAGTCCAATTGACCTCAAATTGGACTTTTTGGAATCGTCTCTTTCCGACCTACAAGATTCTATTATCAAAAAGCAAATTTGGACACGATTTGATTACTGAAAATGGCCATGAAGTGAACTATTTTGAACAACCCTTCGACAGTGAGGTCATTTGGTTCAAATATTCATATCTTGCTCATTATAAATCATTTTCACATGATTCCAAAGAGATTTTGTTCTTAAATTACCCTTATATTCCCAAAAAATATAAAACCACAAAAAATAATTTGTATATTTCAAAATGTGTAATTTATTCGAACAAACTATATTTTGTTCGTTAGTAAAAATGTTTTCAAGCATTTTGCTTGATTTTTCCACATAAACTCATACCACTACATATTTAAACCACATGACATCCTATATAAACATATCTAGCATGATTCTAAGCACAAAAAGCTCAAAGATAATATTTCTACCATATAAATTAAAAGAAAACCAAGATTAGAGTTTTTAAGGAATTTTTATACCTTTTTGCTTTTGATGGCTTATTTTCTTTGCTTTCCAAAGTAGATAATAAGTTGTGATGACATCCAAGAACCCCCCCCCCCCCCCCCCCCCTCTCTTAATGAAAATGATTTGACTCACTTGACTCTGTGGTGAATCACTACACAACTCATTTTCTTTTTCTTTAACTTACCTAGTTAACTCACTAACACAATATATAGAGAATACTTGCAATATTTTGTAAACTCTCCACCAAATGAACTAGCTCCTATTTATAGTAGTATAAATCTATACATATAACATATATATGTATAGATTGGACTCCAACATTTTTATAAAATTTGCTAGCCAAAAAGGTTGAGTGTTCCACACACTAATGAAATCAACAAATTGAATAAAAATTTAGAATCCATAGTACTCCCTCCATACCACCAGCCATGCTCTCTAATTTGTCCCATTTTTGATTTATTTTTATAGTCAAATTGATAAATAATAGATCTTCTAGAAGGTAGTCTTATTGGATCAAAGTTTGGGCTTGAAATTTAATTATTTGGGTCAATATAATGCATAATAACTCATCAATATTGGACTACCAAAATAATTTACTTAAATCTTAATAAATTGGGCTAGATTAATAAAATACTCAATCAGATAACAATTTCCACAAGTCTATAGCTTAATTTCATTAATTGGGCTTGTTTAATTAATTAAGAAATAATTTAATAATTTAATTTAATTTAATTTACATAATCCAATTAAACTTGTCATATTCAATATTAATTGAATATTTAATTAGGGTTCCTCACAAAATAATCTTAGGTTAGTCCGTTAATTTAATAAATCCATTAATCGGACTTCCTTTACTAAAATTAACTGAATAGTCAATAATCAAATTATCACATAAATGTTTAAATTAAATAACACAATAATTCATTTAATTAGAATTTAATTTTTTAATTTTATTTATAATGTAATTCAAAATTATTGGTCGTTACACATACAAATACATACAACACCATCATGCTCAACCTTATATCTTAAGGTTTCACCATGAACTTATAATTCTAGACACATAGTATTCCATAATTTATACCTTAAACTATACATACATGCATAAACATATATATTATAAAGTTTTAAGTTTAAAAAACTTTTAAAACTTATTGGATGACTAACTTCCTTACATAGAAAACTTTACCATGTCATCAACTTTACTTTTTGCTCCATGATTATTCAAGTCTTCAAGCTCTAGGAACTCAAGTTTTTCTCCTTCTCATCCATGGCTTCCTCTCTTCTCTTTTCTAGGGCTTAATTTTCAGCAAAAATGAAATAATGAAGAAGACTCTTGCTTTGCTTATTAAGTAATATGAGACTTAACCCAAGTTAGGTTAAGTCAACTTATCCATAGTTAAACCAACCAAGGGTATTTTAGTCATTTCACATAATTAATCAAGAGCATTTTAGACATTTCATTTCTTGGGACACAAAGGTCATTAAATAATTTATTAAGGGTACTTTGGTCATTTCACCCCCATAAAACACAAGGGTCATTAATCAATTTGTCAATGGTATTTTGGTCAAAAGCCCTTTTTGTTAGATTTTCCTTTTATGGAAAGTTTCCATTTAAAGAAACTTCCCTTTTTAGACATTTCCTAAATTTTCCATTTAAGGAAAGTTCCTTACTTTGTTCACATTCATCAATTTCAGGCTCATTTAAATTAATTTTTCTTTCAACCTATCATTTGGATAATTCATTTTCGATTGAACTACCTTCACTTGTCCTATTTAAATGGCTTAATTAATTATTTAATTCCCAACTAACTAAATAACTTTCTCTTAACTAAAATTGTGTTTCTAATTCTTTACAATCATTTCCCTTTTACACACTTAGTCAACTCCAATTCTCGTCGTTTCAAATGGTAGAAATGCTCATATTTTTCATAAAATCACTTTTTTGAAAAGCGAACCCTGCTCTGATATCTAAAAATCCACTTTTTTTTTTTTTTAACTATTAAAGTTCATATTAACATTTTATAACTTTTAATTCATTACCTTCATTTACATTATATTCATATGCTAATTGTATCATACATTTTTCTAACTCGTTCTACTCCTAATCGAGAGTCTTATATTCTGTATTTATACACCGTATAAATACTCGGCTTAATTCCATCAATTCATGTTTATTCATCAAATAAATTTCAGATTTTAAATCTTATAACTCTTATTACACAGTAAATTCTTAACATACAATTTAGGCTAAACTGTACTATCATTTTTGCCCATTCTCACATATCTTATCTTTCCATTCTCATAACCTAATCTCTCAAGGCTTATTCATTAAGCTAGTTATTAATATTCATAAGTAAAACTTAATTTACGTTTTCTTCAATCATTTACTTTATTCTCTAAATCTTAACTCTTCTTTCACTTATTAGATTAAATATATTTAGATATACACATACATTTAATCTATATCATTCTGACACAATATAATGTCTTACAATAATTCTTTTTTAACTACCTAATCGTAGGTATTACATGCTATCATTTTCACATCCATAGTACCTCTACTGATTTAAACCACCTTGATTAAATAACAATTTAATTCCTTCTTTTAAATGAATTATACTAGGTTTTAACTTCCAACATTTACTTAATTAACCAAGATCCTTATTTAGAAATCTTATCAAAAACCTAGAATGTCACGTAATCTATTCTAGAGTTATTGGAAGACAATTCATTCAGTTGGGATTCTCCACCTACTTTGATATATATCCCGAAGATGGTAAAGTGTGACTCAATGTCCTCTGTATTTTCAATTAAAAGTAACAAAGATGGAAATGTCTGCAAGTATTTGCTGTAAGAATCTCACAAGCCAGAACCGTCTTTGAATTTCATAACTTTGGGATACCTATAAAGAGTTTGAATTTCTATGCATACTATTAGAGATGCTCCTCAAAAGTTCCGAAAGCAAGTGAATTGACACAATTGTTCAGACCATATATAATAGTAATAATCCTTTAATTTGCAATCCATCAAAAGATATTTTCTGCTTTGACAAAAATCTGAAGCGTGATTTGATACGTCTATGTTTTATGGAGAGCAAAGTATGTCATCAACGTATAGGACTAGCCATGACAAGGTGGTTTTGCATATCAACCATCACTATTTTGCATTATTTGAGGATTCTGAAATATTTTCATATGAATTGGAGTTCTTTGGCAGAATTTGCTCAGACAGTGAATAAAAAAATGGGATAGAAAGGACTGATCAGACATCCGAATGCTCGTCGAAAGATTAGCGCAAACTCAAGGATGTGTTTCTCCTAACCAGGGAGTCTGATCTGAAGCAATTTGCAAAATCTAATAAGTTACTGTAGCAGTCACGTTACACATCTGTAGCAGCCCCTGTAGCCAACTAATGTTCATGATACAGTAATTTAATATTTAAGTTGATGCTACAGAAATTACAATATTTAGTCTGAAAATTATTTTTCTTCATATATTTATTAAATTAAATTAGGTAGTAGTTTAAATATTTAAGGCCTGAAAGAAATTTTCCTTATTTCATTTACTAGATTAAATTAAGTTACTCAGATAAAAGTAAATGGATGGTTATTGTTTGATTTAATTAGGGTTTGATTAAGAGTCCTGTTTTCTTATAATTAATAGTATTGGAAGCTTTGCAATGAACCTTTGATCATGTTCTTCTTAGAACCTCCAAGATTTTTCTTATAAGTACCCTTTCAAGGTTTTCATTTGTTTCCCTTAAAAACTTATGCTTCGATCATGAATCGAAGCATTATCATACCCTCCCGAGCTCCCAACATACAAGGAACCTTGAAATTCTCAGTAAATACAATAGAAGTTCATTCAGCTTTCCATTCTCAACATCATCATTTTGGATTTCAATGAGAAAAATTAGTAGAAGATTAAATGGATCTATGTTAAGACTTGAAAACTCATTATATTTTAATCTAATATAATTTAGGTTTCTGCTAATAACACATCAACAGGAGCCTTCCTTTGGATAATAATGACGTTGGTTGGAGTAGAGCCAATGTATATTACCTGCATCCGTTCTGCATCATATCCCTCTCTTTGTGATCCAATTATTCGATCCGACGTATTATTGTTATATTTTTGCTTTACAGCGGACATTCTGTTGAAGAAACAACATATGAGAAAAACAGAAAAAGAAAATTCTAACAAAAAAATGTAACTGTGAACTATCAAGCAACCATATATTTTAAACGAACAAGGGAGATTAGTCACCTACTTTTTCACCACAATACAATGACCAAAACCGCGATCAAGAGATGATTTGTTCATCACTATTGCATCCTCTATGTCATAGCCACTATAGCTCATAACTGCAACAGTTGTGTTCTGCCGGCCAGCTCCAAGCTTATCATATCCAACCTGAAAAATACCCCCAAAAGAAATCATTATAATAAATAATAAAAAGAATATAAAAAGAAAAAAAAGGAAAAGGAAAAGAAAAGAATTGACAACATCTGTGTTTTGGTGTGGAAAGAAACTTACAAAAAGATGCTATTGTTAATTAACACATGCAGCAATACAGAATAGCAACCAGCTCAATTGTTCGTATTGTTAGTAATGGTCGTTGTGGGTACACTAATAGGTAGATTAATGTGTCCATCCTACATAACTGGAACAAAGAAACAATTGTTAGTATTAATTTGGAGGAAACAAATGCTAGATTGGAATTCCACAAGTACAAAAGAAGAAAAACCAACACAGACATTTACTTGATGAAGAGAAAAATCCAGGGGAAGAGGTATGTATAGAGGAAGGTAACCGAAACAACAAATTCCTATGTTATGATTGAAAAAGAACCTACAAAACAGCTGCTTGACGCCTTGCTTTAAGTTGTTTTAAGAACTTTTAGGAGACTTAGATGTAGTCTGTTCAATTGCTCAGGTTTGCATGAAAAAAAACTCAAATCTTATAAAGATGTTGGATATTTGCTACATTCTTACTAGACAACGAGCAACTCAAGGTTTTGTCAGTACTTGATTCACAATGGACCACTACTGCAGGAGCATTTAGATAAATAGCTGTGACACCCCATCCAACGCTGGTGGGATGAGAGGTTAAGTATCTCCTTATAAGTGCTTCCCTAGGCTCAAGAGCATCTACATGGTTATCCCTTTTGAGTAACGCGATCTTCTGCGATGGGAGCATGGTTTGTTACAACTTACAGCAAGAATATTGAAACTCAAAAGGACTAGAAGCCAGCCCTTCTGTGGTTCTTGTTTATACTTTTTCTTATTTAGTTTGCAGGAATCTTGCATCTAGTTCTCCCTTTTCTCGTGTAGTCTCTCATTTTATAAAGGTTAGAATCCAGAACATAAGAAAAAGTATCTTAAAAATAAATTACCATGTCTCCATTGAGGTAATTTAGAATAAGGGACGAGTATAATCACAATTTATCTGCTAATTTCATAGTCTTTTTCTCACATAAATTAATAGAAATTATTTATCATTCATGTAACAATGACTTAGTAAATTTAGCATTAAGAATTTAATATGATAGTAAAATAACAATGTAAAAAATAAATTAGAAAAAGCAATAAAGATAACTAAAATACTACATTAATCCAGAAAAAGAGAAAGGACTTATTTTTCTGTTGATTTTTATTAATATTAAAATTTTAATTTTCAAATGAAAAATATTCATAAAATATATTTTATCATACTTTTTCTGTTTTTCTCAATAAATTCCTTAAAATTTATGGAGAAATAACACAAAGTAATAATAATTTATGCAAATTTTAGTATCAGATTTTAGGATTTACTTTTGGGAGATTTATATTTATTAGTACATTTTTTAAAAATATTACAATAAAAGTGTATATATAAAATATTATTAGTACATCTTTAATATTTAATTTCCAAATTAGTGCATGTTATTCTTTTAATTTAGCTAGGTGATTTAATGGGTAGTTGATTTCAAATTTCAAAATTTAAAATTCAAATCCGCTAACATTGTGTTTATATTTTTGGGTGTCAGTTCTTTAAGGGATTACTTTAAGCATTTACAAGAAATTGGAGGGCAGGATGGTGACAGAGAAGATGAAGATGATAGAAATGGTGAGCGTGCTACTAGAAGACCTCCTGTACAAGTAAACAGGAATTTCGTTGGTGATGAAAATAGTGAAGCTGCTGGTGAAGCACAAGGAGTTGGTGGATTTTTGATGGTAAACACTAGTATGGAGGTTGGCGCAGTTCTTCGGCGCCAACACCACCAACCCCATCGACGCCCCCTCCAATGCCTTTATATTCACGCTAATGGTGGTGTCAATGAAGTTTTCACGCTCATGGTTGAATTTCTTGATTTTTTTGGAAAACCAAACACTAATATGGAGGTAACCAAACACTGTTATGGAGGTAACCAAACACTATTATTGCGATTTTTTGTTACAGTAAATCTAGATTACCAAATACTAGTATGGAGTTAACCAATTCCTGAATGTGTAGTAACTAGTTTTTTCGTACAGTAACTCTGGGTAACCAAACACAGTTCGTAACCAAACATTCATATCAAGGTAACCAAACCTTCATACCAAGGTAACCAAAACCTGGACTGTCGGCGATTTGCGGCGGAGGAGGATGATGTAGCGGCAGCGCAACCAAAGACTGGCGGAGATTTGCGGCGGAGGATGATGATGAAGGGGAGGCAATAGCGGAGGAGGATGATGAAGGGAAGGTGGAGATTCGCGGCGGAGACAGTGATGAAGAGGGTGAAAAGGCGGCGGATGAAGATGATAAGGAAGATGAAGATGATGATAGATAAGATAATTTTTTTGTTTTTCATTTATTTTGATTTGAATTTTGTATTATGGATTTATTTTTGTTGTTAGATCCCAAAGATTTGAATTTGAATTATTGATTATGACAGTTATTTATCCTTGATTTTAGGTTTCCTTATTAATATGAAATTGAATGTTTTGAATTTGTTACCCTCTTTTTGTAATTATTTTGTAGATACACTAATGATGTAATTACTTTTTAATTATTGTATATTTATGTAAAGAACCATTTACTTTTCCGTTCAGATTTTCCAACATACGAAGTTCAGGGTCCAATAATATGACCAGCCTTGATGTGGACCTTATTCCCAGCCCTAGCTCAAAAAGGTTCCAAGTTGCAAAGACATTCTTGGACATAATCCTGTCAGGCCCATTCAAAAGCTATCAGATCTTGTTGATTGGCCCTGTAAAACTTGGAAGCTAGATCTCCTTAATTCTCCCTCTGTCCGCCTACAGTTGAAGCCATTGCACAAAAAATATGTTCTAGTCTTCTCTAAGTTTGGGCAATACATGGCCACATCATGAAGAATGGGTATAACCCCCTTCTCTTCGCCAACTACAACAACAAAAAGACAGAAAGAAAGAAAAAAAAAAAGAAGCCTCTTGCTATCCTTTTCCGGGGATTTGGGACAAGATTTGGAACTTATAACACCCCCTCCAGAAAACTGAATCCTTCGTTTGAAGACCTTGGAGTAATGCTTTACCTTTAAAGGAGTATAGTCTATATGCCAGGACTAACCCTAGTCCTTACTTCATTTAATCTTAGAATCAACAATTCTAAACTAGAAATGGAGTTAATTGAAGAAATAGGATGAACAATAGGCTGTTTAGAACTATCAATGAAATATTACACTGTTTATGAAGAACTTATGGCGATTTATTGTACAATAATAGCTAATCAATAAACTTAAGAGAATCTGGAGAGCAGAGATAGAGTGGACTAAGCCAATCTTCAATTCATTTTCAAATTGTCTCATGCAATTCATGCTCAATCTCTTTTGTACTAACACAACGCTTAATGTACATATGCACTACTAACTTACTCTAGTTAACATGCACCAAACTTCTTAACAAACCGTGTGACTACTATTTCTTTAAAAATCTCAACTAAAATGGAAGTTCCTGTGAATTATTTAGATTGCTTAAAGGTTTGGACTTGCACAATCTGCGTAAAAGAATAGCAGCAAGTCCGTGTTCCAATTTGCAAAGAGATCTGTAAATCTATTGAGCACTTTCTTTTACTTTGTGCTGACAGAGATCAGTCTGGTTTGGAAGTCCTAACAGCTTTCTTTTCTTTTTCTCATGTTTTTTTTTTCTGGATAGGGTCTTACTTTGTTTATTTTCTGTCACAATGAGAATCACTTGGAAATTACTCTGAGAGACCGATTTGACTTTTTAGAACACTTCTTTTTTCTTTTCTTTTTTTTTTATTTTTTTGCATATTAAGGTTTGTACTTTCTATAGTTTCTTCATATTCAAATTCAGGGGGAATATATATATATATATATATAAAAGTGTGTCCAAGGCCAATCTTAATATGCATCAAATGTTAAAATTCAAATAAGACTCATTTCCGTAAAATGATATGCCGACTTTCTACCAGCCCTGAGGTTTCTGGGATGCTCGTGTCAATCTTATCATTAATTTACTAAAGAGAATAAGGCAATTGTAGGTTTTCAGTTTATGCCCCGCTGCATTGGTTTTAGTAAGTATTGACAAACGAATGACCGTTATTTAGCCAACTTGTATGACATGAGTACAAAACCCACATCACTTGGATTAATCCACCGTGTAAGAGATTTCACATAATGATTCACTATTCAGAAGTAATGCAGGAACCCATTTGTTAGAGATCTTAATTGATCAATAGACAGGAAAATAATGTAATATCAACAATTACATTACGCCATATCATTCGCATTGTGAAATCTATTATGACTAAAATTTAAATTTCACAAAATTATGTAGGTGATATTATTTCTAAGTGCATCAAAAGTGAAGATAATTTCAAGATGGATCAAGATAACTTCCTGAGATTAATTAATAGAAGATTAAAAGTGCAAAGATGATGCAAGAGATTGATTAAGACAACTTGATATTTTGCAATTAGCAAAAGAGAGATGATGTAAAGGAGTGCATAAGACAACTTGCCTGGTTATAAGCGATATTTCCCATTGCTTGCTTCCCCATTGCACACTAGCAAATTTTATAAACAAAAATGAACAGCAGATACTAACTCAAATTCATATCAATGCAAAAATAAGATATCATGCAAAGAACATGCAAACCTGATAGGTATTTCTGGGTGACTGGTTGTCATGAGGAAAAGGAATTAAGCCAGCACAAACACCTAACATGGTGAAAGGCTCTATTTCAATATGGGTTGTCTCTGTGTTAGCCTCTCCTTCGTATAAAGCAATCTATTAGTTGAACAATTATACAATCAGTAAGAATGGTATGAAATTGGTATCTGAAAGTAAAAATAATTTCAACAGTAATAAGTTGCGAACAAACCAATGCATTATTCTCCTCATTAACATCAAGATATTCTATCAAACCCTCTCGAAGAAAACTGTCAAAAGTGAGCATTCCGTCCTTCAAAGGAAAAACTGTTAATGAAATGTCAGTAATGATATTGCTAATAACAGTAGACATGTAATACAATTACTTTCAACTCCTTCATATGGTGTTCCTTGATTCTTGATACACCTCTGTCAGCAATTACAAGAGGCCGACATACTCGATCACCATCTGAAGCAATGTAAAGACAATGCTGCCAAAAAATTATTATTTTGAGTCAATTGAAGACATTATCATTCCAATTACATCTAAAAGCATGCATATTAAAGCAGGCACGTAAGATAAAATCCTTACTCGAACTGCTACTAGTTCAAATAAAATGATAGCTAATTTTATGTCACCTATTTTTTCAAGGTTATTTTTTATGGAGCATGTGTGTGCAGTTTTATTTGTTTGTCAAATGAAATAGAGAAAGAGAAAATCGTGTATGATTGTTGGAAGATGAGCAAACCAAAATAATGAATATTAATAATTCTTTGTATGTTGTGCTGAAGAAAAAAGATATGATGGCTAAGTTCATAGTATTAGTATGGTTCATGTTAGTACATACTTTGAATATATTAGCTAATGTATTGTGAAGTTCAAGGAAGATTTAATAAGGGTCTAGAAGTTTCTATGCACTAGTATAAATAGAAAGCTCTGTGTCATTTTGTATAAGCCAAGAAAGAGTAATAGAAAAGTTCTTAAGTGAAATCCATAAGGCTTTGTAAAGCCAATATCTGGTATTAAAGCAAAATCAACTGCTTTTAATACTTTCAAGAATTTTAAAGCTCATGTGGAGTTGGAGAGTGGTTGTAAAATTAAAATACTCCGATCTGACCGAGGTGGAGAGTACACCTCGAATGAGTTTAAAGAATTTTGCAGAGTACAGGGCATCAAGCAACAATTCACAGCAGCAGATACACCACAATAGAATGGAATTGTGGAAAGAAAAAACCGCACCATTCTTGACATGGTGAGGACTATGCTAAAAGAAAGAGACCTTCCAAAGCAGTTCTGGGCATAAGCTGTATCTTATGCAACTTATGTGCTTAATCGATACCCAACAAAAGCAGTGAGAAATATGACACCCTAGGAGGCGTGGAGAGGTCAAACACCAAGTGTAGCACATTTAAGGGTGTTCGAATGCGTTGCATATGCTCAAATTCCAAAAGCAAGAAGAACGAAGCTTGATGATCGAGGAAAGAAATGTATTTTTATAGGCTATAGTGAAGAGTCTAAAGCCTATAAGCTCTACAACCCACTTACTAATAAACTAGTTATAAGTAGAGACGTGGTCTTCAATGAAGAAGAAACGTGGAATTGGAATGATAAAGGAATAAGCAGTGGAGTCCTAGTTGATATAAAAGAACCAGAAAATAAAGGCCCAGAAGATTTAGTACAAGATACTCCAATTTCTTCGCCTGTACGAGCATCTCCATCTACCAGGCAAAGAAGTTCGATTGTGCAATCCTCCTTGTTAGCAAAGAGCATTAATGGGTCTTCATCACCAAGCACGCCAGTCAGAATGAGGAACTTGAAGGATATTTACAATGAAAGTGAGGAAATTAATTTGTATTGTCTCTATGCAGATCATGAGCCACTTACATTTAAAGATGCCGTGAAAGAAAAATGTTAGAGAATTGCCATGAAAGAAAAAATCCAATCTATTGAGAAGAATAAAACATGGGAGTTAACTACTCTCCCTAAAGGTCAAAAGGCCATTGGAGTCAAATGGGTGTACAAGATTAAGCATACAACTTAATGGAAAATTGACCACTACAAGGCAAGACTTGTAGCAAAAGGCTACAAACAAAAATATGGTGTGGATTATGAAGAGGTTTTTGCTCTAGTTGCTCGACTTGATACTATAAGGATGTTAATCTCTCTTGCTGCCCATAATCATTGGAAACTCCATCAGTTGGGTGTCAAATCCGCATTTTTGAATGGTACTCTTGATGAAGAAGTTTATGTCAATCAGCCTGAAGGTTTCAAAGTAAATGGAGAGGAAGAAAAAGTGTTCCGCTTAACAAAAGCTCTATATGGGCTAAAACAAGCCCCGCGAGCTTGGAATGCTCATATTGACAATTATTTGCAGGAAAATGGTTTTTTCAAATGCCCGTATGAACATGTTGTCTATGTCAAAAAGAACAATCAAGGACATATGCTCATTGCATGTCTTTATGTTGATGATTTGTTATTCACAGGAAATAATCAACAGATGTTTAATGATTTCAAGGTGGTCGTGTTTAAAGAGTTTGAGATGACGGATTACGGACTCGTGTCCTTCTTCCTTGGAATTGAAATAAATCAGCAAGTTGATGGCATTTTCATTTCTCAGAAAAAAATATGCAAAAGAAATTCCAGATGAGCCTTTGCAAGGCAGTAAACACTCCAGTTGCAACTGGCTTGAAGTTTACCAAAAAAGGTGAAGGGAGACCAATAAATCCGACTTTGTATAAAAGTTTAATTGGAAGCCTGCGATACTTAACAAATACAAGGCTGGATATTAGTTTTGGTGTTGGTCTTTTAAGAAGATATATGGAAGCTCTAAAGAAGTCTCATTGGGTTGTAGCAAAAAGAATTCTAAGGTACATAAAAGGGGCTCTTGACGTCGGACACGGGATCGCAATTATCCTGCTGGCTAAGTTAATATAGATTTACAGGTAAAGATACAAGAGATTCACCAAAAAAAACAAGAGGAAAAACTCTCAACTCTAATTCTCAGAAAAAGTTTATATCAAAATATTCAACAACCTCCCTCTATACCCACAAGTCGGGTATATATATAGCTGAGTAAAACTTGGGCACAAAGAAAGAAATAACAGAAAAGAAAATTTTAAAAAGGAAAATACTATAAAGGTAGATAACAAATTCTGTCAAATCTTCCTCTCTCCTGCCACGTAGCTGGTCCCCAATATCTGTCACTATCTCACCTTAAACTTTAGTAACCAACTCACGTGCATTTATCATGTGACACCTAATAATTAATAGCTAGATTATATGCCCAATAATAAAGGAAATAATATAAAAAAGGAAATAAAAGCTGTCAAAAATAAAGAACTGAAGCCGTCCTCGAAGAGCATTCCCGACCCCGACCTCAAGGTTAATAAGTCGACCCCATCTTACTTGCTCGAGGGCATCGACGCCTTTTTACTTTGTCCTGATCCGCTTTCTCCAGGTACTGTAGAGCCATTAATGTGCTAGCTAACAAATCGGCATGGTCAAGCTCGGATGCTCCTGCATCAGCCACCCCGGGTTTGAAAGAACTCGTCCTCGAGTTGTCATCAGTGTCTTCGGGTTCTTCAAAGCAAGGGCTCAAATGTTTGACATTGAAGACATCCGAGGTCCGTAAATGGCTCGGGATGCGCAGACGGTAGGCATTATCATTGATCTTCTGTAGGATCTCACACGGTCCGATCCTTAAGCTTATTGTACTCCCCAACAGGAAATCGTTCTCGGGTCAGAACGGCCCACACAAAATCCCCAACTTCGAAGAGTACCTGACGTCGGCGTTGGTCAACCTGATCCTTGTAATTGGCATTATGCTCGATGATAGATCGACGGACTTGATCATCAAGAGTCCAAAGGTGTTCGGCCATCTCCTCTGCCTTCGGTTGCACTCGTTCGATCCTGGGAATAGGTACTAAATCCAGAACTCCAAATGGATTTTTCCCATAAACGACTTCAAAAGGACTCATCCCTGTAGTTCTGTTCTTGGATCGATTGTAAGCAAATTCAGCTTGAGTTAGGGCCAGATCCCATTGCTTCGGCTTGGTCCCAACCAGACATCTCAGAAGATTTCCCAGACTTCGGTTCACCACTTCGGTCTAACCATCGGTCTGAGGATGATAAGCACTACTGAAGTTCAACTTGGTTCCGAACTTTCCCCACAAGCTCCTCCAGAAGTTACTGACAAACTTGGTATCCCGATCAGAGGTGATTGACTTCGGAATTCCATGCAATCGTACGATCTCCCGAAAATAAAGATTGGCAATTCGGTTAGCATCCATTGTCTTCCGACAAGCAATAAAGTGTGACATCTTTGAGAATTGATCTACTACCACTAAGACATAATCAACTGACCGCTGAGTTCGAGGTAAACCCAACACAAAATACATACTCACATATATCCATGGAGCTTCTGGTACGAGTAAGGGAGTATATAGACCTGCGTTAGTGAGCACCCCCTTTGACCTCTGACAGACATAACATCTTTCAATATGTCGAGCCACATCACCTAACAACTTCGGCCAATAGTAGTTAGCCGAGACTAGGGCTAACGTCTTATCTCTCCCGAAATGACCTTCATTGTAAAGTTCACTAATGATCTATTGTCTGAGTAAATAATCCGGTATACACAGTTGAAGCCTCTTAAACAGATAACCATTTTGCAGGATGAAGTCACATCGTTGACCTTTAGACACTTCTTGAACTATCTTTCCGAAGGAAGGATCTTCTGTATACATATCAGGGAAGACTTCAAACATAGTGATTGTGTTGCTCATGGTACTAAGAAGTACTGTGCGTCGACTTAGAGTATCGGCAACACAGTTTAGACTTCCTACTTGATGTGGAAAGAGGTGTGGAAAGCGTCCTATAGAGACATGGGAGGAATTGAAAACTGAGATGAGAAAATGTTATGCCCAGTCTACTATGTTCAAGAGATGAAAAGGAGAAAAAAGCTTTCATCCACAAGGCGTTTGGAGCAACCCCTAAGGGATTCAACACGGGATGACGATGAGGAGTATGAGTAGAGCTGTAGCAAATTCTGTAATGGTTGTAGGGAACGGTTACAACATTCTATGAAGCATATGAGGGAGTGAATTCAACCTAGGGGCATATGGCGGGAATTTCACAACCCATTTACCATAAGTCACTAAGGATATCAGTCAGGGATGAATTCATAAAGGCTCGACAAATGTTAGACATGTTAGATGCGCATATATTCAAGAAAGAGGAGTCATTGGAAGAGGAAAAAGCTACGAGTGTGCAAGATAGAGAAGAGGACAAAGTACAGCAAAAGGACATCTTTTACACTAGGTTCCAAGTCCAAGACAAGGTAGGTAGTGTGAAGATTGATTGTGATAGTTGTACTAACATTGCTATAACTATTTTGGTGGAGAAACTAGGTATATCAACGATTGCGCATCCTCAGTCTTACACGTTGCAATGAGTCAATGATATTGGAAAGGTGGAGTTGACTAGGCAGGTGGTAGTTTCATTCAAAATTGGATGATACGAAGATTGTAATGACCAAGGAATTTATAAAACTATTATCAATGAAAAGAATTTATTCGAAAATGATTATGTGTATATGTGTGCTTTATGTGATAGAAGAATGTGAAGTTAATTAATCCAATGAATTTGAATTAATTATGAATTTAAAATAAGGAGTTAAGATGAACTTGTAAAACCATGAGAAATATGTGACAAGCTTATGTTGTGAATTGACTAAGCTTGGTTAATGAGCCTTGTGTAGTAAAATGGAAGTTCAAGATGAAATTATGAAATAAATCTCAAAGGGATCGTAATTATGTTAATTAAATAATTAACTAATTAGTCATGTATAAATTATCTTAACTTTATAAATAAGAGTTATAGGAAGTCCATAATTGGGTAATTTATATGCTAATCCACTAATGAGGATTAATTAAGTCAAGTGTTATATGTACAAGTCTAATGGGAATTAAATTGGTTAGCCCAATATGTGTGTACATGATGTGAGAAGTATTTGGCCCAATATTTTAATTAATAGAAGGCTTGTAGAGAATTGTAAATGGGCCAAATTAAATTTCAAAGAGGAATTAAAAGAAGCCCAATTTGATGACCCAATAAAATATGTACATGTAGTGTGTGTATATATATATATATATATATATATATATATATATATATATATATAAAGATTACAATGTTGAAATTCCAAACCCCCCTTGGGGTTCCTAAATCTTGAGTTTTGCAATTTTTTTTAGTCAAGGAGAAAACTCCTTATTTTACTCCCATGTTGTTTACTTTTTCCATGATTTAGGGAAGCATGTTGACTTAATTAAATTAAGTTCTAATAGCCATGTGTTGGATGATTAAGGGGAGTTAAGCAAGGTTATCACTTCCCTATTAATAAAGGTCACCACCAAACATTTACAAAGGTTGGCAAAATTTTGGCTAAGTGTTGAGAGCTCTAGAGAGAAGAGGGAAGAGAAAAGAGAGAAAAAAATAGAGAAAATACTAAGTGTAGGGAGTTATTGTTAGCAAGAGGTAAGCTTAGCAAGAACAAGGAGAACAAGTCATAGTAGAGAGTCTCAACAAGTTCATAGAAAGGAGGAAGGAAGCATTTAGGAGGTATAAACCCTCTCACTCAAACTTTTAAGCTTTGTTAGTGTATTTAGTTATCTATATTTAGATCATGCTTGGTTATGGGAGTTGATGTTGTGTTTGGGAATCATGGTGGATTTTGAAGGTATAATGTGGATTGTGATGGAGAATTTATGTTTAAATCATGATTTAGTATGTGAAATGAACATAGTATGAACTTATGAAAATGACCTAAGTGGTAAACATAGTTTTTAAACTAATAACCTAAAGATGAGCATATTGATCTTAAGATTTATGATTTGTATATGATAGATCCATGAGATTTGAAGTTAACTAAAGTGGAATGTTTGAAAAATGAGATGAAATGAGTTTATGATGAACTTTTGTTAAAATGGAACTCTAAAACTTGGATTTAAGCATGTTGGCTTACTAATGTTGTTAAAAATGTTAAGATCATGAAATGGTAATGAAAAATGAAACTATGACACAAGTTTAAAGTCATTTGGTTGTATAAAAATTAAGTTGTAGCACATTTGGAACCAAATGAGTTAACACCTACCAAGTTGGAAATCTCAAAAATCTGAAGGAAACTTTTCTAATGTACTGCCATCCCCCGCGCCAGTACTAGTTATTTTATGGCGCGCCCCGTGCTGCTATAAAAGAACAAAAACTCTGGAAGACTAGCGCGTCCCGCGTCGCTTCGATAAACCAGTTAACCCTAATCCGAGTCAAATAGGGTCGAGTCTTGGTCAATCGGGTTGATCTGGGTCGAACAAGGAATAAATTTAAAAATAATATATATATATATATATATATATATATATATATATATATATATATATCATGAGTAAATAATAATTAAAAAATAAAATACTAATAAATATTATTTTATTTATAGAAAATAATGGAGGGATTATTCATGGAATTTAATGAATAATAATAAAGGAAGAAGATAAAACAAATAAAATAATGAAGCTTATTTTATTTGCAAAAATTAATAAATACAAGGGTTAATGACAGATGATTAAACAAATAAGATAATTGTAACAATTATTTTATTTGTGAAAAATGATAATAATAAATGGAAAATAATAGTAAAATATTGAAATTATTAAACAAATAAATAATAAAGTTATTTTATTTGTGAGGAATAATAAAGTGAAATGATATGGAATAATTAATTATAATTAATGAGACAAGATGCAACAACTAAAAAAATAATGAGATTATTTTATTTGCGAAGAAAATGATAAAGATGATTTAAAGGAATATTAATGAGATATAAAGATGTGTAAAGAATGACTAAACAAATAGAATAATAACAAAGATTATTTCATTGTAGATGATAAACATGAGTATAAATATTAATAATGAAAAATATTTGTAAAGGGATAAACAAATAAAATAAAATTATTTTATTTGCGAAGATTTTTAAAAAATAATTAATTATTTCAAGAAATGATTAAACGATATGGTAATAAGGATTATGTTATGGTGGAAGATTGATAAGAGAAGTACATAGTGAAGAAGATGAAGAAAGGTGATGTTGAGGGATAACTGTGAAGATGAATGGAAAAGGGTTATGAGACAATATTATATTGATAAAAGTTTATTTATGTTACCATAGAGACTAATCGATAGACCTAATCATGACTTATGTAGGTTGTTCGGAGGACAATAACCTAGAGGAAGAAAAAGCGGACTTAACAGGCAAGTATATCTTACTTGTACACCTTATTTGTTTCATACAAGTTCTATAGATGAAGTATATGTTTGAACTTAACTGTCATAATTTGAATACCCATTCATATATATACGCTTAGGAAGATTTTCCATATATTAAATTATAAATGTTGAGAATCTTAAATACAGACAAGTTGTTTGAAAGATGAGTCTATCCCACTTGATTCGACTAAACAGATGATGATATGAATTGTCAATTAATCATAGTTCTTTGATAAAGTTATCCACACCAGTTACTTTGGTGCAGACTCTATTATGCTGAGATGAATAATCCTAATAAAGGGGAATCATTTTATGTTGGTGAATCTGACATGTGCGAGCACAAAGACTAAACGTTATACATAATGTAAGGTACTACGAGACTAATCACCTCATGTACTCGTTTCCAGAGATTTTCTAGTTAATCATTACTAATCCTCTTTAGTGTTCAATGGTCCTTGGTGATCACTCAGTAATAAAAGATAATGTTGTTTGAAAGATCAAAAATCTTTGCTAGATGCATCATGATTGGTTATTCCTAAATTACCCTGACTTTGAATTATCTAGATTTGAATTCCTTATGTATTATTTAATTATAATTCATTAAACCATAGCATGACTTATGAGAAGTTGATGAACCAAATGAGATTATAAATCCTTAAACTCAATTGTTGTTATTGTTTGATAGATACTTATTGAGGAAACTCATTGCTCATACTTGCTTTATATCCCTATTTACAGTGAAGACAGAGAAAGTCGGTAGCTCATTAAAATATAAAGGAAAAGCTAAGGCTATTGAGTAGATAAGGGAAAATATAAGGGAAAAGCTAAGGCTATATATATATATATATATATATAGTAGATTGAAAAAGAAGCACTTTCGATTTTGGTATCAATAAAGCTTATCCCGAGTTGAATGTCACTTTAACAAATAATGTTTCGGGTTTCGAGTTTCAGGTTTCGGGTTTCGGGTTTTAGGTTTCGGGTTTCGGTAAAGTGGGCATGAAAAAGCAATAAAGCAGCACCTTTCGAATTTAGTATAACATATATATATAATGTGACGCCTCAAAATCACTATACTTACTATAGCTGACTTGGTGCTCACTATAAATGTTAAATCATTAGGTTTACGGATGATTTCCTTTGTTCATAAACAAAGTTCTCATCTTAATTCCCAAAGATCTTTCATTATTATATATCAAGTCCTTGCAATCGATACAAGAGACTTAATACTCAATCGTAACATTTTATCCTTAATATTTAGATATTCTATAACTTTACATGTTTCAACATCCACGGCATTAAATCATTAGGACGGCTCTTGGGAACAGAGAATCTCGCAGTGAATGTTTGCATCTTCATCCGTAATAAATATTTGCATCTTTATCCGTGATAAATTGTTGTATCTTTGTCCGGTGCAAAATTCTCTTTCCGTACAGAACATTTCCCAACTAGTTAAAACCCTCATTCGAAACATGTTTGTTTATAGTGATATCTCTTCATATTAATAATCCTACTTATCCGACATTCAGAATAGTAATAACGAGATATACCTGAGTCCGAGAAAAAGTTTTAAACAATTCTAAGTTTAATCAAAGTAAAGACATAACAATAGAATGTGATAAAATCTGATAATATTTATATAATATTCGATTACATGTGTGGAACTTGTTCTTATTATAAAATGTCATTATGACTACATTTAAGAACAGTTAGGGAAAGTAGTAAAATAGTCTATGCATTTCTTCTTTCCTTTTTTCTTTGAGCCGGAGCTCTCGGGTTTGTCTGTAATTTAGGTTTATACAAGAGTGAGTTAAGATGCTCAGCAAGTCTTAAACACATAGCATATAAGTGAACTCACACCGATGTGGATTGTAAGGATTCATGGCACAACAATTGATATAACAAATGTTCTTAAAATAGTAAGACTGAGTGGTGGCTAGGCCTTGAACTGTTCTTTATCTTTCGACTTAGAACCTTTTATAGTGGATATAGATCAACCTAATGCTATCATATGTTATGCATAACATACTATACACTGAACTAATTACGAACAGTGAAACATACTTGTTCATCTCAGTTTACTTAATATGTCAGGATCGCCCCAAGACAACTTGGCTTGATATAATAAAGCATGATTCGAATAATATCACGAATAAGCATTTTATTTTGCAAGTTATGCCGAAACAAGAAGCAATAACTCTCGTATTATAGATTTATAACACGTTGCATGAATAAAAATGTATAAATCACATAGAAAGCAAGTAAACAAATGTTAAGGATAGAAAACTTGCCTTAAGCACAATTTAGAATTTTCCGGTAATCACTTAAAGTGCTTATATAAAGGGTTTCGTGTACCGAATATTAGTTTATCAAATTTTCTTGTTCTATAACTATTTTTATACCTAAACTAGACTATTTTCATTGGCGAAATTAATTGAAAAGTTGGATAACTCAAAAACTCATTTTTAAGCCTTAAAATCCGAATGGTCCATAAAAAATTTCAGCTTCGACCTCTTTTTCTGCGATAGTCATAATTTTGTCATACAAAAATATTTTAAGGTGATTCTTGAGTCTAAATTGCTTAGAATTTTATTATCTACAACTTTTATTTAGGTTTAAGGCAGATTCAAAATTTATATTTTCAAAAATTTGCAAAAACAGTCTACGAGTATATTAGACTTACCTTTCTTTGATCCGATTGGTAAAACATGATACCTCAAGCATTAATTTGCTAAGATAACATGTTCTAACACTTTATAAAACTTCATAACATAAAAATAACAAAATTATAAACCTACTTATGTACGATTTATGACTTTTTCTTAAGAACACGAAGAACGAATCGAAGAACACGAATAACGAATCGAAGAACACGAAGAACTAAGTTTCATCGTTCTTGGTTTAGCTTGCTAAATCATGGTGCCACAAGCATGAATTCGCTAGGCCATCATGTTTCATAACTTTATAACACTAAATTATAAAATCGTAAACCTACTTATGTAGGAAATTATGACTTTTACTCAAGAACACATGAAGAACACGAAGAACGAAAAATCGTACATGGCAACGACTTATGTTCTTGAGCTTTTGGATTTTATCCTTGAAATAATTTGAGCACTATAACTGCTTACATATGTGATTATAACACTCTATAATTAACAAAATTTGGTCATTATAACGACTTGTTTACTTGATTATAACAATTTATAATAATACTCAAGAACATATGAAGAACACGGAGAACGGATAAACCGTACATGGTAACGACATATGTTCATTAAGCTTTAAACTACAAATTGAAATTCAACATTATAACTACTACAAAATGTAGAAAGGCTCAAGAACACGTGAAGAACACGGAGAACGACAATCGTACATGGCTACGACTCGCGTTCTTGAGCTTTTGAAAAATTAAAGACAAAAGAAAAATTGAACATAATAACTACTAGTGATTGTACCTTTGGTGTTTGCAAGCTTTAACTATTTCTTTGCAATTTCCAAGGTAGTAACTCACTAGAACTCTCTCTCAATATATGTATAGCTTTGATACTTGAATTTTTGCTTTAAAAAATGATGAGAAAAATGAAGAGGTTAGCTTCCTATTTATAGAAAAACCAAGTTTCATTAATCGTATTTTTACCCCAACTTATTACACTTTGCACACTAGCGCTTGCATCATCGCTTACATCACCCTTCTTCTGATTGGTCGATTCATTTTTACTTGGATTTAGTTCCAAACAAATCGTGCTAGTTCTTTTTCAGTTAGTGTAATCGTGCTAGTTTTCCCTAGTTTGGTTACATTAACTTAGATACACATAACCTAGTTTGATTTCAACTAATTAATTAAATAGCCTAATACATTAGTATTTATACGTATTTCTTCCGTATAATACATTATATAATATTCGTATTCTACTGGTATTATACATCGTACTAATCTCGTATAATCTTTCGTATAATACATTGTATAATGTCCGTATTCTACTGGTATTATATATCGTATTATTCTCATATTAATCTCGTATAATTTTTTATTATTCTTCGTTGTCCAACTAAATGGTTAACTTTTACTGATTTAAAATTTTGATATTACTGAGTTTTGTTCCGTATAAATACTATTCTGTGAAATGGAAAGTCCAAAAGACTGGCACGTTTTTCGATGAATAGTATTTTTGGCGATCATTTCTCAAAAAATGGTTAGACGACCAAAAAGGCAAAAAAAAATAATTTTTTTCTTTTCCCTATTTCGTCCTATTCCTGACGCGCTTTTCGAGAAAAACTTTTATCGGTTATAACATTTTTTCAAAGCGTAGGAAAGATGAAACCTGAAACATAATGTCATTTCGATGTACACATCTTGCTCGAGGACCTAGATCAGGTTTTCTAGGGTTTGGACCCTAGGGTTAGGATTTAGGTTTTAACTTATTTTCAGTTTTTGAAATAAAAAGACTTTTATTCTCCAATTTCGTGCTAAGGTTGGATACTCGAACCGAAATACAGAAATAAACATTAACAAAGATTCCATAACACATATAAAATATAATTCAATCTTTATTTATTCATATAAAGTCGGATTATAACTCTCTCATAAGTTCGGAATATTACATATAATATACCGATTATTATTATTATTATTATTATTATTATTATTATTATATATATATATATATATATATATATATATATGATATACTTATAATATATATTAATTAGCCAAACAGTTTGGTAATTTTGTGTAGATTTTAAAATTTCAAAATAAAAGAGTTTATTTTGGATAATTTTAAAATTATAAAAAAATAGTAGTTTATTTTTAAATAATTTTGTAATTAAAATAAAAAAGTTTATTTTAAACATGAAATTGGATTTCATGCAACTTTAAATGTCCATTAAATGCTACCAATACATAAATAAAATAATTTATTTAATTCATGCGATGAATATTATTTATTAATATATATGTTGATATATATGATAATAAATGGGATTGATTATGGACTATTGACCAATATGATTGGATTTAATTTTAAATTAATGCATGAATGAATAGGTTTTATAAATGGGGTCTGTGTACCTCGTCTTTTCTAAATTTTCTTGATGTAAATTATATCTCTCTCCTATGTACTTCCCATTGACTGTTGATCAAGGTTGCTATTTATTATAAATAATTTGTAATATGATTAGTTAGAATTATTTTTGAAGAATTGGAGCTAAGGAGCAAGGAGCGCATGAAAACTCGTTTGTAATGGAGTCCAAATTTAAATGTAATAATTACATTTAATTTAATTTATTCTTACATCCTAGATTTGACCTTTTGGTTCACTTGATGGCTCTAGTGAACCAAAATAGAATAAAAGTTCATAATCAATCTAAGTACAATATAGTATTCTATATGTGCATGCTAATTATATATATATATTATATATTATCCAAACATGCTTCGCATGTTAAATAATATGGCGTGTATTATATATGTGTGTGTGTGTGTGTGTGTGTGTGTGTGTGTGTGTGTGTGTGTGTTTGCGCGCGCGCGTGCGCGCTAAACAAGATGAGACAATTAATAACAAAGCCCTCAAAGTAAATTATATTAAGTTGTAAAGTTTAAATATATTTGGAATATCGAGTGTCGCCTTCTAGCATGATAAAACGATAGAATATCAAATACTCAATATAAGTTTGTTGTGCACACACAAGACTTATATCGATTATTTGATATGTTTTATCACATTAGATGCTTAAAAAGGAATTAAACATTACTGTTTTGTTGTGCACACACAAGGACGGTATTTTTCTCTTCACTTGTATGGAAGTGCTAGGTTGAACTTAACTTAGATAATTTTGATTTGGATGTGCACACACATGATCATAGTAATCTAAAAGGTAAAATACAAGGAGTTACATGCTGATGTAATTGACAAGGAGTTGTCTACTTATTGAATAAACTATAGTTTGTTGTGCACACACAAGGCTATACTTATGTTGATGAAATCCTTATCTCACTAGCAAATCTTTAATTAGATTTGTCAAACTATATATAGAGAGTAATATAGTTTGATAAAAAATAGTGGACAATACCAATTTAAATAAAGACTTAATTTATTTTTGGTAGTTAATAAAATGAATTTATGCTAAAATGTTATCTATTTTTCACATGCAGAATTTTACAAATGTCAAACTCACTATGATAGAGTTAAAATATACGATATTTTTATTCCTGAATACTTAGTTTTTATATTTATTGTGTGCTTAAATGTTTAATTATTTAGCTTATTTTGGTTTTAATAGGTTTTATAAGATTATAGCTAATTTATGTTAATTTAGGTAATTATATAGTATTTTTATATTTATTTTTATTTATATGTTTTTATTTATTTTTAGTATTTTAGGAATTTTATTTATTATTATGTGTTTTTATTATTTTTAGTATTTTTATATTATTTTTATTTATTTTTAATTAATTTATATTTTATTTTGTAGGTAAATAAAGAAATTAAAGCTCTGATGGCATTTTGGTATTTTCAGTGGGAATGTCCGATCGCGCCATACGCGCAAGGAAAAATATTTACAACATGGTGCGACGCCGTTTTGGCAATTGGGCAGCTTAACATTATCTGCGCAATGCGCGGTCAGGAATAAAAAAGAAAAAAGAAAAACTCGCGCAATGCGCGGAAGGTGATCAGATAGTTATGAATTGGGCGCGTGGCAATGCGCGTGACAGCGGGTTGTTTGGTTTTTCATGCGCGTGACAGCTGGCAGCTTTGTTTCCTTTTCGCGTGGGATTGCAACAGTGCATGTAAGAATTGTTTAATTAAATATCCAAATACAACTTGGAATTAGAAAAATAAATAGGAATTTTTATATTTATTTATTTTGTATTTTAAATCCTATTAGGATTAGGAAATAATAATTTCTATTAGGGTTAGGAAGTTTATGAAGTCTATAAATAGAGGGCTTAAGACACAATGTAAGAAACAACTTTTCTATTAGAAAAATTCTCTCTTCTATTCTTTAGTATTTTTTATGTTTATGAGTAGCTAAATTATTTTTTTTGGTTTAAGTGATTAAAGCCATCAAGATTTATACACTGTGAGATCTAATTTATTTTAATTGTTCAATTTATATTTTGAGTATTGAATATTTTTCTGTGTTTAATTTTATGATTAATTCGTTTAATTGTCAGGATGCATACTAGTTTATTATTCGTTGAAATCTACTACTAAATTAAATATCAAATCCGTAATTGTTTGGTCACTTTAATTTGGGAAGCAATTAAGATTAATAATTATTTTGCATATCAAAAGATTGTTATATTTTAGGAAAAATATTCATCTAAATTAAATGCAGACGCTTGGATTGTGTTGTTTAGTTCAACGATTTCTCTATTTCTTTATGCTACTACTAGGTTAAATCTTTAGCGCTTGTCTGAGATTATTTGGTAGTAAGGATTATTTGGATCGCTTGTTTCTACTTAATTAAAATTAAGGAGAGATAGGAAAATTATTCGAATTGGAGTAATTATTCGACGTTGAATATTTAAAATATGAATTGAGTTATTCTTGTATTAGTGATCAGTTGTAAATTCTTGATGGTGGATGTTGACTTAAACCAAGGTTTTTTTCTTCTTATTTATTTCATTAAATTACTTGCATATTTATTTTAGTTAGTTTTATTTAAATTATTTCTTCAATTAAAAACCCCTCAATTTTTGTTTACGAAAACATAAAACTAAATTAATCATTCTCTGTGGAATCGACTCTTGCTTACACTACTACATAAATATTTTTCAAAAGTAAGATTTTATTTTTGGATGTTTGCGAGATCACACCACACTATCATAGCGTAGCATACTTGATGCTAACAAACTGACCTGACCGAATTACACAGACTGGTTAAGGAATTTGAGAATTGTTCTCACTGCTAAAAAGCATTCCTATGTCTTAAATTCATTTGTCCCTGCAATTGTTGCAGTAAATGCCTCTAAGGAAGAAGTTGCTACTTTTAAGAAGTGGCAAGATGATGCAGTTGTGACTCAATGCATCATGCTCGCATCCATGACTAACGAGTTTCAATGTCAGCATGAAAAAATGGATGCTCCTACTATACGGCTGCACCAGCAAAGTAGAACTACTAGATATCAGATATCTAAGGAGTTCTTCTGATCTCGAATGATCGAGGGCACTACCATTGAGACTCATGTCCTAAAGGTGATCAATCTGATTGAACAACTTGGACAACTAGAGTTTGTGATGGATGGGGAGTTAAGCCAAGATTTGATCTTACAGTCACTCCCAGACACCTTCTCATAATTTGTTGTGAAATTTCACATGAATAAGTTGGACGTTAGCTTGCCTGAGTTACTAAACATGTTGAAAACTTCAAAGGGTTACTTTCCATCTAAACAGAACCAAGTCTTATTGGTAAATGATTCTTCCAAGAAGAGGAAGATGCCCAAGGGAACTTCTCAAAAGAAGAAATCCAAGAAAGCTAAGGGCATGGCGAAAGTAAAGGATAATAAGAAAGCAGATCCATATAGCAAAAGAATGTGCTTCCATTGCAATAAGTCGGGTCACTGGAAAAAAAAATTGCAAAGAGTATATTGCAAGTTTAAAGCAGAAAAAGCTTGAACCATAGTTCAAGGTTTGTTCATGATTGAAATAAATCTTTCTATATGTTAAAGTTCTACTTAGGTATTAGATACCGGTTGTAGTTCTCACATATGTAATACTATGCAGCGACTAAGCAGAAGTAGAAAGTTAAACAAAGATGAAGTCATCCTACGCCTGGGGAATGGAGCAAAGGTTGTTACATTAGCCGTATAAACTTATTGTTTAGCACTTCCTACGGGCAAATCTATTTATTTAAATAATTGTTATTATGTGTCAGTACTTAAAAAAAAACATTATTTCTATTCCTATGTTAGATAAGGATGGTTTTGAGATTATAATAAAGAACAACAGTTGTTCTATTTATAACAATAATGTTTTGTTTGGTATTAGCAATTTAATGAATGGACTTTACTTTCTTGACTTACAAGAAAATATATTACAAATTAAACAAACTAAGAAAAGAAAAAAGATATAATGTAAATTATACATTTATGTGGCACTGTAGACTTGGTCATATTAATGAAACAATATTAAGCAAGTTGCATAAAGATGGATATTTAGAGCCTTTTGATTATAAATCAAATATAACTTATGAATCTTATTTCATGGACAATATGAATAAATTTTCATTTAGTAGATATGAAGAGAGAGTTGCAGAGTTGGTACATACAATTGTGTGTAGGACCTATGACAACAAATGTAAGAGGAATATATTCATTCATTTACTTCCACTAATGATTTTAGATTTTAGTATATGTATTTAATGAAATACAAATCCAAATCATTTGAAATGTTCAAATAATCAAAAGTAAAGTAATGAAACAAACAGCCAAAAGTATTAAAGTTTCGATTAGATCGAGAAATGAATACTTAAGCAGTAAGTTTCTAGATCATTTCAAAGCGAATTGGTATTCTCCCATAATGGGCATGATGATGATCCATGATGAGTTTTAAAGATCTTTCAGTATCTTTCTAGGGTGATACCCTAAAAACGGTCGCATATTTAGTAAACAAGGTACCTTCAAATTTTGTCCCTAAGACTTCATATGAGTTATGGATAGGGAGAAAACTAAATCTTAAGTATGTTAAGATTTAGATTGTCCAGCTTATGTTAAATGGTTTGACAGTGATAAGCTTGGGACAAGATCTGACAAGTGTAAACTTATGGGATATCATAAAGAAAGTTTAGGGTGTCACTTCTATAATCTGACTAATTAAAAGGTGTTTGTTGAAACACCCTGCCTTCTAGGAAAAGGAGTTTTTCCTTAAAGGGTTAGTGGGAGTAAAATAGATCTTGAAGAAGTTCAAGAACCATAGAACACTACCGATCAAGTGAAAGAATCTGTAAAAGTAGATAAACATATTGTACCATAATCAAGTCATAAATCTGGTTTAGTATAGAAGATACCTGAATGGTATGGATTCATCATAGATGATGATGATGAGGTAAGCATCATATTGGATGATGATCCAGTTACATACGATGAAGAATGAGTATTAGATACTCAAGAGAAATGACTGATGATCATAAAATCTGAAATAGGTCTTTAGAGAAAGGCTAAAGAAGATGGCAAGGTGGAGACCTATATGACCTGACTAGTGGTAAAAGGATTTCAAACAAGGTCAAGGAGTTGACTATTATGAAATTTTTCACTAGTGAAAATGTATATATCCATTCGAATTTTACTTGCAGTTGCAGCTTACTATACAAAATGATGTATGTATGATACAACCAAGAGGATTTATCTCCATATAGATGAAGTAAATCAAGTATGAAAGCTACAACGATCCAATTATGGATTGAAGCAAATTTCTCAAAGATGGAACATCCGTTTTGATGAGACAATCAAAAGAGTTTGATTTTAACAAAGACGATAATGAACCAAGTGTGTACGAAGGTTAGTGGGAGCACTGTGACATTCCTAGTATTATATGATGATATATTATTAATAGGGAATGATATTCCAATGCTACAGTCGATCAAAATTTGGTTATCTAAACACTTCTCTATGAAGAACTTCGAAGAAACATCCTATATTTTGGGGTTAAAGATCTATAGAGATAGATTTAAAAGGATGTTTGACTTGTCTCAAGGCACAAACTAAAGAAGTTTAGCATGGAAGATTCCAAGAAAGGGCTCATGCCGATGGGTCCTGGAATACATCTCTCGAAAAGCAGACCCCAAAGACACCCGAAGAGAGAGACCGTATGAGTAAGATTCTTTATGTCTCAGCAATAAGATTTATCATATACGGGATGATATGTACAAGACCTGATGTTGCTCATGCACTTAGTATAACAAGCAGATATCAGTCTAATCTTAGAGAAGAACATTAGAAGGTTGTGAAAAATATCCTAAAGTACTTAAGAAGAACTAAGAATATATTTCTTATCTACGGTGGTGACCAGTAAAATATTAAAACAAATTACAAATCATTATTTTTTCACCAAATAGGGTTGAAAGGATAGGGTTCTAGAACTGTCACCTTTAACCTTCTTAAGCTAAAACGACGCACAACTCATTTTCTTTGTATAAATAAAAGCATGTGTAAAACATAACAGTAGCAAGCGACTTGTCTTATAAACTAAAAATTAATTCAACTTTCATAAAAGAAAATGAAGTTGAGACTGAGGATGATAATGATGATACAGAAAGCAATTATACTCGAATGGTCATTTCCACATGAACTCTAAGGTTATATTTGTTTGCAAAAATGATGGGTGGGATAAAACTATTGGTACTAACTTAACATCACTTCAGACTATTATCATTTTCACATGAACTCTAAGGCTATGTTTATTTGCTAAAGTAATGAATGGAATAGAACTATTAGTATTAACATAACACCATTTCGGACTATTATTTTATCTCATGATTCATCCATTATTTAACCTCATGGATTATTTACTATCATTTCAAAGGAAATTTGATACCTCAAAGGGGGATTATATAATACCACCACTGCACTTAGAATTATAATCCCTCGTCAAATAGCCTTACAAATGAAAAAACATAGTCTATGAGATTAAATAACAAATTGATCATAGGATAAAATAGTCTGAATAGCATGCATATTGCTCATCCAAGGCATCCTGCGTTATTTATATGCCATCCCACAGAAAAGGTGACTACTATTGATTGTGGTAATGTATAGGTTGCTTTAATGCTATTCATTTAATAATTTAGCATCTGACTGCTGAGAGGAATACCATGTTAATCATTCCACACAAACATATTGTGTTCGGGATCCAACTGATAAGAGTCTTTTTCTATTTACTTTATTCTAGTAAAAACGGGAGAAAAGCTCTAAGAAGAAATTCAAGTTTGTTGTTTTCTAATCAAACTCCAATTTAAACTTAAATTGTTAGTTATTATTTACTTATAAAAAAATATTTAGTTATTATTATTTGACAAGTAAAAATTTAGTCTTAATTATTGACTCCTGTTTAACTCTATAGTAGCTTTCTAACTGAAATCAGGCTTAGCAAGCACATATGTGCAGAGCCATATATTGTGCTTCTCAGTTTTGAAGAATTTGTTAGAAACAGAATAACTAACAATGCAGACAATAATGAAACTTGCGGGAAACGAAATGAAAATTGAAAAACTTAATTCATTTGATTCATCCCTTCTAATTACAACCTGTAGGCACAAAAATTATGTACCTTGCTAGGGTTAGGGTTCGCAGTAATGGTAGAGGTGAGAAATTCAAAAAGAGTATGGAATCGGTTGAAAGATTAGAGAGGGGAGAAGAACCGGTGAGCAATTACCAGAATACACGTGACAGAACTTTCTGGATCATGGCGTAACCTCTGGTGTCCAAGAGTCGTGACAAGTGTTTTGAGTGAATTCAAGATAGGCAACGCCAACACTTTCGCTAACTCGATTCAGAGTAGATCACAAATTCTCAATTTCTTCCAACTTTTCCCTCCTTTTGAGAGAGAGAGAGAGACTACACCAAAAAGGGCATCCAGTGAAGGACAAATCCTTCACAAGACATAATATATCACTCACAATAGATTTATTGCGAAGAAATATTTTCTTCACGCAGTTGCTCGCATTAGACCTCCTCTCGCAATAGGGTATCATTCGCTAAGTAATGACTATATGTTTTTTATGAAGGATATATTGTGAATAACTTTTTATTCACAAATTATATTTGGTAATGGAATATTGTTATTTAGTGAAAGAATGGTTCCTTCACAAATAATATTTTAAGGACAATCTGAAATTAGTGAATAACTTTATTCTCTCACAAATAAAATATTGTGACAAACAAATTTATTTAACGAGAGAATATTATCCTTCACTAACTACAATTTTAGAATTTTTCCACAAATTAGTGAGAGAAAAATTCATTCACAAATTATAAATTTTTAAATAAATAAAAAAATAATTGCTAAATAATCAAAATTCATGGCAAATTATAATTGATTTTCAAATCAATGATTTCATATTTATTATTATTATTAATCTATATAAGAAATATTACTTTTAATATTTTAAATAAATATAAATGTCATACTTTTTTCAAACTAATTGATAAACTGATGCATAAAGAGTTAATAAAACCAATACTCCATATATAAATAAATAATGTTCGAGTCACGATAATTACATAATTTGTTAGTGTATCTTGGTCTCTTAAGGACCATAGTACTTACAAAATTTATTAACTAACACAAAAAACTAAAAGAAGAATAGCGATCTTGAAGGAATAAAGCGTCATGTTAGGTCCGTAGCTTCATCTTTATTTTCTTCAAGGAAATCAAGGTTGGGCCTATAAACTTCATGCTGCAAGAGAAATACCAAAATTCAATTTCAATGAGATGAGGAATGAGAAAAGATAAAACTAATGAACTTAAATTAAGAGAGAGAGAGAGACGAATGGTTGTGGCGTATTATCATTAGTAGAAGAATCGTTTATAGACTCTATACCCAAACGGCAGAGTACAGTCTTATTAACCATATGTTCCAAATTGGTTCTTTACATAAATTTATGTACCCCTCAACATCATTCATTCAAAAATTAATTTACTTATCAAAAAAACTATTCATTTTAGCATCATCCATGCGTTTTGAAATTAATATTTCAGCCTAGAAACTAATATTTATGCCTAGAATTTGAAAACACTGCAATCAACTACACCTGCAAAACTGATCTCAGGAAAAAGTGGGGGCTCCAGAAGTTGAAGATGACTAACACAAACAAGCCCAGCATTCAGAGACTGACAAACTAGTTCCACAATAATATATTGATGCAAATTATTACACAAAGGAGCAAAAGTGCAAAACTAAGCATAGAGGTACAGAATTGAACTCCAATGGTGACCCTATCCACAAATAAATGAGACAAATTCAATAGAAGTAAATTAACCAACTGGGAATTCCCAACTTGTGTTCAATAATAGATATTAGATTTATACCATGTATAGTGTCAGTCGCTTTCATAACCTTTTCCTCCTGCAAATTTTATCTAGTACCAGGTGTTAGAACTAAAGAAAATGAACTAATATGAACCCAGTGGTAGTTATAAACTCCTCAACAAGGAGACTTACAGTAAAACAGCTTCGAAGTAAGTACTAGTTAATAGTAACTGAGGAATAACTAAGGAAAAGACAAATTTGAACTTTTTCCAATGTTATTCAGCAACATAAAAAAAGGTCTTTTAACTACAAACAGTCAATAATAAAATACTATAAGTAATAATAATAGGAAATAATTAATATTTAGGAGCTAAAAACTAAAAAGTTTCAAATTATTAGCTGTTACTCCATACGTATATAAACCTCAAGCTATATTAATGTCTAAACTTCTATAAATTGCATACCTTCTTGCCTCATGATATTTTCCTTGATCATCAGCAAACATATTCATCTAATGCGAAATAGTCCCCCTGTTCAAAAAACACTTATACATATTAGCCCTGTTAACTCAAAATAAGGTTATGCGTTTACCCTAAACGGTGTCGCAGTAAGTTAAAAAAGTTTCAAACAGCAAACAGTTGTTGATTCAGTGACAGAGGTAGAGTACATAGCTGCAAATAAAGCTGCAAAGGAGGCTGTTTGAATAAAGAAGTTCATTACAAAACTTGGAGTGGTTCCTAGCATTCAAGGACCAGTACCTTTATTTTATGACAAAACGGGAGTTGTTGCACAAGCCAAGGAACCCAGGTCTCACCAGAAATCCAAACACATGTTGCGGCAGTTTCATTTGATTATAGAAATCATTGAAAGAGGAAATGTCACCTTGGAGCATGTCGACTCTTTTGACAACATAGCAGATCCATTTACTAAAGCTTTAACTCAAAATCAGTTTGATCGTCACTTAGAGAAGATGGGTATTAGATACCATGGCAATTGGCTTTAGTGCAAGTGGGATATTAAAAGTATTATGCATACATGTCAATCATATTTGATATGATGTAACATGTACTTTGTAATCTTATTTATTTATTAATAAAAATTTAATTATATAAAGGCATTTTCTTTATCTATATTTAATAGATGATATTAATTGTGATAAACCCATAGCTGTTGAGCAATGCTTTTAGAATCATGATGATGATAATACTAATGAGATCTAAATTCAAGATAGCTCAAAACTAAAATTGTTCATAATCGTGGGATTACTAAAATGGGGATTAATGACTTCGGATAGATTAGTACATACTTTGTTTACTCTCATGAAGAGGATGATTGATCTCATAATCATTTGTGTAGAGATATTAAAACAAGTATATAGGTACTTATTAGAGAATAAGTTCACTGAACGTGACTCGCTCTAGGAACACCTAATGGAGTCTTACTTGTCTGTCAATAGGAATTCATTTTGTGATAGTAGTACAAGTAATCCATGGACTTGAGATCATCATAAGATCTTATGTATAATGAATTATATTTTGACATATTCCTTAAAACTTTTAGAGTGTATCAAAGGGTATTATCGAATATAATAAGTTATATATGGAGATAGGTGAATGATCAACAAAGAATCTACCACTTCTAGTAAAAGAAGAGAACATCATATGCGATTCAATAAATGACAACTCAGTAGTCCTTGACTAAGGCATAATGGAAATTAGAAAGTAATTTCTAATTTACATTAATTAGAGTTATTCATTTGAGGATCGAAATACATATAATCAAATAAAATAAGACTTGACAGTAATACCATGTCTTATATTTGATTGGGACGTTGTGAGGAAGAATGATTGAATTGTACGGTAACTATTCACTGAATAGGTTCTTGTATGATTAAATGTTGAAATGTATATTATCTAAAAAGTCGTTGATCGCTAAAGGGGTTTACTCTTATTATGGAATAAATACTATTTATTTAAATAAATTAAATAGTTTAATTTATTTATATAAATAAGATTAAAATAGTTCTAATTAATTTATTCTATAGCCGATTTAATATGGAGAACCTAAAAGGTCACACCACAAAAGGAAAATAATTATTTAAGAAGTAAATTGCATAATTTTAATAACGAATTAAGTATATTTAATTTATACTATGTTAATAGAATAAATTAAATGGCTTAATATTTATTATTTAGTATTTTAGAAATACTAATTATAAATTAATAAGAGGAGTCTTAGTATTATTATTATTATTACAACTATTATCATTATTATTCAGTTCCTAAATGGTCTAGGAATTAATTAATAAGAGTACTCTCATAATTGATAATTAAGTTCCTAAATGGTTTGAGAATTATAATTATTATGTTAATTAAGTTCCTAATTAGATTAGGAGTTTAATTAAAATTCCTACTTCTAAAGATGTTATGAGGGTTGATTAAATCTATAAATAAGAGAAGTCTTATTATGGATTAAAGTTACATACACTTTCATAAGTTCTGGAAGAGTACTCACAAGTTTTCTAGATCTAAGAAATTAGGGTTTGCCATCACCCACTTCTTGAATCATTATTATTCCTTGGTGGATCACCTTTAGAGGCCAAACACTTGGGTGGCTAACGTTGATCATTGGAATCCAATAGGTGAAATTCAAGGAGAACGCGAAGAACTTGGAGTTAAACTTATACCCGTTGAAACTTTGAGTTCTACAAGGGTATAATTCTCTAACTTTTTCTTTATTAATTAATAGTTACGCATAAAGGTCGATCCTGGATTATGGTTTGTAAAATTTTAAATTTAATTTTTTTATGCTTCCATTATTTGATGTAATTTGATTGTATGTCTATGAATTTTCACAAACCAATAAGTAGTTATGTCAGTATTTCCTAAACATCTATATTTCCACTTAGGCTATCTTGGAGCTCAGACTTCCAAGCTAGAACTGCTTCTGACACCTTAATCCATTACTTTCCACTCTGGCCTCCTTGATAAAGCATCTGCAACCAAATTTTCTTTTCCTTTCTTGTACTGAATAGAGTAGTCAAACCCCAACATCTTGGAAATTTATTTTATTTGGACCGATGTAGTAAGCTTATGTTCCATAAAGTATTTAAGGGCTTCATGATCTGTTTTAATAATAAATCTTTGTCCCAGCAGGTAAGTTCTCCATTTTTGCACAGCTATGATTATAGCTAATAGCTCATTTTCATAAGTTGACAGTCCCAGGTGCTTCACTGATAAAGCCTTACTTAGGAATGCCAAGGGCCTTCCATCTTGCATGAGGATAACTCATATTCCTTCCTTACTAGCATCTGTTTCCAGAACAAAGCTTTTAGAAAAATCTGGCATTCCTAGAACAGGAGTTGTAGATAGTGCATCTTTAAGTTGGTTAAAAGTTATCTCAGTTTCATCAGTCCATCTGAAGTTGCCTTTTTTTGGTAGGTTAGTGAGAGGCTTACTAATGATTTCATAGTTTTGGACAAACCTCCTATAGCCTGTCAATCCTAAGAATCCTCTTAAAGCCTTAAGACATTTAGGAGTAGGCCACTGTCTTACAACTTCAATCTTCTTTCCATCCACTCTTCTGAGCCGATGATGTGCCCCAAGTACTCTACCTGTTCTTGAGCAAAAGTGCATTTGGACCTTTTAACATAGAGCTGGTTCTTTCTCATAATCTGTTGTACTTGTCTGAGATGTTTTTAATGATCTTGTGCAGAAGGTCTATAAACTAATATGTCATTAAAAAATACTTGGACAAACCTTCTTAGGTGTGGACTAAAGACTTTATTCATGTTGCATTGAAAGGTAGCAGGGGCATTAGTTAACCCAAAGGGCATTACTAGGAATTCATAATACCCTTAAAGATTTTAAAAGTTGTCTTGTGTGAGTCTTCAGCCCTAACCCTTACTTGGTGGTATCCACTTCTTAGGTCCAACTTGGTGTATATTTTTCTTCCTTTAAGTTCATCCAAGAGTTTCTCTATAATTGGGATAGGAAATTTGTTCTTTACTGTTATGATGTTAAGAGTCTTTACACAGAACCTCCAAGTATTGTCCTTCTTTTTAACTAATAAGACTGGTGAGGCATAAGGAAAAGTACTGTGTTTTATAATGCCCCTTTCCAACATTTCTTTAACCATTCTTTCTATCTCAGATTTTTGAATATAGGGGTACCTGTAAGGGTTGGCATTGACTGGTGGGCTGTTATTCATGATAGGGATGTGGTGATCCTACACCCTTGGAGGAGGAAGACCATATGGTTCCTTAAACACCTCTGCATAGTCACTTAAGAGCTCTTGAATGTTTGTGGGAATGTCTTCTTTAACTTGAGGGATAGTCTCCAAAGCTTGTAGTTGAACTAGAAAATAGGCCTCCTCTTTTGGTTTCCATTAAAATTCCTTCTCCACCTCTACTAAATATAGCTACTGGCCAATGGTTTGGTTCCCTAAGGTAAATTTCTTCCCCTTCTAATGTATCACCACCAAGCTATTTTCAAAATCAAAGATGACTGGGCTAACTGTCATCATCCAATGTACTCCCAATATTACATCATAACCCCTAGGGGAATCATAAACATGGGAGCCTAGAACTTACCTTGCTGCATCTGCCATTTGAACTGTGTTAACATTCTATTACACTAGATAACCTCCCCATTTTCCACAGTTACTTTGATAGGAGTACATGGAACAATCTACAGTTGGTGTTTCTTTACCAATGAACTGGATATGAAATTATGGGTGGACCCACTGTCTAGTAATATCCCAATTTGGTGATTTTTAACCTTACCTTGCAGCTTAAGTGTATATATCCCATTGGTGTCAGCCAAGGCACGAATAGAGACAGTACAATTGTTAGCCACCTGGATCATTTCACATTCTTCTTCTTATAGAACTATGGCCAATTCTTGATCTGCAGCATCAAGAAGTTGTTCTTCTTCCTCTTCAGTAATTACCAAGTACAGATGCTTATTTTTACATCTATGGCCTGTAACAAACACCTCATCACAGTTGTAACAAGGCCCTTTTTCCCACTTTGCTACCATTTCAGCCATGGTCAGCCTTTTTAGAGGGTAAGTTTCTTGCCTCATCCCAGTCTTTAATGAATGGACATTCTCCTTTAATGTTGTGGTTCTGGATTTTTGTTCTGGATTTATCACTTCACCCCTAAGTAATAGGTGGTTCCTTTTTGTTCAAGGATTCCAGGTATACTTCTTGTCCTCTTACCTGACTTATGGCTTCTCTGAGTGTAGCAAGTTTATTGATGTATAGGGCATTAGCTATTTCTCCTTTTCAACCCACTCAAAAACTCTTAATTAAATAGTCTTCAGTGTAAAACCTATTTTATTACAGCATATAATTCTTAAGTTCCTCAAACCTCCTTATATAATCATCAAACTTTCCTTTCTGCACTAGTTTATTAAACTGCCCTTGCAGGTTTTCATGGCCCCCTTTTGCAAATCGATTATATAAATGCAGAATGAACTCCTCCCACATAAGCCAATGATTCTCATCTTGGAGGGACTGATACCATATATCTACCTCTCCCTTTAAATATAGAGTAGCATACAAAACCTTAGATCTGAGATCCACTGTTGGATTTAGTTGAAAAAACTTCTCACATTTTTTAACCCACCCCCTAGGATCCTTCCATCAAATTTTTGGGAAATTCATTTTAGGCATAGATAGAGATAATAGATGATTATTGCCTGACTTGGATCCTCCCCCTTCTAAGTAATCTGGATAAGCCATCAAGCTAGGGGGTTTGGAAACTGTATGTAGGGTAAGGTAGTTGGAATATGTGTATTGGTTGTCTGGGTAAAGGAGTGATTATAATAGAGACAAGGGTTAGGATTTAAATTGATGGATGGGTTTCAAACTGTATATGGAGATATAAGTAAATTTGGTCTGGGCCCTTGGTTCAGACATAGTATATCTAAGAGCAATTTGTGTGAATGGTATAGTTGTCGTATGAGGTCTAGATGCAGGGTTCAGACTAGGGCTAGACATATTGGTTATCGGTACATTCCAAATTAAAATTTAGGAAGAGTCCTTACGATATGAGGTGTCTGTAGTGGTGCATCCCTTGAAGGAGGAATAGGTGAGCTTATATCCCTATCGCTGTCGTGTTTTCCAACTCCGATCACTTGACGAAAGAGGAGACTTTTGATAGCCTTTGAACCAACTCCTTATTGGAATCACATAGCTTCTGGTTCATGTTCACCAACTACTCTTCCACTCGATTGAACTGTTCTTTCGATTGATCCTGAGCTACATGTAATAACTCCTTAACCTGCTCCAATCGCCCTTCCATAGCCTTAAGGTCCTTCTCATGTTTCTTTAAGCTTGGTTTTGACGTGGATTCTGCTATGAATGGCCTAGGTTGCTCTGATACCAAATTGTTACAAACAAAATAGCTAACAATGTAGAAAATAATGAAACTTGTAGGAAACGAAATGAAAACTGAAAAACTTAATTCATTTGATTCATGCATTCTAATTACAACCCATCTGATATATATATATATATATATATATATATATATATATATATATATATATATATATATATATATACTCTCCAACAAACTAACAAACTGAGGTAGTTGACCCAACGAGCTGATGACACCTATTCCACCAATCTAACGCCTAAATGTGTTATTACTTAACTGAAACGACCCATTTTGGAATTATTTCTTAACGCATGCAACGGCTCTCTTTCCCTCCCTTTCTTAAGCCATGACAGAATTACATGCAAGAAAATAGTTTTTATTTACATAAAAGAAAGGCTTATCAAATATTAATACCTGATTTTCAACATAACTAATCCTAATGTAACACACAATCAGTAGTGACACACACACAATGGGTAAAGGGCAAAGTAGATCCCAAAATAGAAAAGAAGGGAAGAATAACATATTTATATATACCCAACAACATAGCTGTGAAAGAAAACACACACACACACACACACACACACACACACACACACATATATATATATATATATATATATATATATATATATATATATATATATATATATCTAAGGAGAGAGAAAAGGGAGAGATACCTTAGCAAGGTTGACATAGAAGAGAAATTTTTTGGTATTAGAGACCTGAATACGGTTGTTGTTCTTTTGAGAATCTGCAATGTTGATGGTGTTTACTCCCTCTGTTATCCCTTCCATTTTTCTGTATCACTAATTTTTAGAACCCTAATCTCTCGACTCACACTAATTTTCAAAACCCTAACCTCTATCTTTGTACATAGAGAACACTGTAGCGTCAATCTTTTTTTAGAGAGAAATAAGTTGATGGAACAACATCGTTTCTGTTGACCTTTTAAAAGTCTCATTTACTATTTATTTATTAATTTTTTAATTTTTTATTTTATATATAGTAGTATCATTTTGTCATTATATTTTTTATAATAGTATTAAAAACACAATATCTTTATATATTTATGTTTATCATGACAATTTAAGAATGACATTATCATTACTAATAAATGCTTAATGATATATAAGAATAAATATAAAATAAAAATATATTTATAAAATTTGTAAATTATGCAAATACAACTATTTTTGTAAATCAGGAGAAAAGTTTTTCGCACTATTTTTATAACTTTGTCTAACTTTTCGTGGCCTCGTTATTTTTGACATAAGAACCTTTAATCTATCTATATATAAGATTTTTAAAATTAGGAAAGGTAAAGATAGTTTTTATAAAACTATTACAAAAAATAAAATAAAATGATTTGTATACAAACAGTAATAAGTTTAATGTCACGTTATCGGAAAACATTTACCGCGAGATCTCACAATACCCTGTTATAAGTCTATCCTTCAATTTCTCAAAAAAATAAAATAAAATATAAAGTCTAACCTTCAAAATATATTTGTTTTGAGTCAAAAATTTGTTATTCCCTTTCGCTGATTAAAAATTTCATTATTATTTCTACCGAAAGGAGAAAAAAACGTACATTATTGTTCAACACTTTTAAGGCTGGATATTTTGTATCAGCAATAGGAAAAAAAATCAAAATATATTAATAGATAAAGATAAAAATAAAAATATAAAAAATGATAAAGTACAACCGCTAACAAGAATGCATATCATAACCAACGGTCACAAATCGTTTTAATTATCAATTCTTTTAAAAAGACAAATGCTAAGAACTTCATGTCATTAACAGAACATTGTCAACATTATCAATAAAACACCGGTTATGAGCATGTTTCGTTTATGATTTTTGGGACTTTTAGGACTTTTGGAACCTAAATGTATTTGATAATCTTATATGTCTACATGCACTTGGTACGATGAGTTTGAGGAGTATTAGCTGCACTTGACGTAATTTATTTAACTCACAAATATAACTTATAAGTTCCAAACTCGTTTGGTACAGCGAGTTTGAGAACTATTAACTGCACTTGATAATCTTATTTAACTAAACGCAACTTCTTTAACTCATAAACGCAACAACGTATAAGCTCCAAACTCGCTTGGTACGGTGAGTTTGAGGGCTATTAACTGCCCAAATGATTTTTTCCAACACACCAAAACGAACGAGTTAATCAATCTTTCATTCAATGGAAAATATATGCAGGTACTTAGTTTTGCTGGGAATTCTAAATGAACCCATTCGTAGAAAAAAAAGAAGGAAAAACAATCGGGTCCAACACAATTTCTATCTTCTCTATTCCATTTTTCTAAAGAACAACTGCCATGAATGGCATACAGTATCTTGATAATAAATTAACACAATACTGCACACTAATAACAAAATAAATTTTAACTTGAGGCTGATATTCAACAAGAACTTGTACAAATAACATGAACAGAAAAGGAAGGACAAAAGTGTAGTTTAAGAATGTGTTTTTTGATGTCTCTGTCCATCACATTCCCTTTCATACATAGAAAGTACAACATAACTTAAAAAGAAAGTACAACTTGTTTTTTAACCCTGCCTAATTTTTTCACACCTATTTACACAAAGGCAAGCATGATGATGGAGCTTACCTCAACAGACAAGATTTAGCAATCAATGCCACATTGTTGACCTCTTGTAGCAGTTTTTGTGGACTCAGATGTAAACGGATCGATCCTAACCCATAGCAGGGAGAATATGGAAGCAAGAAGGATGGACCAGACGATGACAATGGTCGGTGTACGATTTTGCCGACCCAACAAACCCTTGAGGAAGGGATACAAGTGGACAATGACCCAAATTGCAAAGAACAATTTGCCAAACAGAGGGCCCCATGACTGATATCCACTGTTTATGGCATATGAAACACCGGCAACTATCCCTACTAGGTTCACAATAAGAACTGTGGTTGGAGGGATAAGAAGAGATGTCCATTTGAACACATAGAGCTCTGCGAAATCCCCATCCTCATCGGATGCCTTTGAAGTAACAGTAAAGTTGGTATCAATCCCGGCAAGCACTTTCAAGAGCCCTTGGAAAACCGCAAAAAGATGAGCTGAAGTACCACCAATGACCCAGAACTGTTCATTTCTCCACCAGTCATCAATACTTACTCCACTCCACCTTAGTTCCAGTATTCCCGTTGCAAAAATGGAAATGAAAAGAAGAATAAACCACATGCTAGCGAAGTTGCTTATCTGCAGAAAAGTTGCTTTACAGATTAAGACGAAGACGTTGATTGTAAGGGGTTACTATTTTTTTAGTATAAATCAAGTCCAGCACATAAGGAGATTACTATTGCAAAATGGGGAACCAAAGATGACCAATTCCAGACGATGGTAAATAAAAGATGGAAATAAATTAGTAGGCATATAAAGGAAGAGCACTGTGTCCATGTGTGTTTTTGTGCATATTAGAGTGTTTCCAGTCTTGTTTAGAATCTTTTAGCAAACATTTGGACAGTTAAGATTTAAAACTGTATGCATTTTAGGCCTATATATTTCAGTTCCGTAACAGGCCACCACTATAATCCATAAACGGAAAGAAAATGGATTTTCTGACTGCTGATAGTTTTGAGCTTTATTGCAGTAAATGAATCATGAGCAACTGAAGTGAAATTAGTCACCTCGGGAATGATGAATTTTCCAGTGAGAAGGCAGACGGCTGGAAGTATACAATAAGCAAGCAGCGGGATAGAGGTAAGAGGATAGACAATGGTATTTATGTACGCCAGTCTCTCCAAGAGCTTCAGTTTACCATTGTAGCCATACCATATGGGGCAATGCCTGCTCAATAGAATTTCAATGGAACCCAATGCCCACCTAAGAACCTGGTTAAGACGATCAGAAAGATTGATGGGAGCAGACCCCTTGAATGCTGGGCGAGGAGGCACGCAATAGATCGAAATCCACCCTCGTGCATGCATCTTAAACCCAGTTAAAATATCTTCAGTCACAGACCCATATATCCATCCAATCTGTTTATCAAAAGAAAATGTAGCTATATCATATTGTATTCCAAAATACACATGCCAATCCTCAAAAGAATTTGAAGTTTTACATAGATGCATAATTGTAGTTACCTCTTTGCCCCATTCAGTCTTGTCCTCGTATCCACAGCTAATAACATGGATTGCTTCTTTCAACAAAGTTGCAGGATTTGTTGTTGGTGGAATGCCCCCCTGCTCCATAAACGTAGCAGCAATAAAAACTGGAGATTGACCAAATCGCTTTTCTAAGCTCTTCTGGGACATAAGAAGCGACTTCTCATCATCATATCCTGGTAATACCAAAACAAATGAAAAAATTTATCACGTCTCACTCATCTTTTGAGGTCTAAAAGCTGAAATGTAGTACAAATATTCATACTTATAGTAGTTTTTTGCCAATTTACTGACAATCCAAGGGCCTTGATTGGTAAAACTGAACCAATTATATTTCAACTATTTCAGAAAAGAGGCTAAGCCACAAGCATAACTTCTTTCTTCAGATGAGAAAAGGATTGAACTGTCAACTCTGTTTTCCCACACGGAGGCAGGGGATAGGGGAGTCCTGCCCCGCTTTTACACATGTCAGTGCCCGCATGTGGATGGTATGCAATTCATGCACCTCTGTGCATGAAATCAATTTAAGAAACTACTACTTGCTTTTTCCTACCAGCGTGAAGCATATAAATATAAAAACCGAGATAATTGTCAAGACGAACCTTCAACGCCCTCTTCAATGTCTTCCATATTGAAAATGGGAATCGTGGATTCAGTTCTTTTTAGTGCTCTCTTTCTATCAATATACTTCTTGTTTGCATTCCTTCCTTTCTTCCTTGAGCCGCAACAACTCTTTATAATAATATTTGGTTCCAAATCTGCCTCCGTTAAGACTGGATCATACCCATACAGAGCTTGCCTATTGAAACAACATCCTGTTCCCACATAGACTGGACCTTGGATGCCATCCAGCCCTTTCAAGTTGATCTGAGTATGAGAGGAATGAACATGAAGTTAGTTTCAAGCATGGCAAAACATAAAAAGCATATAATAGTAGTAAACGTTGTAAGAGAAACCTACATCAAAGAACACAATATTGCGATTAGCATATCGATCATGCAAGTCAATCCCATCAAACCGCTGAGGGAACTGTACATAGCAGGTTTTCTTTCCATAAGCCGGATCCATCATGAAACACATGGCTTCTTTAAGAGCTTTGCTGTTATTGAAGTAATGATCACAATCGACGTTCAAAAGATATGCACCATTTGTAAGGACAGCTGAAACTCGAATCTGTTATCCATAATAAAAAAAAAAAAACTATGAAAAATATAGACAAAAAACAAAGATTTATACAACATTTATAGGGGTAAAAATGATCCCAAGTTGAGTCGAACAATACCTTACTCAAATTCTACTCGACACTTTTTTAAGGTGCTCAGATTCGTACTTGAATTCGAATACAATTTTGCAATCTTTGCTCATATTCGAATTTGACTCGTTTCAATGTACTCAAGTTCGACTCGACTTGGTTTTTAGTCGAACTACTCGCATGCATTTGAGACATACACGAATCAGAACTGATCATTTATATTCCGATAATTTAGATAAAATTAACTCAATCAACTATATTTGGAATAATTTAAATTTGAACTTTTCAAACTAAATCTCAAGTCTTGTAAAAAAATTAATGAGATGATATTATCACTCTTGAATAAAAAGCCCTCCCACTTTTCAAAGTACGTGAATAATTAAATTGTTGAATACTATATAATAAATAAATCGAGTATACTCAATACGGTATTCGAAAGAATCAACAAACTTGTATCGAGTAGGAATCAATGAGATAACAAAAATTTGATACTTTAAATGAGCGAACAGTAGGAGATTCATATTTGACTCGTATAAGCGTTCGAGTATCAAAATGGATTCGAATTTGACTCGTTTGTGTATCGAATCCGAGTCTCGCTCGAATTTTTCGAGTCGATCTCGAACTGGGTTTCGAACCACTTGGGTTCATTTTCAGCCCTAAACATTTATACCAGAATGGAGATTATTATTTAATCATATTAGAACTGAAAACCAATATGGAACCACTAGTTTGGTGACTCAACATGTCCATCCAGCAATCCATGCTAAATAGTACTTTTTTTTAGAGGGGAGAGAGTGTATAGTTATGTACTAATACAATCACAGACGCTGATATTCATTGTTAAAGAGAATTTTTCCCATAATCAATGCACCAACCAAACTGGCAAACTCTTGCAACAATTGCTAAACTATGTCATGATTGAATAATTTTCATAAAGGAAAATAGAAATAGCTACGGGGATCACAAACCAAAGCATTCATTGCTCCTGCTTTCTTGTGATGTTGGAATCCTGGACGCTTCTCACGAGAAACATAAACCAGCCTTGGCAGCTCATTACCATCTGTATCAAGGCCCCCACTATGGCCTAAGAAAACCTATCCATCCATCCATTAAATAAATTAAAAAGAAAATCCATGGAAACAAATCAGAAGCAGAAAATTAGATAGAACTGCAATCTTAAATACATTTAAAAACAGTGACAATACCTGAATCATTCCTGGATGATCCCTAGGGTTATTTCCAGGCCATGGAGTTCCATCTTGCATTGTCCAACCTTCTTCAGGCATCTTTTGTGCTTTAGCAACAAGCGCATTGATTCGTACTTTAAATTCTTCGTATTCTCGCTGTGAAAGAAAATGTTATTTTTTTTGGTTATCACGATAATAATTAAAGTTTCTAATGCCTAGTACCCCCCCCCCCCCCCCCCCCCCCCCCCCCCAATCGACCACCACAACTTTAGGTTCCCGTTTGAAAATTATGTTTCTTAGTTACAAGAGAAGTACACTGCCCATAAAAGGGGGAGTTGGGAAGAGCACAGCTTGGTCCACGCCTCCACCATCTTAGGTGAACCCGGACTGTAGCATATAAAGTGTCTCATGATTATGGGATATAGCAATTCAATTTTAAAGCATATAAATATTCCTCAACCCAGAATTAGTCAACCTTAAAATATCAAAGTTTCTTAAGGAAGTTTATTTTGATATAGTTTAAGGTCTATGCTTTACAGATATCAAAGAAAAAGATCTCATCCCCACAATTCAATGATATAGTAGTGGCAGTTGATCACTGGACCATGGGGACTATTATTTTATCAGAGTGCTATAGTTTTTTGTTGCTATAATTGGAAATAATTTTCATTTCAGAACAATTCTGAATCTAAACACAGCACACTTGAAAGCTAAAATGAATTTCATATCCACCAAACTTTTACCTTAATGTTCAAAATATTTGTAGAACATTTAGCTTTATAAATATCATTGGAAGCAACATTTAAGAAACATAGTTAGCATGCAAGCCACTATATTATGGAAGCACCATCACTCATAGTTATCAAAAGAATAAAAAGAAGCACAATCACACATCAGATATCTCATGAATTACCTTCATCGACCTGCGTTCTTTAACAAATGAAGGCTGTATTTTGTCCTTCAAGTAATCTATCTTCTGAGCAAAATAGAATTCAGGAGCCCTAGGCTCAATGTGGTGCTTCTTGCAGAACGGCACCCACTTCCTTGCAAACTCCGCTGTCTCAGAGAGGGCTTCAAAGGTCAGCATTGCTGAACCATCATCTGAAACATAACAAGAAACTTTGTCGACCGGGTAATCGACGGAAAGAATAGACAACACGGTATTGGCAGTAACAAGAGGAGGCTCTTTCAGAGGATCCACCGTACTGACAAATACATCTACAGGGGCCAGCTGTGAAGGCTCCCCTTCCCTGTCATATCTGTGAAAGAATAAACAATATTAAATGTGGTATTTAAACAATTTTCAAAGAGAACCCAAAAGCTTAGAAACCGTCAAACTGACGGAAGACCAATAAGTTCATACAAGAGATGTATTATTAATTGGATAAGAGCCAACTGACCTTATTGCAAGCCTGTCTAGGTATGTCTCGCGGTTAATGGGAGCCCATTTTGGAAATTGATCCAGGAGCCAGGATAAGGCAAACCAAATCTCACAGATAACCGAAACAAGCCACAAGGGATAAGCATCTTTCACTGGATGAGTAACACGGTATTGCAAGAAGAAGCCCAAGATAATTAGCCGGAGTATGATTACAACACGATAAGGGGTAAGGTGGTTAGAAGAAATGGGCACCACACGGCTCATAGGTTGGCGAGCATCATCAGCCCTGTGATACAAAGAACAAGTCAACATTCCGGGAAGATGTATAGACCGAAGTCTACATTGACAAAACGATGATTCCATTATATCTTTATAACATTTCATAATTTATCTCTATATGACACTGTTAACAGATAAATCTTGATCATGATTATATTATCATTCAATTACAAACAGATAGAAATGATGTAAGATGTTCACATTTGCAATTCTTCTCCATTTGAACCCGTGCCCTCAATATCTCCTCCTTTGCCTTCAGTGTATCTGTTTGTCATCTGCATCATATTTTTCTCTTGCTTTATTTTCCAACCTTCTACCCTTTCCTTCCAGTCAACATTTCCAAGACCATAAGAATTCAAGTCCTTTGAAGGGTCCACAATTCTTACAGGAACTGCAGAGTTAAGACATATATAGATAATTAAATGACTAAAATTTCAACAAAACAAACAGAGGTGTCAGTCATAGAAAATCTCTGACCAATCAATTTCAACCTTTTGGTCCGCAATCTAAATCTATGACTTGATCGCCCAACTAAGCTAAAGAAAAATGAAAAAAAGAACACTGATTGGAACTATTTAATCAATTGATCAAGCTAGTAGAGCACCTGGCAGCCTTGGATCGATGTATGGAAGTGAGTGAACATGTTTGTCACCAGGACCCAAAGGGCCTGATGTACTTCGTACTGATTGAGTGTCCAGCATAGCACTGGGAATTTCACCAGATACCTGAAAATTTCAACAAATAAGCAAAGCACTTGAATTCTGAAAACCATAGAGAAGAATGGTTGCACTGATAATTGGCAAACAATCATATGAAAATTCCAGTATTGGAGTGAAAGGTTATCTACACAAGTAAGTACAATGAGCTTTGCATAACATCACTTCTTGCAAATATACTTTTTGGTATGCTTAGAGAGTAAACGTTGCGCTTCCAATGCAAAACTCAACACTTGCTGAGTAACAAAGCATGAGTAAACCAATAATAGTAGACCGGGGAAATGTCCTAATTTAAGTTAGAAAGCACTATAACAATCAATGCCCAAGAGAATTAACAAACAATGATCAGTTATAACCATGTTCTCCTCACTATTCTTAATGCAACTCACATGGAGGACTCAATGGTGAACTCAAGGTACAATCATTTAGTTTTGACATGACTAGAAACATGTGCAGGATGGACAGTACAAAGCCACATTTCAGGAAAAATCATGAAGGACACAGACCCATACACTAATGACTAATTGATTGCATCAAGATCAGTAATATCACTCACTGGTTGCCCATTGGTTAGAAGGGGAATAGGTTGTTGAGATTCATGTCTAGATGATGAAGAGAGGTCAACATCTTCTCCCTGCCATTGGCCTCTCGCTTGGTTGTTTCCCTGGGCATAATTGAATTCATTTTCCAAGTCATCAACGTCCTCCTCGTCATCATCACCATCAACTCGAGGACTTCCTTTAAAAGCATATATAATTTGTTCAATCCCTCACATTTATCTATAAAAATTTAGTGAGAACCGTATGAAACAGTTTTACAATCAAAGTAACCTTTGAGTCTTTTATATCTAGTCTTGCACTGGGGGCATGACTGATTTCCATCTCTCCTCTCATACTCATAACAAGGTCTGCAAACCGGAAAGGCACACTCATTGCAGGCAACAAAGGCATCACCTGTGGCTGTCAGTCCAACAATATCGCCACATATCTGACATAGCTTACCATTCAAATTCTTTAGGGCCTTGGGCTGCATAATCCACACAAAAAAAACATTGATTAGAAACAAAAGATATCTAATACAGTCGGCTATAAAAGGACAAATAGTGCTACAGTTACTTTATATGCTTAATTAGAAATCATCAAACCATAACCAAAATCTCTTTTCAAATCAAATGCTTAAGATAAGAAAAAGCAGATTTAGCTAAAAGCTCTCACGCGTAAGTTTTAAAACTCACTAAAATGAACTAGAAAGATCTCAAACTTCAATCCTAATGGACCTAATCTACGTGGTTAAGCAAATAAATTAGTACGAAGTTAAACTTGGAACGATTCAGTCTCAATTCCAGCTTTAGCATATTATATTTTATAGCAGTAATTAGTAAGTTTCAAAATCCAACATTTCTCACAAGATCAAAATTTCATTCAAACAAAATTGATCCATGAGAACAAAAGGATGGAAAAAAAGTCAGAACTTCGAGCTTATTCATTCTTATACAACCAACATTCACACTTAAAAAAGGAATCAACCAAAAACAAAATTAAAATATTAAAAAAAAAACACCAATTTTAAGAGTTCAAATCGAAATTAATCGAAAAGAACCTAGTTTTTAGCTGAATACTCTAGACTCTAGTAAACAGCAGTCAGATCTAAAGTTACATATACTGCAGATAATCTAATAGAAGCTACCCAAAAGAGTAACTTTCACACCTATAATCAAGTTGTCCCAGTACCATCGCATAATTTCATAAAAAGAACCAAATTTTTGATCAAAACCCACTCATAATTTCATAAAAAGCACCAATTTTTTGCTCAAAATCCACTAGTGTACAACTAACACTTAGATCTAAACACAACACTGAGACTAAAAACCCAATTAAGTATCTCCAAAATACATACCCCACCATCAGAATCATGCCGAATCCGCACGAATTGGTTCCTATTGTGCGATCCAGCCACCAAACCAGCATTTGCCTCCATTTCTTTCCAAGAAGAAACAAAGGCTTACAGTGAAATGTATAGCAACAAAACTGAAAACCCAGTTAAATTATTGGTTTGTTTTGATACAGACTTTAAAATTCAAGAAAATATGAGGTGGGTTTTTGCTCAGATGTTGTTGAGTTTAAGCAGATTGCATCAATGGACATTCTCTGATTTTTGGCCTAATCAATCAGCCATCTCTCACTCTCTCTCCTCCTTTTTCCTTCCTCTTGATATCGTAAGTCTCAGCGTTTTCTTAAAAGAATATTTTATCAACAACGAAAATTTTACCGACTCAACCGGTAGCCAATATCCAGCCTACTTGACGTTTATGTGTTAACTTTTAAATTATTTTAACTTTTTCTTTTTTTTTAGTTATTACATTTTTTAGGATATTAATATAGAGTTATAGATTCTTTACTAATGTAAATTCACAACATTCATATTTTTCCATTCTTTTTCAATTAATATTTTGAAAAAAACACACAAATTACAAAATTTAATATAATTTATTTTAATTAATGAATTGTGTAAAAACTTAAAGTAATATTTTAGCAAAATTCATTAGCAAGTTAAAAGAGAAATAAATAATATATAGTGTTTAGAGTTAGTATGAAAAATTAATTCATTATTTCTTTCTTAATTAAAATCTAGAAATGACAAATTTATTTGCTGGTAGTTGTATTTATTACTATAATAATTTTTAAAAATATAACATTTTATTTTGTTAAATTTCTAGATTTTTTATATATATTGAAAAAATTATAAAATCATTTATAATAATATTTTTGTAATATTTTGCACCTTTTAATTTGTTTTGAAATAATGCATATGAAGTAGGTAAATTATAAAAGTTTACTTTTTTAAAAGGTGACATTTATTCTAGTTAAGTATAAAAAAGTAAAAAATAAAAAATTTAAACCCTATTTGTTTATTTTTGAATGAATCTGAATAAGTTTGAATCTAATTGACTAATTTATTCAGACAATTTGTTTTACAATTTTTAAATTCTGAATTCGACTGAATAAATTTGAAATATTATCTAAAAAATTGTGGTTAAATTAGTAAAAAGTACTATTAAATGATATTTTTACTTATATTTTTTTATTGATAATTAAAAATTACTTTTAATATCTATCTTGCTTTATTATTGTAAATAAATTTTGTTATGTACAAATTACTTTTAATTTTTCTTTAACAAATTATTAAGCAATTTAATGCATGTTGTTATAAGCTTTTTGTTTTGATCTTATGAACCAATAAAATGTCATTAATATTTTTAAAATTATTTTATTAATAATATATTCCATTAAAAATTATTCAAAAAATTATATTTAATTTTTCTTAAATAATATTATTTATTTATAATTACACAATAGTTTTGTTCATAACAATTTAAAATGTTAAAATACAAAAAAAAATATGTATTCATATTTTTTAGACGAATAATTATTAAACATGTTATTTTATTTTATATTTAGAATTATTATTCTATTCAATTGATTGATTTTTTATAAATTTAAAAAATTTTATTCAATTTTTTTAAAGACCATCTTCAACCGTGGATTGAAGTATTGAACAAGACTAGAAGTGTGATATGAGTTGGACTGTTGGAGTAATATTTTGACTTTGTTATCAGTCTCACCAAATAAGAACCAACCACGTACTCCGACCAACAGTCTGTCAGTCACCGTGGTGCAGAAATAGATTCTTTGCTGTGAACAGGCTGGAGTACTATAATGTGTCACCGGTTATAGCCAGTTGCTCTTCTCCGACAACTCCTACGGCTGTCGGTGGACTCTTGCTTTTGCAGTTTAATTTAGTCAAATTACGAAATTATCCTTGTTCCATCATTTATACAATTACACCGGGCGATTATTATCTTCATCAGAAAATGATAAAAGTAAATCTCAAGCGTTGCTGTTAATTACTTAATTCCACTATTAGATAGATATTCAAAATTTATTCAATTTTATTTCTCACCTTTTTATCTAGTGATAATGATTAAAATATTTTTCAGAGGATAATGTTAAACTTTTAGTTGCTAATAATGTGGTATTTTAAATATTTTAATAATATTTTATAATATAAAATATTAATATTTTTACAAGTAAAAATTAATATTTTCACAAGATATTCCTCACATAAGTGTGGGACTCATTTATTATTCATGTGAATTATAAAAATATTATTTTTATTTATAAAAATATCAATTCTCTTATATATAATATAGTAATATAGATATATTTAATCAATATAATGATTGTCCCTCTAAAATTAGACTGAAGAGGGGGAGAGGTTAAGAAAATTATTATTTTGATACAAAAATTCTCGATATGTTGTATTAGCTTGAGTCAAGGTATTTAATGATGAATGGATTTTAAGTTTAAACAACTCAGATGCCTTCTAGAGCTCATTCAATAATTGAATCTCAAGTGGTACCTGGTTTTGAGGAGATAAAAGTTTCTGCACTCATAGACCCAATCACAAAAAAGTGGGATTTTAATATGTTAAATGGACTTTTCATCCCACAGGAAGCAGAATTGATTTCAAGCATTCCATTATGTCCAAATGCAACGGAGGATATTGTAGTATGGCCTTTCACCTCATCCGGAATTTACACAATAAGATCAGGTACAAGATTCCTCACAGCGGACCATGAAACAAATTCACAGGACGTGTATGAGCAGTCAGATAATGAAGTGTGGAAGTTAATCTATAGTCTAAATGTGCAAAGCAAAGTTCGAAATTTCTTATGGAAGACCTGTCACAATGCTTTGCTGGTGAAACAAAATCTTACATGAAGGCATATTATAAATGATGATGTATGCGAACTATGTAACTGTGAGACTGAGTCAGTTTTCCATGCTCTGTGGGGTTGCACTCAGTTGACACAGGTTTGGGGATCTTTGAATACGTTTTCTTTCAGGCAAACGAGGGAGTTTTCATCAATTCAGGAAGTGCTCACTTTCACGGCCAAAGAACAGCTAAATCCAGAACTATTGGCATCAGTGATGTGGACTCTTTGGTATCGTCAAAACCAGGTTCGCAATTCTACTAAGGAGTTCCCACTAGCACAGGTTGTACCCATAGCAACTCAAGCTTTGGCATTCTTTCAACACACAACTGCGACTACTGATACACATTTGAGTGATCCTCCTCAATCCCACAGGGTTCAATGGTCACCACCGGCGGAGGGGAAAATTAAAGTTAATTTCGACGAAGCTCAGTTTCACAATATGGGCAAAGCAGGCTTGGGAGTTGCCATACACAATAGTAGAGGACAAGCGATGGCTTCTTTATCGGAGCAAGTAAATCTCCCTTTCTCTCCAGATATAACAGAAGCTTTGGCTGCTGCTAGAGCTATTGTTTTTGCCCAGGGGTTTGGTTTAACTTCATTCATTTTGAAGGGGGATTCTACAAATATAATTAAGTCTTTGAAATCCGATGAGGCATCTCTATCCTCTTTTGGCCATATTCTCAGCTCAGCGAAATCTACGATGTTAGGTGGTGACATTAGTTTTTCTCACGTTGGTCGAATGGATAATAAGGTAGCACATAATCTAGATAAAATGCTAGACATGTTAAGGGTTTTTCGGTATGGATGGAGAATGTTCCTCCACACCTTACTTAGGTACTTTGTGCCGATTATGGTTGAACTTCTTTTATAAAATTCAAGTTTTTGTTTCTTAAAAAAAAAAAAAAAAAGATTCGATTATTTATAATGTAATTTTTTTTCCTCAATAAACTATTATTAGATGAATCTAGTTTGAGTAATTAATAATCAACAATTTTCAAATTCAAACTCAGATGACTATTATCAAGTAGTTCGTAATTAATTGAGTTATCACATATTATTCAAGCTTAGTGTGATTAAGAATATAAAACTTCGAAATTAAGTGTTATATATATATATGTGTGTGTGTGTGTGTGTGTGTGTGTGTGTGTGTATGTGTGTGTGTGAGCGCGGGATCCCTTTTTCTATTCATAATAAATGGTGGCTATAGAGCTTATTTGATTACTAGAATCTAGATATTGCACCATTTAGTATAAAATCTAACAATCAAAGTTATTATATATATAAAAATAATAATAATTAATACCTTCCGCAACAAAGTGTTGCAGTGCAACAATTTAACTACGGTACTGCAGCACAATGTTGCGAAAGAAAATATAACTAAATTTGAATTAACAATAAAATAACTTCCCTTTTGCAATACAGTATTATTAGGGTAGCACTATTTTAACATATATTTTTAATATTTTTATATGGGTTTTTTTCATATGAAAGTGAGATCATCTTTATGTTCATGTAAAAAAGAATCATATAAGTATATATATATATATATATATATATATATATATATATATATATATATATATGAAAATATCAGTTCGTTATTATTATAGTTAACTTGTTTTACTTCATTGTGTTGCAAAGGGTCTTATTATTATTTTTTTATATAAATTTTTAATTGCTAGATCTTGGAATCTTGCAATCGACAATAGAAGATCGATGGCCAAAAAAATTTATTTGATAATTTTTTTTCCAATAATAAAATTAATACTAACACGTGCAAAAATATTGAAAATATGAATCTAAATAAAGTATCCTAAAAAAAAAATTATTATCAAAAAACAAAATTACTTGACTGTCATTCTCATGCAGTGGGTTATGTAAGACCCCGACTTTTATGAAATATAAATTTAATTTTTTTTTATATATATATTTTTTTGAAACGGTAAGTGGATAAATTGACAAAAGTTAGAAAATATTTTGTGCAAATTTTATCTTGTTGGAAAATATTCGTTCTGTCGGAAAATATTTGATTCGTACGACAGTGGCGAAATAACCAAACATTGGTGAACCCCATAACAAAATATTATTAGATATAGAAAATGACAAAAGTAACATTTTTAAATAAAAGTAGTCAACGGTACTATCACTTTTAACTGTTAAAATACACGATGGTAAAATAATAGTAGAACATGGTATTGTACAGTAACATACGGTATTGTACAGTAACATACGGTATTGCACAGTAACATATAGTAGTGCACAGTAGCACATTGTATTGTACAGTGTTTTATATTATTGAACTGATAAAGTGGTTATTATACAATATTGACTTTATTGAACCAATAATTATCACTACCACAATAATTTTTATTATTGAACTGATAATTTTCACAGTAACATATGCACAGTAATTCATATTACTGAATCAATAATTGTCATTACATAGTTAATTTTATTTATTTTATGCATTATTGTTATGCATTATTGTTATCACTATTATGATGTTAATTAAGCTGTTGTATTCCATTATTAGTTAATTTTTCAGCTAGTATTGTAAGTATCTAACTCAAAAAGTCAACTACACTACATTTACAACAATTGGTCATAATAATGAATAATTGTGAATTATTGTTGAATAATTGAATTGATAAAGTTATTTATTTTATTATATTAAATTATATAAAGTTATTTACTTTATATAAATTATGTAAAGTAAATTATTTTATTATGATATATTATATAAAATTAGTTATTTTATATATAAAGTTAATTGTTTTATTAAATGAATAGTATAGATTAAAGAAAATCTGAAATAAATGGTATAAATTAAAGATAATGTAATAATTATAGAATTTGAAATGAACGGTGTACATTAAAGATGATCTTTAAACGAATGGTTTAGATTAAAGAAATATTAAAAGATGAAATGTGTGGTATAAATTAAACATTATCTTGAAATATGCGATTTGGATTAAATTAGAAAATCTTGGATTATGATAAGATTTTTGGTTATAAATAGAGGCCTTAACTTAATGATTTTCATAAACTTTATTGCTTATTCTTTCTTTCACTCTCTAAATATTACTTTGTGTAAGATCTTTCTAAGTGTGATTAAGCTATCATGTGTATTTGAAGATTTGTAAGAGTACAAGTATTGTTTAAGTAAGTATTTTCATAATAGTTAGTCAAGTAATCACATACATCACACGATGTTTATAAATCTTTCTTTAGAAGACTCTTCCTTTAGAAGATTCATTCTAAAAAACTTTCTCTTGAAAATTCTTTTGAAATAATATTTTCAAAAATTATTTTGAAGTTTATTATATTTTATTCTGTACACTATATAAATTTTTACTATCAAGTCACCTTTAATGATTTTATTCGAATTGGTATACACCATGAAATTATATATGGTAGTTACTAATTAAATTATAAATATATAAATTGTTCAACTTTATTTAAATCAATATACAGTCACATGTTAAGGTAAGGAATATCATTTTCTTTCATCCTCTTAAACTTACTCTGGTAAGTATTATTCGGTAAAATTTCTAAAATTATTAGATATTCTTTAATAGTTTGCGCTTTATCTATTATCATTTTATTTGAACATTCCTATACACTTGAACCTTTGTATTGAACTTCAACCGTTATTTTTAACTATGGATCTTGAATATCATTCTTGAATTTGAATCCACAACATGCTGATAATTTTGACATTATTTATGTAATGACCACGAATTTCATTAGTCATTGTAAATATACTTAATAAATATTTAGCAATAAATTTAAATTTTTCTCATTAATTAATTGTGCATTAGATCATTAAATAAATGTACTTATGTGCTTGTATATTTATTTAAAGGATTAAAGCAAAGTGTATAATTAATTTAAGTAAATCTAATTGGATTATATTTTAAATCCAAATAAGTTGATAAACTAGGTTAAAGATATTAACCTAGTAGCCCACGTAATTAATTTAATTACTAGCCCATGTAATTAATTAAACAAGCCCAATGCTTGATTTAATTAAATGTAACCTAGACTATTTAAAATAAGCCCAATGTGTTATTTAAATTGAGCCCAAACAATTTAATTGAACGAGCCCAATAAAAGTTAATCCCAAGCCCAATGTGAAGTCCAATAAGGGTCAAACTTTGGTCAATATATATATAGATATATGTATATATATATATATAGGTGTATATATGCACATTTTTGCATTAAAAAATAAAGGAAAAATGGCTTGGAAAAGCCATTTTGCTGATTTTTGTGAGGAACCACTTGATGTTGCTTGATTTGCTAGATTGCTTCTCTTTTACACTAAATCAAAGTTGGCCAACAACTCTAGTCAATTAACTAGTCAATCACCATGTCAATCCATCAAATAGTAAGCTTGATTAGCCTTTAATTTGACCAACATAGATGAATTAGTGAGTTAATGGTGTGTTAGTAGATGGCTATAAAAGAAACACCTCACACTTGTTCTAGGTTGGTTAGTTCATTGCTAGAGAATTTCCTAGAGAGCAAAGTGTGAGCATTTGAGAGTGTGAGAAAATATTGAGAGCAAAATACTAAGAGAGGAGAAGGAGTTCTTCGTTCATGCCTTCAAACCTCATCACCTATTTTGGAAGAAAAAGAAAGATAGCCATTAAAACAAGGTAATGATTATTTTAAATGTAGTTTGTTTTTAAATTAAATAAATCATCATGTTAGTATAAACATGTTAATATAGTTATTAATGTGTAGTTGTAATATTTATGCCATGCTTGAGTTTAATAGGTTTGGTTTGTATTTTGGTATCATTTGTATGCTAAAATATGTGTTTAATAGTGTATAATCAAGTCTTGAAATTTATTACCAAAAATATTTTTATAAAACTTAGGTTTGATGTTCTAATATTATAGAACATTAAATCATGAGAAAAACAAAGTTTGAATCACTCAAAATGGAGTTATACACAAAAAGTTATGATTTATGGTAGTTTATGTGATGTAGAAATTTTTATAAAAAAATAATGATATTAAATCATGAAAAATTATTTTTTTATGTTATAAATTAATATAAGGTGATTGGTAATTTTTTTGGATTTTTATTGAAGAGTTAAAGCTTACTTGATGGTATATTTTTATTTAAAATGTGTGTGCCGGAACACTGTTCACATTCTGCGAAGAAGAAAAAAATTAAGGGTTTCCGCGCAATGCGCGCGCAGCCACTGTTCACCGAAAACACGGAGCCAAACGACGTCGTTTGGCGTCCGTAAAAAGTTACTCCGCGCGTACGCGCGGAAGCCGTATCCGGCTTTCCAAAAACGGCGTCGTTTTGGGCCGTATAATCTGAAACGCGCGCCATGCGCGGTAAGAAAATTCCGGCGAAATTACCTTTATGCCCCTCCGTGTTTTTCTTGGCAGAATTACCATTCTGCCCTCGGATCCGTTTTCAACTTATTTACGAAAATGCCATTCGGGTTAATTTTAATTAATTTAAATATTTGAAAATTAATTTAAAATTATAACAAAAATAATAATAATACAAAAATAATATTGGGGAGGATATTTTTCAATAAGTTTAATATTTAAATATTTTAAATATTAATCTAGTTAGCTAAACCATGGTTAAGTTAAATAAATTTATTATTTATTTATTATTTTAAATGTTAATAATAAATAAAGATGATAATTTAGCAATTATTATTTAATGCCTATTAAATAATACTTAAGAGAGATAAAATTTATAAATTAATTATTTATTATTTAAATATTATTAAATAATAAATAAGGATAATTAAGTAATTAATTATTATTTAATTAGCATTAAATATCAATTAATGGAAATTAAGTTATTAGAGTAATAATTTATTATTTAATTTAAATAATAAATAAGAATGATTTGATTATTATTTAACCTTAAATAATAATTAAAATTAATTAAATAATTAATTATTATTTAATTGACATTAAATAATAATTAAAGAGGATTAAGATTAGTAAACTATTATTTAATTTCCTTAAATTAAATAATAAGTAAGGTTAATTACTTAGTTAATTATTGGTTGATTAATATTAAATTAAAGAAGGTTAAAATTAAGTCAATAATTATTTATTATTTAATTATAATTAAATAATAAGTAAGTATAATTAGTTATTATTTATTTTAAATAATAACTAGAGTTAATTAATTAATTTCTATTTAATCAAGATTAAATAGTAATTAAATAGAGATTGAGTTAATAAAATAAATTGAATTTAATTACGATTTAATTAAACAATTGTAATAAGTTGTTTAAGGGCTTAATATGTGTCCAACACTTAAGAAAAATATTTTCTAACTTATTAAATTATTAACCTAAAATGATTGAGGGTCTATAAGGTTAATAATATTGTTTTGACTAATGTAAATTATGTGTTAGTACTTATGTGTGGTAAATAAGTTCATTATCAAGCGTATAATTATGCAAATACGCCGTACTAATTATTAGACCGTCTTTATTAATGTTAGGTCTTTCAAAGCAAGTTAGTTAAAGCTAGACATTTATTGTAGCTGAGCAGACATGCAAGTTTTCTACCCTTAAATTTGTATTTATTGTTGCAGATATTCTTCAACCGTATTTACATTTCAATTATTGTTGAGCAAGTATTCTACACCCGTAGTTACTTGACAGATCTTTGAGTGAATTAATTATCAAAAATTACTTCACATCATTATTGATTATTGTATTCGCACATAGTGCTTTTGCAAACTGTTTAAGAACGTCTAAGCTAATTGTTTCGGCTAGACAAATGCATGTTAAATTCATTTAATTGAATATTATAAAAGCTTATCCAAACCATTGGCTGGTGCGGATTCTTACAGTAAGACTGAGATAGAACAACCCTAGTTAAAGGGGATTTTTATTTGTCGGAGACCCGACAGCGCGCAAGAAAAACTAAATGTGATGCATATACATAGGACATGAGAGGACTGATCCCCTTAAGTGTCCCGTTATTTTAACAAGGAGTCAGACATTGTATGTCTGTTCTACCTTAGTAGCAGTTCATGGTCATTAAAGACCACTCAACAGTAAAGTGTCAATTCCTTCTTTTATTGAACATTGATTCTTGTTATCTTTCACAATTGCTATTGTTGAAACCTTGAAGTTATTTCCCTTCATCATGATATATCGTATGATTGTTGTTTATAAACTTGCTGAGCCATTTAGTTGCTCATTCTTGCTATATCATGACTATATTTCAGCCATTCCCGAAAGCTCTAAATCGGACAAAGGCAAGGGGAAAGCGAATGCTTAGTTTTAGTAATTGCATGCTAGTTTATATTACTGTTATGTAATTACTGTTGTAAATCTTTTGTATTTCCCTTAAGATATGTAATGTTTAAGATTAAGGTAATAGACCTTGGGAAGTTGTAGCCTTTTGATTAAGGAACCTTTTGTATTATTCCGCGAAGTTGAATACAATTTATGTATTTCATTATGGTTAAGTATTGTACAGTGAGAACCAAACCCGAGGTTAAAGAACCCGGATTTGGGGTCGTCACAGGTTGGTATCAGAGCTGTAGGTTAGAAACGCTAGGATTTGCGAAACCTAGGTTATAACCTTAGTACTAAACTCTTATCGAGTGCGTTAGGAGATGAATCGGGGAGATTCATCATGTTGTGTATTTTTGGAGGTGGATTGAGAAAATCCATCGAGCCGAGATGTACATGATAAAATATCATTTCATTTCATCAATGAATATATTTTATTGCTGTACTAACATGTGTTATTTATGTTATTGTAGGATAACGGAGATAGGCCAGTCGAGCACTGCTGTAGAGGAGGTGATTTATACGGATATCCCTATGGATACCGCACAGCCACGGGTGGCTGCACCGATCGAGGAGCCAGAGTCAGATTCCGAGGAGGGAGATAGAGAGGACGCTGTCTGGGGCGGAGTTATGGGGCAGTACGGTGAGGAGGAGGCTGATACTGATGATGATGAGGATGAGGAGCCAGCTGAGTATGTTGATGGCATGGGCACTGTCGCCAGTGACATCATCGATACTCTCACTACGGCTAACGAGGAGCTAGAGGAGAGGGTTCAGCACCTGGAGGAGCAGAACCAGATCCACCAGCAGACAGAGCAGCAGTACAGAGATACAGCTTATATGTTCTCTGGCGAGAACATAGAGCTGAAGGCGAGGATGGCCGAGATGGAGGCCAAGTTAGTAGCCGCTGAGCTGAAGATTCAGCAGACACAGGCAGAGAGGGAGGCCATGAGGGGCCAGATGCAGCAGGCCGTTGAGGCGAGGTTAGATATGGAGTTTCAGCGTGATGCAGCTCACGGGCAGATGATGGAGCTGGAGGAGGAGGTTAGGGAGAAGAAGGTGAGGATAGATAGACTCAGTTACGTCTATCGCTCATCAGTTGGTAGGATCCAGAGTAGGGTGCACTATTACCCTGCCGAGGAGGGCCAAACCTTGCACACCATCAGTAAGGGTGTGATCAGGGCTATTGGAGATGAGGAGTACGACGATGCGGTTCGTCGAGGGATGCGCCGTTAGTTGTATTTTCTTTATTTATGATGTATGTACATAGATGCAGTAGAAACCCAACTTTTGTTTTGATAGAGGGTTAGTATGTTGTAAATCCCAACTCTATGAAGTTGTGGGATATGTTAGATCCCGTCTTTTGTTTTAACTATCGGGGTTAGTAGCGTTTATAACAGTATGCTTATGATGTAAAAGTGTTACGCACTGTGTTTTAGCATATGAATATAAATGCATTTTCGTTTATGTTTATATGTGTCAAGATGATTATTTGTGCTTTAGTTTAAAATACTTAAGCTACAAAACGAAAGTAAAAAGATTGAAACAACTTTAATTAATTAAATTTTCTTTATACAGAAAATGCCGCTACAGAGAAGAAATCAACGATTACCCCCACCACCACCCGAAGAGTCAGTGAACGCAGGAGGGGTACCACCAAACCCTGTCCAAGAGTTCGTAGAAATGCTAATGGGGGCATTTCGCGGACGCAACGCAGAGGCTACTGGAGCAACAAACCATGCCGCTCCACTAGCAACCTTTAAAGACTTCAAACTGATAGGACCACCTGAGTTCAAAGGGACCACGGATCCCATAGAAGCACAAACCTGGATAGAGGAGATGAAAAAAGTCTTCGAGGTTGCACGAGTTAGGGAGGAACAAATGACCTTATTTGCTACCTTCATGATGAAAGGAGAGGCCAACCACTGGTGGAAGGCCAATAAGAGTAGAGCAGGGGAGGGAACAATCGCGTGGGCGCGATTCAAGGAGGTATTCTTGGAAAACTATTTTCCAGAGAGTACAAAGGCTAGGATGGAAATCAAATTCCTAGAACTAAAGCAGGGTAACATGTCGGTATCCGAATATGCCGCCAAGTTCAATGAATTGGCAAGATTTGCTACACATCAGGTGGACACGGAGGCAAGACGCGCCAGACGATTCGAACAGGGGCTGAAACCATGGGTTTACAGTCGGGTAGCTGTTCTCCAGATCACAAATTTTGCAACACTGTTGGAGAAAGCTATCATAGCTGAGGGTGGAAATGAAGCTTTGAATAAGCACAATCAATAACGGAACAAGAAGAGAAGCGATGGGGGAAACAGAGAGGGTAGCAGCGGGGGTAGCAACTCGAACAAACGCAAGTGGAATAACAACAGTAGTTCGGGGACACCCCAGGGCAGTGAGTCAAAGAAAGCAAGCAAATGCAGTCAATGCGGGAAGAATCACTCAGGGGAGTGCATGAAGGGAATGAATGTTTGTTACAACTGTGGGCAAGAGGGGCACATCGCTCCTAATTGTCCCACACCAAAAAGGAAGGGAGGTTGTTTCGCCTGCGGGGCGATGGACCATCAGTTTAAAGATTGTCCGAAGAAGAAGAACACCGGAGGGAGTTCGGGCTTTAGGGGAAGCAACAACAACAACAACAACGCCAAACTGACCATTGGAGGGCCGGTGCCACAGAACAAACCAACGGCACGGACTTTCAACATGACGGTGCAGGACGCCGTCGAATCAAAAGACGTGGTGTCAGGTATTATTCCGATCAATGATATAAATGCTTATGTATTATTTGATTCGGGTGCTACCTGTTCATTTGTGTCTGATGAATTCGCTAGACGGTTAGAATTGCCTAGAGAAAAACTAGAGAACCCAATGAACATAGAAGTGGCAAATAAAGAAGTGATTCCGGTAGAGTATGTACATAGAAATTGTTGTGCTGAAATTAGGGGTCAGAAATTAAATGTGAATCTAATTCCAATACGTCTGGGGGAATTTGATGTAATACTTGGGATGTATTGGTTGTTTAACCACGGGGCGATAATTGATTGTCAGAAGAAGTGCATACACCTTAAGACACCAAATAAGTCTAAGGTCGTATTTTATGGCAGCAAATCGTCAAGACAGTCTTCTTGTCTGACAATGATGCAAGCCAAGAAATTATTAAAGAAAGGTTGTGTAGGGTATTTGGCTCATGTGGTTGATACACAAGTGGTGAGTCCCGAGATGGAGCAAATACCAGTAGTTAGGGAGTTTATGGATGTTTTTCCAGATGTACTGCCAGGCTTACCGCCGGACAGAGAAATAGAATTTGCGATTGATTTAGTACCGGGGACGGCGCCGATATCAAAGGCACCATATAGAATGGCTCCGGTAGAAATGAAAGAGTTGATGGTGCAATTGCAGGAGTTGTTGGATAATAAGTACATCCAGCCAAGTGTTTCTCCATGGGGAGCACCGGTGCTGTTTGTAAAGAAGAAGGATGGATCGATGAGATTATGTATGGATTACAGAGAGCTGAATAAGGTGACAATTAAGAACAAGTACCCGTTGCCACGAATTGACAATCTTTTCGATCAATTGAAAGGGGCGAAGTACTTTTCAAAGATTGACTTGAGGACTGGTTATCATCAGTTGAAAGTCAGGAAGGAGGATGTACCCAAGACGGCATTCAGAACTCGATATGGGCATTATGAGTTTCTGGTGATGTCGTTTGGACTGACGAATGCGCCAGCCGCATTTATGGACATGATGAACAGAATATTCAAGCAGTACTTGGATAAATTTGTTGTTGTGCTCATTGACGATATTCTGGTGTATTCTAAAATGAAGGAGGAGCATGTTGAACACCTAAGATTGGTGTTGGAGATTTTACGGAAGGAGCAGTTGTATGCTAAATTTTCGAAGTGTGAATTCTGGTTGGAGAGAGTTCAATTTTTAGGCCATGTCATTGACAAGGAGGGAGTTTCAGTAGATCCAGTAAAGGTGGAAGCGGTGATGAATTGGGAGCAACCAAGGACGCCGACGGAGGTAAGAAGTTTCTTGGGGTTAGCGGGTTACTATCGGAGATTTATCCAAGATTTTTCAAAGATAGCAACACCGCTGACCAATCTAACGAGGAAGACGGTGAAATACGTATGGACGGAGAAGTGTGAGGAGAGTTTTCAGGAGCTAAAGAAGAGACTTAGTGAAGCACCTGTATTGACTTTACCGGACGATACGGGAGGTTTTACGGTCTACAGTGATGCATCGCACAAGGGACTTGGCTGTGTGCTTATGCAAAACGGCAAGGTCGTTGCGTATGCATCCAGACAGTTGAAGGATTACGAGAAGGGATACCCTACCCACGACTTGGAGCTGGCTGCGGTAGTGTTTGCCCTTAAAATCTGGAGACATTATTTATATGGAGAGAAATGTGAGATATTCACGGACCACAAGAGTCTGAAGTATATCTTCACACAGAAGGAGTTAACTATGAGGCAACGGAGATGGTTAGAATTGATCAAAGACTATGATTGTGAAATTCTATATCATCCCGGCAATGCCAACGTAGTAGCAGATGCTCTAAGCAGAAAGAACAGGGAGAAATTGTTCATCTTGACAGATCAGGAACAATTGGTTCAAGAGATGGCTCGAATGGAGTTGGAGGTAAGAAATCCAAATGAGTCAATGGAAGTGGAAGCGAGCCCAACCCTGTTAGATCGGGTAAAAGAGGCTCAAAACAAAGATGAAGAATGTGTCAGAATAAAGATGAGAATGACCGAAGGGGAAGAGGTCAAGTTCAAGGAAGATAGCATGGGATTGCTAAGATTTGAAAATCGTGTTTGGGTGCCGCTAGTGCCCGAACTACGAGAAGAGATCTTGCAAGAGGCCCACAGTACGAGATACTCGATACATCCGGGAAGTACGAAGATGTATCAAGATCTGCGTCAGCATTTTTGGTGGCCGAATTTAAAAAGGGAGGTCGCAGAATGTGTCAGCCGATGTCTAACTTGTCAAAGGGTAAAGGCTGAACATCAGAGACCAAGTGGATTACTATAGCCGTTAGAGATTCCTGAGTGGAAATGGGAGCATATCACAATGGATTTTGTGGTAGGACTTCCAGCAACACAGAAGGGATTTGACGCAATATGGGTGATTGTAGATCGACTAACAAAGTCAGCGCACTTTTTGCCGATCAAGATTAAGTTTAGTTTGGATCAGTTGGCTAAACTGTACATCAAGGAGATAGTTTCGAGACATGGGGTGCCGGTATCGATTGTGTCAGACAGAGATCCGCGCTTCACGTCAAAATTTTGGAGAAGTCTTCAGGAGAGATTGGGGACACAATTGAGAATGAGTACAGCATATCATCCACAGACCGATGAGCAAAGTGAAAGAACAATACAGACATTGGAAGATATGCTCAGGGCCTGTGTGATGGATTTCAAGGGCAGTTGGGAGAACCATCTACCATTAGTTGAGTTTGCATACAACAATAGTTATCATGCAAGCATAGGCATGCCGCCTTACGAAGCATTGTACGGAAGAAAGTGCAGAACACCTCTATGTTGGGATGAGGTAGGAGAACGCCGATTGTTGGGGCCGGAATTGGTTCAACAAACGGTAGAGATTATCAAGGTAATAAGAGCTCGGCTAGTAGCAGCTCAGGACCGTCAGAAGAAATACGCCGATTTACATCGACAGAAGCGAGACTTCGAAGTTGGAAGTTTTGTGTTCATGAAGGTATCTCCCTGGAAGGGGAAGATCCGATTTGGAAAGAAAGGGAAGCTGAGTCCGAGGTTCATAGGACCATTCGAGATATTAAAGAGAGTGGGCGAAGTGGCGTACGAGGTAGCTTTACCTCCTGAACTTGAGCATATTCACAATGTGTTTCATGTGTCAGTGCTGCGACCATACAAGCCAGACCACAAACATGTCATATCCTATGAGCCAATACAAGTCGAGAAAGACTTATCGTACGAGGAAATTTCTGTCCAGATACTAGATAGGAAAGAGCAGAGTTTACGGAATAAGGTTATACATTCTGTCAAAGTCCTTTGGAGGAACCACAACGCTGAGGAAACTACGTGGGGGCTTGAAGAAAAGATGAGGGCTAACTATCCGCATCTGTTTGAGTAGTTTAAATTTGTAATTCCGGGGACGGAATTCTTATAAGGGGGGAGAATGTAATGACCACGAATTTCATTAGTCATTGTAAATATACTTAATAAATATTTAGCAATGAATTTAAATTTTTCTCATTAATTAATTGTGCATTAGATAATTAAATAAATGTACTTATGTGCTTGTATGTTTATTTAAAGGATTAAAGCAAAGTGTATAATTAATTTAAGTAAATCTAATTGGATTATATTTTAAATCCAAATAAGTTGATAAACTAGGTTAAAGATATTAACCTAGTAGCCCACGTAATTAATTTAATTACTAGCCCATGTAATTAATTAAACAAGCCCAATGCTTGATTTAATTAAATGTAACCTAGACTATTTAAAATAAGCCCAATGTGTTATTTAAATTGAGCCCAAACAATTTAATTGAATGAGCCCAATAAAAGTTAATCCCAAGCCCAATGTGAAGTCCAATAAGGGTCAAACTTTGGTCAATATATATATAGATATATGTATATATATATAGGTGTATATATGCACATTTTTGCATTAAAAAATAAAGGAAAAATGGCTTGGAAAAGCCATTTTGCTGATTTTTGTGAGGAACCACTTGATGTTGCTTGATTTGTTAGATTGCTTCTCTTTTACACTAAATCAAAGTTGGCCAACAACTCTAGTCAATCAACTAGTCAATCACCATGTCAATCCATCAAATAGTAAGCTTGATTAGCCTTTAATTTGACCAACATAGATGAATTAGTGAGTTAATGGTGTGTTAGTAGATGGCTATAAAAGAAACACTCCACACTTGTTCTAGGTTGGTTAGTTCATTGCTAGAGAATTTCCTAGAGAGCAAAGTGTGAGCATTTGAGAGTGTGAGAAAATATTGAGAGCAAAATACTAAGAGAGGAGAAGGAGTTCTTCGTTCATGCCTTCAAACCTCATCACCTATTTTGGAAGAAAAAGAAAGATAGCCATTAAAACAAGGTAATGATTATTTTAAATGTAGTTTGTTTTTAAATTAAATAAATCATCATGTTAGTATAAACATGTTAATATAGTTATTAATGTGTAGTTGTAATATTTATGCCATGCTTGAGTTTAATAGGTTTGGTTTGTATTTTGGTATCATTTGTATGCTAAAATATGTGTTTAATAGTGTATAATCAAGTCTTAAAATTTATTACCAAAAATATTTTTATAAAACTTAGGTTTGATGTTCTAATATTATAGAACATTAAATCATGAGAAAAACAAAGTTTGAATCACTCAAAATGGAGTTATACACAAAAAGTTATGATTTATGGTAGTTTATGTGACGTAGAAATTTTTATAAAAAAATAATGATATTAAATCATGAAAAATTATTTTTTTATGTTATAAATTAATATAAGGTGATTGGTAATTTTTTTGGATTTTTATTGAAGAGTTAAAGCTTACTTGATGGTATATTTTTATTTAAAATGTGTGTGCCGGAACACTGTTCACATTCTGCGAAGAAGAAAAAAATTAAGGGTTTCCGCGCAATGCGCGCGCAGCCACTGTTCACCGAAAACACGGAGCCAAACGACGTCGTTTGGCGTCCGTAAAAAGTTACTCCGCGCGTACGCGCGGAAGCCGTATCCGGCTTTCCAAAAACGGCGTCGTTTTGGGCCGTATAATCTGAAACGCGCGCCATGCGCGGTAAGAAAATTCCGGCGAAATTACCTTTATGCCCCTCCGTGTTTTTCTTGGCAGAATTACCATTCTGCCCTCGGATCCGTTTTCAACTTATTTACGAAAATGCCATTCGGGTTAATTTTAATTAATTTAAATATTTGAAAATTAATTTAAAATTATAACAAAAATAATAATAATACAAAAATAATATTGGGGAGGATATTTTTCAATAAGTTTAATATTTAAATATTTTAAATATTAATCTAGTTAGCTAAACCATGGTTAAGTTAAATAAATTTATTATTTATTTATTATTTTAAATGTTAATAATAAATAAAGATGATAATTTAGCAATTATTATTTAATGCCTATTAAATAATACTTAAGAGAGATAAAATTTATAAATTAATTATTTATTATTTAAATATTATTAAATAATAAATAAGGATAATTAAGTAATTAATTATTATTTAATTAGCATTAAATATCAATTAATGGAAATTAAGTTATTAGAGTAATAATTTATTATTTAATTTAAATAATAAATAAGAATGATTTGATTATTATTTAACCTTAAATAATAATTAAAATTAATTAAATAATTAATTATTATTTAATTGACATTAAATAATAATTAAAGAGGATTAAGATTAGTAAACTATTATTTAATTTCCTTAAATTAAATAATAAGTAAGGTTAATTACTTAGTTAATTATTGGTTGATTAATATTAAATTAAAGAAGGTTAAAATTAAGTCAATAATTATTTATTATTTAATTATAATTAAATAATAAGTAAGTATAATTAGTTATTATTTATTTTAAATAATAACTAGAGTTAATTAATTAATTTCTATTTAATCAAGATTAAATAGTAATTAAATAGAGATTGAGTTAATAAAATAAATTGAATTTAATTACGATTTAATTAAACAATTGTAATAAGTTGTTTAAGGGCTTAATATGTGTCCAACACTTAAGAAAAATATTTTCTAACTTATTAAATTATTAACCTAAAATGATTGAGGGTCTATAAGGTTAATAATATTGTTTTGACTAATGTAAATTATGTGTTAGTACTTATGTGTGGTAAATAAGTTCATTATCAAGCGTATAGTTATGCAAATACGCTGTACTAATTATTAGACCGTCTTTATTAATGTTAGGTCTTTCAAAGCAAGTTAGTTAAAGCTAGACATTTATTGTAGCTGAGCAGACATGCAAGTTTTCTACCCTTAAATTTGTATTTATTGTTGCAGATATTCTTCAACCGTATTTACATTTCAATTATTGTTGAGCAAGTATTCTACACCCGTAGTTACTTGACAGATCTTTGAGTGAATTAATTATCAAAAATTACTTCACATCATTATTGATTATTGTATTCGCACATAGTGCTTTTGCAAACTGTTTAAGAACGTCTAAGCTAATTGTTTCGGCTAGACAAATGCATGTTAAATTCATTTAATTGAATATTATAAAAGCTTATCCAAACCATTGGCTGGTGCGGATTCTTACAGTAAGACTGAGATAGAACAACCCTAGTTAAAGGGGATTTTTATTTGTCGGAGACCCGACAGCGCGCAAGAAAAACTAAATGTGATGCATATACATAGGACATGAGAGGACTGATCCCCTTAAGTGTTCCGTTATTTTAACAAGGAGTCAGACATTGTATGTCTGTTCTACCTTAGTAGCAGTTCATGGTCATTAAAGACCACTCAGCAGTAAAGAGTCAATTCGTTCTTTCATGGAACATTGATTCTTGTTATCTTTCACAATTGCTATTGTTGAAACCTTGAAGTTATTTCCCTTCATCATGATATATCGTATGATTGTTGTTTATAAACTTGCTGAGCCATTTAGTTGCTCATTCTTGCTATATCATGACTATATTTCAGTCATTCCCGAAAGCTCTAAATCGGACAAAGGCAAGGGGAAAGCGAATGCTTAGTTTTAGTAATTGCATGCTAGTTTATATTACTGTTATGTAATTACTGTTGTAAATCTTTTGTATTTCCCTTAAGATATGTAATGTTTAAGATTAAGGTAATAGACCTTGGGAAGTTGTAGCCTTTTGATTAAGGAACCTTTTGTATTATTCCGCGAAGTTGAATACAATTTATGTATTTCATTATGGTTAAGTATTGTACAGTGAGAACCAAACCCGAGGTTAAAGAACCCGGATTTGGGGTCGTCACAATTTAACTATGGACAAAGTAAAATCGTAAACTTTCGATATTTATTGATTATCCTGTTTCTTTTGTTCATCATTTATATCACTGTTATTTATACTAATCATAAAGAATCAAGTTGTTGTGAATATCTTTGGCCTGAGTGCAAAAATAATATAATTAGTGAATATTTGTGGCCTGGGACACAAATGATAGGATAAAGGCGATATAATTGTTGAGTGTCTTTTAGGGCACGTGGTTAAAGTTCTCTTTGGCCTGGGACAAAGAAGAACTGTTGTTGGTATGATCATGACCAATAGTGTTTCAGATGATAAAAGTTGATGATATTTTTCTTAAAAATAGAAGTTAGTGGACATCATAGTCTACATGATTCTTTTAATAGATTGCTCATTCTACTGCTATTATTGATCTAAAACTTGTTGTTTATTATATTATATCAAGAATTTAACTTTTGAAGGCTTATGATAATTTACTCATTGTTATCTTAATCATAATATTTTTTTACTGGGCTATTTGAGTTCACCCTTTCTTTTTGCTATTACTATTGTAACATTACCTTAATTATTGTATTATTAGTGGATATTTTGATTATTATATATGAATAGTAAGAAAACATGTGGACCCTTTGTGGGGGCCACATGAGAAATAGAAATTGAATTTGAGTTTGCTGGATGTTTGGTAAAGAAAGGCAGTCAGGCTGCGTTGCCAATATTGAAAATTCAGGCTGGCGTGCAACACGCCAGCTGCTCACCTACCACACACAATGTACTCCCTTCTCCTATAAATAGGTTGCTCAACTGAATAGAAAAATCACACCTAAAACATAAAGTTTTTCTATATGTATTTTGTGAGTATTTCTCTAAGAATAGTAAGGTTATCTTGAGTGTTAGTAAGCCAAAAGGAGTGCAGGAAATTCTCAAGTATTTTATTTAAGGAGTAGTAATTGCATAAATACCTATTTCACACGTATTCACAAATCTTCCTTTAGAAAACTCTTCTTTGAAAAGATTTATTTTGAAAAGCTTTCTTTGGAAGAGTTATTTTGAAATATTATTTCAAAAACTATTTTTTAAATTGTTATACTTTATTACACTACAAAAAAATTATATTATATAAATACTTTTGTTAGTTTATAATATATGAGTTATCATACACCATGAAATTTATATGTGGTAATTACTAATTATAATATAAATATATCGGTTGATCCATTACATTTAATGCAGTCTCTTTTCACGTATTAAGGTAAGAAATACCATCTTTTTCATCTTCTATCATTCAAACTTACTACGGTAAGAGATATTATTTTCTTTTATACTCTTAAACTTACTATGATAAGTATTGTTCGGTAAAATTCCTAAAATAATTAATAATTTGTGTTTCATTTAATATCATTTCAATTGAACCTTCCTCTTTACTTGAACATTTCTATTGAACTTCAAACGTTCTTTTGAATTATGGATCTTGAATAACATTCTTGAATTTTAGTCCACTTCATATTAACAATTTGGACATTATTTGAATATGCACAAAGTAAAATTGTAAACTTTCGATATCTATTATTTATCCTATAATTCTTTTTCTTCTGTTCATCATTTATATCACTATTATTTGTTCTAATCATCATAATTATGTTTATGAATATCTGTGACCTGGGCACAGATGATAGGATAAAGGCGATATAATTGTTGTGTGTCTTTTAGGGCACATGATGAATGTTCTATTTGGCTTGAAGTAAAGAAGAACTGTTGTTTGGTATGATCATGACCAATGGTGTTTCAGATGATAAAAGTTGATGATATTTTTCTGAAAAAGAGAAGCGAGTGGACATCATAGTCTATATGATTTTTCATAATGACTGTTATTACTCTGCAGTTGTTTATCTAAATGTTGTTCAAGAATTTAGCGGCAGTTGTTGATTTAAAACTTGTTGCTTATCATATTCTATCAAGAACTCAACTGTTAAAGGCTAATGATAATTTATTCATTATTATCTTAGTCATGTTATTCTTTACTAGGCTATTTAAACTCACTCTTTCCTTTTTGTTCCATTATTTTTAAACAGGAGATGAGAGAGTAACTGGGTCTAGTCGAGAGATGGAGTGAATGTCTGAGTTGTAGCTGTATTAGTCTTCATAAGTTATAAAATAGTGTGATAATAATAATGAAAACTTAGTTGTGTATTATTTGAATACTGTATTGTGGTACGTCGTACATTGTATTGTAATAGTTGTATATTTTGATAACTTAAGTTTGAGCCGTATTTGGGGTCGTCACAGTTGATATCAAAGCTTAGGGATATTATCTTTAATGGAGATCTGAGGTTAGAACTAGAAGGGGATAGACGAATAGAATCAATCATTAGTGTGTCTTACCTAAATTAGATTTTGTTACCTAATGAGTTGATTTGAATGTAAGGATAGGAAGTGATGAGTCAGTTTATTTAACTAATATTTATTTTGTGACCACAGTTAAGTATGACATCTGAAAATTAGGAAGTTAACTATGGAATGTCTGAAGCAAATGTAGCTGAGAATCAGGAAGCCATAAATAATCTTCCTACCAACTCAGGAAATAATGTTCCTGATAATATGATGAACGATGGATTCTTTAAGAATTTTATGCAGTTCATGCAGAATCAGGCAAGAGGAAATTCAGTCAACAATAACGGTAAAAACGCTGGTAATTTGAGGACGTTCATTGTCAAACAATTTAAAGAGTTGGGACCACTTGAATTTTTCGAAAAGTTAGATCCACTCAAAGCGGAAGCATGGTTAAAGCAGCTGACAAAAATATTTGATGTCTTACAATGCGCTGATGATCAAAAGGTTCCATTTGCTACCTTCATGTTACGAGGTGAGACAGACCATTGGTGGGAAGCGGTAAAACGTATCTATCCTTCAGCACTCGAGATGTCTTGAACATAATTTTAAGAGATGTTTAACGAGAAATACTTTCCAGAATGTATCCGCCATATGAAGGATGTGGAGTTTATTAAGCTAGAGCAAGAAAATATGATTGTCTCACAGTATGAGGCCAAGTTTACCGAATTATCCAGATTTGTTACCCATCTAGTGTACGATGAAACACGAATGAGTTATATTTCTTACGAGGTTTGAGACTCAAAATTCGTCAGCATCTCAGGTCTCATAAATTCTTTTTATATTCAGATGTCGTTGACAGAGCTCAAAGGGTAAAGCAAGAAAATGAAACATTGCAGCCAAGAGTAAATGACTAGCAAAAAGAGAACAATCACCAAAACAACGATAACCAGTAGGGAGGCAATTATCAGACCATAAATGATAACCACTTCGGCGGTAATTCAGGACTAGATAAAAAAAGAGGAGAATCAATTGGGAACAATTTCAAGAGAAAAAGATTCAATAATGATTACGGAAGGACACTGGCATCAACACCAGTACTGGCATCAGTTTCAAAGGGAGGAGATCGATCACCAGTAAGATGTTACAAGTGTGGTCAGGTAGGTCACATCAGACCGAACTTTACTCAACAGTCCAAGTTATGTTATAGTTATGGAAAAAAATGTCATATTGCTCGATTTTATCCTGTTACAAAATCAAGTCCAGCTACAGTAATGGCTCTAAGAGCTAGTGTAAATAAGGAAAAATTTGTAGTTCAATTGAGAGTTTTATTGTGACATCCCAAATGGCACGAAACCTGAACAAGGTGATAATTGGTAAGTTATTCATAAATTATTGTAAAGTCTATGCCATGTTAGATACTGGCTCTATCCACTATTTTATCTCACCTATATGTGCTCAACGTTTAAATTTGACTTCTGAAAACTTAGACTTTGACTTTTCAATTGAAACCCCATTGGGAGAAATAACCATCACATCTATTGTATATAAATCTTACATAGTCCAAATCAACAACCTCACATTACATGTTGACCTTATTTATTTGAAAATGCATGAATTTGATGTGATTTTAGGAATTGATTAGTTGACTAACCATCATGCTAAAATTGATTATTTTCAAAAAATTATTAGTTTTCATATTCCTAATCAGTCTGTCATGCAAATTCAAACAACCAAACTATTGAAATATATAACTATTATTTCTAGCTATAAAGTCATTCGTTTATTAAAAAATGGATGTCAAGTCTTTTTAGCTCATGTCACTGATTTGAAAAAAAACACGTCAGACTTGAATGATATTCCTATTGTTAATAAGTTTTCTAATGTTTTTACCGAGAAACTTCATGGCTTACCCCCAAACCGTGACATTGAATTTTGTATTGATCTTGAACCCAATACTAAGCCTATTTCTAAAGCTTTATACCGAATGACTCCTATTGAACTTCAAGAGTTAAAAGTCCAACTACAAGAATTATTAGATACCGATTTAATTCGTCCGAGTGCATCACCTTGGGGTGCTTCTATTCTATTTGTGAAGAAAAAAGACGAGAGCATGAAATTATGCATTGACTACCGAGAATTGAACCATGTCACCATAAAAAACAAGTACCCGTTGCCTCAGATTGATGATATGTATGATCAATTACAATGTGCTCAACATTTCTAAAAAATTGATCTCCATTATGGATATCATCAGTTAAAGGGTAAAGCTGAGGACATTCCAAAGACTGCTTTCAGAACTCGTTATGGACATTATGAGTTCTTAGTCATGCCTTTTAGACTAACCAATGCTCCTGCAGCTTTCATAGACATGATGAACCGAATATTCAAGGAATATTTAGATCATTTTGTGGTTGTCTTTATTAATGACATCCTCATATACTTTAAAAGTTATGAGGATCATAAACAATATCTGAGATTGATACTCCAAAAGCTTCGTGAGAACAAGTTATATGCCAAGTTGAAGAAATGTGAGTTCTGGCTTGAGGAAGTCGCGTTCCTTGGACATGTGATTTCTAGTCAGGAAATATCAGTTAATCTTGTAAATATTGAAGTAATATTAAATTGAGAGCAACCTCGGTCAGTAACTGAAGTCCGAAGTTTTCTGGACCTAGCTGGTTATTATCGGAAATTCGTAAAAGAATTTTCTCGATTCGCCACTTGATTAACTCAGCTGACTCAAAAAAGTACAAAATTTGTATAGAACGAGGAATGCGAGAAAAGTTTTCAAGAACTCAAGAGGAGACTTGTTTTAGTTCTTGTTCTGACCATACCATTAGGATCGGGAGAATTTGTCATATAAAGCGATGTTTCAGGCAAAGGTTTAGGTTGTGTTCTTATGCAACATGGAAATGTTGTAGTTTATGCCTCTCGACACTCAAAGATTATGAGAAAAATTACCCTACTCATGATTAAGAGTTGGCAGCAGTCGTTTTCGTGTTAAAGATCTAAAGACACTACTTGTAAGGAAAAAAAATGGATATCTATACGGATCATAAAAACCTCAAGTATTTCTTCACTTAAAAGGAACTCAACATGCGACAATGACGTTGGCTTGAGCTGTTGAAGGATTATGATCACACCATTCAGTATCACTCGGAAAAAGCGAACGTTGTAGCTGACGCTTTGAACAGAAGATCTTATGCGAATACAAGTGCACTGCTGACAACACAAAGGCGCATTTTGTACGATTTATAAAATATAGAGATAGAGCTAAAGACACCAATGACTCACTCAAAGATTGTGCACATGCGAGTAGAACTGACTTTAATTGATAAAATTAAAATTGCTTAAGATATTGATTCAGAAATAATGAACATGATGAAAAAAAGTACAAAAATGTGTTATTCTTGAAGCAAGAATCGACGAGAAAGGAATACTTCAAGTCAACTCTTGACTCTATGTTCTTAACAATCCTGAATTAAAACAAAAAATCATGATGAAGGCACACAACACTCTATTTGCAATCCACCAGTAGGTACCAAAATGTATCGTAACCTTCAACATATATTTTGGAGGAATAATATGAAGAGAAAAATTGCAGAGTTTATCTCAAGGTGCCTAACTTATTAACATGTCAAGTCAGAACATCAAGTGCCTAAAGGTTCATTGCAATCACTTGAGGTTCCCAAATGGAAGTGGGAACACATCAATATAGATTTCGTGAATGGTCTTCCCAAAGTTTCTCAAGGCTTAGACGCAATTTGGGTCATCGTAGATTGATTGACCAAGTCCGCTCATTTCTTGCCTATACGATAAAACTTTTCACTTGAGTGTCTAGCTGGTATGTATATAAGTGTGATTATAAAATTACATGGCATGCCAGTATCCATAGTTTCTAATCGAGATCCTAGATTCACTCCACGATTTTGGATTAGCCTACAAAAAGCTATGGGCGCCGAACTACGATTCAGTTCTATATACCATACTCAGACGGACGGGCAATCGGAAAGGACAATTCAGACTCTCGAAGATCTTTTGAGACTTTGCGTACTAAACTTCAAAGGAAGTTGGGACAAATACTTGTCATTGGTTGAATTCTCCTACAACAACAGTACCAAGCAAGTATAGTCATGGCTCCGTTCGAAACTTTGTATGGGCAGAAGTGTCCCTATCCAGTATGCTAGAATGAGGTAGGAAAAACAAAATTATTGGGACCTGAGTTGGTACGCATGACAACAGAAAAGATCCAAAATGATCCGACAACGAATACAGACCGTACAAGAACGACAAAAGAGTTATACTGATCTTCATTGAATGAATAAAAATTTTAATGTCAGAGATCATGTATTTTTACATGTTTTCCCATGGAAAGGAGTGACGAGATTCGAAAAGAGAGAAAAACTCAACCCTCGAGCTATTGACCCATTTGAAATTATCGATCGAGTAGGAACTGTGACTTATAGACTAGCTCTACTACCAAGCATGTCTCACATTTATAACGTTTTTCATAAATCTATATTATGTAAATATGTGAATGACCTAAACCACATCGTTGAGTTAGAATCAAACGTTATAGCAGATGATTTAACGTACGAGGAGATACCTGTCAAGATCTTAGATAAGAAGGAGCAGATCCTATGTTCAAATGTTATACCTCAAGTCAAGGTTTTATGGAGGAACCAAGATACTGAGAAAATGACCTGGGAGCTAAAATGTGAAATGAAATCTAAGTATCCTCACATCTTCGAAATGCCAGGTACGTCAATTTCGAGGATAAATTTTCATAATGAGGAGAGGTTGTACGACCCCGAATTTTATGAAATACAAAATTTAATTTTTCTTCATATATATTTTTCTTGAAACAATAAGTGGCTAAATTGACAAAGGTAAAAGTTAAGGATGTTATGTGCAAATTTTATTATGTCGGACAGTATTCGTTTTGTTGGAGAATATTCATTTTGTCGGGGAATATTCGAGTTGTACGACGGCGCCGAAATAACCAATCATTGGTGGACCCCACAACAGAATATTATCGGATATAGAAAACGACAGAAGTAACCTTTTTAAATAAAAATAGTCAACGGTACTATCACTTTTAATTGTTAAAATACCGGTGATAAAAGAATTGTAGCATACGATATTTTATGTTATTTTACTGTAGCACACGGTATTCTACAGTTGTCGACGCCGGGATTTTAGTTGTTTCGTTTTTTAATATTAAAAGCGTTTTCCAATTTTAGCATTTGGATTTCAGATGTGATTTTTTGAAAAGGGTCGACTTCAGTGTCGACGGGGTTTCGAAAGGTCGATTTTATAATGAGCCAGTTGACCAGAGTCGCCAGTTGGTATATTTGAAATGGATGTACCAACTCATCCGAATTTTGTTTTCGTAATCGTTGGCTCATATGTGACTCCGATTCAATTGGTCCGCGAACCGAGATTCATAGAGTTCGGGGGCTTGCTTAAGCGAGGGGAAGGTGTTAGGCACCCCCCGACTTCCGTGAAATACGGTTACCGCAATCTCGATGTTTTTCTATCCTTTTAAAATCCCAAAAATGTGTGAGTTGCGTGTGTAAGCATGCGTGCCTAAGTGATGGTTGTGGTGAATTTTTGCATAAAAGTTACTTTGATTTTATATGGCAAATGTGTTTTGTCGAGAAAACGTTTAGACGTCTTTTGCCCCAAATGACAAGGCTTCGCTTTTTATAATAAAGATTGCTTTTAATTTCGAAAACGATGAGGTTTTCTTTTTATTAGATGTCATTTTTAGAAAACAATAGTTTTTTAAACTTTTGTCAAATAGGAATTGAGACTATACATTGCCTTCTAACAGTAAACTTAAATAAAATGAAGGCAACTTCTAGAACTCTTTAACCCTATGCACAAAGTTTAATGCAAACGTTTTTCTATTTTTTACGAAAACATCTTTTATGACATTTCAAAACCAAATGGAGCCTTTTCGCCAAACAAGGATCAAAGTTCGCCGAAACTCTTAATTTTTAAACCTCGTGAATCTAATATCCTAATTTGATCACTTTTAGAAAATCTTCATCGTTTGCCTTATTTTGGAAAACCGTTTTTTGTGTCGTAAATCAAAACAAGCATTCAAAACGTGTCGGGGCTACCCATGGGCATGTGAGCCGTCTAAATAACCCCAAACACCCACAATCACATATTTTACTATCACGGGGACTTAAACCCGACTTTCGACTCGACGTTTTAAGGCCCAAAATTTACATATTTACATAAAGGTGCATTGCGATTGCTACATACGTAAAAGCTATAAAATAAACTAAAAGGATATCATCGGGAGGTTAGGAGGAGATTCCATCCGCAATAAATCCTCCATAACCGTCCCTAATCCACAGATCTATAACATATATTGACTACATTGGATCTAACTTCAAAATACACAAAATCAACTATTTAAATAGCAATGCACCAAATATTTTTGGATCTACAGTAGATCCACCCAATAAATGCAATAAAAACGAAATGAAACTAGATCTAACTAGATGAAATCACAAATGCTATAAACTCGAATATTTTCACCTTTCAAATGATGAAATACATGCTTTGACACTTGGAAATCACTTAGAATACAATATATGATGTTAAGATCTAACCAAAGATGGAAGAATCTCACATTTCTCTCTCTTTTTCTCTCTTTTTTTCTCTCTCCCGTCGCCTTTCTCTCTCTCATTTTCGTTTTCGTCCGTGTCTGTCTCAAGAAATGAACTGGAAGTGGCGATTTAAAACTTCAGATCTTGGCCGCAGGTGCAACTGCGGTCAGCCGCAGGTGCAGCTGCGACCGACTTTGGTAGGCCGCAGGTGCAGCTGCGGCCGGCTTCGGTGCTTCCTCGATTTCCGCGTCTGATGTCGGTCTTTTGTTTTTTTCGCAGGAAGGCTCGTATTTTGCAATCCGGAAATCCCTGGGAAACGTGCCATATTGTTCTGGGAGGCTAGTTTGGAGGGTTGCGACTTGATATAGAATATGCTAATTGTGCTTGGCTTCCAGGGGGCGCTGCCTCCTTCCACCCCCGCCAGCTCACCGGCGAGCTGGGCAGCCGCTCGCTCACTGGGGAGCGAGATCCCGAACATCGTAAGCGTAGTGGTCATTAGTCGTCTTTTGTGATCAAATCAGGTTCTTCTGGATCAATTGTTTGCCTTGCCTCAAGTAACCTGATGCTCGTTGTTCGTTGTGGCGGCCTTGACCGTAAGTCGTTGGGGTGGCTTCGTGTTGGGGTCCACCTTCCTTTTCGCATGTCGGGTCAAGTGACGACTTTGCCCTCCTGCCAGGGTTAGTAGAGAAGTGCAAAAGTTGGGTGTCTACAACAGTAACACATGATATTACATAGTAACACATGGCAGTGCATAATGTCTCATATTATTGATCTGATAAAATGGTTATTGCATAGTATTCATCAATAATTGTTGATACACAGTATTTTGCATTATTGATTCAATAATTGTCATTACGCTGTATTTTATATCATTGAACCAATAATTGTTATTGCACTATATTTTAAAATTATTGAACCAAATAATTGTCATGGTAGCAAATACACAATAAATTATATTATTAAATTAATAATTATTAGTAACGTGTTTCTTACATTATTGTTTATTTATTGCTATAATTATTGTAACATTACCTTAATTATTATATTATTAGTGGGTATTTTGATTATTATATATGAATAGTAAGAAAACATGTGGACCCTCTGTGGGGGCCACATGAGAAATGAAAATTGAATTTGGGTTTGCTGGATGTTTGGTGAAGAAAGACAACCAGGCTGCGCTGCTAATGTTGAAAATTCAAGCTGGCGTGCAACACGTTAGCTGCTCACCTACCACACATAGTGTACTCCCTTCTTCTATAAATAGGTTGCTCAGCTAAATTGAAAAATTACACCTAAAATATAAAAATTTTCTGCAATATTTTGTGAGTATTTCTCTAAGAATAGTAAGATTATCTTGAGTGTTAATAAACCAAAAGGAGTGCAGAAAATTTTTAAGTAAGTATTTTATTTAAAGAGTAGTAATTGCATAAATACTTATTTCATACAGTATTCAAAAATCTTCCTTTAGAAGACTATTCTTTGAGAAGATTTATTTTGAAAAGTTTCATTTGGAAGAGTTATTTTGAAATATTATTTTAAAAATTATTTGATAGCTCAAAATATACGAGTTATCATACACTATGAAATTTATATGTGGTAATTACTAATTATATTATAAATATATAGGTTGATCCACTACATTTAAAGCAGTCTCTTTTCACATGTTAAGGTAAGAGATACTATCATTTTTATCTTTTATCATTCAAACTTACTACAGTAAGATATATCATTTTCTTTTATACTCTTAAATTTACTATGATAAGTATTGTTCGGTAAAATTCCTGAAATGATTAATAATTTGTGTTTCATTTAATATCATTTCAATTGAACCTTCCTATTTACTTGAACCTTTCTATTGAACTTAAAGCGTTCTTTTGAATTATAGATCTTGAATTTGAATCCACATCATGTTGATAATTTAAATATTATTTGAATCTGCACAAAGTAAAATTGTAAACTTTCGATAGCTATTGTTTATCCTATTATTCTTTTTCTTCAGTTCATCATTTATATCACTACTATTAGTTCTAATCATCATAATCATGTTGTTACGAATATCTGTGGCCTGGAGCACAGATGATAGAATAAAGACAATATAATTATTGTATGTCTTTTAGAGCACATGGTGAATGTTTTATTTGGCTTGAAGCAAAAAAAAACTGTTATTTAGCATGATTATGGCAGTGGTATTTTAGATAATAAAAGTTGTTGATGTTTTTCTGAAAAAGAGAAGCGAGTGGATATCATAGTCTATATGATTTTTCATAATAACTGTTATTACTCTGTAGTTGTTGATCTAAACGCTGTACAAGAATTTAATCGTAGTTGTTGATTTAAAACTTGTTGCTTATTATATATTCTATCAAGAACTCAACTGTTGAAGGCTAATGATAATTTATTCATTATTATCTTAGTCATGTCATTCTTTACTGGGCTATTTGAGCTCACCATTTTCTTTTTGTTCTATTATTTTTCAACATAAAATGAGAGAGTAGCTGAGTCTAGTCAGGGGATTGAGTGAAGGTCTGAGTTATAGTTGTATTAGTCTTCATATGTTATATAATAGTGTGACAATAATAATAAATACTTAGTTATGTATTATTTGAATACTGTATTATGGCATGTCGTACGTTGTATTGTAATAATAGTTGTGTATTTTGATGACTCAAATTTGGGCCCGAATTTGGGGTCGTCACAGTTTTTATATCACAAAACAAAAAATTGTCCCTTGAATGGCCCAATGCGTGTATTTACATATTTATATATAGGTTGATTAGGAAAAGAAGAGTTTTCTTGGGAGAAGAATTTTTGGAATGAGCAACTCTTCAATTTTATAAGAGAGCAACTCTTCGATTTTATAATAGAGCAACTCTTCGTATCTAAAATCAATTATGAAAATTTATTGAAAGCCAATTCAATTGCAGAGCAACTCTTCGTATCTAAAACCAATTACAAAAAATAATTAAAAGTCAATTCCTACTAAGTTAGATCGAGTTAGATCCATTAATTAGTGTGAGTCAACTCCGTTGGTACGAATTGTCTCTTTTGATTTTATATGTCAGTATTGATATCATGCTATAATATATTACAATATATAATAAGATAATTGAAAATCTTAGTCAAATTAATTTGATTGGTCATTTCAAGAATAATTTGGTCATCAGATTATAATTCTCAAATACAAATTACATAATTATAATAATACATGTTCAAATTCAATTAATATAATTATAATTTGTTATTTATATATACATGCATGCATAAATATCACAATAAAGTAAAAAAAAAAGTTATAAAAAATATTAATGTCATATCTACACACACACATATATAAGAAAGATAACCCCTGTCTCGCTCGGGTTACAAATTTATATTTAAAAGTAAGATTTGAGTTCAATTTTCAATCAATTAAAGAATTAACTGAGTTAACACAATAGTGATTTATATTATCAAACCGAGTTGACTCGATAGTATTACATGTTTAGTTAAATTAATTTTATTTTTTATTTTTTTAGTTATTTATGATAGGTGAGAAAAACTTAACATTGAAAAGATACCCGTGTTTCTTTATTTTTCAAGTTTTATGAATATATCTAAATTTTAAATTAACTTAATTCTTGAATGATTGAGAGAAACTTCCAATTACTTTTGATTAATTGTAAATTTTGCCATTATATATATAAAGATTATTAAATTACCCAATAAATTTATAAAATGGCTAAAAATAAAATAAAAAATACACAATGTCTGTACCGTAATAGACTAGTATTTTTTAATACTTGAGACCTAAAAAGTGTTAGGTAGATTGTTCCATCGTTTGTCCCAACAGATTTATTTGCTTGCTGGTTCTTGTAAAGATTAACTAACCAAGAAAATGATTGTTACAATATCACATCACTCAATTGCTGACTTGAAACTATATTTATTTAATTACAAAACAACATATTTCATGCATTCTGAATTATAAAATTATTATTTAAAAAAAAATTTAATTTAAAATATTTTTAAATTTAAAATTAACATAATTTATTTAACTTTTAAAAATAACAACTTTTATAACTATTAATATTTTTTAATTAGTTAATGATATTTATAATTATATCGACATAAATTAAATAAATTCATGTTAATTTTAAATTTAAAAATATTTAAAATTAAATTTTAAAAAATTAACATTAATTTTATAATTCATAACGGGAGAAATTGTGACGACCCCAAATCCGGGTTCTTTAACCTCGGGTTTGGTTCTCACTGTACAATACGTAACAACAATGAAATACATATATTGTATTCAAACTACGCGGAATAATACAAAAGGTTCCTTATATAAAGGCTACACTTCCCAAGGTCTATTAACCTTAAATTGTAACATTACATATCTTAAGGGAAATACAAAAGATTTACAACAGTAATTACATAACAGCAATTTAAATTAGCATGCAATTACTAAAACTAAGCATTCGCTTTCCCCTTGCCTTTGTTCGATTTAGAGCTTTCGGGATTGGCTGAAATATAGTCATGATATAGCAAGAATGAGCAACTAAATGGCTCAGCAAGTCTATAAACAACAATCATACGATATATCATGATGAAGGGAAATAACTTCAAGGTTTCAACAATAGCAATTGTGAAAGATAACAAGAATCAATGTTCAATAAAAGAAGGAATTGACTCTTTACTGCTGAGTGGTCTTTAATGACCATGAACTGCTACTAAGGTAGAACAGACATACAATGTCTGACTCCTTGTTAAAATAACGGGACACTTGAGGGGATCAGTCCTCTCATGTCCTATGTATATGCATCACATTTAGTTTTCTTGCGCACTGTCGGGTCTCCGACAAATAAAAATCCCCTTTAACTAGGGTTGTTCTATCTCAGTCTTACTGTAAGAATCCGCACCAGCCAATGGTTTGGATAAGCTTTTATAATATTCAATTAAATGAATTTAACATGCATTTGTCTAGCCGAAACAATTAGCTTAGACGTTCTTAAACAGTTTGCAAAAGCACTATGTGCGAATACAATAATCAATAATGATGTGAAGTAATTTTTGATAATTAATTCACTCAAAGGTCTGTCAAGTAACTACGGGTGTAGAATACTTGCTAAACAATAATTGAAATGTAAATACGGTTGAAGAATATCTGCAACAATAAATACAAGTTTAAGGGTAGAAAACTTGCCTGTCTGCACAGCTACAATAAATGTCTAGCTTTAACTACTTGCTTTGAAAGACCTAACATTAATAAAGTCGGTCTAATAATTAGCACGGCGTATTTGCATAACTATACGCTTGATAATGAACTTATTTACCACACATAAGTACTAACACATAATTTACATTAGTCAAAACAATATTATTAACCTTATAAACCCTTAATCATATTAGGTTAATAATTTAATAAGTTAGAAAATATTTTTCTTAGGTGTTGGACACTTATTAAACCTTTAAACAACTTATTATAATTGTTTAATTAAATTTAATTTATTTTATTAACTCAATCTCTTTTTAATTACTATTTAATATTGATTAAATAGAAATTAATTAATTAACTCTAGTTATTATATAAAATAATTAATAACTAATTGTACTTACTTATTATTTAATTATAATTAAATAATAAATAATTATTAACTTAGTTTTAACCTTCTTTAATTTAATGTTAATCAACCAATAATTAACCAAGTAATTAACCTTACTTATTATTTAATTAAGAAAATTAAATAATAGTTTACTAATCTTAATCCTCTTTAATTATTATTTAATGTCAATTAAATAATAATTAATTATTTAATTAATTTTAATTATTATTTAAGGTTAAATAATAATCAAATCATTCTTATTTATTATTTAAATTAAATAATAAATTATTACTCTAATAACTTAATTTCCATTAATCGTTATTTAATGCTAATTAAATAATAATTAATTACCTAATTATCCTTATTTATTATTTAATAATATTTAAATAATAAATAATAAATTTATAAATTTTATCTCTCTTTAAGTATTATTTAATAGGCATTAAATAATAAATGCTAATTTATCATCTTTATTTATTATTAACATTTAAAATAATAAATAAATAATAAATTTATTAATCTTAACCATGGTTTAGCTAACTAGATTAATATTTAAAATATTTAAACATTAAACTTAATGAAAAATATCCTCCCCAATATTATTTTTGTATTATAATTATTTTTGTTAAAATTTTAAATTAGTTTTTAAATATTTAAATTATTTAAATTTAACCCGAATGGCATTTCCGTAAATAAGTCGAAATCTGAACCGAGGGCAGAATGGTAATTCTGCCAAGAAAAACACGGAGGGGCATTCTGGTAATTTCACCGGAATTTTCCTACCGCGCATGGCGCGGGTTACAGATTTAACGGGCCAAAAACGACGCCGTTTTTGGAATGCCGGATACGGCTTCCGCGCGTACGCGCGGAGTAACTTTTTACGGACACCAAACGACGTCGTTTGGCTCCGTGTTTTCGGTGAACAGTGGCTGCGCGCGCATTGCGCGGAAACCCTTAATTTTTTTCTTCTTCGCAGAATGTGAACAGTGTTCCGGCACACACATTTTAATTAAAAATATACCATCAAGTAAGCTTTAACTCTTCAATAAAAATCCAAAAAAATTACCAATCACCTTATTTTAATTTATAACATGAAAAAATAATTTTTCATGATTTAATATCATTATTTTTTTATAAAAATTTCTACATCACATAAACTACCATAAATCATAACTTTTTGTGTATAACTCCATTTTGAGTGATTCAAACTTTGTTTTTCTCATGATTTAATGTTCTATAATATTAGAACATCAAACCTAAGTTTTATAAAAATATTTTTGGCAATAAATTTCAAGACTTGATTATACACTACTAAACACCTATTTTAGCACACAAATGATACCAAAATACAAACCAAACCTATTAAACTTAAGCATGGCATAAATATTACAACTACACATTAATAACTATATTAACATGTTTATACTAACATGATGATTTATTTAATTTAAAAATAAACTACATTTAAAATAATCATTACCTTGTTTTAATGGCTATCTTTCTTTTTCTTCCAAAATAAGTTGTGAAGGAAGATGGCATGAATCAAGACTCCTTCTCTTCTCTTAGTATTTTGCTCTCAAATTTTCTAACCCTCTCAAATGCTCACACTTTGCTCTCTAGGAAATTCTCTAGCAATTAACTAACCAACCTAAAACAAGTGTGGGGGGTTTCTTTTATAGCCATCTACTAACACACCATTAACTCACTAATTCATCTATGTTGGTCAAATTAAAGGCTAATCAAGCTTACTATTTGATGGATTGACATGGTGATTGACTAGTTGATTGACTAGAGTTGTTGGCCAACTTTGATCTAGTGTAAAAGAGAAGCAATCTAGCAAATCAAGCAACATCAAGTGGGACCAAAAAAAAATCAGCAAAATGGTATTTTCCATGCCATTTTTCCTTTATTTTTCTAGCTTTTAATGTGTATTTATGCATATACAAATATATCTATACATGAGTTCAATTGTTGACCAATTTTGACTTCCTATTGGGCTCCATGTTGGACTTAGGAAATTAATATATTGGGCTCATCCATTGAATTGGTTTGGGCTCAATTTAATTAACACTTTGGGCTAGCATTTAAATAACTATGCTAACTTTAATTAAAATAAGCATTGGGCTTGTTTAATTAATTATATGGGCTAGTAATTAAATTAATTACATGGGCTACTAGGTTAATATCTTGGACCTAGTTTAACAACTCATTTGGATTAAAAATATAATCCAATTAGATTTGCTTTAATTAATTATACCCTTGCTTTAATTCTTTAATTAAATATATGCACGAACAAGTACATCTATTTTATTATCTAATGCACATTTTATTAGTACAAAAATTTTAAATTCATTGCTAATTATATATTAATTATAATTACAATGTATAATGAAATTCGTGGTCATTACATTCTCCCTCCCTTATAAGAATTCCGTCCCCGGAATTACAATTTAAACTACTCAAAAAGATTCGGATAGTTAGCCCTCATCTTTTCTTCAAGCTCCCACGTAGCTTCCTCAGCGTTGTGGTTCCTCCATAGGACTTTGACAGAATGTATAATCTTATTCCGTAATTTCTGCTCTTTCCTATCTAGTATCTGGACAGGAATTTCCTCGTACGATAAGTCTTTCTCGACTTGTATTGGCTCATAGGATATCACATGTTTGTGGTCTGGCTTGTATGGTCGCAACACTGATACGTGAAACACATTGTGAATATGCTCCAGTTCAGGAGGTAAAGCTACCTCGTACGCCACCTCACCCACTCTCTTTAATATCTCGAACGGTCCTATGAACCTCGGACTCAGCTTTCCCTTCTTTCCAAATCGGATCTTCCCCTTCCAGGGAGATACCTTCATGAACACAAAACTCCCAACTTCGAAGTCTCGCTTTTGTCGATGTAAATCGGCGTATTTCTTCTGACGGTCCTGAGCTGCTACTAGCCGAGCTCTTATTACCTTGATAATCTCTACCGTCTGTTGGACCAATTCCGGTCCCAACAGTCGGCGTTCTCCTACCTCGTCCCAACATAGAGGTGTTCTGCACTTCCTTCCGTACAATGCTTCGTAAGGCGGCATGCCTATGCTTGCATGATAACTGTTGTTGTATGCAAACTCAACTAATGGTAGATGGTTCTCCCAACTGCCCTTGAAATCCATCACACAGGCCCTGAGCATATCTTCCAAAGTCTGTATTGTTCTTTCACTTTGCCCATCGGTCTGCGGATGATATGCTGTACTCATTCTCAACTGTGTCCCCAATCTCTCTTGAAGACTCCTCCAAAATTTTGACGTGAAGCGCGGATCTCTGTCTGACACAATCGATACCGGCACCCCATGTCTTGAAACTATTTCCTTGATGTACAGTTTAGCCAACTGGTCCAAACTGAACTTAATCTTGATCGGCAAAAAGTGCGCTGACTTTGTTAGTCGATCCACAATCACCCATATTGCGTCAAATCCCTTCTGTGTTGCTGGAAGTCCTACCACAAAATCCATTGTGATATGCTCCCATTTCCACTCAGGAATCTCTAACGGCTGTAGTAATCCACTTGGTCTCTGATGTTCGGCCTTTACCCTTTGACAAGTTAGGCATCGGCTGACACATTCTGCGACCTCCCTTTTTAAATTCGGCCACCAAAAATGCTGACGCAGATCTTGATACATCTTCGTACTCCCCGGATGTATCGAGTATCTCGTACTGTGGGCCTCTTGCAAAATCTCTTCTCGTAGTTCAGGCACTAGCGGCACCCAAACACGATTTTCAAACCTTAGCAATCCCATGCTATCCTCCTTGAATTTGACCTCTTCCCCTTCGGTCATTCTCATCCTGATTCTGACACATTCTTCATCTTTGTCTTGAGCCTCTTTCACCCTATCTAGTAAGGTTGGGCTTGCTTCCACTTCCATTGACTCATTTGGATTTCTTACCTCCAACTCCATTCGAGCCATCTCTTGAACCAATTGTTCCTGATCTGTCAAGATGAACAATTTCTCCCTGCTCTTTCTGCTTAGAGCATCTGCTACTACGTTGGCCTTGCCGGGATGATATAGAATTTCACAATCATAGTCCTTGATCAATTCTAACCATCTTCGTTGCCTCATATTTAACTCCTTCTGTGTGAAGATATACTTCAGACTCTTGTGGTCCGTGAATATCTCACATTTCTCTCCATATAAATAATGTCTCCAGATTTTAAGGGCAAACACTACCGCAGCCAGCTCCAAGTCGTGGGTAGGGTATCCCTTCTCGTAATCCTTCAACTGTCTGGACGCATACGCAACGACCTTGCCGTTTTGCATAAGCACACAGCCAAGTCCCTTGTGCGATGCATCACTGTAGACCGTAAAACCTCCCGTATCGTCCGGTAAAGTCAATACAGGTGCTTCACTAAGTCTCTTCTTTAGCTCCTGAAAACTCTCCTCACACTTCTCCGTCCATACGTATTTCACCGTCTTCCTCGTTAGATTGGTCAGCGGTGTTGCTATCTTTGAAAAATCTTGAATAAATCTCCGATAGTAACCCGCTAACCCCAAGAAACTTCTTACCTCCGTCGGCGTCCTTGGTTGCTCCCAATTCATCACTGCTTCCACCTTTGCTGGATCTACTGAAACTCCTTCCTTGTCAATGACATGACCTAAAAATTGAACTCTCTCCAACCAGAATTCACACTTCGAAAATTTAGCATACAACTGCTCCTTCCGTAAAATCTCCAACACCAATCTTAGGTGTTCAGCATGCTCCTCCTCCGTTTTAGAATACACCAGAATATCGTCAATGAACACAACAACAAATTTATCCAAGTACTGCTTGAATATTCTGTTCATCATGTCCATAAATGCGGCTGGCGCATTCGTCAGTCCAAACGACATCACCAGAAACTCATAATGCCCATATCGAGTTCTGAATGCCGTCTTGGGTACATCCTCCTTCCTGACTTTCAACTGATGATAACCAGTCCTCAAGTCAATCTTTGAAAAGTACTTCGCCCCTTTCAATTGATCGAAAAGATCGTCAATTCGTGGCAACGGGTACTTGTTCTTAATTGTCACCTTATTCAGCTCTCTGTAATCCATACATAATCTCATCGATCCATCCTTCTTCTTTACAAACAGCACCGGTGCTCCCCATGGAGAAACACTTGGCTGGATGTACTTATTATCCAACAACTCCTGTAATTGCACCATCAACTCTTTCATTTCTACCGGAGCCATTCTATATGGTGCCTTTGATATCGGCGCTGTCCCCGGTACTAAATCAATCGCAAATTCTATTTCTCTGTCCGGCGGTAAGCCTGGCAATACATCTGGAAAAACATCCATAAACTCCCTAACTACTGGTATTTGCTCCATCTCGGGACTCACCACTTGTGTATCAACCACATGAGCCAAATACCCTACACAACCTTTCTTTAATAATTTCTTGGCTTGCATCATCGTCAGACAAGATGACTGTCTTGACGATTTGCTGCCATAAAATACGACCTTAGACTTATTTGGTGTCTTAAGGTGTATGCACTTCTTTTGACAATCAATTAAAGCTCCATGGTTAAACAACCAATCCATTCCAAGTATAACGTCAAACTCCCCCAAGCGTATTGGAATTAAATCTACACTCAACTTCTGACCCCTGATTTCAGCACAACAGTCTCTATGTACATACTCTACAGGAATCACTTCTTTATTTGCAACTTCTATGTTCATTGGGTTCTCTAGTTTTTGTCTAGGCAATTCTAACCGCTTAGCGAATTCATCAGACACAAATGAACAGGTAGCTCCCGAATCAAATAATACATAAGCATTTATATCATTGATCGGAATAATACCTGACACCACGTCTTTTGATTCGACGGCGTCCTGCACCGTCATGTTGAAAGTCCGTGCCGTTGGTTTGTTCTGTGGCACCGGCCCTCCAATGGTCAGTTTGGCGTTGTTGTTGTTGTTGCTGTTGCTTCCCCTATAGCCCGAACTCCCTCCGGTGTTCTTCTTCTTCGGACAATCTTTAAATTGATGGTCCATGGCCCCGCAGGCGAAACAACCTCCTTTCCTTTTTGGTGTGGGACAATTAGGAGCGATGTGCCCCTCTTGCCCACAGTTGTAACAAACATTCCTTCCCTTCATGCACTCCCCTGAGTGATTCTTCCCGCATTGACTGCATTTGCTTGCTTTCTTTGACTCACTGCCCTGGGGTGTCCCCGAACTGCTGTTGTTATTCCACTTGCGTTTGTTCGAGTTGCTACCCCCGCTGCTACCCTCTCTGTTTCCCCCATCGCTTCTCTTCTTGTTCCGTTCTTGATTGTGCTTATTCAAAGCTTCATTTCCACCCTCAGCTATGATAGCTTTCTCCAACAGTGTTGCAAAATTTGTGATCTGGAGAACAGCTACCCGACTGTAAACCCATGGTTTCAGCCCCTGTTCGAATCGTCTGGCGCGTCTTGCCTCCGTGTCCACCTGATGTGTAGCAAATCTTGCCAATTCATTGAACTTGGCGGCATATTCGGATACCGACATGTTACCCTGCTTAAGCTCTAGGAATTTAATTTCCATCCTAGCCTTTGTACTCTCTGGAAAGTAGTTTTCCAAGAATACCTCTTTGAATCGCGCCCATGCGATCGTTCCCTCCCCTGCTCTACTCTTATTGGCCTTCCACCAGTGGTTGGCCTCTCCTTTCATCATGAAGGTAGCAAATGAGGTCATTTGCTCCTCCCTAACTCGTGCAACCTCGAAGACTTTTTCCATCTCCTCTATCCAGGTTTGTGCTTCTATAGGATCTGTGGTCCCTTTGAACTCGGGTGGTCCTATCAGTTTGAAGTCTTTAAAGGTTGCTAGTGGAGCGGCAGGGTTTGTTGCTCCAGTAGCCTCTGCGTTGCGTCCGCGAAATGCTCCCATTAGCATTTCTACGAACTCTTGGACAGGGTTGGGTGGTACCCCTCCGGCATTGACTGACTCTTCGACTGGTGGTGGGGGTAGTCGTTGATTTCTTCTCTGTGGCGGCATTTTCTGTATAAAGAAAATTTAATTAATTAAAGTTGTTTCAATCTTTTTACTTTCGTTTTGTAGCTTAAGTATTTTAAACTAAAGCACAAATAATCATCTTGACACATATAAACATAAACGAAAATGCATTTATATTCATATGCTAAAACACAGTGCGTAGCACTTTTACATCATATGCATACTGCTATAAATGCTGCTAACCCCGATAGTTAAAACAAAAGACGGGATCTAACATATCCCACAACTTCATAGAGTTGGGATTTACAACATACTAACCCTCTATCAAAACAAAAGTTGGGTTTCTACTGCATCTATGTACATACATCATAAATAAAGAAAATACAACTAACGGCGCATCCCTCGACGAACCGCATCGTCGTACTCCTCATCTCCAATAGCCCTGACCACACCCCTACTGATGGTGTGCAAGGTCTGGCCTTCCTCGGCAGGGTAATAGTGCACCCTACTCTGGATCCTACCAACTGATGAGCGATAGACGTAACTAAGTCTATCTATCCTCACCTTTTTCTCCCTAACCTCCTCCTCCAGCTCCATCATCTGCCCGTGAGCTGCATCACGCTGAAACTCCATATCTAACCTTGCCTCAACGGCCTGCTGCATCTGGCCCCTCATGGCCTCCCTCTCTGCCTGTGTCTGCTGAATCTTCAGCTCAGCGGCTACTAACTTGGCCTCCATTTCGGCCATCCTCGCCTTCAGCTCTATGTTCTCGCCAGAGAACATATAAGCTGTATCTCTATACTGCTGCTCTGTCTGCTGGTGGATCTGGTTCTGCTCCTCCAGGTGCTGAACCCTCTCCTCTAGCTCCTCGTTAGCCGTAGTGAGAGTATCGATGATGTCACTGGCGACAGTGCCCATGCCATCAACATACTCAGCTGGCTCCTCATCCTCATCATCATCAGAATCAGCCTCCTCCTCACTGTACTGCCCCATAACTCCGCCCCAGACAGCGTCCTCTCTATCTCCCTCCTCGGGATCTGACTCTGGCTCCTCGATCGGTGCAGCCACCCGTGGCTGTGCGGTATCCATAGGGATATCCGTATAAATCACCTCCTCTACAGCAGTGCTCGACTGGCCTATCTCCGTCATCCTACAATAACATAAATAACACATGTTAGTACAGCAATAAAATATATTCATTGATGAAATGAAATGATATTTTATTATGTACATCTCGGCTCGATGGATTTTCTCAATCCACCTCCAAAAATACACAACATGATGAATCTCCCCGATTCAACTCCTAACGCACTCGATGAGAGTTTAATACTAAGGTTATAACCTAGGTTTCGCAAATCCTAGCGTTTCTAACCTACAGCTCTGATACCAACCTGTGACGACCCCAAATCCGGGTTCTTTAACCTCGGGTTTGGTTCTCACTGTACAATACGTAACAACAATGAAATACATATATTGTATTCAAACTACGCGGAATAATACAAAAGGTTCCTTATATAAAGGCTACACTTCCCAAGGTCTATTAACCTTAAATTGTAACATTACATATCTTAAGGGAAATACAAAAGATTTACAACAGTAATTACATAACAGCAATTTAAATTAGCATGCAATTACTAAAACTAAGCATTCGCTTTCCCCTTGCCTTTGTTCGATTTAGAGCTTTCGGGATTGGCTGAAATATAGTCATGATATAGCAAGAATGAGCAACTAAATGGCTCAGCAAGTCTATAAACAACAATCATACGATATATCATGATGAAGGGAAATAACTTCAAGGTTTCAACAATAGCAATTGTGAAAGATAACAAGAATCAATGTTCAATAAAAGAAGGAATTGACTCTTTACTGCTGAGTGGTCTTTAATGACCATGAACTGCTACTAAGGTAGAACAGACATACAATGTCTGACTCCTTGTTAAAATAACGGGACACTTGAGGGGATCAGTCCTCTCATGTCCTATGTATATGCATCACATTTAGTTTTCTTGCGCACTGTCGGGTCTCCGACAAATAAAAATCCCCTTTAACTAGGGTTGTTCTATCTCAGTCTTACTGTAAGAATCCGCACCAGCCAATGGTTTGGATAAGCTTTTATAATATTCAATTAAATGAATTTAACATGCATTTGTCTAGCCGAAACAATTAGCTTAGACGTTCTTAAACAGTTTGCAAAAGCACTATGTGCGAATACAATAATCAATAATGATGTGAAGTAATTTTTGATAATTAATTCACTCAAAGGTCTGTCAAGTAACTACGGGTGTAGAATACTTGCTAAACAATAATTGAAATGTAAATACGGTTGAAGAATATCTGCAACAATAAATACAAGTTTAAGGGTAGAAAACTTGCCTGTCTGCACAGCTACAATAAATGTCTAGCTTTAACTACTTGCTTTGAAAGACCTAACATTAATAAAGTCGGTCTAATAATTAGCACGGCGTATTTGCATAACTATACGCTTGATAATGAACTTATTTACCACACATAAGTACTAACACATAATTTACATTAGTCAAAACAATATTATTAACCTTATAAACCCTTAATCATATTAGGTTAATAATTTAATAAGTTAGAAAATATTTTTCTTAGGTGTTGGACACTTATTAAACCTTTAAACAACTTATTATAATTGTTTAATTAAATTTAATTTATTTTATTAACTCAATCTCTTTTTAATTACTATTTAATATTGATTAAATAGAAATTAATTAATTAACTCTAGTTATTATATAAAATAATTAATAACTAATTGTACTTACTTATTATTTAATTATAATTAAATAATAAATAATTATTAACTTAGTTTTAACCTTCTTTAATTTAATGTTAATCAACCAATAATTAACCAAGTAATTAACCTTACTTATTATTTAATTAAGAAAATTAAATAATAGTTTACTAATCTTAATCCTCTTTAATTATTATTTAATGTCAATTAAATAATAATTAATTATTTAATTAATTTTAATTATTATTTAAGGTTAAATAATAATCAAATCATTCTTATTTATTATTTAAATTAAATAATAAATTATTACTCTAATAACTTAATTTCCATTAATCGTTATTTAATGCTAATTAAATAATAATTAATTACCTAATTATCCTTATTTATTATTTAATAATATTTAAATAATAAATAATAAATTTATAAATTTTATCTCTCTTTAAGTATTATTTAATAGGCATTAAATAATAAATGCTAATTTATCATCTTTATTTATTATTAACATTTAAAATAATAAATAAATAATAAATTTATTAATCTTAACCATGGTTTAGCTAACTAGATTAATATTTAAAATATTTAAACATTAAACTTAATGAAAAATATCCTCCCCAATATTATTTTTGTATTATAATTATTTTTGTTAAAATTTTAAATTAGTTTTTAAATATTTAAATTATTTAAATTTAACCCGAATGGCATTTCCGTAAATAAGTCGAAATCTGAACCGAGGGCAGAATGGTAATTCTGCCAAGAAAAACACGGAGGGGCATTCTGGTAATTTCACCGGAATTTTCCTACCGCGCATGGCGCGGGTTACAGATTTAACGGGCCAAAAACGACGCCGTTTTTGGAATGCCGGATACGGCTTCCGCGCGTACGCGCGGAGTAACTTTTTACGGACACCAAACGACGTCGTTTGGCTCCGTGTTTTCGGTGAACAGTGGCTGCGCGCGCATTGCGCGGAAACCCTTAATTTTTTTCTTCTTCGCAGAATGTGAACAGTGTTCCGGCACACACATTTTAATTAAAAATATACCATCAAGTAAGCTTTAACTCTTCAATAAAAATCCAAAAAAATTACCAATCACCTTATTTTAATTTATAACATGAAAAAATAATTTTTCATGATTTAATATCATTATTTTTTTATAAAAATTTCTACATCACATAAACTACCATAAATCATAACTTTTTGTGTATAACTCCATTTTGAGTGATTCAAACTTTGTTTTTCTCATGATTTAATGTTCTATAATATTAGAACATCAAACCTAAGTTTTATAAAAATATTTTTGGCAATAAATTTCAAGACTTGATTATACACTACTAAACACCTATTTTAGCACACAAATGATACCAAAATACAAACCAAACCTATTAAACTTAAGCATGGCATAAATATTACAACTACACATTAATAACTATATTAACATGTTTATACTAACATGATGATTTATTTAATTTAAAAATAAACTACATTTAAAATAATCATTACCTTGTTTTAATGGCTATCTTTCTTTTTCTTCCAAAATAAGTTGTGAAGGAAGATGGCATGAATCAAGACTCCTTCTCTTCTCTTAGTATTTTGCTCTCAAATTTTCTAACCCTCTCAAATGCTCACACTTTGCTCTCTAGGAAATTCTCTAGCAATTAACTAACCAACCTAAAACAAGTGTGGGGGGTTTCTTTTATAGCCATCTACTAACACACCATTAACTCACTAATTCATCTATGTTGGTCAAATTAAAGGCTAATCAAGCTTACTATTTGATGGATTGACATGGTGATTGACTAGTTGATTGACTAGAGTTGTTGGCCAACTTTGATCTAGTGTAAAAGAGAAGCAATCTAGCAAATCAAGCAACATCAAGTGGGACCAAAAAAAAATCAGCAAAATGGTATTTTCCATGCCATTTTTCCTTTATTTTTCTAGCTTTTAATGTGTATTTATGCATATACAAATATATCTATACATGAGTTCAATTGTTGACCAATTTTGACTTCCTATTGGGCTCCATGTTGGACTTAGGAAATTAATATATTGGGCTCATCCATTGAATTGGTTTGGGCTCAATTTAATTAACACTTTGGGCTAGCATTTAAATAACTATGCTAACTTTAATTAAAATAAGCATTGGGCTTGTTTAATTAATTATATGGGCTAGTAATTAAATTAATTACATGGGCTACTAGGTTAATATCTTGGACCTAGTTTAACAACTCATTTGGATTAAAAATATAATCCAATTAGATTTGCTTTAATTAATTATACCCTTGCTTTAATTCTTTAATTAAATATATGCACGAACAAGTACATCTATTTTATTATCTAATGCACATTTTATTAGTACAAAAATTTTAAATTCATTGCTAATTATATATTAATTATAATTACAATGTATAATGAAATTCGTGGTCATTACAAAAATATAATATAGAATTTCATTATGCCTTTACTGTGATCGCTTAATGCTTATTTATATTTTTCAACGGTTACCTACTACCAAAATGGAAGTCTCATTAATTTTATCTTTTCACTTTCCACGCATGCTAAACTTTCTCATAAAAATTGAAAATAAGTTTTCAAATATATTGTTAAGAAACATCATACAATAAAAATTATGTTCCCAAGGGTGAATCATAAAATGTGTTAGAAAAAGAAGGAAAAGGTCTAATATATTCTTATTTTAGGGAGAGAGCTCTTTGAGATCATTATACTTAAACTTCATATAAATTTATATCTCATAATAATTTTATATTCTAAAACTTTTTTCGCGTTTAATTCTAAAATTTTCGGCCTTTTGCAAAATAATAGACTCGAATTTATGACTTTATACAATACAAATAAAATTTATACCACTAAATTATTATCTTTGGTCAGACGAAAAAATAGCTCATTAGCAGCTAACCCTCGTATTTATTTATTTATTGTTTTATAATTATAATAATTAACTCCAAGAGATGTAATTATTTATTTACTTTAGCCATCACTTGTCTTCATTATAGCAAACGGGCCACCCATGTCTTTTGTTGGAAGTGAAAATCCTCATACCCTTTCGCCGACAACCCACCCACTAAGAAAAGAAGTGAAAGAAAGAACCCATAAGGGCCAGCTAGTTTGCTTGAATCCCAAATCTAGATAGAAGTCTGCATCATTATTAGAAACATTTAAATGATGAATAAGACATGTCGACTTTAACGTGAGTTGTCAAATAAATTAATTATTCATATATTAATATTAATTATTATTCAGTTATTAGCATACGTTTACATTGTTTAAATTTTTTAAATGTATATTTATAAGTTAAATAAATTACTTTTAAATTAAATTATTTCTAGACAAATAAGTATGTTTGACTTTTAAACGCTTCAAACACCGTAGAACCAAACATGTACTATATCATATGAGAATACATAACAAAAGGCAATATGTCTTTGGAAGTACTTAAATTTTCCTAATTAATCTATTTGGAAGTACGTAAATTACAAATTATGAGTTTGTTTAGTTATTAGTATTTACATCATTAGCAATAGTAATGTTTACATCTTTTGGACTTCTAAAAATATGCTTGGAAGTTAAATAAATTACGTTTAAATTAAACTGATTTTAGACAAACAAATCGTTTGACTTTTAATATGCTTCAAAAACCGTGAAACCAAACACATATTATACCATAGTTAATCTATCCTAGAATAAAAGTTCTGATTGATTTTTTGAGCATATTAAGAGAAATAATAAAATGACAAAATTGTCTATATTTAAATTTTCATATAATTGTATAATTTTTTGCACATGACTAGTGATACTCTATAAATATACATATATAATATAAATATGACAATTAATACTAAGAATATTATAGACAAATTATTGTAAAAAAATATATTTTTAAAAATAAATAGACATTTAACTTGATACTATCTAAAATAGTAATAATAAGCCTAAGACAGAGAAAGTATAAAAATATGTAACGAAAATCGACATATTTTTGGAAGTACTTAAATTTTCCCAATTAATATATTTGGAAGTACAAACTTGCTTGTTTAGAATTTAGACAATAGTTTTCCTATGTCCCCAATATAATAGAAAATTGACGAAAAATGTTCTACTTCATACTCTTTCAGAGATATTTTTTAATATTATAAGGCCCCGATTTTTATAAAATACAATTAATTTTTTTTATATATTTTCTTCTGAAACAGTAAGTGAATAAATTGACAAAAGTTAAAATTAAAAAATTATTTTGTATAAATTTTATCTTATCAGAGAATATTCGTTTTGTCGGGGAATATCGTTCTGTCGGGAAATATTCGATTCGTACGACGATGCCAAAATAACTAAATATTAGTGGACCCTTACAACGAAATATTATCGAATATAGAAAACGATGTAAGTAACCTTTTTTATACGGTCTACTGCTTTAGGCTTGAGTGATTTACCTTATAGTATTCTATCTAACTAGTTTTGTTATAAAATGATCCTGTAACTAATACTTTTCTTTAGTATAATATGTAATTGTTTTGACGCATGCTTTTAAATTTTCTGCTAATATAATAAATTTATTTTCATGAACATTTATATTCCCATGAACGACATGGCACGTGGGCAAACATTGGTGGTTGATTTTGGTCAACATGGTCGAGGAGGTTATTTATGCTTTATCTTTCCTTGATTCATTCCTTCCTGTATCAAGGTTCTTTGACTAAAAGCAAATTAATTATTTTTAAAATTATTAATCAAAAATGTTTATATATAATTTTTAAATCATGAAATTTGATATTAGTAGTAAATTTGTCACACTTTATTATGATTATAATTTCTAGACATATATTTTGAATATTTTTAAGATTTATTAATTTTAAAATTGGTCAATTTGACCATAAAAGTCAAATTAAGACATTTATTATAAGACGGAGAGAGTATTATTTAATGGTAAGAATAAAATAATACTATATAATTAAAATTTATAAAAATTTCAAATAAAATTAGTTTTTGTGAAAACGAGGGAACTAAACATCGGGTAAAACTATAATTTGCAAATAAAACATTTTTTTTATAGAACAGTGGGAGTATTAACATTTTGTTATAGTTTATAGAACAGTGAGAGTGTATTACCATTAAAATTTTAATTTCTCTAACATTATTTTGATAAAAAATTAAACAAGTGAAACCAGTATAAATTTTGCAAATTAAAATTTTCAGATTTAAAATGAAACTCTTTATTTGGAATGGAGGGAGTATATTTTTTTCGTACCAGACGCCATATACTAATTTTTGAAGGGATATTGCTATGATTCTCCCAAGATAGTAATTTCATTTAAATCCTTTAGGTTACACATTTTAGTTAAATAACTGCTCTATTCTCTTAAAAATATAATGTCAAATTTGATTTTTTAAAATTAATATGAGATATTTTTAAACTTTAATTTTATGTGATTCATATAATTTTTTATTTAGGATATATTTTGTATTTAGAAATATTTTTTACGTATGCTATTTTTATTTACAAAAAACATATTTGAGATTGGACTATTTGTATTAATTTAACATTATTTTAGACTATTTTATCCAATAATGAGAGATTAATAGTTCTTTAAATAGTCCTATAGACTATTTTTTTTAATCATTCATAAGGCTATTTATGTGAAATTATATAATTTTATGAAAAAATTGATATTAATAGCCCCCTTAATTTTAAACTATTAAATAATTTTATGAGACTAATAGTCCAATATCAAATGATTAATAATCTCTCATTAAATGATTAAATAGTGCAAAGTTGTATTAAATTAAGGTAAATAGTCCAATCATAAACATATTTTTTTTTACAAACAAACATAGTCGTAGTGAAAATTTTCATATTTGTATTGTCCAAAATTAAATAATTTCATATCAATTTTAGAATTAAAAATATTGCATCTCCAAATACTAAAAAAAGTAAATATTTATCTTACACGAGCTTAGGAACTGAAGAGTAATGCATGGTGTGACGCCCACAAATTGGGCCTACACCACTCAATCTGGGTCGTTAAAAATATAAATAACAACTATTATAATATAATACAACGTACAATAATACAATACTCAATAATACACAACTAATTCTTTATTATTATTGTCACACTATTTTAAAAAATATGTGAAAACTACTACAACTATCACTCGGAGCTTCACTCCATTCACCCAACTAGACCCGACTACTCTCTCATCTCCTGTTAAAGAACAATGAAATAAAAAGGGTGAGCTCAAATAGCCTAGTAAAGAATATCATGACTAAGATAACAATGAAAAAATTATCATTAGCCTTCAACAGTTAAGTTCTTGATAGAATATAATAGATCACAAGTTTTAGATCAATAATAGCAACAGAATAAGCAATCCATCATGTAAACCATGTCTACTAGTTTCTTTTTTTTTTAGAAAAATCATCATCAATTTTTATCATCGAAACACTATTGGTTATGATTATGCCAAACAATGGTTCTTCTTTGGCCCAGGACAAATAGAACTTTTATCACGTATCCTAAAAAGACACTTAACAACTATATCATCTTTGCCCCATGCTAAAGACATTCACCAACCATATCATCTGTGCCCCATGCCATAGATATTCATTAATTATATTGTCTTTGCACCCAGGCCAAATATATTTATAACAACTTGATTCTTAATGATTAAAACAAATAGCAGTGATATAAATGATGAACAGAAGAAAGAGAATAATATGATAAATTATAGACATGAGATGTTTACAAATTTTACTTTGTTCAGAGTCAAATAATATCCAAATTGTTAACACGATATGGAGTTAAATTCAAGAATGATATTCAAGATTCATAGTTCAAAAATAACGGTTAAAATTCAATAGAAATATTCATGTAAATAGAAAGGCTCAAGTAAAATGATATTTAGATGAAACGTAAACTATTAATTATTTCAGAAATTTTATCGAACAATACTTACCATAGTAAGTTTTAAGAGTACGAAAGAATCTTTCCTTATCACCTGAAAAGAGATTACTTTAAATGTAGTGGATCAACCTATATATTTATAATATAATTAGTAACTATCATATATAAATCTCATGGTGTATAATAACTCGTATATTATGAAATTATCAAAAGTGTTTATATAATATAAATTTGTGTAGTGTATAGAATTAAAATATAATAACTCCAAAATAGTTGTTGAAATAATATTTCAAAATAAAATCTTTCAAATGAAGTTTTTCAAAATAAATCTTCTAAATGAAGAGTCTTATAAAAGAAGATTTGTGAATACCGTGTGAAGTGGATAATTGTGTAAATATTACTCTTTAAAGAAAAGACTTACTTAAAAAATTCTTACACTCTTTTTGGTTTTACCAAAACTTTAGAGTAACCTTACTACACTCAAAATATACTCGCAATATATGAGTAAGAGAAAAAAAGGTGTATGTGTAGTTGCTCAACCGAACAACTTATTTATAGGAAAGCAAAGGCACACAAAGTTTGACAAATTTGGTAGGAGGCGCACACTCAGTTTGACAAAAAGAAATTGTGTGTGCGCGGTGGATAGCCAAATTTGAAATTGGAGAGCATGATTGGTCGGCGCAAAAAAATTCATTCACGTAACTTTCTGAATAATTTTTCATCAAAAAATAAAACTTATATTATAATATTTCATAATAAAACAAATAGCTTTATATATTATATTCTAATAAAATAAATAACTTTATATATTATATTATAATAAAATAAATAACTTTAAATATTATTTATCTTCTGCATAATTGACTTAATGTGTTAATATCATAGATTTTAGTGTTCTTCATATAATGAATCTATCTTAATACCTAAAATACCAAGTAACATTGGAATATAATAATTAAAGTAATAACACAACAGTGATAACAATAATTTAAAAATAATGTAAGAACACGTTATTAGTTTAATACAGTGTATGAGTTATTTTAATAATTATTGGATTAATAATATAAACTACAGTGCAATAACAATTATTGATTCAATAGTGTAAAATGCTGTACATTTACTACTGTGAAAATTATTAATTCAATCACGTGAAATACTGTGTAATACTACGTGCTACCGTGTGCTATTGTGTAATACTATATGTTACTATGGAATACCATGTGTTACTGTTATTTTATCATCGGGTAATTTTAATAGTTAAAAGTGATAGTACCGTTGACTATTTTTATTTAAAAAGATTACTATTGTCGTTTTCTATATCTGACAATATTTTGTTGTGGGGTCCACCAATGATTGGTTGTTTCGGCGCCTTCGTATGAATCGAATATTCTCCGACAAATCGAATATTCCCCAACAATTCGAATATTCTCTGACAATTCAAATATTCCCTGATAATTTATATTTTGCACATAACATACTTATCTTTAACCTTTATCAAAATAATACCTTATTATTCAGAACAATAATTATAAAGAAAAATTAAATTTTATTCAATAAAAGTTGAGGTCTTACAACATAGTTATTATTTGTATTTTTGGCGACCCAGATTGGGTGGTGTAGGTCTGATTTGGGGGCGTCACAGTTGGTATCAGAGTTTAGGAATAAGGTCTTTAATGGAGATCTGAGGCTAGAACTAGGAGGGGAGAGACGAATAGAATTAGTCATTAGTGTGTCCTATATAAATTAAATTTTGTTATCTAATCAGTCGGTTTGGATGTAGGGACAAGAAGTGACGAGTCAATTTGTTTAACTAACCTTTATTTCGTGACCACAGTTAAAAATGACATCTGAAAATCAGGGAATGAACTATCTAATGCTCGAGGCAAATGTGGCCGAGAATCAGGAAACTACGAATAATCCTCTTACAAACTCAGAAAATAATGCTCTTGATAACATGATGAATGATGGTTTCTTTAGGAACTTCATGTAGAACCAAGCAAGAGGAATTCCTGTTTTCAATAATGGTAGAAATGTTGGCAATGCACGGATGGTTACTGCCAAAAAATTCAAGGAGTTGAGACCACCTGAGTTTCAAGGAAAGCCCAATCCACTCAAGGTAGAGGCGTGGATCAAATAAATAAGAAAGATATTTGATGTCTTACGTTGGACCGACGATCAGAAGGTTTCATTCGCCACCATCATGTTATGAGGAGAGGCGGACCACTGGTGAGAATCGGTAAACGTACCCATCACTTGTCACTCGAGATGTCCTGGACAGAGTTTTAGAAATGTTTTAACGAGAAGAAATTTCCAAAAAGTATCCGCCACATGAAGGAGGTGAAGTTTATCAAGCTGGAGCAAGGAAACATGATTGTCTCACAGTACGAGGCCAAGTTTGCCTAGTTATCCCAATTTGGGCTTTTTTAGTGGACAACGAAGAATGAATGACTAGTATGTTCTTGCGAGGTTTGAGACCCAAAATTCACTAATATTTCATCTCTCATAAACTTTGTTTATATTTAGATGTTGTGGATATGACTCAAAGGGTGGAGCAAGAAAATAAAATATAGCAACCAAGAGTCAATAACCAGCAGAGAGAGAGAGAGAGAGAAATAATGATAACAATCACCAGAACGAGAACCATAGAGGAGACAATCACCATTTTAGAAATGGTGACCGCTTCGATAGTAATCCCGGTTCAAATAACAAAAGAGGGGAATCAGTGGGAACAACTTCAAGAGAAAAATATCCCACAATGATTATAGAAATGCATTAACACCGACACCAGTTTTAAGGGGAGGAGATCGACCACTAGTAAGCTGCTACAAGTGTGGTCAGGAAGGTCACATCAGCCCTAATTATACTCAGCAGTTCAAGGTGTGCTACAATTATAGGAAGGAAGGTTATATTTCTCAATTTTGTCTTGTTACAAAATCAAGTCCATTTGAAATGATGGCTCCAAAAGATAGCACAAAAAAAGAAAAATCTGTAGTTCAGGGAAGAACTTTTGTTATAACATCCTAAAGGGCATGAAACCCGAACGAGGTGATAACCGGTAAGCTACTCATAAATTCTTGTGAAATCTAGTCCTGATAGATACTGACTCTACCCATTCTTTTATCTCACCTACATGTGCTAAATGATTAAACTTGACTTCTGAAAATTTAGACTTTAACTTATCAGTTGAAATCCCATTGGGAGAAATAACCATTATATCTACTGTATATAAATCTTGCTTAGTTCAAATTAACAACCTCACATTACCTGTTAACCTTATTTATTTGAAACTACATAAATTTGATGTGATTTTAAGAATTGATTAGTTGACTAACCATCATGCTAAAATTGATTATTTTCAAAAAACTATTAGTTTTTATATTCCTAATCAATCTGTTATGCAAATTCAAACAATTAAACCATTGAAATCTATAATTGTCATTTTTAGCCATAAACCCACTCGTTTATTGAAAAACGGATGTAAAGCATTTTTATCTCATGTTATTGATTTAAACAAAAATACGACAGACTTGAATGATATTCCTATTTAATGAATTTCTTGAGGAACTTCCTAGCTTACCCCCGAACCATGAAATTGAATTATGTATTGATCTTGAACCCAGTACAAAGCCTATTTTCAAAACCCTATACTGAATAACTTCCATTGAACTTCAAGAGTTAAAAATCCAACTATAAAAATTGTTGGATACTAATTTTATACGTCCGAGTGCGTCGTTTTGGGGTGTTCCCGTTCTTTTTGTCAAGAAGAAGGACGAGAGTATAAGACTGCGCATTGACTACGGAGAGCTAAATCACGTCACTTGATGAGTAAGTATTATACCTGCGAATTAGTATTTCTGACTTAATAATTTGTGAGTTTTGGGGAGTTATTTATGTTGCTTTAAGTGGTTTTTATGGTTCTTGATGATTTTTTCTTACTTTGCATTTTGGACTTAAAGGGCAAAATAGTAATTTCCAGCTTGCACTACCGTTACAACGGTGCCTACCAGTTGGGATTTGCTTATATAATAAGAGTTGTTACATGACCTAAAAGGAATATATTATTCTCCAGAGCAGCGTTTAAAGTATCTTTGATTGGTTTTGAGCTTAAGAACAATGATATTCTTCTAGCTTGGATTGCTTCATAGTGAAGGGAGTTTATTTGCTTGAAACTTATTTCATAAGAAGTTTCAGCTATATACTTTTTCTTTATATTGTGTAATTTAAGAATGATGAACATTTTGCTAATGTTTTTTATTCATTTAGTTATGAACTAACTTCCTTTTTAAGATCTTAATGGAGCTCAATACTTAGTTTTAATTGAATATCTCACATTTTAATATGTGTGGATTAAAAATGAATGATTATCATGTTTTGTGCTTCATGTATAGATTACTTATCTTGCAAGTATTATGGTGTTGCTTATGATATTGAAAAATGGATTAAATAGCTTTACCTAAAACATGATAACACTTATAGGATTCTTTATCTTCAGATAAAGTTCCTAACTTGTATATTAGATAGAAATATATCGTGGTATCTTGTGTAGCTTTGTTGAGAATATGCTTATATTGTAGTCTTGTTTAATTAATATCACATAGGAATATAGTGATCTAGTTAGTAGAGTGTAAATCATTTAACTATCGAAAGAGGTTTATGATTATTTTTATTCTCGGTCTATCATTCGTTTGATCTGTTAATTAAAAGAAGGGGTGTGAGGTTTTAACGAGGTATTGGGTTAAGTTGTGGTCTTAGCTTGTCTAAAACTGATATTAGTTGTCGTGTTTTTATTTATTTTATAAATCTGTGTTAATCAAAATCAACAACTTTAATCATTGTTTAAATAAGATTAGATTGTTATAAGTTTAATATCTGAAAATTGTTAGTATTAACTCTTTGTGGGATCGACATTAAAAATACTTTATACTACTTGAGAGCCGCGTATACTTGCGCGCTAATATTAATAATGAGAACGACTATCAAGTTTTTAGCATCGTTGTTGGGGATTTATTTATCTAATCTCTTTGCAATATTAAACTCATTTGAGATAATCTTAATTTAAACGGTTACGTCTTTTTTTGGTACTCTTAGTTTTGTATGCAACCTTTTTAAAATTTGAATCTCGTAACCGAAAAGAAATGAGGGGTCAAGTTATATAAAATCAAGATACAATGTTAGAAGAAGATTATAAAATATTGTGGGACTATGCTATGCCGCAAGTCACAGATATCCATTCCAGCATCATTAGGTCAGCTATTATAGCTAACAACTTTGAGATCAAGCCGAACACTATCCAAATGATTCAGAATCATGTGCAATTCGGTGGGATGCCAAATGATGACCCGACCGATCATTTGATAAACTTTATGGAAATATGTGACACTTTCAGATATCAAGGAGTTTTCGAAGACGCTCTTAGACTTCGACTGTTTTCTTTTACTTTGCGTGATATAGCGAAGAGTTGGTTACATTCTCTACCAGCGGGCTCCATTAGCACCTGGGCTGATGTAGTTTAGAAATTCTTAGCAAAGTTCTTTTCGCCAACTAAAACAGCAAGAATGAGAAATCATCTGAATTTCCTGTGGAGCAATAATAACAATCAAGGTCAATCCTTAGCTCCAAAGCAACCATATCCTCCAGGCTTTCAAAATTATCAACAACCACAACAACAAAAGGTCCTCCTCCTCTGGAGAAAAAGTTTAACTTGGAAGAACTGCTTTCCCTGTATATTTCATAAAATAAGACGAGAATAAATAGCCAAGATGCTATTATTCGGAATCTCGAAAACTAAGTAGGATAGCTTACAAGTGCTATCAACAATCGTCTGCAAGGAACCTTATCAAGTGACACTGAAGTCAATCTAAAAAGGGAAGGTAAGGAGCAGTGCAAGACAGTTACACTGCGTAGTGGTAGAACATTACTGAATACTACTGGAGAAACCACTACAATGTCACCAAACCCAATTGCAGAGGAAGTTATTGTTGAGGAAGAAAATGCAGCAAGTGGAGAGAAGAAAAATGTGGTGGAAGATGTCTAAGTGCCAGTCCCGATAGTCAACAAGACTATTCCAAGAATACAACCCATGCCATTTCCTCAAATGAAATAAAAACAAAAACTGGATAAACAGTTTTTTAAGTTCTTCGAGGTTTTGAAAAAGTTTCACATAAACATTTTATTTGCTGAAGCTTTGGAACAGATGCCGAGCTATATGAAATTTATGAAAGACATTCTGTCAAAAAAAGGAAGCTCGGTGATTATGAGATGGTTACGCTTATAGAAGAGTGCAGTGCAATCCTTTAGAAAAAGCTTCCTCCAAAGCTTAAGGACCCTAGGAGTTTCACCATTACTTGCTCCATTGGAAGTGAATTTAATGGAAAAGAGTTATGCAATTTGGGAGCAAGCATCAATCTGATGCCCTTGTTTATCTACAAGAAGCTTGGGTTGAATGAGGCAAAGCCCACCAGTGTTACTCTACAGCTGGTAGACAGGTCCCTTACATACCCAAAGGGAGTGGTAGAAGATGTGTTAGTAAAAGTTGACAAGTTCATTTTCCCCGCTGATTTTATAGTCCTCGATTTTGAAGAGGATCGGGAAATGCCTATTATCTTAGGACATCCATTTTTAGCCATCGAGAGAACTATCATAGATGTTTAGAAATGAGAGCTTACCACGAGGGTTCAAGATCAGGAGATAAAGTTTAACGTCTTCAAGTCTATAAAGTTTTCGAGTGACTCTGAGGATTGTTATTATAGGCGCCCCCGAAATCCCATCATTTGCTAATGGCGATCTTGTGCGTTAAAATATAACCTTTATCCTTAATACCATATCATTCAAACATAATATCATTCATAAATCTATTTATTAAAGCTTACATTCATATACTGTCTCAGAATCATAACCTTCATATTCTTAATCTTAGAACTCAGATCATAATTACATATATCATGACCTAGTCTATTACAATTCAAAATTAGATAATTTACGATTTTACCTTAACTTAAATTGTGAGTACCAATCATTATTCATAATTATCCATACATACACCCGTTTAACCATATCTGTTCCATACATACAAATTTTATTGCATAACATATACATTAATTGTATACCAATACCAGTTTCTTTTATGAAAATTTACATACATAATTTCTCTATGGATTTACAAAACCATACATTCCATTTTTTACGACAAAGTTTAAAATTTAAAACCTAAACGTTAATTAACTTATACTTGTACAAACTTACATTCATCTATTGACTTATTATATTACACATATGAATATAATACATTCCTTCATGCCTTTCTATGCATTTACCATTTTTTACCTTTTAGCTTAACCGGAACCTCCGACATTCTCATACGTTGCCTGAAAATGTCAGTTTATAGAAAGAGTGAGCACAAAGGCTCATTAAGTCTAACAGATAACATCTTTCATGCTTGCAGTTCATATATATGCATCATACATTTCTTACTTTACCATGCTGTGCATTTTAAAAATACAAATGTCACATATTGCATTTATCAATTAAAACATATAGTTGCATGAAGTGCACATTTTAAAATATTTGATGTCACATAGTCTGTCAAATAATTCACATAGAACAATTATTACATTTCAACAAGTTCTGAAAAACTTGCCTGTTACGCATTACTCAACTTAACATTTACGTTCCTCGATCGTCTTTTTTATCCTTCATCGCATCGGGTTGTTAATTCGAGCTCTATCTGTCAACATACAACATATATATCATTATAGGATCATAATACGTCTTATACATTCTTTAAACTTAATCTATAATTACCAGACCACTAGTCTCTAATCATTTCACATTTGATGTATTATACATTACATAGGTTAATAACACATCCTAACTCGTTATCGACTTTTTATCCAAGTATTATCATGCTTTTACTTAGCTTTTGGGTATGTTAAATTATACCATTTCTTGTTTCATTATACCTTAATATCATTTACATTGACTAGTTTTATCAATCTAGGGTTTACATAACATATAATTATCATCCCGCATCAAAACATAGCTTTTCAGACACTTAAATTTTTTCCCCGTGAACAGTAACTTCGCCCTGATGGCGACTGAATTCGTTTGCCGCGAATTCCTCTCAGTCGCACTGCGCCCCGGGTGCAGTGTGCAGAAATCAGTTTCCCTGATTTTTGCAGTCAATTTGCTGATTTTTAACTCATTCATAATACATCTAATTAAGCTCAAATTTGAATCATAGCTAGGTCTTATTACCTAGTATTTTACAAAAATACTACTTGGCCCATTTGGCTTAAAGTTATCGAAGAATTAGCCCGTAAATGGGCATTTCAACTCATTTTTACGCTTGGACTTATTTTTAACTTTTTCGTCAAATTTATGATTTTTGGCCATTTACTTATAACGTTCATTTCGACACTTGATATAGTATCTATACATCATATAAGACATGTCTAGACCTTTAAAATAACTTAGCTTTGCACGAGGCGGGATTTGTCTGTAAAAACCCATTTTTGGTTAAAACGATCAATTTCGATCGTTCGAAACGCATTTTTGTTCTAACCTTCATCCGTTGACTGCCAAATTAACGTATACACGTGTAATAACATAAAACTAAGTCATTTAACTTTATTTTACCATTAAACTTTCAAAATTGCCAAAAATACCCTTAAGTTGGATTTTCATCCACTTTACCAAACTTTTCATAAAATTCACATTTTCAACTCTTAACTTTTACTTTCTATATACTCATTAAAGAGTTAATTTCTCAAATTTGTAGTCTTATATCATACCCATATGAATTGTTCATAATTCATATATCTTTAAAATATGTTTACATGAACATATAACTATCATAACTAATTTTAGAGTTCCAATTCATACTTTTTTTTTGCTTTAAGATCTCTAACATGCTCTAAAACATGAAAAACACACAAGTCCTTCACTTTCAACCTTATAGCTCAAAGTTTCACCAAAATCTTCTAACTCTAGGACATATATTCATCCATAAATCATACTCTTAACCATAAATACATGATTAAACATACATAAATCTAAGTTTTAAGTTTGAAAAACTTTTAAACCTTTATGAATGATCAACTTCTTCACATAGGAAGCTTTGCCATGACGAGGCTTTCCTATTTTCTTCTTGCTCCTTGATCATCCAAGCATCATATCTCACAAATCTTCAAGCTTTTCTTTTTCTTTCATGGCTTCTCTCTTCTCTCTCCTAGATCTCTCAAATTTCAGCAAATGCAAATGAAAAAGAAGCTTGCTTTGCTTAGATTTTATGAGAGTTAACTCAATTTGAGTTAACTTAACTTAATCATGTCTAAATTAACCCAAGGGCATTTTGGTCATTTCACATAATTAATTAAGGGCATTTTTGACATTTCACCTCTTGGGACACAATGGTCATTATTTAATTTATCAAGGGTTATTTTGGTCATTTTAGCTCTTATGACATAAATGTCATTAATCAATTTGTTAAGGGCATTTTGGTCAAAAGCCAATTTGGCTAGATTTTCATTTTCATGGAAATTTCCATTTAAGGAAACCTTTATACTTTCCTTTCATTAATCCATTTCATGCTCATTCAAATTGATTTTTCTTTCAATCGACCGACTAGGTCATTCATTTTTCACTGTGCTACCCTCACGTAGTCTCATTTTATAGCTTAATTAGTCATTTAATCGTAAATCAATTAGATAACTTTTACATAACTATAATTACGTTTTTAATTTCTTACGAACCTTATCGGTTCCACATTTAATACATTTACATTCCCGTCACTTCAAATAGTCAAAATGCTCACTTTTTTCATTAAACCGTTTTCTCGAAAAGTGAACCCTGGCCGAATTATCAAAAATCCATCCTTTTACCATTTAAGCTCCTAATACCCTTTTATGACTTTTACGTCCTTTCGTTCATTTACTCAATACACATGATAGTTTGAATCATACATGCATACTATATTCCTTCTACTCATTTTCGGGAGTATTACATTTTGTAATTATACGTAGTATAAATAGTCAGTTTATTTTAATAAATTAATATGGATTTATTAATCCATTTTAAACATTAAATTTCATAATTCTTATTATTTAATTAATTCTTATTATATAGATTAGGTTAAACTGTTTCATTATATCTGCACATTCTAACGTATCTTGCCTTGTCATTCTCGTAACCTAGCCTCTCAATGCCTATTCATCAAGCTAGTTATTAATTTTCATAACCTAAGCTCAATTTACACTTTTCTTTAATCATTTTCTATTATTTTCAATCATTATTGAAGGAGGATATTCTGCAGGAAGCTCACAGTACAAGGTACTCGTACACCCCAGAAGTACTAAGATGTATCAAGATTTATATCAGCACTACTGGTGGCCGAACATAAAAAAGGAGGTCGCGGAATGTGTGGGGCGATGTTTGACATGTCAGAGGGTTAAAGCAGAGCATTAGAAATTGGGTGGGCTACTGCAACCGTTGGAGATTCCGGAGTGGAAATGGGAGCACATCACGATGGATTTTGTGACCGGGCTTCCTCCAATGCAGAAGGGTTACGATGCAGTATGGGTGATCGTGGATTGTTTGACCAATTCTGCACATTTATTATCGATTAAGATAAGGTACAATCTGGTGCAGTTAGCAAAGATATATATAAAGGAGATTGTGTCCTGACATGGAGTGCTGGTATCTATTGTGTCTGATAGAGATCAATGCTTTACGTCAAATTTCTGGAGAAGCTTGCAGGAAAGATTGGGAACACAGTTAAGGTTGAGTACGACGTATCATCCTCAAACTGATGGCCAAAGTGAACGAACGATTCAAACACTGGAAGACATGCTTAGGGAAGTTGTGATGGATTTGAAAGGTAGTTAGGATGACCATCTACCTTTGGTAGAGTTCGCATACAATAACAGTTACCATGCTAGTATTGGTATGCTACCATATAAAGCACTGTATGAGAGAAAATGTCGCACGCCATTATGTTGGGACGAAGTTGGTGAATGTAGACTGTTAGGACCTGAAATGGTACAACAGACCGTGGATGTTATTAATGTAATAAGAGCTTGTCTGGTAGTAGCTCAGGATCGTCAAAAGAAATATGCCGATCTGCATTGTCGGAAGCGAGACTTTGAAGTCGGTAGCTTTGTATTTTTGAAAGTATCTCCCTGGAAAGAGAAGATAAGGTTTGGCAAGAAAGGAAAATTGAGTCCAAGGTTCGTAGGACCATTTGAAGTTTTAAAGCGAGTGGGTGAAGTGGCGTACTAGGTAGAGCACATTCACAACATGTTTCATGTTTTAGTGTTACGACTGTATAAATTTGACTACAAGCATGTGATATCCTACGAACCAATCCAAGTCGAGAAAGATTTATTGTATGAAGAAATTCCTGTCCAGAAACTAGATAGGAAGGAGCTGACGCTAAGGAATAAGGTTATATATTCGGTCAAGATTTTTTGGAGAAATCACACGGTTGAGGAAGCTACGTGGGAACTGAAAGAAAATATGAGGAGGAATTATCCTAATCTTTTTGAGTAACCTTATGGTTGTAATTCCGGGGACGAAATTCTTATAAGGGGGGAGAATGTAATGACCGCGAATATTACCACACATTTCAAATATATTTGATTAGTATTTATCAATGAAATGAAATGAATTTTTATTTTATTGTGCATTCATGAATAATCATATCTATGTGTATGAGGATTTAATTAAAGGGAAAGTTTGTTTGGTGATCTTATTTAAACTAAATGAACTAACCTAGGAATATTAATGTTGAGAAACGATAAGTTAGAAACCCTAATCGATGACTTAATAGAATGTGGTAGGGTTTATAATTAAACAAATTATTTGATAGATTAAATTAATTTATTAAAGGCAAGTATAATTGGATTAATTAATATAATTAATTCAAGTGTAACATTTAATAATAGTAGTCCATAAATTTATTAAAAGCTAACCTTAAAGTGATAGAATTATTTCATGTTACTAATTAACATTATGTGATTAAATGGGTATTAATTAAGTGCCAAGCTCATGGAATTAATTTTTTAGCCATGGAATTAATTTCTTAGCCCATTAATTTAATTATTGAAAGCCTAAGTTAATTTAATTGAAAGACCAAGGAATTGATTAAATTCTAGCCCAAACCCTAGCCCAAACATGTGTATATTGGTGATTATATGTATATGTATCAATGTGTGTGTGTGTGTGTGTGTATATATATATATATTACCAACTTGTAGCAATTAAAATAAAAAAGAAAATAAATCAAATTTGGGGGAAAAGGGGAAGGGCCTGTCGGCAATAGGAGGGGAGTTTAGGAGTGGTACAAAGCTCAATGCTCCTCATTTTACTTCAATGCAAAAGCCTTCCCAATGCCCTATCAATTCCCCTAAAAAGTGGATCTACGTTTGCTTGATTATTAACCTTAATCAACCAATGTTGGTGGATTAGTGAAGCCTAAGTACACTTAGCTATCTCCTATAAATATAAGCCTCTCCTAAGTGCACAAGAGTTGGTCCATTTGAGAGAGAGTTTTCCTAGAGAGCAAAAAAGAGAAAATAGGAAGAACATTTATAGTTCTTGAGAGATAACCAAAGGAAAATACCAAGAGGGCTTGAGAGGAAGTGCTTGGCAACTAGGAGGGTTCCATTGATGTCCTAAAATTTCATCTTCTACTTTGGAAATGAGAGAAAAAGAGCTCATAAGCCTAAGAGGTATAAAAATCCATTAAACCCTAGTTTTTAAGCTTTTATTGTGCTTTATATTATTTCTATGGTAGAAAAATATTTTTCAAAACCATTATGTCTAGATCTATGTTAGAAGGATAGATGTAGGATTTAATGTACTTAACTTATGCGTTGGTATGCTTTTATGTTGGAAAGTTTGATCAAAACATGAATTCGATTTTCGCCGGAAAACCCTTAAACTGGACAGTCCGTTCCCGAATTTACTATTCACGTTCTGTAAGTCGTATTCATGATCCATCAACTTTGGGTGTTAGTTATATAAGATACGAAGATTTTTCAAGTAGAACGACTGAAAAATATTAAATAAGCTATGTATGGTGATTTTTCTAACAAAACAGTTACTGTCGAAAAAATATGAAAAAACTTATTGCCATGATTTTGTGATGGATTTTTTGGCCACTTTTCTTGCTCTAAAAATTTCAGTCATTTTACACATGATAGTGTATGGTATAGAGCATAAACTGTCCAAAAATGAGCTCCATCCGACTTCGGATGAGGGAGTTATGACCTAACGATTTTTCAAGTTTTAAAAGCATAATACGAAAGAAGTCTCTGATTTTTACTAGAAGTAGTCTCTGATAGCAGGAAGCTACCGTAGAAATTTCAGAATTTTCTAATAAAAATTAAAGTTTTAATAAATGATGTCATTTTGGACAGAAATGAACTATTTAAAAATAGTAAATAAAGTTGAAAAATGAAAATAAAATTATTTTGTGTATAAAATAAAATATACTACAGATATCCAAGAGATATAAAAATAATAAGTCAATTAGGTATTTTTGATAAATACACTTGACTTAAGAGAAATAAAAATAATAGCATAATTAATTATGTATTAGTTAATTTTATTAAATAATACATAAAGGTAATTATTTGTTATTTAAATTTTATTAAATAATAAATAAATTAAATAAAAAGAAATTAAATTAGTTATTTATTATTTAAATGCTAAATAATAAATAAAGAAAAGGAGTAAAAAAATTAATAAAATAATTAAATAATTTACTTTTAAATTGTTTTAGTTTTTAAATATTACTAAATGATTTAAAATATTATTAAATAATAATATTAGTTAAAATATTTATAAATGATTAAATTATTAGTAAATGATTAATAATAATAGTAAATGATTAAATTATTATTAAAGTATTAATAATAATATTAAATGATTAAATTATTATTAAATGATTAATAATAATAATAATAATAATAATAATAATAATAATAATAATAATAATAATAATAATAATAATAATAATAATAATAATAATAATAATTATAATAATAATAATAATAAATGATTAAATTATTATTAAATGATTAATAATAATAGTAAATGATTAAATTATTATTAAATAATTAATAATAACAGTAAATGATTAAATTGTTATTAAATGATTAATAATAATAGTAAGTGATTAAATTATTATTAAAGGATTAATAATAATAGTAATTGATTAAGTTATTATTAAATGATTAATAATAACAATACATGGTTGAATATTATTAGGGAATGAATAATAGTAGTGATCAATTAAGATGTTATTAATTAACTAATACCAGTAGTAAGTGAATTTGATATTTTTAATATTATAATAATATTATTTGGTAATTAAGATATTATCCAAGTGTGATAATATTGTTTTGTAAGCTACGTGTTGCTAATTAGGGAATTATGTGCTTACATGACAGTCTATTTGATAGTGATATATGAAATCCTATGTGCGTTACTAATTGTTAGATAAACCTATTTAATACTAGGTCCTTCAAAGACAGTAACTTAAGTCGTGTAAGCTGTAGTCTACAACTGAGGCAAGTTTCCTCAAACTTGAATTATTATTTTCAAGCATATTAGCGGTTTAATGTATTGTTAATTACTCCATGTAAATGCAAATTATTGATATCCGTACTTTGTTCATTTGAAATACTGTTCTATTATTGAACTGTAAATTATTTAAAGTTCTTCATTTTAAGAACTGTTCAAAAAATAATCTACGTCATTTGTTCTGGCTAGACATATAAAGTTAATGTTTTTAAAAGCTATCCAAACCAGTAGTTGGTAAGAAAATCTTGTACTGAGAGAAAAAACCGTAAATAGGGGATTATAAGTGTCATTTGTTTGACATGTTCAGAGTTTAATGGCATGCATACACATGGTGTACAAGAGGCTGATCCCCTCGAGTACAAACTGAATTATAAAAGGGTCATTCAAATGATTGATTCTTTGTCAATGTTCATGGTCGGTTGGACCGCTCAACAGTAAATAATCATTCTTCATTTCTTCGTTTGAACTTTAATTATTCTATCGGTAAATTCATCAACTACCTTCAATTGTTGAGCATTTCATTTCATTCGCAATTTATTCATGATATGTCTTTGTTAGTTCCCAGAGGCCAGAGGCACACAAGTGATCTAGAAGGGGGGGGGGGGGGTTGAATAGATCTCTTAAAAAACTTTTTCTTTAACTTCAAAAGTTTATTACCAATTAATTCATTTAATTGAGATTTGTTTACACAGCGGAATATTAGTTTGAAAACTCCCCTTAAAGATTTGTAAAGCAGCTCCATTGAGTTAAGACTATATTTGAGAAAGTCACTTGTTAAATAAACCAATTAACAGTCATATGTATATATGTATATATGTATATATATATAAGACAGAATGTAAATAACTGAATGTAAATGACACCAGAGAGTTTTAAGTGGTTCAGAGACTGAATAACTCCTACTCCACTCTTCTACTACAACGAGTAGGAAAACCACTAAGGATGGTTCACACAGAACCCTTCAAGCTCATTAGCCTGGAAACTCTGATTCACTAAGAACCCTTCAAACCCAGCAGGTTTGGCTAATTTAGTCACTTAGACAAGGACATTACCGCCCTCTTCAAGTCCAGCAGACTTGACTCCTTTAGTTACTAAGACAAGGACAGTACTGCCCTCTTCAAGTCCAACAGACTTGGCCCCCTGCTTGTTGATAGATGTTGGAGTTGCTACTGAGTTTGTACTTTAAGTCCCATTGTCCTTAAACACTCAGTGGCAGGGTGTGATCATTCCTGGAATAATATTGAGTTCGACAATGATACTTGACTTCTTTATATGATCAATATCTTCTTGTGATCACCCAATGTGCTGCTAGGATTTTACACTTCAGCTCCTGTGGTACTTGATAACTTTTCGAGATGAATTCCTGAGATGACTGTGAAACTTCTTCCTTTTGGTACTCAGTTGTTCCTTCTTATCATAGACAGTTTAAAGCTTCTCGAGATGGGCTTGTGAGATGACTGTGATGCTCCTTCCTTTTGGTACTCAGTTGCTACCATGTATGTATCAAGTTGGCGTTTAAGCTTCTCTCTACCATGTGCCTAGCAGCTCTGAACACTTTTCTTGTAATAGAGTCATTTATCTCTATATCTCTCTCAATTTAGTGTTTGTGTTCTGATGGATCGTAGAGTCCTTCAGCATATTCATTTTCTGTTTCACTCTACGATCAGTTATTGTCTACCATCATCTCACTTGTATTCTTGACAACTACAACTTCTGTGAGTTATTTTAGCCTTTATATCTCTGTGCATATTTTACCGTTGAAAGAAATCCCGTTGGTTTCATTTGGCTTTGTGCAGATCTTTAATATCTTCGATGTTGACTTTCTTGCTGCTTGTGTCAGTGCTTTTCCCTTTTCTGACATGTTCTGATATATTAACCTGTAGCTCAGCTTTCCCTGAATTTATAGCCGTTGCACTCCCAGAGTTGTTCAGCAAGGATTGTTATTTCCTTTGTTAATTAATCTTCTGATTCATCAATAAATACCTTCCTTGACTTTTAGAACCAACTGTTCTGATGCATTCAGAGATGTCCCATTGGTCTGACTTTATTCACTATTTTCCTGAGCAGTGGGTCCTGACTTAGTTGTTTAGGCACAAAGTATTCTGTGACTCTGACATGCATCTTAATTTTCAAGAGCACTTACTATTTCTTGAATCTGAGCGAGGAGTATTCTCTTTTCTCTCACACTATATTGCAGTTATGATTCTTTGCTGTTTATTGATATCGTAGAGTGACTGTATGCTCATCTGCACTCTACGAATTCAGCTTCACTCGTTATTTGAAGTATGTCGGGTAAATGGTTGAGTTGGAGCGAACTTCTCTTTTACTCTGCGATCTTGCTTTGGTGATCAGATCGTAGAGTTTGTCTGCAGTGCTTTGCTTTATGATTTCGTTCTACGATCTTGTCCCTTTGTTCAAATCGTAGAGTTTGTGAACTGCCGTGCTTCTTAGTGAAATCGTTGAGTTGTTGTCTATGTTGGCACATTTCTTTAATTCTACTCAACGATTGTTCCATGTGTGGAGCACTTTTCTGTAATGTCTTGTCATCCTGTATTACTCCACGATTTCTTTTATTTGTGCAAATCGTATAGATCTCGTATGCTTGCTCTGTAAGTTTACTCTACGATCTTGCTAGAACGTGTATATCGTAGAGTACATTTCTTCTCTGGTTCAGCATTAACTGCAGGCTTGCTTAGCTGTCTGTTCGACGATCGTAGAGTTCAGCTCTACGATTTGTACTTGATCAGTTCTTTAATTTTGCTTGTAAATGCAGTAGACCTCTTGCACATCTGACTTTATTTTGATGATCGTAGAGTTATCCTGGTAAGGAGTCGTGTAGTTCACTCTACGATCTATACAGAATCGTTGAGTCTTCTTTACAAGGAATCGTAGTGTCCGTTCTACGATCGTATAGACTGATCAGAACAATCATAAGATCAACCTAACATATTCGATCTTTTCTAACTAAGTCCTTTCTTACATTGTTACATCATTATATTGAAAGGACTTTACAGACTCTGATATACATAAAATACAGCAATGATTCATTCTTATGCTACTCTACTTATATCATACATCTTTTATGCATAGTGACTCTTACTAAAAGATCAACCTAACATTTCTGATCTTTAAAATCTAAGTCCTTTGTACACAGATATCTTTTAAAAGGACTTTACAACATTTGAACCGGATAACTTTCATTTTCTTTTATAAGACAAGATAGTTTTCAGCAAGATCATATTTGTGTCAAACAAGTGTCTGGATTTACATTATTTAGACATAGGTAAAATATCATACACACATGATCATGTAAACACCTAATTTGATTAACGTATAATCATTTTGTCATTTAAGCACATAAGTACTTTCAGAGTATCTACGCACATAATCACTTAAGCACATAAGCACATTAATACATAAGCACTTTGTCAGATACACATTGACAATCAACCATGTAAGCACATTTACCACAATCATTTTTGCACAACAATTATCATCATCAAATCAAAACAACCTTCAACAATCTCCCCCTATTTGATGATGAGAAAACTACTAGACTTATTGATATGAGATTCATGTAATGCATCTACTTGATAGGTAAAATATGTCTTATGATACAGTGAAATACTGTATGGCTAGTGCAAAGCAATGATTTCATTAAATGAGCGTTTTTAAATAAAGATTATACAAAAGGTTATACATACTTACATACCCCTCAATTGAATGATTCTAGATGTTGTTGCTCCCCCTTAGTTCCTTACTGTATGGAGTTGCTCTTCATGTTTCACTTTTCTCTTACTTAGTTTGCTGGCTGTTTGCTATCTCCCCCTTAGACTCTCCTCCTTAGTTCCTTATATTCTCTCCCCCTTTTTAACATCATCAATATTGTATGGAGCTGACTGTGCCATTGCTGTTTTAGAAAGATATCTTGAAGTCTAACACAGAGTTTTGAGACTCTATGAGACTGAGAATAAGTACTTTTTCATGGTCCATAGAATGTTGGGACTCTATGACTGGAAATCTGGTATTTTGAAAGATGTTTGCAAAGTTTTGGGACTTTACAATCGGGGAGTTGATGCAGGGTGAATGAGTCACAAGAGAGGACTACCAGATTTCTGCATTGTGATACCCCACAGACTGGCTGGATGATTGAGAGCTGGACAGATTCCAGATGGATATTTCTTGGCAGCTTCGGTAGTGAGGATAGAAAGGCTCATTGCTTATCAGTGTGGTTGCAATGGTCATTGCCTTTGAGAAATGTTGGGCGACTAATGAAAGATTTGGAAATGTTGAGTAGCTCCAGCTAATAGACCTTTGATCATTTATGACAATAGCCCTTAGAAGCGGTAGCATGGGAATGAAGCTGAATAGGTGATTATGATTCCATGAAATATAACATTTTCCCATCTGGCTTGTATGCTTCCTTCTTTCTCTACGTCTTCTTTTGATCTGCTTCAGTCGATATGCTTCAAATTTTTGCTTTTCCAGATTCCTCAGTAGTCTCACTTTCTTCAGCTTCTTTTCAACTTTCATCCTTATTTGTCTCTCCTTAAAATTTGTATTTGAACTCCTGCCTATTTTCTTCATAGAGCCACTTAAACCTCTTATTCTTTTTGATCTTCTTGACCTTTCTTTTGATTCTTCTACTTCATGAGTGCCGGTCTCTTCTTGAAGGTGACTATCGTCTTTCATAACAGATTCTTGACAGTCTCCTTTCTCATCTGATTCAGTCTTTCCAGCTTCAGAATTTTCCGAGCATTGTTCCCTTGGTACAGCAACTTCTTCAGCTACTTTATCATCCTTGTTGAACTCAGGTGTTTAGTCTTTTTCAACTAGTACAATTTCCTGATCAGAACCCAATAAGATTTCCTTTTCAGATAGGCTATTTTTATGACATTTTGATCTTTCCTCTGAAGAGCCTATAGATGTTTCTTCTTTTGAACTGTCAGATGTTCTTTCTTCAGAATCCGAATTTGCTTCATCATCATCAATTTCTATCACTTGAGGTGGCCCTGTAATGATTGAACTTTTCCGCTGTTCTCTAATTCTCCAACTTCTCCTTGGAGCAGTGTGAGTAACTTTCTTTTCTGGCTTCTTCTTCTTCTTCTCAGATCCTTTGGGATTTATCTTCTCCTTCTTAGCTTTCTCTGTACAGACAACTTTTTCTTCTACAGCCTTTTCTGCTTCAAAGACTTTTCTTTTCTTTTTTGATTCCTGACTTTCATAGATCATAAGAGTTTTATTTCTTGACTGCTCATTTGCCTCCTGTGATTTCTCCTTAGATATTTCTTCCATTCCCCTTTTTCCTTTTCCTTTAGATTTCTGCTCCATCTTTCTGCTGATGCTTATCGATCCTCTTGTCTTCTTACCTTTATTGGCATGAGGGTTCTTTTTCCAATCTTCAAACAACCTTGAAGTAATTCTTTTGTTGCAGTTTAGAACTTCTCCTTCATCTTCCCCAATTGCATTTGCCAGCAATTTCTTTAAAATGATGCTAATGAATCTTCCATAGAGCATCTTAGGAGTGGACTTTTCTGCTTCAGCTCTTGTCTTTGCATCATCTAACCATCTCTTTATCCATCCTAAGAGAACTGCTCCAAAGTTGATTTTCTTTCTTTGAGCAATAACAGTCATAAGTCTTAATTGATCTTCATTGATAGTATCATATGCAGTGTCTTTGCACAGGATGCTCTTCCCAACAATGTCAGCCAGAAACTCGTACTGCTGAGGGAAGTCTTTCTTCTTGATTCCTTTTAGAGGAGACTTCTTCTCATAGCCCATCAGCTCCAGTCCAAGCTCGATATTAATCTTGTCAAGAGAAGTAATTCCTCCGCTTGGAATACCTAGACTGAGATTGATTTCAGAAACTCCTATTTGCACTGCGATTTCCTTAACCTTTGAGATGAGGGTGTTTCCTTGATAATCAGCGTTTGAATAGAATTCTTTCACAAGTGTAGAGAATATCCTGGTGCTGGTTTCCAAACAGATGGTGAATCCAACATTCTTGACCAGATGAAGAATATCTTTGAATTTTTGCTCTGTATCTCCGAATTTTTCAAAACAAACAAGATTTCCAGGAATGACTTGAAGAGATTCCATGAGATTAAACTGATTTGGGAATAGCACAGGGAGAGATTCCAATATCGGTTTCAGAAGAATTTTCGATTTCTAGGGTTTTGATGAGTTTTGGGAGAATGGGTATTGACAACTGATGGCAAATGACCATTGTCAGTTTAAAAACAAGACTTATGCTAGTTCCCTCTTATTTTTGCAGAGTACACGTGTGAGATACTCATTTGTAGAACGTGGGTTTAACTTTTGTATTTTCCATAATTGAAGCACATCAAGTATTCTAACCCACTTGAGTTTGGAGGGTGTGTGGTTCACTTTCCTTGTTTAGAGTAAGCTTGAACAGTTCGTAGAGTTGGCTACTAGACACTCAACCATCATCCTTTCAAAAGATGGCCTTGATAACTGATATGCTGGTGAAAAGGCTATGAAGAGGTTTATGGAAAAGATATTTGTAAGAAGTGCAAACGTAGACTCGATATGCTCTACTATCAGGAAAATGATCATAGTGACTCTACGATTTGGGATGATAAGGCTTGCTTGGCTATCAGTCATAGAATTTAGAAATTATGACCAGAGAGATAAGTGCATTTGGTTCATCAATCACATTGTTTTGGGACTTTGTGACTGGAATAGCCTAATGAAGAATACATTTTACCTTTAGCTTGCCTTCCGAAGAAACAGAGTTGATCGTAGTGATCATTCAATAAATAATTTCCCCAAATTTTGTCTTTTGATGAGTTTTGTACTTCTGAGCTTGCTTTCTTACTCTACGACTTGGCTTTGCTACTTTACGATCTTGTCTGAAGTGCAAACGTAGGGTTATGAGTTGAACTGTTCTACGATCTCTGTTAAGACTGGAGGCTTTAGATGAACTCAGAGATCGTTGTTTAGTCTGTTTGTCAGCTCAAGGACAACCTTCTGAATGGATTTTGTAAGAATCGTTGTCATGACTTTGACTACTCAAGTAGATGTTGCTTTTTGATTCTTAGACTGGGTTTGTCGTAGAGTGACTGACTGTGTTGACTCTACGATTTCGAAAGTTAGCTTTATGATGCGGAGACAACTCTACGATCTTTCGAGAGGACTCTTCAATTTGCCAAGACCTATCCTGCGATCGCCTGACAGACTCTACGATCCTCCTTTGCAAGATGAACTTTCTTCTGACTTGAAAGATCTTTTACCTTACCATGATATTAGTGACAACAGTTTTGACAAGTTTCACTAAATCAATAGGTGAGTTCAAAGATTAATAGATGCCTCCCTTTATGACCAGCTTCTTTTTCTTCTAGAGAATCCCAAGATTCAAGTCTTCTTCATGCATCAGTATTCAGATTTCATTCAATCTTTCATAGATTGACTTCCTTGAGATATCCTGCAAATTCGTTGGGTAGGGTATTCTACGAAATTCATCGTTGAGTCTCAGAACAATTTTCTCCACCTTCTTTATATCGTAGGGCTTTTCTCTTGAGGCTATAACATTGATTCCTTCCTGTTGTTCTGCTTGGATTATCTCCACCCATAATGATTTGTGAGGATGTATGTTATTAAAAGACTTCCGGTTTGGCCTTTTATAGACCTAACTTTTTCATAGAATATCAAGCAGATAAATCTTCAACCATTTCAAGCTTAGAGCTTCTTCTGATGCATTGAAGTGGGAGAGCCTAATGCCACTGGTTATGAGTGTGAACTTTTCTTGGGATTAACTTTTCCTCTTCTCACAGAATGAAGGATGATTTCTGAATCTTAGAGTAAGTCATCCGTGATTACTCCTTTTTGCCTTGATCTTTTCACCCTTCTCATTCATAGATGAATTTGAAGAAATTTGACGTTGAGAGTATTTGCTTTTTAAAACTGAGCATGTACCCAGGGTATGCATTGTGTGAACTTCTTCATTAAATGAGCTGCTTTGAACATGAATGAGTTTCTTTAACTCTTCTTGAACTTTAATGATCTGCAGCATGAATCTTAGATCCGGTGATCATAGATATATATGTCCATTCATCTGTGCTGAGTTGATTTTCAGGTCTCGGGCCTGGTATTTGTGATTTAGGAAATTGACTTTGATATTCATCACCAAGGACATTGCAGTGAGGTATACACCTCTAATTAGATCTACCTCCCAATTTCAGAGAAGTAGTTCCAGAAGACCATTGAACACTCTTGAATTAGATTTTTCAAAAACCAGTCAAACTAGAGATCATCCACTAGAAGAAATGAGAAATGCTGCTTGTGAATTTCATCCTTGATTACCATGTAATGTATCTTGACAGAACTCTTGATGTTGTTCTTAGATAAATGACGCACTTTCTTTAACACCCATCTTCAGATAAGATCCTTAGAATATAAGTCCTTAAGCTTATCGGAAAGCTTAATGCTGAGCCCATCGAGTGAATAATTAGATTCGAGTCTGATTTCAGCTAATGACATTTGGCATACAGAAAATTATTTAACACTTTAAACATAGATTTCTGTTGGGCTTGCTTCTGCTATCAACTTTAGAAACGGTGAGAAGTAGATTTGTTAGTGCTCGACTCAGTGATGCTTCCTTTGAGAAGAATAGGAACTGGTGTCCTTTGGCATCAAGATTTGAACTTCCCAGTTTGTTTTAGAGCAGAAACATAAGTTATCGTCTTCTTCGAGTGAGTCGGTTAATAATTCTTATCATCAGAGCAACCTTTTGATTTCTTCATCTTGCAGCATCAGTTTTAATTTTGAAAGATTACTCGATAGCTTCTTAGCTGAGATCATCTGAAATAGTCTTAGAAAGGATTAATGGCTATGAGTTATACAACATCTGAAAGAGTATCAACAATCAACATTCATTAGTACCTGGGGAAAAAAAACCATCAATTTGTAAGCTTGTTCATAAGGAATGGTTTACTTCGATTCTTAAACTCAAAAACAGAAATTTGCTAGTGCCATAGGATCTACTCAAAGCGAGAGCTTTATAAGTTCGTGAGAACCTGCTCTGATACCAATTGTTAGTTCCCAGAGGCACACTAGTGATCTAGAAGGGGGGGGGGGGGGTTTGAATAGATCTCTTAAAAAACTTTTTCTTTAACTTCAAAATTTTATTACCAATTAATTCATTTAATTGAGATTTGTTTATACAACGGAATATTAGTTTGAAAACTCCCCTTAAAGATTTGTAAAGCAGCTCCATTGAGTTAAGACTATATTTGAGAAAGTCACTTGTTAAATAAACCAATTAACAGTCATATGTATATATGTATATATGTATATATATATAAGACAGAATGTAAATAACTGAATGTAAATGACACAAGAGAGTTTTAAGTGGTTCGGAGACTAAATAACTCCTACTCCACTCTTCTAATACAACGAGTAGAAAATCCACTAAGGATGGTTTACACAGAACCCTTCAAGCTCATTAGCCTGGAAACTCTGATTCACTAAGAACCCTTCAAACCCAGCAGGTTTGGCTAATTTAGTCACTTAGACAAGGACATTACCGCCCTCTTCAAGTCCAGCAGACTTGACTCCTTTAGTTACTAAGACAAGGACAGTACTGCCCTCTTCAAGTCCAACAGACTTGGCCCCCTGCTTGTTGATAGATTTTGGAGTTGCTACTGAGTTTGTACTTTAAGTCCCATTGTCCTTAAACACTCAGTGGCAGGGTGTGATCATTCCTAGAATAATATTGAGTTCGACAATGATACTTGACTTCTTTATATGATCAATATCTTCTTGTGATCACCCAATGTGCTGCTAGGCTTTTACACTTCAGCTCCTGTGGTACTTGATAACTTTTCGAGACGAATTCCTGAGATGACTGTGAAGCTTCTTCCTTTTGGTACTCAGTTGTTCCTTCTTATCATAGACAGTTTAAAGCTTCTCGAGATGGGCTTCTGAGATGACTGTGATGCTCCTTCCTTTTGGTACTCAGTTGCTACCATGTATGTATCAAGTTGGCGTTTAAGCTTCTCTCTACCATGTGCCTAGCAGCTCTGAACACTTTTCTTGTAATAGAGTCATTTATCTCTATATCTCTCTCAATTTAGTGTTTGTGTTCTGATGGATCGTAGAGTCCTTCAGCATATTCATTTTCTGTTTCACTCTACGATCAGTTGTTGTCTACCATCATCTCACTTGTATTCTTGACAACTACAACTTCTGTGAGTTATTTTAGCCTTTATATCTCTGTGCATATTTTACCGTTGAAAGAAATTCCGTTGGTTTCATTTGGCTTTGTGCAGATCTTTAATATCTTCGATGTTGACTTTCTTGCTGCTTGTGTCAGTGCTTTTCCCTTTTCTGACATGTTCTGATATATTAACCTGTAGCTTAGCTTTCCCTGAATTTATAGCCGTTGCACTCCCAGAGTTGTTCAGCAAGGATTATTATTTCCTTTGTTAATTAATCTTCTGATTCATCAATAAATACCTTCCTTGACTTTTAGAACCAACTGTTCTGATGCATTCAGAGATGTCCCATTGGTCTGACTTTATTCACTATTTTCCTGAGCAGTGGGTCCTGACTTAGTTGTTTAGGCACAAAGTATTATGTGACTCTGACATGCATCTTAATTTTCAAGAGCACTTACTATTTCTTGAATCTGAGCGAGGAGTATTCTCTTTTCTCTCACACTATATTGCAGTTATGATTCTTTGCTGTTTATTGATATCGTAGAGTGACTGTATGCTCATCTGCACTCTACGAATTCAGCTTCACTCGTTATTTGAAGTATGTCGGGTAAATGGTTGAGTTGGAGCGAACTTCTCTTTTACTCTGCGATCTTGCTTTGGTGATCAGATCGTAGAGTTTGTCTGCAGTGCTTTGCTTTATGATTTCGTTCTACGATCTTGTCCCTTTGTTCAAATCGTAGAGTTTGTAAACTGCTGTGCCTCTTAGTGAAATCGTTGAGTTGTTGTCTATGTTGGCACATTTCTTTAATTCTACTCAACGATTGTTCCATGTGTGGTGCACTTTTCTGTAATGTCTTGTCATCCTGTATTACTCCACGATTTCTTTTATTTGTGCAAATCGTATAGATCTCGTATGCTTGCTCTGTAAGTTTACTCTACGATCTTGCTAGAACGTGTATATCGTAGAGTACATTTCTTCTCTGGTTCAGCATTAACTGCAGGCTTGCTTAGCTGTCTGTTCGACGATCGTAGAGTTCAGCTCTACGATTTGTACTTGATCAGTTCTTTAATTTTGCTTGTAAATGCAGTAGACCTCTTGCACATCTGACTTTATTTTGATGATCGTAGAGTTATCCTGGTAAGGAGTCGTGTAGTTCACTCTACGATCTATACAGAATCGTTGAGTCTTCTTTACAAGGAATCGTAGTGTCCGTTCTACGATCGTATAGACTGATCAGATCAATCATAAGATCAACCTAACATATTCGATCTTTTCTAACTAAGTCCTTTCTTACATTGTTACATCATTATATTGAAAGGACTTTACAGACTCTGATATACATAAAATACAGCAATGATTCATTCTTATGCTACTCTACTTATATCATACATCTTTTATGCATAGTGACTCTTACTGAAAGATCAACCTAACATTTCTGATCTTTAAAATCTAAGTCATTTGTACACAGATATCTTTTAAAAGGACTTTACAACATTTGAACCGGATAACTTTTATTTTCTTTTATAAGACAAAATAGTTTTCAGTAAGATCATATTTGTGTCAAACAAGTGTCTGGATTTACATTATTTAGACATAGGTAAAATATCATACACACATGATCATGTAGACACCTAATTTGATTAACGTATAATCATTTTGTCATTTAAGCACATAAGCACTTTCAGAGTATCTACACACATAATCACTTAAGCACATAAGCACATTAACACATAAGCACTTTGTCAGATACACATTGACAATCAACCATGTAAGCACATTTACCACAATCATTTTTGCACAACAATTATCATCATCAAATCAAAACAACCTTCAACAGTCTTTATTAATTATTTTAAATTGCTGAGCATAGTAGTTGCTCACTCTTGCTATATATATCATGAACTAATTGCAGTTAAGCCTGAACATTCCAAGAAGACAAGGGCAAGCTTTAGGAATAGTTTGATATTACTATTCTGTTTTGTAAATTGTGATCCCCTTTTATGTTAATAGGATAGTCGTGATGTATTTTGTTAAGGTTAAGACCTTGGGACTGTGGTAAACCCTTTTGAAATGAACAATGTATGTTTATTTATTTTCGTAGTAGTAATATATATTGTTTAGTGGTGTTGGATCGTGAGCACTGAATACGAGGTTGATATAACTCGAATTTGGGGGTGTCATAACTTTTCTGGGAAAAACATCTACTTTGCCTGTTATAATTTCTACAACTTTAAATGAAGTACAAAAAAATGAGTTCTTAAGTGTGTTTAGAAAGTATAAGAAAGCTTTGGGGTGGACTATTTTAAACATAAAAGGGATTAGTCCATCCATTTATATGCATAAGATTCTAATGGAAGATGAAGCTAAACCTACCATTGAGCATCAAAGACATCTCAACCCTATTATGAAAGAAGTAGTGAAGAAGGAAATCATTAAATGACTCGATGCTGGAATTATATATCCTATCTCCGACAGCCCATGGGTGAGCCCTGTTCAGTGCATTCCAAAAAAAGGGGGTATGATCGTTGTGTCAAATGAAAATAATGAGCTAATTTCCTCGGACAGTCACCGATTAGAGGATATGCATGGACTATCGAAAACTTAACAAAGCTACTAGGAAGGATCATTTTTGTCTTCAATTCATCGATCAAATGCTAGATAGACTGGTTGGACATGGATTTTATTGTTTACTTGATGGATTCTTTGCTTATAACTAAATAGCTATCCCATCTGAAGATCAAGAGAAAATCACATTCGCATGTCCGTATGACACCTTTCCCTTCAAAAAGATGTCATTTGGATTGTGCAATGTGCCTGCCATATTTCAGCGGTGCATGATGTCTATCTTTTCGGATATGGTGGAAATGACTCTGGAATTCTGTATGGATGATTTCTTGGTATTTGGGAATTCTTTTAAAGATTGCTTAGAGAATTTGAGGGTGGTGTTAAAGAGGTGTGTGGAGACAAATCTGATATTAAACTGGGAAAAGTGCCATTTTAAGGTGGGAGAAGTATTCTTGGACATAGAGTCTCTGTGAAAGGAATTGAAGTTGACGAAGCTAAAATAGAGATCATCGAAAAACTTCAACCACCATCATTTGTGAAGGGAGTTAGAAGTGCGACAACCCCAAATTCGGGTACCATAACCTCGGGTTTGGTTCTCACGATCCAAAACATAATAACAACTAAACATATAGTCTTCATTTAAACTTCGCGAAATAAAACATAAATGTTCTTTATAACTAGGACTACAATCCCAAGGTCTTCTAACCTTAACATAAACAGTACATATCTTAAGGTGTTACAAAAGAGTTACAAACTATAATTACATATTAAACAAATAATCTATTCTAAGCTTTGGCTTTTCATTTGCCTTTCTCCTTCTTGGAGCATTCGGGCGTAGCTAAAAAATGGTTCATGATATAGTAAGGGTGAGTAACTAGCTTGCTCAGCAAGTTTAAGAACAGTAAATATAAGATTTAGTATATCATGAGTGAGTGAGAATAGTGACGGTCGTTTTCACAATTGATATTAACGTGCAAGTATACACGGCTTTCAAGTAGTAAAGAGTATTTCTAAGTCTATCCCACAGAGAGTTACACTAATGTTATCCGAATATTAAACTTAATACAATCTAATCCAATTTAAACTATGATTAAAGATGGTGATTTTTGGTTAACACAGATTCTTAAAATAATTAAAACTTGGCAACAAGAATTAGATTTAAACACGCTAAGATCACAACTTTACTCACTAGCTCATTTAAACCTCACACTCCTATTTTTAATGCTAAGATCGAACGAATGGTAACCTGAGAATGTAAGTGGGATGTTGTCGCAAGCAACCAAAAATAAAATCTTACTTTGAAAAATATTAATGTAGTAGTGAAAATAAGAGTCGAACCCACAGAGAGTGAATTGTTTTAATAAATCTAATTTTTTCAAAAATATCTAATTAAATGGGGGGTTTGGAATTAATTATTAACTAATTAAAATTCAAACAAACAAATAAAAATGAATAATAAATAAATATGAGAAAAATCAATTAAAACAAACTTCAGTTCCTTAGTTCATCAGTATCCCCTTCTTTTAATCAACAAATTAATCAAGTTATTATTATCTTTTCCTTCAATTGAGATTAATAATCCTAGATAACCGACAATGGCTAAGCTAGCCGAAATCCTCCTTAAATTATAAATCTAATGCAGCAATCGCTCAGAAAAGACCCTAACTATCATACAACCTAGAACTATCAGTCTAGATTTAATATAACAGTTGCATTAAAAATTAGAGAATTAGATTATTCCAAGCAACAATCTCAACATCGCGAAACATTTAACTTGCCATCTTAATAACCATAATAATATTTAAAAGTTTGACCACAATTAAATATTATTAACTGCTACTTATGATTAGATAAAATATCGTTTGCTTAATATTAAATCTTAATCTAGCATATGACAAAAACTTAATTAATTCAACTGGCCAAATCAAATTAATCAAATAAATATCATCTAATCAATTAAAACAGATCATCAAGAATAAATCTCATGCATTGAGGAATATATAATAAAACTCAATTAGAACATTAATTAAAAATAAGGTTCAACATCCATTTGGAACTGAAAAATAAAATTAGCCAAACATAATAAAAATAATACATAAGAGAATGGAGATATATCACCTAGGAGAGCTCCCAAAAACTTCCAATGAATAATAAAAGGTTGGCCCTCTATTTATAGGCCTCTAACTTGTCCAAACCCTAATAGGATTTACAATTAAAAATAAAAGAAAAAGAAAAATAATTATTATCCTAACCCTAGTTGGAATTAAAATCCAATTTGGAATCAAAAAGTAACAAAAATCCCAAATAATTCCGTTTCCAGCAATTCTGTGCAACCAAACGCAGCCTTAACGCCATCTTTGACCAAGTCAACGCGGAACCGCGTCTGCTGACTTCACCAGCCCGCGCCGCGCATTGCGCGGCTCATCCTATCTGATCAATACGACGTCGTTTCCTGTTATGCGTTGATTTTTTTCCTTGCGCGCATTGCGCGACCGTACTTTAGCGAATTTACAATAATACCCCTACGCGTCTTTTCTTGCTGAATTACCATAATGCCATCAGCTTATTAATAAATTCCTACAAAATAAAATAAAATAGATAAAAATAATATAAAAATAATAAAAATAATAAAAACACATAATAATAAATAAAACACCTAAAATAATAAAAATAAATAAAAACAGATAAATAAAAGTAAATATAAAATTACTATAAAATTACCTAAATTAACATAAATTAACTAAAATCCTATCAAATCTATTAAAACCAAAATAAGCTAATTAATTAAACATTTAAACACACAATAAATATAAAAACTAAGTATTAGGGAATACAAATATCGTATAATTTAACCCTATCAAATACCCCACATTTAGCTTTTGCTCGTCTTCGGGCAAAACAAAAATAAAAATAAACAAAAATAAAATAAATCTAACTAGCCCAATAGATTAAAGCGACTCAACTGACCTGACTTTTTACACGAGCAATAAATTAATATGAACTTCACATCAACCTCAAAGATTATAATCGATAACTCTTAGAAAATTTCAAAATAATACATCATCCAAAATTTTAACTTAATCGTTAATTTCACTTTATTCTCAATCCTTCGTGTGTGTGTGTGTGAAAATCCATATATATCTAACTAATAAAAATTTAGATCAATTCGTCTAATCAAATACATCACAAAATATATTAAAATTCTATACATTTATTTTCACATCACTTTCCATTTAATAAAGATAAATACAAACTAGTATATCAAAAGGTTTTATATTTTAACCACACTAGGATTTAAATTTAATCACATACATTCCCAAGTATTATTAAAATCCACTAGTAAGATTATTTTCTTCTTGTTTTTTCTTCATTTTTTTTTCACCATTTCATTTTTTTTCACGGTGAGTGCATTTTATGCTCCATCTCACCAGCGAGTGCGTTTTACGCTCCATCTCGCTGCATGTGTTTATGAGTGAGTGTGTTTTACGCTCCATCTCAACCTACCATATGACAATTGTTTCACTTTTTTTTTTTACTTCGTGTAAGGTCAATCTAATAATCCTAGAAAAATTACCTTAATCATTTCTCCACATTATATTTACCTTATATTCGCTTCAAGTAATATTCAAATAAGATATAGAATTAAAAACATATCTTATAAGCTTTTAACCAAATAAATTTTCTCCAAATTAAAATTAGTTCAAATATATGGATATGTGCAACTAATAAAGTAAAAGATTTCAAACAAAGTACTGACTATAAAAATATCAAAATTCAGATTACGCAAAATTTATCAACTTTTCAAGAGTTATTCAATAAAAATCAAAATTTTATCATTGGTTTAAAATTCAAATCAAGATATTGCTTAACTGACTCAATCCTAAAAAAAAAAAACATCCCATTTTCGTAGGCAACATGGTTACACTTAGCATGTGTAACAAGCCTTTAAACCCCAAGGTTACCCCAAGCGGACGAGTTTTGTCTCGTGAGGGTTTGCAGTGAATATACCCACAAAATTCCAAAATTTCAAAATTTTAAACCTAAATAATAAAAAAAAGCATTTTTTTTCTTTTTCTTTTTAAACCTAAATAAAATAACCTAAAATCCTTCCCCCACACTTAAAGCTTACATTGTCCCCATTGTAAACTAAAAAAATGCAAAGATAAAGGCACAAATAACAAAAATAAAATAAAAAAATAAAAAGAAAGAAAAGTCTACTTCCCTTGGGTTGCCTCCTAAGCAGCGCCTTTATTTATTGTCATTGGCTCGACAACAGGCCAAACCACTACGTCACTCCAATTTCATGTATGTTGCGTACTCCATCCATCATAACATTCCTCATAGGTAGATTACATCTCGTATTTGCATGACATGATTGTTCCGGAATAAAATCCTACAAAATAAAAGGTAAAAATTTATTTTGAGTAACAGGTAATGGAATGAAAAGTTCTGCAAATTTATTTAAAATCAATGGCAAAGAATTTAATGAATCTGTAGCCCTCTTCAAATCTTGTTTCGGCTCAATTTCTTCTTCTTCTTCTTCTTTTGTCAATCCCAAGCTATGAGTAATGACATATTCCAGATTTTCCTTTTCATTGTCTGTTGTTTTTGGAGTTCCCTCATCTTTACCACTGCTCAACACAATTTCATTGTCATCCTCTTCGTAATCCACCATTGTGTGAGATGGTAATTCTTCAACACTTTGCACCTCCAATTGACTGACCGCAACTTTCAGTTGTTCCACTTGAATACTTATACGCTGAATATTCACATTTGTTTCCTATTGAAATTGCAAAGCATCAGTCATAAAATATTTAAACATATCTTCTAAAGACAAATTAGAGTTAGAAGATTGGTCCTGTTCTTGATCGTTGGGATATGTCTGATTGAACTGTTGGTAATCTGGCCAATGTTGACTTGAAGGTTGGTGCCCTTGTGGATTCCCATAGCTGAAATTTGGACGATCCCACTATTCTGAGTAGTACGTGTTTGAATAGAGATCATAGTTCCCTTGCGGTCCAAGGAAACCATCTGCATCATTTACTTGTCCATAGGACTCCTCTCGAAGTATTGAGCACAACTCCGTTGGATGTCCTACTATGGAACAAATCCTACAAGCCTTTATTGGTTGTCCTCTACCTGTAGCCCAGGCATAGATAACAGAAGTTAGTTCATCAACTTGTTATTGAAGAGGAGAAATTTTTACCGCATTAAAATAATCATCGTTTTGGTTCTAAGCCATGATTTTCTCCTTCACCTGTACACTCAATTAAACTATGAAAAACAAAAATAAAATAAATAAATAAACTAGAAAAATAAACTACAAAGAAAACAAAGAATAAATTAAAGCAAAACACTCTGTTGACTGATTTTTATACCTATGTATTTAATACCTTTGAACCGTATAACATTGTGAATTCTTTAGCATTTTAGTTAGTTTTATATGTTTTTATGTTATTATTGTATAATATGAATTAATATTAGTTTTATGTGTGTTATTTGCATTTTAGGTAATTTATATTATTTATATATATTGTAATTATTCTAATTTGATTTTTATAGGAAAATATAGCTAGAAGGGCATTTTGGTAATTCTGCACAGAGGTCACCGTCGCCGCGGTGCCCTGCTACTGCCGCAGCGGTAGTGTAAGCTCAGAACTAACAGAAAGTTTTACCGCCGCGGCGTTCAATTCCACCGTCGCGGCGCCCAAAGTTTCTGTCCAGATGAATTTTATACTACCGCCGCGGCACTCCCCTGCAACCGCCGTGGCGGTGACACTATTCCTGGTCGGGATTTCAGCCTTTTAAGTTAGATTTCCAGCCCTAATTTATTATCTTTTAATTCCTTTTTTATTTTGGGCTGAGAGAGAGGCGATTCTTGGGGGAGAGATGAGGGGGAATGGTGGTTTCCTTCATGGGAACTATCAAACCCATGATTCTTGAACCCTAGATTCCCAATTTTTGGAATAGCTAGCTATCAAATGATGAAGAAGATGAAGAGCAACAAGGAGGTCATTGATGGAGCTATGGGTGAGAGAGCTTGGAGATTTACTTGGATGACAACAAGTTGTATCTTCTTAACTCTTTATTATCCTTGTTTTTCATTGTATTGGATTACTTGATGGGTTATGTAATGAATATTGGCTAGACTTCTCTCATTGAATCTAAGTATTGTTTTGGTACCCAAATGGTTGTTTGAGTTGATTTTCTCTCTCTTGATTGGCACCATATGGATTGGCTTAGTATATTTTGTTCTTCATGTGTATTGATTGATTGACTTAATGATTAGTTTGGATTCCTATATGATATTGACGAATGGATTATAGGATTGACTAGATGTGATAACATGTGTTCGTGCTATTCCATAATGTTGGGATGCATGATTTGCGTATTGGATAGGAATATACCTGTATGCCATGTGCAACCATTTAAGAACTTGTGCTTCAAACCCTTGCTTGTGTAGTTCCCATAGAAATATGTTGATTTATCTTGCTTGGGTTATTCTCGTCTGAACTCTGTCAAATGGGATAAGTTTGGGTAAGATATGCTTGTATTACTATCGTCAGCTGCATATAAGTACTGTAGTGTTCTTGGTTGACCATTTGTGGGTTACGACCATATGAATGGGTTATCATGTTTGTGCTAATTGTTAATTGTTTAGCTTTGCAATCACTTTGGTAACTTGTATGAAATCGAAAGATGGACTATGAGTTTGGGCCTGAATATGTTAACATGTGTTAGGTTATTTGGTCTTAGGATTGAATTCTTAATTTGTGCGTAGGATAGACATATACCTCGTGCCACATGTAGCCATAAGAGATTTTGTGCTTAAAAACCCTGCTTATGTTAGATCTCATAGAAATATAGTGAATTATCTTCTTGGGTCGTTCTTGTCTGAATTCTGTCGAATGGGATAGGTTTGGATGAGACATGCTTATTTGGCTATTGAAAGATGCCTATAAGTATTGCCGTATTCTCGGTTGATAATTCGTCGTGACCGTATAATTGAGATGAGAGTTAGGAGATGAAAATGACATATTGGGGGAAATTGCATGCTTAGATTCACATATCTTTAAATGCTTTCTAGTTTAATTCTTTATTTGTGTTATGTCTATTTACATTCCACTTTTTCATTCAATTAAACGTTTGAACTAAGATTGACTCGATGCAGTCGATATTTGGAACTCGTTAGAACTAATTCCTCGTGGGATCGACTTTTACTTTCACTTTATTACTTGTTGACCGTGTATGCTTGCACGTTATTCATTCAAATGAATTTGAGATCGGAATTTATATAAATAAACAGTTCCGATTTCGACCAGCACACTCCCCAACAACGGCGCCAAAATTTGTGATGCTGTCGCAAGCAACCAAAAATAAAATCTTACTTTAAAAAATATTAATGAAGTAGTGAAAGTAAGAGTCGAACCCACAGAGAGTGAATTATTTTAATAAATCTAATGTTTTCAAAAATATCTAATTAAATGGGGGGTTTGGAATTAATTATTAACTAATTAAAATTCAAACAAACAAATAAAACTTAATAATAAATAAATATGAGAAAAATCAATTAAAACAAACTTCAGTTCCTTAGTTCAATATCCCCTTCTTTTAATCAATAAATTAATCCAGTTATTATTGTATTTTTCTTCAATTGAGATTAATAATCCTAAATAACCGACAATCGCCAAACTACCCGAAATCATCCTTAAATTATAAATCTAATGCAGCAATCGCTCACAAAAGACCCTAACTATCATACAACCTAGAACTATCAGTCTAGATTTAATATAACAGTTGCATTAAAAATTAGAGAATTAGATTATTCCAAGCAACAATCTCAACAACGCGAAACATTTAACTTGCCATCTTGATAACCATAATAATATTCAAAAGTTTGACCACAATTAAATATTATTAACTGCTACTTATGATTAGATAAAATATCGTTTGCTTAATATCAAATCTTAATCTAGCATATGACAAAAACTTAATTAATTCAACTGACCAAATCAAATTAATCAAATAAATGTCATCTAATCAATTAAAACAGATCATCAAGAATAAATCTCATGCATTAAGGAATATATAATAAAACTCAATTAGAACATTAATTAAAAATAAGATTCAACATCCATTTGGAACTGAAAAATAAAATTAGCCAAACATAATAAAAATAATACACAAGAGAATGGAGAGATATCACCTAGGAGAGCTCCCAAAAACTTCCAATGAATAATAAGAGGTTGGCCCTCTATTTATAGGCCTCTAACTTGTCCAAACCCTAATAGGATTTACAATTAAAAATAAAAGAAAAAGAAAAATAATTATTATCCTAACCCTAGTTGGAATTAAAATCCAATTTGGAATCAAAAAGTAGCAAAAATCCCAAATAATTCCGTTTCCAGCAATTCTGTGCAACCAAATGCAGTCTTAATGCCATCTTTGACCAAGTCAACGCGGAACCGCGTCTGCTGACTTCACCAGCCCGCGCCGCGCATTGCGCGGCTCATCCTATCTGATCAATACGACGTCGTTTCCTGTTATGCGCTGATTTTTTCCTTACGCGCATTGCGCGGCCGTACTTTAGCGAATTTACAATAATACCCCTCCACATCTTTTCTTGCTTAATTACCATAATGCCATCAGGTTATTAATAAATTCCTACAAAATAAAATAAAATAGATAAAAATAATATAAAAATAATAAAAGCACATAATAATAAATAAAACACCTAAAATAATAAAAATAAATAAAAACAGATAAATAAAAGTAAATATAAAATTACTATAAAATTACCTAAAGTAACATAAATTAACTAAAATCCTATCAAATCTATTAAAACCAAAATAAGCTAATTAATTAAACATTTAAGCACACAATAAATATAAAAACTCAGTATTAGGGAATAAAAATATCGTATAATTTAACCCTATCAGTAATCAACCATAAACCTCTTTCGATAGTTAAATGATTCACACCTTACTAATTAGTTCACTATATTCCTATGTGATCCTAATTAAGCAAAACGGTAATAAAAGCAATTCTCAACAAGGCTACACAAGATACCCTGGTATATTCCTATTCGAGATACAAGTTAGGCACTCCATCCGAAGATAAAGAATCCTAAAAGTGCTATCATGCTTTAGGTCAAGTTATTTAATCAATTTTTTAATACCATAAACAACACCACATTACATACAAGGTACACAATTCATACATGAAGAATAAATATGATAACCATTCATTTTCAATTCATACACATCAAAAAGGGAGATATTCAATTAAAACAAAGTAATGAGCTCCATTGTGATCCTAGGAATGAAGTTAGTTCAAAACAAAATGAATAAAAACCATTAACAAGTCACCCATTAGCCTTAACTACACAAAATGAAGATAACTTGATGAATGAAACTTCTTAAAACATAAGTTTCAAGCACATAAACAACCTACAAAATGTAGCAATCCAAGCTTGATGAATCTTCTTGTTCTTGAGCTTAAAACCAATCCAAGTTGCTTTGAAGTCTTGAAAAACTGAAGAAGAACAGCTCTTAATCGTAAAATCCGACCTGGTTAGGTCAAGCAACGAATGGATTTAAATAGCAAAATTCCTGTCTATTTCAGCATGTTCGACCGCTGCAGCGGTGCTCTCCACCGCTGCGACGGTCGTCCTGGATGGAAATTACCACTTTACCCTTCTAGCTTAAAAATCCTACAAATCAACGGCGAGACATTAGGAACCATAAAAATCATAATTATAAGCAATAATAACTCTCAAAAACTCACAAATCATTAAGCCAAAAGTATTAATTCGCAGGTATAAATCCACTCATCAAATAACTTGATAATTATTAATGTTATATAAAATTATATTTTCTGACCCATTTCATTTCTAAAAGATCAAACTCGATCAGTTTTATTTGGCCCGACTCAGTTAGTAAACTATAAATTTTCAAACAGACTGGTTTATCGCTGCGGTGGTGAGGACCACCGCTGCGTCTAGACTTGGCAAAAAAGGCCCGGGCCGAGCTGGCCCAAAAAAATTGGGCTATGGGCTTCCATTCTTCAGCCAAAAAAAGCGGGCCTTTTTGGCCGGACTCGTTTTTGGTCCGGCCCGTGGCCCAATTTTTTTTTCCTCAAAAAAATTAAATATAACAATACATAAAAAAAATTAAAAATAACTTAATTAATTAATTAATCATTTAGATCAATTTATGGAACAAAAGTTCTATTCATTTGTTCAAAACACTATTATCTCCAAACATATAACTATTAGATATAAAAGAACTTAAATAAGGCAAAATTTAAAATATTATTGATTAAAAATGTTAATAAAAGATAATAATTAATTATATTTTTATATACTTGCACATAGCAAAATAGTGAGAATACGTTATATGTATAATCAAATAATTGTCACTATATAAATACATATATGTGTAATGTGCTTGTGGTATTATTCTAGTATTTTTTAAAATTAGTCACTTGATATTTAATTACAATTATTAGTTTCACATATTTAATCAAATAAATAATACTCACAATAGTTTATAATGTTAAAATTGTTTCTTAATTAAAGTATTAAACATAAGTTTTTAAATATTTTTTTATTAATAAGTACAATTTTATTGAATAAAACAAATTTTATGCTATACTCAGTAGCCCAAAATTAAAACATCATGTTATGTATCATAATTGTTACAAAAAAAATAAAACAAAATAAAATAAAATAAATAAAATAATCAATTGGCCCGCGGGTTGGCCTTGCCTGTCCGGGCCACGGGTTGAAGAATTTTGGCCCAAAAAAGTCCGGGCCTTTTTGGCCCGGCCCAGTCGCAGCCCAACCCATTTAGGCTGGCTAGGCCCGTTTGCCAGGTCTAGCTGCGATGGTGAGGACCACTGCTGCGGCGGTGACTCGCAGAGTGTTTCACCACTACGACAGTGAGACCTGCACCGCTGCGGTGGTAGTTCTGATTTTTCAAATACTAATTTTTTTAACTTTGATTTCTTTGGTTAAATCTTTTATAAAATCAAACATACACGTCCAAAATACACCAAATCAGTTTTGTTATCTTCCTAACTGTTTAACATTTCATGGTTCGATCTCATTTTCGAAAAATGTTTTTGACATAATATTTTAGATCGATCACTCTAGGATTTCAAAATGACATAGTTTGCGATAAAAGCCATAACTTTCTCATTTTTCCATATTTTTTAGAGATTCAAGTTGGGTTATCTTTATAACTCATAAATATAACTTTCTAGCCATCAAAATCAAATAACCAACTTTTAGATTTCAAACTACCATAATATATAGAACATAACTAGTTAGGGTTTTACCAGTAAAGTTTTATATGTACCTTTCTACTACTTATTTTCATACCAAGCATTCAAATACATATATTAAACATACTAAACTACGAATCTTCGTATATTTCCAAGATCTAGCATTATAGAATATCAAAATAAGTTTTGAACTGTTAAAAATAAATTTTGACCATTTAAAATATATATAGACTATAGAAATGAAATAAGGAAGATATAAAATACTTTTAAACCTTTTAGATTTGGATGTTCTTCTCCTTCTTGAAATGAATCTAGCTAGAGACTTCACCTTGATCAATCTCTAATAACCTTCTTAGTGATTTTTCTAAAGCTCACAATAACTCTCTTAGAAAGCTCTCTCTTTTTCTCTCTTGGTATTTCTAGCAAATGACTAACCAACACAATGAATTGGTGAAGCATCTTATTGAAAGTAATATGCCCTCAAGCCTAAGAGCAAGCATAGTATGTACCAATCTATCCGGATCTACTAATCCCCTTTTTAGTGATCCAACGATTAGGAACAATTTTAGTTTTGAGCTATCTTGAATTTAGATCTCATTAGCATGATCCTCATCATGGTTCTAAAAGCATTGCTCAAAAACTATGGGTTTATCTATTTGATTAATTCAAGTAATTAATCATGAATAAAGAAATGTCTTGATACTTTTATTAATAAATGAACAAGATTATAAAGTATATGCTTATCACATCAAATGTGATTGGCTTGAGGGCATATTACTTTCAATCTCCCACTTGCACTAAAGCCAATCACCCTTTGGTATCCCTATACCATTCTTCTATAAGTGGCGTACAAATTGCTTAGTAAATGCTTTAGTTAATGGATCTGTAATGCTGTTCTAAGAGTCTACCATATTTATGGTGTCGTCTCCTTTTCAATGATTCATCTAATCATATGAAATTGCCGCAACACATGTTTGGATTTCAGATGAGACCTAGGTTCCTTGGCGAATTAAACTCCTTTAATGCTAGAAACCATTATAAGTTCTGTAATGAACTTGTTTAACCAAACAATCACCTTTGCAGCTTCACTTATAGTTATTTACTATGTCTTTGTCACTAAATCAACAACTATTTGCTGTTTGGAACTTTTTCAACTCACTGCAGCACCGTTCACGGTAATCATATTACCTGAAACGGATATGTTGTTATCTTGGTTAGTCTAAACAAACTTGAGTTTGTCAAACCCTCTAATTTTATATCAGACCCATCATTAGAAACTCTTTTCTAATATTCTTCTCCAAAATTGAACTGATATCTGCTTATTATACATAAGCAATATCAAGTCTAGTACATTTCAACGAATCAATGTATATCCCTTGGGTTAAGCCGAGCATCCTTTATGATCTATCTCTATAGACCTTTATCCTAAATAGAATGTTAGGATGCTTCTCCCAAGTCCTTAATGGAGAAGTTTTAGACAACCACATCTTTACTGATTGTAGCATCGATATGTCATTCCTTATTGATATTATATCAACATATAATACTAGGAATGTCACAGTGCTCCCACTAACCTTTGTGCATACTTGGTTCATCCTTGTCTTTGATAAAATCAAACTCTTTTGATTGTCTCATCAAAATGGATGTTCCATCTTCGAGAAACTTGCTTTAATTCATAATTGGATCGTTGTAACTTACATACTTGATTTGCTCCATCATTATGGAAACAAATCCTTTTGGTTGTATCATACATACACCCTTTTGTATAGTAAGCTGCAACTGCAAGTAAAATCCGAATGGATATATGCATTTTCACTAGTGAAAAATTTCATCGTAGTCAACTCATTGACCTTGGTTGAAATCTTTTTACCACTAGTCAGGTCTTATAGGTCTACACCTAGCCATCTGATTTAGTCTTTCTCAAAGAACCATTTCGGATTATATGGTCATCAGCCATTTCTCTTGAGTATCTAATACTCATACCTCATCGTATATATCTGGATCATCATCCACTATGATGCGTACCTTATCATCATCATCTATGATGAATCCATACCATTCAGGTATCTTTGGTACTAAACCAGATTTAAGACTTGGTTGTGGTACAATAGGTTTATCTATTTGTACAGATTCCTTCATTTTATCTGTAGTGTTTTGTGGTTCTTGAACTTCTTCAAGATCTATTTTACTCCCACTAACCCTTTAAGGAAAAACTCATTTTCCTATAAGGCAACGTGTTTCAAACAAACACCTTTTAGTTAGTCGGATTATAGAAGTGATACCCTAAACTTTCTTTAGGATATCCCATAAGTTTACACTTATCAGATCATGTCCCTAGCTTATCTTTGTCAAACCTTTTAACATAAGCTGAACAATTCAAATCTTAACATGCTTAAGACTTGGTTTCCTCCCTATCCATGACTCATATGAAGTCTTAGGGATGGAATTTGAAGGTATCTTATTTAGTAGATATGCGATCGTTTCTAAAGCATAACCCTAGAAGGATACTGGAAGATCGGTAATACTCATTATGGATCATCACCATGTCCATTGTGAGAATACCATTTCGCTTGAGATGATCTAGAAACTTATTACTTTAAGTATTCCCTTCTCGATCTAATCGATGAACTTTAATACTTTTGGCATTTAGTTTCTATACTTCACTTTTGAATTCTTTGAACGTTTCAAACGATTTGGATTTATATTTCATTAAATACATATATCAAAATCTAGAATCATTAGTGAAAGTAATGAATGAATACCCTCCTCTTGCATTTGTTGTCATAGGTCCCACACACCACTGTGTGTACCATCTCTAACAACACTGTAACTCGCTCTCCATGTCCACTAAATGGATATTTAGTCATATTATCCATGATACAAGATTCACAAGTTGTATTTGATTCATAATCAAAAGCTCTAAAAGCCTATCTTTATACAACTTGTTTTAGTCTTGTTTCATTAGCATGACCGAGTTAACGGTATTGCATGAAGGTATGATTCATATCATCTATTTACTTTTAGTTTGTTCAAATTGGAATATTTTTCATATAAGTCAAGTATACAAAATCTATTAAGTAATCAACCAGTTCTAAATAAAACATTATCATTATAAACAGAACAACGATTGTTCATTATTATAATGTCAAAAAAAACATTCCTTGTCATCACATGGAACTGAAATAATGTTTCTAAGAACTGGAACATAGTAACAACTTACTAACTTAATAGGCTTGCCCGTAGACAGTGCTAAATTATAAGTTCACATGGCTAATGCAGCAACCTTTACTTCATTCCCCAGCACATGATTACTTATCATTTATTTAGCTTTCTACTTCTGCTTAGTCTCTGCAACGACTTGCATATGTGAGACCACCATTCGGTATCTAATACCTAAGTAGAACTTGACTTATAGAAAGTTCTATTTCATTATGAACAAATCTATATCTGTAGCTAAAGTTTCACTAAACTTCTTCTACTTAACTACTACAACTCTCTTGTAGTTGTTCTTCCAGTGTCCCAGCTTATCGCAATGAAAGCAAACTCATTTGCCCTCGGGATCACTTTTATTTATGTCATTTGTTTAGCCTTTCTTTTGCATTCTACTCTTTCTGACTCCTCAGAAATACCTTTGGCCATCTTCCTCCGCTTAGAAGATTCATCTACAAGTAAAACTTGGTTTTTCTAGGAAGGAAAGTGACTCTCAACAGTCTTCAACATAGTAAGCAAATCAGTAAAACTGACTTCTAGCTTATTAATGTTTGAAGTTCACAACATCTTGTGAATAAGAGTCAGTGAGTGACTGCAAGATCGAATCTTGACTCAACTCTCCATCCTTGACAAAACCTGTTGTCCTAATTGATCAATCCAATTGATCATCTTTAGGACATGTGTCTTTTACTGTAGTGCCATTGATTATTATAGATCGGAAGAGCTCCTTAGATATCTTATATCTAGTTGACCTACTTTGCTCACTATACAACTATTGAATGTGCAGCAATATAGTAGGTGCATCCATTTTCTCGTGTTGACGCTGTAACTCGATACTTATGGATGCGAGTATGATGCATTGAGCCACCTTTGCATCATCTTGCCATTTCATAAAATAGCAATCTCTTTCTCAGAGGCTTAGTCTACAACGTTTGTAGGAATAGGCAAATTAAGGACATTTGCTAGCTTTTTCAGCATTGAGAACTATTCTCAAATTTGTTTAATCAATCCGAACAATTCGGTTCAATTAATTTTTAGCATACATTATGCTATGCAGTGTTAGTGAATTTAAACATAGCAATATTCTTTAAGTGAATTAGTAACAACATTAACATGTATTCGTTTTATTAATTACCAAAATAAATTAGGTCTTTATTTAAAATGGTGTCTCACACTATTTTCATCAAACTATATTACCCTCTTTATATAGTTCGACAAATTTAGTTAAAAATTTGCTAGTGAGAAAAGGATCCTATCGACATAAGTACAACCTTGTGTGTGCACAACAAACTATAGTTTATTCAATAGGTAGACAACTCCTTGTCAATTACATCAACATGTAACTCCTTTGTATTTTGCCTCTTAGATTATTATGATCATGTGTGTGCACATCCAAATCAAAATTATCTAAGTTAAGTCAAACCTAGCACTTCCATATAAGTGAAGAGAAAAATACCGTCCTTGTGTGTGCACAACAAAACAGTAATGTTCAATTCCTTTATAAGCATCAAATGTGATAAAACAACATCTCAAATAATCGATATGAGCCTTGTGTGTGCACAACAAACTATATCGAGTATTTTATACTCTATCGTTTTATCATGCTAGAAGGCGACGTTTGATATTTTTAATAAATATCTTTGAACGTTACAACTTAATATTATGAGTAGTAGAATAAATAAATTAGAACAATTCTAATTTTATTTAATTGAATTAAACTCCTTTAATTCATGAATTAAACTCCTTTAATTCATGAATTAAACATTTTAATTCATTTTATAAAAAATATTTATTCTACAACATGAGGGGTTTATTAATATTAATTGTCTCATCTTGTTTAGCGCACATGCACATATATATATAAAATATGCGTCATATTAATTAACACGCGAAGCATGTTTGGATAATATATAATAAATATATATTAAGCATGCACATATAGAATACTATATTCTACTTGGATTGATTATGGACTTTTATTCTAGTTTGGTTTATTCGAGCCACCAAATAAACCAATTGGTCAAACCTAGGATGCAAGAATAAATTAAATTAAATGTAACTATTACATTTAAATTCGGACTCCATTACAAACGGGTCTTCATGCGCTCCTTGCTTTTTTGCTCCAATTCTTCAAAATAATTCTAACTAATCCTATTACAAAATATTTACAATAAATAGAAACCTTGATCAACAGTCAATGTGACGACCCCAAATCCGGGTTCCTTGAACCTCAGATCCGGTTCAACACGAGTACAACATTTTCCTTATTGTTCATGAATTACAACAATATTATAATTGGTAAAATAACCACTTATTTACAATTTTACAACATCTCTTTCTATTCCAGAATCGAAATCTTTATACATTCCTAGTATGTCTTAATATCATACATGATACGACATTCTATTACAATCAACTTGTGTATTTAACACTCATATAACATACCAACTAAAGTCTTACACTACACAATCATTTACCTGTCCAATTCGGACTAATATCTACAACAAATATTTAGATCTTCAGTGAAAGTAATATGCTTTCCTGTTCCTTGATCTTTATCGAGAACTTCAAATGATTTGCACTATCTGAAAATGTTGGTTTAGGCAAGAGTGAGCACGACGGCTTAGCAAGTCTAACAGATAGCACATAACACATAGTTCATGTTTATACATGCTTTTCATGCTTCATGCATTACATTATATGAATGCATCATGCTTCTCATGCTTAACATTTATTCATGCAACATACTGATCATGCATTGAAATGAATACATGACCTACAGTTCAACTTATTCAATTAATTCAGGCTTTCTATCGTATAGAATCAACAAATCTCATATGGTTTCACAAAAAACATATTTAATTCAAATTCTCACATACTTCAAGTGCACACACAACAGTTATACACATAGCAACAATATCTGAAAAACTTGCCTGGTTCGCTTCTACCAGTTATGCTTATTTACGTCTTTCGTTCAACCTACAATTTATATAGGAAATTGACATAATCATTAGATGCAATGACTACTACTTAGCCTTTATATAAGACTCTAACTTTAAATTATCAACTCTTAAGATGTCCGACAAACGAACCCTTAGGTTCCAGACAAAACCCTAGCTCAGCCCTAGTTGGACATGTCGGGTATGCTCATCTAACTTATACCTTCACTACACGTTCTTCGTACGACTTACTTTTAATAAGTTGTCTAAAATTTAGTCACAAATTGACTATTTACATCGATTTAATTTAATTAAACATTCTTCTTTCACATAACTTAATGATTCGGACATTTAATAATGTACCAAATACCTCAATATATCATCTACCTTTGATAATATACAAGTATACAACTACATTCAAATATTATTAACCATTTAATAATATTTTAATCACTTATTAATATTGTTAACCATTTAATAATATTTTAATCTCTCATTAATATTAGTAACCATTTAATAATATTTTAATCACTTATTAATATTATTAACTATTTAATAATATTTTAATCTCTCATTAATATTATTAACCATTTAATAATATTTTAATCACTTATTAATATTATTAACCATTTAATAATATTTTAATCACTTATTAATATTATTAACTATTTAATAATATTTTAATCTCTCATTAATATTATTAACCATTTAATAATATTTTAATCTTTGAATAATATTATTAACCGTTTAATAATATTTTAATCACTTATTAATATTATTAACCATTTAATAATATTTTAATATCTCATTAATATTATTAACCATTTAATAATATTTTAATCTCTCCCTAATGTTATTAACCATTTAATAATATTTCAATCACTTATTAATATTATTAACCATTTAATAATATTTTATTCACTTATTAATATTATTAATCATTTAATAATATTTTAATCACATATTAATATTATTACTCATTTAATAATATTTTAATCATTTACTAATGTTATTCATCATTTAATAACTTTTTAATCATATACTAATATTATTGATCATTTAATAATATTTTAATAATCTTCAATCAATACCAATAGTTAACCTTTTAGTTTTGTTAACCTTAATCTTTAACTTAAACATTTAGCTATCATTTAGTCACTAATAGACTCTCTTACAATAGCGTATCTTTATTTCAATAGTGAAATTATTTTTTGTTAAGTTTTACAATGCCCGACAAGCGAAACCTTCAGTTCCGAACAAGTCTGGATTAAAATTTTAATTTTTTTAACAAGCACGGGCGTCTAGACGCCGCCCCAAAGCCTTTCTGGGGCGTCTAGACACCCATAGGCAGAATCCAACAAGGTCCGGGCGTACACTTGGGCGTCTAGATGCCGTGTACTTTGGCTGCCGAAACCTCTCTTACTAGTTTGGCCATAACTTTGTCATACGGAAATATTTTGAGGTTATTTTTAAGTCTAAATTCATTAAAATTTCATGATCTACAATTTATCTTTAGATCACAAATCTAAATTCCGAACGGAACTGGACTAAAAATGGCTCACAAGGACAAAGTGAAAACTAAAATCACAAATCCTTGGTTTTAAAGGTTCAAACTTGAATAAAATGAAATCTATTCATCCAAATGACACCAACTTAGTGTTGTTATCTTCCTAACCTCTTGTCTTACAACCTTTCATGGTTCGATCGCATTTTTGAAAACGTTTGACAAGAAATTTTAATATCGAACCACTTAGGGTTTTACCGATAACACAATATGGAATTTTCTTCCATTTATTTGCGTATCACACATACCGACACTTGATTTAAACATACTAAATCATGAATCTACCTATATATCATAGATCTAGACTTCTAGAGCATCAAAATAACTTTTGATCGGTTAAAAAATATATTTTAACCGATTAAAACTTATATAGACTATAAAAATGAAATAGGTGAAGGTTAGATCACTTTTGAACCTCTTGATCTTGGATGTTCTTCATCACTTGACTATGATCTTGGCTTGTGACTCCACCTTGATCATCCTCTCGCAATCTCCAACAATGCTCTCCCTTATCTCTAGAATGCTCTCTCTTTTATCTAAAATACTTCTCTCTCTATAACTTGGTGAAATGAACAAATGACCAAACTTTTCCAAGGCTTGGTAATGAGCTCTATTTATAGGACTCAACTAGCCTCACTTATCATCTACTAATCAACTAACACAGGTGAATTAAAGGGTTAATCCATGTTTACTATTTTAGTGAATGACCACTTGATGGACTTGGTGATTGACCAAGTGATTGACCACCATGAATGGCAAGTTTGATTGACTAGGGTGGTTGGGTAGTTGGTGAGCAATTCACCCAACACTTAACCCACATGTGGTTAACTCTCATAAGACCTATGGTTAAAGTACTACACTTAACCTTGGTCACTTAAAACTCAACCTTAGTTAGGGCTCATCTTATTTATATATCTCACAACAACTAGTCACAATGTGGTTAATTCTCTACATTAAAATGACCTAGGTTGGTTCACTCACCCAACCATGGTCTAAACTCATCAATTAAACATACACACATCTTCCACCAAATAACCCAAGTAGGGTTAATTCTCTACAATCAATTATACATATATATTCAATATATTTATATATAATTACTAACACTTAACTCTAGCATTGGTTAATGTTTTATTTTTATTACCACTGAGGGTTAACAAATAACCCAACAATGGTTAGTCCTCTACAACATAAATTCATAAGAATTGACCATCTTCATTGACTAGGGTTGGTGAACCACCCCTTGGTTAATTCATTTAACCAACATTGGTTAACTCTCTACCAATTCATATACTTACAACATATATATCTCTACATATTCACCAATAACCTTTTATTTAAATTACATCATAGCTTGAATTGACCAATTTAAATTGAATACAAGCAACATACATTTTTACTGAATCTCCAAGTGGGACCCCATGTTTGGTCAACACTCCACCATTTTCATTTTATTTTTATTATATATATATATATATATAATACTTGCAATTTCTACTAACCATTAACCAATGTATGGTTAATTCCCTACAACATGCAACCCATGATTATCTACCAATTCTACCTTGGTGAATTTTATACATACATAATTGTATCTATAATATTCTTCCTACAACTTACCCATGCATAGTTAAATCTTTAATTTATTTACTACCTAGGGTTACTCAATTAACTCATCCATAGTTAATTCTCATTATCATATTCATTCACCTAGTAATTAACCAATATTTGGTTAATACTCTCTCTTGTCTACCAACTAGGGTTATTCAATTAACCCTACATTAGTTAATTCTCTACACTTAACAATACTTGAATTTATTCTCCCAACATATTGACCAACATTTGACTTTTAAATTTGGACTCAATATTTGGGCTACTAGTTTATTTTGCATTGGGCTCCCTTATTTAATTATTTGGGCTACCCAACACAACTAACACATCTTTATAACTTGGGCTAGGTAATTTATTTAATTGGACTACCACCCAATTATATACAATACTTGCCAACATTAATTAATTGGACTTATATTAATTACCTCTTGGACTATTAATCAACATAACATTTGGGCTTATTATTTAAGTACCCACTTCATACCAATATTTTCATATTGGGCTAACATCTATAATCCTTTAGGGCTAGTCCACTAGTAGTAATTACATTACTTGAACTCTATACCACAACTTAATAATTAAGTTCATTACTTAATCAATTAACTTCTTAATATTGTCATTCTAGACAAACTTTCTAGTTTTTATATAACTTTAACTCATAACTAATATAATTAATATAATTAATTATATTTCATGACTTTCATTCTTACTTCATATTTAAACTAATTAATTTATTAGTTTTATTGAGTATTAATTTACTCATCTTCTTGTTTGGCTAACAAACACAACTCTAGGAATATATAACTATGTATATATATCCTTATAACCGTCTTCATTTCTCAAATGAATTTATTTCCTTAATAAATTCTCTATATGCATCATAAAATATTTCCATATTTAATTTCTAACAAATACATTATGTTAAAAAAAATGTTTACCCATTTTCTACACATCTTACTTCTCACATTCTAGGTTTTAAACCTTAACCTTTAATAAAATCAATTAAGATATTATTTAAAATCTTAAAAATATCTGGGATATTACATTCACTCATTCTTATAAGAATTTCATCCCCGAAATTTCATCATACTCATTTCTACCAGTTTTTCATCACTGAGAATATCTCTTTACTCATCAAATTCTATGACCACCCTTTTCTAAGAAGTTCATACTTCTAAACTCATAATTCCAGAACAATGGAATATCTTGCAGAAGAATAAATTGAAAATCAATATCTTACAGAAGAATAAATTGAAAATCAAAATATTCATTAAAACTTTCATAATATGCTGAGGGGTCATCAAGACTGTGAACATCCGAATGGAATTAACTGAATTCCGAATAAATAGTATTTATCCCTGTAAATACTTATAAACAGAGTGTTTATCAATCACAAAGACTGAAAACATTCCATAGGTGTACGCTAGGTGATCAGCCTATTGTACCATACGTCGTGCAGAACGTCTTAGTTTTTAGGCGCCGGTCGGAGCTATATGCCGATAAAAATATATCTGCTTTAGCCGACAGAATATATTTGTTTTTGCACTTGTTCATCTCAGACTTACTACAAAATTCCGTTCCAAAATAATTTGGATTGGATAATAAAACTTGAGTCAATTCTGACCAAAAGTGTCCAGTTATAATAAATGACAAAGACTCTCATCATTGAATTGTTCGTATATTACGATTCAAAAATTATTTCAGATTAGTTAAAATAACTAAAATTCATTTATAAGATTTCATGATACCGCATCATCTTGACAGTGCGTTGATGATTCCATCATTAATTCATGACTTCATGATACAGCACATCTTGACAGTACGTTGAGGATTCCGTCCTTTTCATCCCCACACCATGGCTTTAATGGCGTGTGATGATTTTATAAATACATTTTGATATTTTCAAATCAATTTGTCTAGCTGAAACAATTGGGGAGCTAACATTGATCCGTGGAATCTAATCGGTGAATTTGAAGAAGAACGTGAAGGATTAAAGGGAGATGAACTTGTACCCGTGGAAGCTTGGTTCTACAAAGGTATAAATTCTTTTATCCTTCTTCAATTAATAATAGTCGCATAAGAAAGATCCGGGTTATTGGTTTGTACAAAATATTAAAATTTGATTTTCTTGCTTCCGTTGCGCTTATATAATTTGATTATATGTATGCCATATTTTTACAAACCAACACTTATTTATAGGACTTCCTTAATCATCATCAACATCTACTAAATAACTAATATCGGTCAACTTAAGCTAATCTAGGTTTACTATTGGATTGAATGACATTTGAATTGACTAGGTGATTGACCTCAGTCAAGCTAACTTGCAAGTAACATTAAAGCAACACAATTGCAATAATTCACCCCCAAAGTGGGCCCCTTAAAGCTGTTGGCCAACTCTATTTTTCTCCCTCATTTTTGCTTTATTTTTATCATCCATATAAACATAAATACATCTATATATCCATATATATATATATATATATATATATATATATATATATATATATATCGACTAATATTTGACTTTAATTTGGGCTCCATTTTGGACTCTAGAATTTAATCTATTGGGCTCATTCATTTAATTTGTTTAGACTTAATTTATTCATTCTATTGGGTTATCAATTACTAACACATGCTACATTTCATTAAAAAAAAAAGTACTAGGCTCTAGATAAATTATAACATGGACTAATAAATTAACTTTGTATATGGACTACTAGGTTTATTAAATTGAACCTAGTTTAATAATTCATTTGGACTTCAAATATAATTAAATTAGTTTTGCTTTAATTAATTCTACTACCATGCTACATGATTAAATTAATTAAACACACACACACACACACACACACACACACACATATATATATATATATATGGCTTTGTTCAATGACATACCCCCTTAAAGAGCATACCAAGCATATCTCCTTTAGCGACGGACCTAACAACGGTTTGGTCCGTCGCCATAAGTTTGTCCGTCGCTAAAGTTTTTAGCGTCGGACAACATATCGTGCCAGACAAACTTATAGCGATGGACGAACCTATGACGACGGACCAAACCGTCGCTGGGTTCATCGCTAAAGGGGGTATGCTAGGTATGTCCTTTAAGGAGGTATGCTCTTGAACTTTACTCTCTCTCTATCTCTCTCTCTCTCTCTCTATATATATATATATATATATATATATATATATATATATATTCAATCATGTAATTGCCCAATCAATTGATACAAAAATTTTACTTAATTGATAATTATTAAATAAACATCATTACAATGGACTTAGAACTCGTGGTTATTACAAGAAGTTTCCTAGGCCATGTAGGTTTCTACAGATGGTTTATTAAAGATTTCTCCGAAATCACTAAGCCACTTTGTAGTTTTTTGAAAAAAGACACGCCCTTCAAGATGGAAAAGGCATGCATCGATGCATTTGATATGCTGAAAAAGAAACTGGTTTATGCTTTGATAGTAGTTATTCTGGATTGGGACTTATCATTTGAATTGATGTGCAATGCTAGTGATTATGCTATTGGAGTAGTTTTAGGACAGTGGAAGGAGAAAATCTTTCATACTATTTACTATGCAAATAAGACGTTGTCAGATGCACAACTCAACTATACAACCACTGAGACAGAATTACTTGTAGTTGTGTATGCCTTCGACAAATTTCGTTCTTATCTCATTGGAACAAAGGTAATTGTGTTCATTGATCATTCTGCTATTAAGAATTTGATATCAAAGAAAGATGCCAAGCCGAGGTTTATTAGATGAGTTCTGTTACTACAAGAATTTGAGTTAGAAATTCAAGATAAAAAGGAGACAGAAAATCAAGTCGCTGATCATCTTTCACGATTAGAGAATTTTGAACTTGAAGGTGAGGATGGCAAGGTAATTAATGAACATTTTCTAAATGAGTAGCTGTTTTTCGTTCACGGTGAATTACCTTGGCATGCAGATTTTGCTAATTATATTATAAGCAATGTTCTTCCCCCGGACTTAAGTTATGAACAATGGAAGAAGTTCATAAGTGATGTACAGTTTTTTGTTTGGGATGATCCTTTCCTATTCAAGCAATGTGCTGATCAAATTTTAAGGAGGTGTGTATCCAAAGAGGAAATGGAAAATGTGCTTCATCACTGTCACTCATCTGATTATGGAGGACATTTTGATTGGGAGAGAACAGTAGCGAAGGTGCTACAATCGGAGTTTTACTGGTCAACTATATTTAAAGATGCTCATTCTTTTCTAACGAGATGTGATAATTGTTAAAGAACGAGAGATATTTTTAGGAGACATGAAATGCCCCTTAACAGTATTCAAGAAATCAAAATTTTTGATATTTGGGGTATAGACTTTATAGGACCATTTTCGTCATCTTATAACAATCAATATATACTAGTCGCTATAGACTATGTATCTAAATAGGTTAAAGCTGTTGCTTTGCTGACCAATGATTCCAAAGTGATACTTAACTTTCTACGAAAAAATATATTTTCACACTTTAGCACTCCATGGGCTATTATTAGTGATGGGGGTTCACACTTTTGTAACAAGTATTTGGCTGCTCTTCTTGCTAAATATGAGGTCTCCCATAAGATTACTACTGCTTACCATCCGCAAACCAATGGTCAAGTGGAAGTTTCTAACAGAGAGATAAAGCGTATTCTGAAAAAAAAAACGGTGAATCCCAACAGAAAGGATTGGTCGAGAAAATTAGATGAGGTGTTATGGGCTTATAGAACAACATACAAATCACCAATTGGGATGTCACCGTATCGCTTGGCTTTGGTAAGGCGTGTCACTTACCGGTTGAACTCGAACATCATGCTTATTGGGCTATCAAAAAGCTTAATTTTGACTTACATGAGTCCGGTGAGAAAAGGCTCCTTCAACTGAATGAGATGGATGAATTTCGTCTCTAATCTTATGAAAATGCCACAATTTATAAGGAAAAGACAAAGTGATGACATGATCAAAATATAGTGGAATAGAGGTTCGAGGATGGTCAGAAAGTGCTTCTTTATAATTTTCGGTTAAGGTTTTTTCTGGGAAAGTTGAAATCAAGATGGTCGGGGCCATTTACTATCAAGAGGGTATTCTCGCATGGAACAGTTGAATTAGAAGATGCTACTATCATGAACATGTTCAAAGTGAATGGCCAAAGGCTAAAACATTACATGGGGATGGGGGTGAGGTGGATCGAAAAAAGGTGTCCGTCATTCTCTCCGACTCGAAGTAAAACAGGAAGTAGTCAAGCCCAATAATCTAAATGAAGGGCTAAATAGGAGGCAACTCATCATTATTATCACTATTCTAGTGTTATATTATTATTATTATTATTATTATTATTATTATTTTGGTCTTATATATTATTGTCAATTTGTTTCTGTAATTTTTATGCTTATTTAAATAGTACTTATTTAATATTATATTTTAATTATATATAGCTATATAGCTAACTGAGGATTTTTGATAAATTTTTTGATTCATAGCTTATTTTTGATAAATTTCATGCATTACTTTTAGGTACTATCAAAACATTGCAACATTTTGGATTGTTTTTGCAATTTTAAAAGAAGCCCAGCAGCAGACTTGACCGCTGCGGCGCTCCCCTGCCACAACTGCGGTGGTGGGTTAGGCAGTTCAAATGTTTTTTTTAGCAGCAAGGTTCTACTGCCGCAGCGCCCATACTAACCACCGCAACAGTCGTTTAAATTTCTGCAAAAAAATAAAACACCCGTTCAGGGGTTTTATTTCAAAATATCCTAAGCCCAAATTGTCTCTTAACTTCAACCTTCATGCACCTTCTGATATACCCACAATCATCCCCAACCTTCGATTCTTACAAAAAATCGTATTCCTTCCAAGAAACCAAGCCACACTTAGGATTTAAGTAAGAAATTACACTACATTCTCTCTCCTACAAATGTGTACCGATAATCCTTGGTTTCTTCCATCGATGCCCACTGTGGTAAGTGCTAATTTTTTTTTAAGTTTGGAATCTTTTGGGCTTGATTTGTGGCTTAGGAAGTGTGATTGGGGCTAGTGAGAACCCTCTAAGGGTGGCTAATTTCAGTTTTGGGGGAAGCTAATTCCATTGTTGGTTTTGAAGATGCACGCAAGGTGTTTGTGAAAATTATTGAGATAGCAGTTTTTGGAGCAACGTGGGTTGTTTTTGGGTTATGGCTTGTGCATTGGTATGGTGATTGCATTGAGTTATCATTGGTCCTAAACGCCAACAAGGAGCGAGTTCTACGACAGCCAGATATGATAAAAAGAGGTTTGTCAGCATGGAAGCGAATGAGCATTTCTATGAGGTGATGGATAGAAAAACAATCATTCCTGAACGTGGAATTCATCCAGGAGTGAGTGACGAAAATTTATTGCACATGATTACGACTAAATAATGGTTCACTTTTGCCAAACAACCTAAGCCTGTCGTGGAAAACATTGTGCGTGACTTCTATGCGAATGCAAACGAGAATGATAATATGGTTCGAATTCATGGCATGGTTGTTAATTTTGATGTAGAGCACATTAATGATTATTACAACGTTGCCAACATGGAAGAAGCGGACCAATATACCACCTACAAAAAGGAGAACCTTAATTTGAATGTGGTTATTAGAGGTTTGTGCTAACTAGATGCTGAGTGGACTTTCAAAGACAGGGTGTTGCGGCTCTTCTCACATAGATTTTGGAGCAAATATTGAAAGGCTTGGTACTATTTTATCTGTGCCAAGCTCTTGCCCACCACGCATGTGAGTGATGTGATTCAATCACGATCCATGTTGCTTTATTGTTTGACCCAAGGCAAAAGTATAAATGTGGGGAAGGTCATTCTCAGTTCAATAAAGCACACACTTCATAGGGGTTCGCCTGGTGGTCTGTCGCATCCTTCTTTTATTTGCGAACTATTCGCACATTCTGGCATGTAATGGTCTGATGATGAACCTCTACAACAACCCAAGATTTTAATTGACTCTCAGCTGATCAGTCACTATGCCCAGTGGGATGGCACTCCAGCCAATCTGAGCGGAGACGGGTTTATTTTGGAGGTTCAGTCTCCAGATACTGAGGAGTTCTTTACAGATGAGTAGGAGGACGACTCAGCAAACTAGCCATCATTGGAGTTCTTAGCTACAGAGATGCGACACGTGAGAAGAGAATCCCACCAAAATTCTCGCCAAATTAATTATGTAGCTCAGCAGGTCAACTCAATGATGTAATTCAATGCTAGTTTCACGACAACTTTGGTTGAGATATTTACGCGTAAAGGGATGAACACGGGTCAGAACCCACTATAATTTTCATACCTGCCAGTGATCCCAGATTACCCTTCGGATTCCCCAGACGAAGAGGCAGATGCATAATCATTTTTAGGAGAGTCCTCTATTTTAATTTTTTTATCAATTCAATAAGGGCATTGCAATGTTGAAGTTTGGGGGATGTTGAAGCTTGTTTTAACTATTTATCTATTCTTGTTTTTAGTAGTTCTTGAGTAGTTTTGTCATGTTTTATGTTTATAGATGCTTAGACTAACATGCTTATTATAGGTTATTTTTAATAGTTTATCCAGGCTTGAGTCGTGAGTCTTATTTTGTTAAATAGTCGATGATATGAATAGTATTGTCCCTTTGCCTATCACGTAAAGCCAATTAGAATGCTTAGTCTTTATGTTAGCAATTGACCTTAGTTAACGATGCTTATGATTCAGTTAGTTCGTCATGCACGAGCCCATCTGTTGGTTGATTTTTGTTTAGAGTACTGACATGGTTTTTGCTTATGGGGTAAGTTTGAAAAATGCTAAAAGCCTTATTTGATCATCTTCTGCACTAAGTTTAGGCTTGTGTATAAGTTTAGGGGATCGCGGATATGTATAGTTTTGAAAAAAATAAAATAAAATAAAATTTTAGCAAACAACAGAAAAAGAAATAAGTCTATAGTTTATGTCATAAATATAATAAAAGTTTGAATAGTCTAATTTTGTGGCCTTTGCTACTCGATTTATTAGATCCGTAGGGGTGTCTTTCCACCTAGTGCCCTAAAGCTGACTGATTTGGGAGTCACTAATCAAAAGCTCAATACACGGGAAACTCTGAATAGCCTAATAGAATTAGGCATTGCATAGTCAAGCTTGTAAGTTGAGGTGAGACGGAGCATAAAACGCATTCACCTTTGTATATACAAAAATAAATATAGTTTTTCATGTTTGAATTCGTGAGATCCTATTTTTATATATTTGCCTTATTTGGTTGTGATTCATGTGATAAGGGTGTTAAAGTGAAATCACTCATGGAAGTCAATCATATAAGTTCATCTAAATTTTGACTAATTTTAAACAGAGGGTTTGACACACACACAAACATAGCGGATCGTGAATAGTCATGAGCTTAGAGATTTTGTTGGAATTTTAGACTTTGTTCTGTTTTGAGATTTGACTTATTTGTTACAATTAATCTTTGAGGCTATGATTCTAATTCATGTCTGGAATAGTATGTTGTTATAGGGTTGTTAATATTAGTTATTTAGTCTTTGTCTTACTATTTTTAGGCAATGGTCTAGGATGTGTTCTTATGAAACATGAGAAAGTTATAGCTTATGCCACTCGACAACTCAAGGATTATGAGAAAATTACCCTACTTATGATCTAAAGTCGACAACAGTCATTTTCACGTTAAAGATCTAGAGACACTACTTGTACGGGAAGAAAGTGGATATCTATATGGATCATAAAAGCCTCAAGTATTTCTTCAACCAAAAGGAACTTAACATGCGACAATAACGTTGGCTCGAGCTATTAAAGGATTACGACCACACCATCCAATACCATCTTAGCAAGACGAACGTTGTAGCTGACGCATTAAGTAAAAGATCTTATGCGAGTACAAGTGCAATGCTGATGACACAAAGACACATTTTGTATGACTTACAAAAGATGGAGATAATGCTAAAGACACCAGAGGCTTACATGAATATTGCGCACGTGCGAGTAGAACTATATTTAATCGATAAAATTAAAGTTGCTCAAGCTACTGATCTAGAACTGATGAACATGATGAAAAAAGTACAAGGTGTTATTCCTGAAGAAAAAATCGTTGAGAAAGGAATACTTCGAGTCAAATCTCGACTCTGTGTTCCTAACGATCCTGAATTGAAGCATAAAATCATGATGGAGGCACACAACACACCATTTGTAATCCACCCTGGAAGTACCCAAAATGTATCGTGACCTTCGAGATATATTTTGGTGGAGTAATATGAAGAAAGAGATCATTGTGTTTATCTCGAGGTGTTTGACTTGTCAACGTGTCAATGCAGAACATAAAGTACCTAAGGGTCCATTGCAATCATTCGAAGTTACTGAATGGAAGTGGGAACACATCAATATAGATTTTGTGACGGGTCTTCCCACGTTTCTCAAGGCTTGGATGCAATTTGGGTCATCGTAAATAGATTGACCAAATCCGCTCATTTCTTGCCTATACAAGAAAACTATTCAATTGAACGTCTTGCTGGTATGTACATAAGTGAGATTATAAGATTGCATGGTATGCCAGTATTTATAGTCTCTGATCGAGATCCTAGATTCATTTCATGATTTTAGATTAGCCTACAAAAAACTTTGGGCAGTGAGCTACGATTCAATTCTGCATGCCATCCTCAAATGGACGTACAATTGAAAAAGACAATCTAGACTCTCGAGGATCTGTTGAGACTTTGTGATAATTGGATTTTATTCCTTTTTATTAAGTATTTTTAAGCTTAATTATTTGTTAGTTTTTAAGCATTTTAATTGATTTTAGGTAATTTATTTAATTTTATGTGTATTTACTGTTTTTAGTATTTTTATATTAGTTTAATTTAGTTTATTTTTATATCGTTTTCATTAGTTTAATTTAGTTAGTAATTTTGATTAGTTTATTTTATAATTAGATTGAGATTGTTTAAATAGAATTAATTTGATATTAAATTAGTGTTTGGTAATTATTATTATTTAATTCCCTGTGGGTTTGACACTCTACTTTATCACTTTATTACTCGTTGACCGTGTATACTTGCACGCATATATTCATATAGAAAATACCCAACACTTTGCATACTAGAATTCAAAGGAAGTTAGGACAAGTATTTGTCATTGGTTGGATTCTCATACAACAACAGTTATCAATCAAGTATAGACATGGCTCCATTCGAGGTCTTGTATGGGCGAAAGTGTTGCTCTTCAGTATGCTGAAATGAGGCATGAGAAACAAAATTGTTAGGACCCGAGTTGGTGCGTATTACTATAGAAAAGATTCAATTTTTTGGACAACGAATACAGACCACACAAGAACGACAAAAGAGTTATGTTGATCTTCATCGAAAGGATGAGAGTTTTAATGTTGGAGACCATGTATTTTTAAGTGTTTTCCCATGAAAAGGAATTACCAAATTTGTAAGACCCCGAATTTTATGAAATATAAAATTTATTTTTTCTTCATATATATTTTCATGAAACAGTAAGTGGTTAAATTGATAAAGTTAAAAGTTAAGGATGTTATGTGTAAATTATATTATGTCGGACAATATTCTTTTGGTCGGGGAATATTCATTCTGTCGGGGAATATTCGTACGACGGCGCCGTACGAACCAATCATTAGTGGACCCCACAAAGAATAATTGTCGGATATAGAAAATGACATAAACAATTTTTAAAATGGTCAATGGTACTATTACTTTTAATTGTTAAAATATCCGGTGGTAAAAGAATAGTAATATACGGTATTACAAGTAACATACGGTATTGCACAGTAGCACACGACATTGCACAGTGTTTCGTATTATTAAACTGATAAAGTGGTTATTGTACAATATTTGACTTTATTGTCACATGCACAATAATTCATGTTATTAAATTAATAATTGTCACAGTAACATATGCACAGTAATTCACATTATTGAATCAATAATTGTCATGACATAGTAATGTAATCTTTCTTTTGCATACTTTCTGCATTATTGTTATCTCTATTATGGTGTTATTTAAACAGTTGTATTTCATTAGTTAATTGACTTGATATCTAACTCAGAAAGCCAACTACACTGTATTTATAACAATTAGTCATAATAATGAAAAGTGTGAATTATTGTTGAATAATTAAATTGATAAAGTTATTTGTTTATAATATAAAGTTAGGTGATATAAAATGAATGGTATAGATTAAAGATAATATAGAATTTAAAATGGATGGTGTAGATTAAAAAATGATCTTTAAATGAATGATTTAGATTAAGGAAATCTTAAAAGATGAAATGAATTGTATAGATTAAAGATAATATAGAATTTGAAATGGATGATGTAGATTAAAAGATGATATTTAAATGAATGGTTTATCTTAAAAAATGAAATGAATGGTATGGATTAAACATTATCTTGAAATGAACGGTTTGGATTAAATTAGGAAATCTTGGTTATGATAAGATTTTTGGCTATAAATAGAGGCCTTAACTTAAGGATTTTTCATAAACTTCCTTACTTGTTCTTTCTTTCTCTCTCTAAATACTTCTTGTGAAAGTTTTCTCTAAGTGTGCTTAAGTCATCTTGAGTATTTGTGAAGATTTATAAGTGTACGTGTACTGTTCAAGTTAATCAACCTCATTTAAATCAATATCCAGTCACGTGTTAAGGTAAAGGATTATCATTATTTGATTCTCAAAAATAATATCGTTTCTTTCTTACTCATAAGATAAGTCATTTATTTCCATGTATTAATTTGTGGGAATAACCTTACGGCGCGGATTACCGCCTGTTGATGAATAACCTTTCGTATTCATTCCTTATTAATCTCTGAGAATAACCTTACGGTGCGGATTATCGCCTGTTTGGTGAATGACTCTTCGTATTCAATTTTTATTAAATTGTGGGAATAACCTTACGGTGCGGATTATCGCCTGTTGGTGAATAACCTTTCGTATTCATTCCTTATTAATCTCTGAGAATAACCTGACTGCGCGGATTACCGCATGTTTGGTGAATTACTCTTTGTATTCATTTCTTATTTGTCTCTTGTGGAAATAATTTGTTTACACGAATTATCACATAACACTTTTATTGCATATTTGTTTATAATATCATTTTCTTTTATATTCGTAAGTGATATTATTTTCCTTTATACTCATAAGGGATACCATCTTTTTCATCTTCCATTATTCAAACTTACTATGGTAAGTGATATTAATTTCCTTCACATTTTGTTAATCAAACCTGCTACGGTAAGGGATATTATTTCTTTCATACACCTAAATCGAAACTTATTATGGAACTATTGCTTCTATAATTCCTGAAAATATTATATGTTCCATAATAGTTGCACTTCATCATTTCAATTGAATCATCCTATTTAGGTGAACCTTTCTATTGAACTGTAACCGTTATTCTGAACTGTGGATCTTGAATATCATTTTTAAATTTCACTCCACATCATGTTGACAATTTGGACATTATTTGAATCTGTACAAAGTAAACTTCTGATACTTATTGTTTATCCTGTTTCTTCTGTTCATCATTTATATCATTTTAATCATCCAAATTCAAGTTGTTGTGAATATCTGTGGCCGGGGGCACAGATGCGATATAATTGTTGAACAGATTATAGGTTAAAGGCGATATAATAGGTTAAAGGCGATACAGCTGTTCGGTGTCTTTTATGGCATGTGTTGAATGTTCTCTTTGGCCCGTAGTGCAAAGATGAACTGTTGTTTGGTATGATTATGACCAAAGGCTGAATCTGGTATAATCATGACTGTTGGTGTTATATTGAATGTCTTTGGCCCGTAGTGCAAAGATGAACTGTTGATCTGCATGATTATGATCAGGAACTGTGAATTTGTATTATCTTGACTAATGGTATTTCAGATGATAAAAGTTGATGATATTTTTACTAAAAAGAGAAGCGAGTGGACACTATAGTTTGCATTATTCTTCTAATAGATTGCTCATTCCGCTGCTATTACTGATCTGAACATTGTTTAAGAATTTAACTGCAGTTTTTGATACAAACCTTGTAGTCTATTGTATTCTATCAAGAACTCAACTGTTGAAGGCTAACGATAATTTACTTGTCATTATCTTAGTCATGATATTCTTTACTGGGCTATTTGAGCTCACCCTTTACTGGGCTATTTGAGCTCACCCTTTTAAGATTCATTATCGGGGAATATTCGAATTATCGAAGAATATTCGATTTGTCGAAAAATATTTGATTCGTATGAAGAAGCCGAAACAACCAATCATTGGTGGACGGACCCACAACGAAATATTGTCGGATATAAAAAATAACGGTAGTAATCTTTTTAAAAAAAAATAAATGGTATTATCATAGTAGCACAAGCTTTTATTTTGAAATATTATTTCAAAAATTATTTTGGAGTTATTATATTTTATTCTGTACACTACACAAATTTATATTATAAAAACACTTTTGATAATTTCATAGTATACGAGTTATTGAACACCATAAAATTTATATATGGTAGTTACTAATTATATTTTATTCTTTACACAACACAAATTTATATTATATAAACATTTTTGATAATTTCATAGTATACGAGTTATTGTACATCATGAAATTCGTATTTGGTAGTTACTAATTATATTATAAATATATAGGTTGATTGATGAGTGTAGTTTATACATACGAATCGATGTTCTTGGGCTTAATATTTTGCTATCATTGAGTATTTTTATTTGCATGTTACTTGTTTTTATGTTTATATTGCAGAAAATAGCTTTGGAGGGTCAAAACGGTAAAAACAGAGCTTAATGGCAATTTTGTAATTTGTGAACAGTAACCGCGGCCGGGGCCGGCTTTTATAAGGGAATCCGTGGCCGGGGCCGTGGTCGGCGGATTTGATTAAAAGTGTCCGTACGTTTCCAGAAGTTGAGCAAAAGAAGGATTATGATGTTGCTACGAGTTAGGAGTTGTTAGGAGGGTTATTAGAGATATAAATAGAGTAGATTAGGATGTTTTTAAGAACAACTTAGAGAGAAGGATTTCCATTGAAGATTAATTGGCGTTTTTGACTATGTCAGGCTAAGTTCTCTATTTTCAGTTCTAAGGGATGTTGAATCTTATTTATTATCTATGAATTAATTGAGTTATTAGTTTCTTTTCCTTCATCTGTGGAGTTTATTCTTGATGATCTATTTGAATTGCTTAATGATGATTGGTTTGATTAATTTGATAAGGGCCCATTGAATTGATTTGATTATTATCATATGCTAGATTAAGGTATAATATTAAGCAAACGATGTTATATCTGATCATAAGTAGCGAATAGTGGTATTTGATTGTGGTCAAGCTTTTGAATATTGCTATGATATCAAGGAGACAGGTTAAATAGTCTGCGATTGTACGATTATTGCTTGGAATAACCTAATTCCCTAATTCTTAATGCTATTGTCATATTAAATCTAGACTGATAGTTCTAGGTTGTATGATAATTAGGGTCTAGTGGGGGCGATCGTCACATTAGATTTAAAAACTAAAGGGGAATTTCGGGTAACGCGGACCGTGGTTACCTAGGGTTATTAATTTCATTGAAGGAAAGATATTAATTAACTTGGTTATATCATATTTATGAAAAGATGATACTGAACTGAAGAACTGAAGCTTGCAAATCATTGGATAATCTTAATTTATATTTCTTGTTTTCTAGTAAAATCATAGTTACAAAAATCCCCTTTTTATTTATTACTTGTTATTTACTGTTAGAAACATTTAGATAAATCATAAAATACACTTCCCGTGGGTTCGACTCTTGCTTGCCATTATACCAATTTTATATTGATAGAGTGAAAGTAAGGAATAATTTTGGAGTGATAACGACAGCTTTCAAATTTTGGCACCGTTGTCGGGGAAGTGATTGTTTTTATAAATTCTCTTTGTTTTCTTTCAGTTTATGACTCGATCCTCTCACTCTCCTGATTTAAAATTTGATCCAGAGATAGAGAAAACTGCAAAAAGAATAAGGAAGGAGACTCGTTGAGCACGAAACATAACTTCGGAGTTCGAAGACGATTTTACTACATCACCAGGCTTAAACGTTGCGCTCGCATTACTGACTTCTTCCAGCGATTCAGAAGAAGAAATGGCTGCACCAAATAATAGGACTATGAGGGAGTTGGCTACTCCTAATTTACGCCAACAACCATTATGCATAGAATATCCTGCTTTAGATGCTGCTTTTGAATTGAAATCTGGCTTAATTCACCTTTTGCCTACTTTTCGTGGTCTTACAGGTGAAGATCCATATAAGCATCTGAAGGAATTCCACGTGGTTTGTTCCACAATGAGGCCACATGGAGTATCGGAAGAACACATAAAGCTTAGGGCTTTTCCATTCTCCTTAGCAGATTTGGCAAAAGATTGGTTGTACTATCTTCCCTCCGGTTCGATCCAATCATGGGATGATATGAAGAGGCTATTCGTGGAGAAGTATTTCCCTCCTTCACGGGTTGCCAACATAAGGAAGGAGATATGTGCCATCAGACAGTTTAGTGGCGAAACTCTTCACGAGTATTGGGAAAGGTTCAAGAAGCTGTGTTCGTGTTGTCCACATCAAATTGACGATCAACACCAAATTCAGTACTTCTATGAGGGATTGCTACCGATGGATAGGAGTATGATCGATGCTGCAAGTGGAGGAGCATTGGTTGATAAGACTCCAGACGCCGCACGGAACTTAATTGCTAACATGGCGGCTAACTCACAGCAATACGGAACTCGGATGGACCATGCACCGAAAAGGGTGAATGAGGTTGGCTCGAGCAACATTGAACAACAACTCTCGGAGTTAGCTGCTATGGTTCGTCAACTTTCTGTGGGGAACGGGCAAGTTACAAGAACTTGTGGAATCTGCTTGTCATCGGATCATTCGACAGATATTTGTCCTACACTGCAAGAAGATGGCACCATAGAACAAGCCAATGTAGCGGGAAATTTTCAAGGACAACCTCAGAGACAATATGATCCTTACTCTAATACTTACAATCCAGGATGGAGGGATCATCCTAATCTGAGCTACGGAGGAAACAGGCCACCAATGTCGAATGCTTTTCCGAATCGACAACAAGGGTTTCAACAAGCTCAACAGCAGTATCCACCTCGACAAGCAACACCTACAAAATCTGAAGCGTCTTTGGAAGACATGTTTAAAACCTTCATGAATCATACTCAACAGTTCATGAATCAGACCCAACAGTTCCAACAAGATACAAAGGCTTCCATTCATAGCTTAGAAAATCAAATGAGCCAATTAGCTACCACAGTTGGACGATTGGATTCTCAAGGCTCTGGGAAGTTGCCCTCTCAAACAATGATCAATCCGAGGGAAAACGCAAGTGCGATTACTTTAAGGAGTGGAAAACAAATGGACACACCAAGGGCTACGGTTGAATTTGATGAGGATAAAGCTAAGGAGGAGGCAGAGATCTCAAAGGTAATCCCTAAATCTCCTATTCAGCTTAAGTCTAACCCTTTACCTTTTCCTCCTAGGAATCTTAGAACTTCAAAGAAGGACGAGCAAGAGAAAGAGATTCTGGAGACCTTTAGAAAGGTAGAGGTGAACATTCCTTTATTAGATGCAATCAAGCAAGTTCCAAGGTATGCAAAATTTTTGAAGGAATTATGCACTAATAAAAGGAAATTACAAGAAAATGAAAAGATAACTGTTGGAGAAAATGTATCTGCTGTTCTGCAAAGAAAAATGCCTCCAAAATGTAAAGATCCGGGTATGTTTACCATTCCCTGCAAGATAGGTAATACCAGGTTTGAGAGAGCTATGCTAGATCTAGGAGCATCAATTAATGTTATGCCACTATCTATTTATGCTTCTCTGCATCTAGGTCCCCTGAAAAACACTGGTGTCATTATCCAATTAGCTGATCGTACTAACACATACCCCGAAGGGGTAATTGAGGATGTCTTGGTGCAGGTGAATGAACTAATATTTCCTGCAGATTTTTATATTGTGGACATGGACGACGATACATCTCCGAATCCTGCTCATATCTTGTTAGGGAGGCCATTCTTGAAAACAGCAAGAACGATGATTGATGTGCACAATGGGACACTGACCATGGAGTTTGACGGCGAAAAGATTCAATTCAACATTTACGAGGCCATGCGGTACCCTAGTGATGTCAATTCCGTGTTTTCAATTAATGTCCTTGATTCCTTGGTGCAGAAATCTTTCGACCACTTACACATGGAAACCTTGGAGGATGCTATCACGAATGGTTTGGAGCTGGAAGAGGAAGACGAGATTGAACAACATGCGGAATTAAAGGATACTATAGCCGCATTACACTCATTACCGAAAATTTCGGATAAGTATGCAGTTTCGTCCATTCAATTACCGGTGACTCATGAAAGGTTGTTACCTTCTGTTGTGCAGGCTCCAAGGTTGGAATTAAAGCCTTTACCAATCCATTTGAAATATGCATATCTAGGGCAAGAGGAAACACTGCCAGTGATAATTGCTAATAATCTAACCAAAGTCCAAGAAGAAAAGTTGCTTCGAGTTTTAAGAGACCACGTACAAGTCTTTGGTTGGACAATTACAGATATCAAAGGTATAAGCCCAGCTGTGTGTATGCATCGCATTCTTTTGGAAGAAGGAGCCACCCCAAAGCGAGATGCTCAACGCAGACTGAATCCACCCATGATGGAAGTTGTGAAAAAAGAGGTTCTGAAATTGCTCGATGCAGGTATTATTTATCCTATTTCAGATAGTCAATGGGTCAGTCCAGTTCAAGTAGTCCCTAAGAAAGCTGGCATAACTGTCGTTAAAAATGATAATAATGAGCTAGTGCCTACTCGTTTGCAAACAGGATGGAGAGTGTGTATTGATTATAGGAAGTTGAATGCCGTAACTAGAAAAGATCATTTCCCTCTCCCTTTTATTGACCAAATGTTAGAAAGATTAGCAGGCCATTCTTATTATTGTTTCCTAGATGGTTTTTCGGGTTATAACCAAATTGTGATTGCACCTGAAGATCAAGAAAAGACCACTTTCATATGCCCATTCGGTACATTTGCATACCGTAGGATGTCCTTCGGACTTTGTAATGCACCCAGTACGTTTCAACGATGCATGATAAGTATATTTTCTGATCTTCTTGAACATTGCATTGAAGTATTTATGGATGATTTCACAATTCATGGTGATTCATTAGATGCATGCTTAGATAATTTAACTCGTGTGTTGGATAGATGCTTAGAGACGAATCTTGTTCTAAATTGGGAAAAATGTCATTTTATGGTAGAACAGGGTATCGTCCTAGGTCATGTAGTTTCAGCTAAGGGAATAGAAGTGGATAAAGCTAAGATAGAAATTGTTGCTGCTTTACCTTACCCCGCAAGCGTGCGGGAGATTCGTTCCTTTCTTGGTCATGCAGGTTTTTATCGAAGATTTATCAAAGACTTCTCCAAAATAGCTATGCCATTGTGTAAGTTGCTGCAAAAAGAGGTCGAATTCCAGTTTGACGATGAATGCAAAGGGGCGTTTGATAAATTAAAGACCCTATTGACCTCCACACCGGTGATACAACCACCGAATTGGAATTTACCTTTCGAAATCATGTGTGACGCCAGCAACTATGCAGTAGGGGCTGTTTTGGGCCAACGAGTTGACAAAGCTGCACATGCCATCTATTATGCTTCTCGGACATTGAATGCTGCTCAGATTAACTATTCCACAACAGAAAAAGAATTATTATCTGTTGTTTTTGCTTTAGACAAATTTAGATCTTATCTTCTCGGTACTAAAGTCATAGTTTACTCTGACCATGCTGCTCTCAGGTATCTGCTTACAAAGAAGGATTCCAAACCAAGGATCATACGATGGATCCTGCTGCTCCAAGAATTTGACTTGCAAATAAAGGACAAGAAAGGAGCAGACAATTTAGTGGCAGATCACTTGAGCAGGTTGCTAAAAGATGAAGAAGCACTTCCACTGCGAGACTCCTTTCCAGATGAGCATCTATTATCCGTTGATAAGGCTGCACCCTGGTACGCAAACATTGTTAATTATTTAGTCAGCGCTTATATTCCTAGTGAGTTCTCCAAAATGCAGAAAGAGAAGCTTAAGAACGATGTGAAACGGTATGTCTGGGATGACCCCTATTTATGGAAATTCTGTGCTGATCAGGTAGTTAGAAGATGTGTCCCCAACTCTGAGTTTTCATCCATTTTAACTTTCTGTCATTCTTACGCTTGTGGGGGTCATTTTGGACCAAAACGAACAGCTCGTAAAATTTTAGAATGCGGTTTCTTCTGGCCTAGTATTTTTAAAGACTCCTATCTATTTTGTAAATCATGTGCTAATTGTCAAAAGACCGGAAACATATCCAGTAGGAATCAAATGCCACAAACACCCATTTTGGTTATTGAAATTTTCGATGTTTGGGGCATTGATTTCATGGGGCCATTTCCTGTCTCTTATGGTAATGTTTACATTCTTCTGGCTGTTGACTATGTTTCCAAATGGGTGGAGGCTAAAGCCACCAAGACTGACGATTCTAAAGTTGTTGCAGATTTTGTCAAATCTAACATATTTGTCAGGTTTGGAACTCCTAGAGCTATCATCAGCGATAAAGGAACACACTTTTGCAATAGGACATTAACAGCACTGTTCAAGAAATACAATGTCATGCACAAAGTTTCAACGGCTTACCATCCGCAGAGCAATGGCCAAGCAGAGGTTTCAAACCGTGAGGTCAAGTCCGTTCTGGAGAAAGTAGTGCAGCCTAACCGCAAAGATTGGAGTCTGAAACTAGAAGATGCATTATGGGCCTATCGCACTGCATACAAGACTCCTATCGGAATGTCACCATATCGGATCGTTTTCGGAAAGCCATGTCATCTACCCGTCGAGCTCGAACATAAGGCTTTCTGGGCCATTAAACGATGTAACTGGAGCATGACTGAAGCTGGCGAACATAGGAAATTACAATTACAAGAGTTAGAAGAATTACGCCATGAGGCTTATGAAAGCTCCAGATTGTACAAGGAAAAGACAAAGGCGTTTCACGATAAGCAAATTGTGCGAAAAACGTTTGTAATTGGTCAAAAGGTCCTTTTGTACAATTCCCGCTTGAAACTGTTTCCAGGAAAGCTGCGTTCTCGGTGGGAAGGGCCCTTTGTGGTTGTTCACATTTCCTCTCACGGTGCGATAGAAATTAACGACCCACGCACGGGAAGAATATTTAAAGTGAACGGTCATCGGCTTAAACCGTTCTATGAAGGATTTCAAGTGGAGGACGTCGAGCTCGTGGACTTATTGGACCCCGTTTATCACACTTGAGTAGCAACATGTCGCGCGAACGACATTAAACAAACGCGCTTCTCGGGAGGCAACCCGACTTTAAATTAGTCATTTCATGCGTTTCTTTTAATTTCTACGTCTTTTAGTTCAACTTAGTTAAATTAGGATTTCAAAGTTTTATTTTTGTAGCTTAGGATATATTACACCATGTTAGCCATCCTAATCCTTGGGCATTTTTGTTTCATTGAAGGTACTAATGCATTATATTGCAAGGACTCACAGCAAAAGAAAGAAAAAATCAAATTTTCTGCAACAGACCACCACGGCCCCGGCCGGAATTTATACCTTAAAACCGTGGCCCCGGCTAGAACCATGCAGCCAAAGCTGGCCCCGGCCGGCTCCAAGCCCAGAAACTCCCGGCCCCGGCCACGAACTCGCAGCCACAGACGGCCCCGGCCAGATTTTTGCCCAGGAAATCCCGCCCCAGCCGGATCCTCTCGGCCACAGCTGGCCCCGGCCAGATTTTTGCCCTTCCAGTCCCGGCCCTGGCCGGATCTTCTCAGTCGTTTCTGGCCCCGGCCAGATTTAGTGCACAAATTCACGGCCTCGGCCGTGCACGGAAAAAAAAAAAAACAAACAAACAAAATGTCTTTAAAACCATGGTCCGGTTGCGCTTGGGTCACACATTACTAAACCATACCAGCCGAGACTTCCTCCTCACATCAAAACACTACCAGCCGAGACCCAAACCCAAACACACCACCCTCCTAGCCGAAACCATCTCTCTTCCTCCTACACGAATCCCTTCTTCCATTCGGATTCCTCCTCCTTCTTTCCATCTCCCTCCCGAAATACATTCCCCCAGCCACATCGGTTTCTCTCCTTTCACCACGAGGGGACGGTTCTCTCACGAGGGGTTCAACTAGCGGCCATAGCTGGGTTCCAATTTGGGACACGTGCGTCGTCCACTACCCATTCCAGGTATTACCTTCCGTTGCCATTCGGGTCTCTGCTTGGTTTTGCTTCTTCTGTGCTTTATATCTTTGGTTACCTAGTTGGTTTGTGTTGGCCACCTGGAGGAGTTTTGGAGGGGGTTGTGTGTTCGTGTAGTGTGTGACGGAGGCCTACTGTTTAGCCATTTTTAGACCTTGTGTATGCTCTGATTTGGGGGAAGAAAACTATTGCACACCACGTGTTTGTTGAATTGCCTCATAGACACAACTTGTCCGTTTTTCCGATTTTTGGAGTGTTCGGGTTGTGCTACGCATTTGTGGTGGGATATTGCGAGTTAGGGATTTGGTTTTCTGTTCACTATGCCACCGAAACGTCACCGCGGTGAAAGTTCCACACCGTCGACCCGTGCTTATGATAAGAAGAAGTTTGTTAGTGCGGAGGCGGCGGATAAATTTGATATATATTTAATGGGTAAAGCTCTAACTCCCGAGCGCGGTCTTCGTCCCGAGGAGCTAGTTGATGGTGATATGGCTCGGATGATAATGGAGCGTGGATGGGATTCCTTCACGGATCAACCGGATCCTGCCGTGATCTCAATAGTCAAGGAATTTTATGCAAACGCTGAGGATACGTCGCGTTGTACTGTTATGATTCGGGGGAAGATGGTCTCCTTTAGTGGTGCTACGATTAATGCCTTTTATAACATAGAGCCGCCCGTCTTTTGCCAATACGCGAAGTTTGTTCTTGAGCAGCCGAATTACGACACGATCATTCGCGATTTGTGCAAACCTGGGACGGTTTGGACCACTAGAGGCCATCAGGGTTCCATGATTTTCCCATTCAACTGCTTGAGCCGTTATGGAAAAATCTGGTATGCATTTATCTGTGCCAAGTTGATGCCATCTACGCACCTGAGTGATGTCTCGAAAGAACGGGCGGTATTGCTATATGCTATCGTGACAGGCAAACACATCAATGTGGGGAATGTGATCGAGGCGTCGTTAAGAAAGAATCTGCGCGGTCCTACTCAAAGTGGTTTGCCACATCCCTCGCTAATTTGTGGGTTATGTAGGCGAGCAGGTGTTAGATGGGGGTCAGATGAGTCTATACAGCAGCCATTGATTTTGTTGGATCATGGCTTGATTGAGCGCTATAAAGTCTGGGACGGAGGTGAATCGCATCCCCGTGGTTTAGGTTTTATCATCCACAACGATCCTGTTGCTGACACTGGTGAACCATCTACTTCTGGCGGTACACGTAAGGCCAAATTCAGCACTCAGCTCCGGAATTTACAGTTGAGGGTCGATACTCGGATGGATCGCTTAGAAAGGCAGAATGCACGACTCGCCGAACGTCAAGCCCATATGTTTGACTCTCAGACTAACTTTAACATGGCTTTGACTGAGATGTTCGCGAGGATGAATCCCACGGCCGATCCAGTCCATTTTCCTGAGCCACAGCCATTGCCGGTGTACCCGCCTCCTGATGACCATGATGACCGCTCCAGTCCCTTTTCCGATTCCGACGATTGACCTATCAGGGGAGTCTTCTTGTTCTTATTTCTTCAGTTCTTTATTTCTTTAACAATGAGGACATTGTCTGCTTTAAGTTTGGGGGTGGTAAAGCATTTACTCTGCATATTTACTCTGCATATATATAGTAGTCTTAGGAATATTATGATGCATTTGCATATTTTAGGACATTGTTTAGTTGGTTTAGCATTTAGTAAAAACAAAAATAAAAAAAAAATAATAAAAAAAAAAAATTTTGAAAAAATTTAAAAACTCATAAAAAATGGTTGTGTTTTATTTAGTGTTAATTAGTTCGTTGCATATAGTTAGGATCATATTTCATTGCATACCTTGAGCGGTAATTGATGCATGAAGTTTAATGATGGCCGATGATAAAAATTTTGATGCATTTTGTAATAATTTTAAGTAAAATGGATAACGATTGCTAAATTGGGGATTCTAACTAATTGCTAGTTTTACTGAACTCGAGACCCTTAATTTTTCATTGCACATTCGATATGTCAAGTCAGTTGGATTTTGGTTCAATTTAATGGATTAGGTGCTAATTGAAGATAGTGGTGACCTATATACTGTGTGGGATCGTATGTTATAAAGGATGAAATACATAATTGCTTCGATGTCTGTCTTATCTGGAAAAAAAAAAACAAAAAATAAATAAAGAAAAGTAGACAGATATGAGCAGAATCTTAGCTAGTCTGTTTTTGTGGCCTCTATTGCTCGAACAAGTAAGCCCTTAGGAGTGTCTCTACACTCAGTGCCCTAAAGCCAACTGGTTTGGGAGTCACTGGTGGAAAGTTCGCTACGTGGGTAATTTTGAAAAGCCTAAGAAAAATGGACACTGCACATGCTAAGTTAATATTACACGAGATGGAGCGTAAAACGCACTCGTAAAACAAAAAAGAAAAAAAAATGGAAAAAAGGTGAAGACAAGTGTATAGAGGGGATTAAAAATTTGAGTTGATATCTTTTATTTGTCACATTGGTTCATGAGTTGTATTAAAATTTTGATTGAATTGATATATTGAATTCACACACACACGAGGGTTGGTAGTGAATGAAATTGGTGATACGTTGGATTTCTGATTATGCATGAATTTGAGATTTTGCTGAATTATTACTTAAGGATCTTTGAGGCTGAATTTTCATGAATTGTGTTGGTTTATTGCTCAAGGCATTAGTTGGATCTGCATATGCATTCATGTAGTTAGTATAAGTAATGTAGTTGTTTTTCTTGTTGGTATTTTTTGCTTGAGGACAAGCGAAGTCTTAAGTTTGGGGGTATTTGATGAGTGTAGTTTATACATACGAATCGATGTTCTTGGGCTTAATATATTGCTATCATTGAGTATTTTTATTTGCATGTTACTTGTTTTTATGTTTATATTGCAGAAAATAGCTTTGGAGGGTCAAAACGGTAAAAACAGAGCTTAATGGCAATTTTGTAATTTGTGAACAGTAACCGCGGCCGGGGCCGGCTTTTACAAGGGAATCCGTGGCCGGGGCCGTGGTCGGCGGATTTGATTAAAAGTGTCCGTACGTTTCCAGAAGTTGAGCAAAAGAAGGATTATGATGTTGCTACGAGTTAGGAGTTGTTAGGAGGGTTATTAGAGATATAAATAGAGTAGATTAGGATGTTTTTAAGAACAACTTAGAGAGAAGGATTTCCATTGAAGATTAATTGGCGTTTTTGACTATGTCAGGCTAAGTTCTCTATTTTCAGTTCTAAGGGATGTTGAATCTTATTTATTATCTATGAATTAATTGAGTTATTAGTTTCTTTTCCTTCATCTGTGGAGTTTATTCTTGATGATCTATTTGAATTGCTTAATGATGATTGGTTTGATTAATTTGATAAGGGCCCATTGAATTGATTTGATTATTATCATATGCTAGATTAAGGTATAATATTAAGCAAACGATGTTATATCTGATCATAAGTAGCGAATAGTGGTATTTGATTGTAGTCAAGCTTTTGAATATTGCTATGATATCAAGGAGACAGGTTAAATAGTCTGCGATTGTACGATTATTGCTTGGAATAACCTAATTCCCTAATTCTTAATGCTATTGTCATATTAAATCTAGACTGATAGTTCTAGGTTGTATGATAATTAGGGTCTAGTGGGGGCGATCGTCACATTAGATTTAAAAACTAAAGGGGAATTTCGGGTAACGCGGACCGTGGTTACCTAGGGTTATTAATTTCATTGAAGGAAAGATATTAATTAACTTGGTTATATCATATTTATGAAAAGATGATACTGAACTGAAGAACTGAAGCTTGCAAATCATTGGATAATCTTAATTTATATTTCTTGTTTTCTAGTAAAATCATAGTTACAAAAATCCCCTTTTTATTTATTACTTGTTATTTACTGTTAGAAACATTTAGATAAATCATAAAATACACTTCCCGTGGGTTCGACTCTTGCTTGCCATTATACCAATTTTATATTGATAGAGTGAAAGTAAAGAATAATTTTGGAGTGATAACGACAGCTTTCATTGATCCACTACATTTAAAGTAATCTATTTTCACGTGATAAGGTAATGGATATTATTTTCTTTCATATTCTTAAACTTACTATATTAAGTATTGTTTGATAAAATTCCTGAAATAATTAATAGTTTGCGCTTAATTTAAATATCATTTTACCTGAATCTTTTTATTGAATTTTAACCGTTAGTTTTGAACTATGAATCTTGAATATCATTCTTGAATTTGACTCCACACCGTGTTGACAATTTAAAAATTATTTGACTATAGACAAAGTAAAATTTGTAAACCTCTAATGTCTATTATTTATCCTATTATTATCTTTCTTCTATTCATTATTTATATCACTGCTATTTGTTTTAATCATCAATAATTAAGTTATTGTGAATATATTTGACCTAGGTGCAAAGATAATATAATTAATGACTATATGTGGCCTGTAACATAGATGATATGATCGGTAAATGTCTTTGGCCTGGGACAAAGACGATATAGTTGTTGAGTGTCTTTTAAGACACGTGAAGAAAATTCTTTTTGGCCTAGGGTAAAAAATTACTGTTGTTTGACATGATCATAACTAGGGTGTTTCAAATTATAAAAATTGATGATGATTTTTTTTTCTTCTGAAAAAGAGAAGTTAGTAAACGTCATTGTCTACATGATGGATTGCTTATTCCACTACTATTATTAATCTAAAACTTGTTGTCTATTATATTCTATCAAGAACTCAACTGTTGAAGGCTAATTATAATTTTCTTATTGTTATCTTAGTCATGATATTTCTTATTGGGTTATTTGAACTCACCCTTTTTTTTTCCATTGTTCTTCAACAAGAGATAAGAGAGTAGTTGTGTCTAGCCGGAGAATGGAGTAAAGATTTGAGTGATAGCTGTAGTAATCTTCACATGTTGTAAAATAGCGTGACAATAATAGCGAATACTTAGTTGTGTATTATTGAGCACTATATTGTTGTACGTTGTATTGTATTGTAATAGTTGTTATTTGTATTTTTGGCAACCCAGATTGGGTGGTGTAAGTCCGATTTGAGGGCGTCACACATAGAACATGAGAAAAGTTTAATTATAACATTAAATTTATTTTAATTGAAAATATTAACATATACATTTTAAATTCAAATTTATCATTAAAATACACTATTAATTCAATATATATATTAAGACATTTCAAAGTCACAGTTGGTTTGTCCTTTTAATTTTTAATAAATTATATTCATTAATTGCAATGCTAGAATTAAATGAATTTATATACGACAATAAATTAAAAAATTCTCAAATTTACTTCAAATTTTAAATTGATTTTATATTTTAAAGATGGAAAAAGTATGTTTTTAAAAAATTTCAATTATTTTTACTTACTAAATATTTAAAAACATGAAAAGAAAATATGTCCATGATACCTAATATAAGAAACTAAAGCATGCCACGACATATGTATATTATTCTAATATAATTTTTATTTTATTTCCTTTTTTTTTGGGTAAATTAAACAACTTATTAGCAAAGATTTTCAAAAACTAAACAAAATTTTTAATCATAATGCAAAATAATTAGGTATTATCCATGTGTTCCAATTTATTACAAACATTTTCAAACATTTGTTTCATTATAATAAATTTTGTAATTAGTAATTCTTTCGTTCACAGTTAGAGTTACATTTTTTTAATTTTAATATGAAATTTCTAAAATGTCATTATTTTATTTTAGTTGACTGAGTATCATCATACCACTACTACTATACTTTTAGTTAGAGTTAAGAAAATATTTTAAAAATTAAATTTTCTTTTTAAAAGTCATTTTTTTACAAATATATCTCTAATTTTAAAACAAAAAAAGTATTATTTTTTAAATAGATACAATTTTAAAAATTGTATTGACAAAAAATTAAATTAATTAATGCTAATTTTGAAATAACTAAAATTGACTTTAAATATTTAAACTTATTCATAAATTTTAGAATGAAAAGAAAAAATATTTTATAATTGAATTCTATAAAGACCCAAGCGCGTGGAATATATATATATATATATATATATATATATATATATGAATCTACTGATCCCTTGTAATTAAGCATTATAAAGTAGTATTTCTGCAAGTAAGCAAGTAAATCTTCAAAAGATGAACAAGTTTGAAAAATGCAACAGTGATAAATAACATTGTATATCCGCTCTAGCTTCTGCTAAGAGTTCAATTACTTCGCTAGATTTACAAACTTTAAATAACCTTGTTAGCGCTTCATATAACCTCAACAGGCAATTACAATGTAGTATGATATCTATTACCATATATAACAAGACAAATAGAGATTTTATCTTGAATCGATTAACAAATTGACCGAGTCATTTTGAATTGTTCATAAGTTAGTCTTGAGTTAACCCCGAGTTGATATAACGTATGTAATTTTCATAATTATAATTAACTTTTCGTATTTCTGTTGTATTATTCCAACAGCATGCATGCATGTCTTAGAAACTATATACACTAATATACATAGAACTCTTTAATTCCATATTCAGTGTATTACTACAGTTCATATATACTATTTATACTCTAACTATAATGTCAAATGATACTACAATTTTGAATTACATTATTGACATTAACTTGTGGCTCGTACGTGTTATCAATCTTGCACCTTTAAAAGAGAACAACAGAAACTCACATGCTTTAATTTTCATTTGAAAATAGCATGTCATCAAACAAATCACATTTGATATGTTAAATATATGCTTTATAATTTTATTTGTTTATTAATAAAAAAAATATTTAAAGACATTTTCTTATTCATTATTAATTAGTTTAATTGATTAAATGGAAAAACCTATTGTTTTGAAACAATATTTTTAAAATCATAATATTGATTATGTTAATGAGATATAAATTCAAGAAAACTCAAAACTAAAATGTTCTTAATCGTAGGATCACTAAAATGAGGATTAGTAAATCTGGATAGATTAATACATACTATACTTGTTCTTTTGAAGATAATGATTGATCTCATAATTATATGTGTGGAGACATAAAAACAAGTATGTATGTACTTATTAAAGAATAAATTCACTGAACGTGACTCGCTAAAGAAACATTTAATAGAATTTTACTTGTCTATCAATAAAAGTTTCTTATGTGATAGTAATACAAATGATTATTAAACTTGAAATCATCATAGTACCTTGTGTATGATGAGTTATATTTTGTTATATTCCTTCAGACTATTTGGCTATAACAAAAAATATGTTCGGGTATAAGAAGTTATACATGGAGATAGATGAATGATTAACAAATAGTCTACCACTTCAAATAAAAAGAGAGAATATCCTATGTAATTCGTGAAAATGATAACTCGGAAATCCTTTACCAATGTGGAATAAAAATTAGAAAAGAGTTTCTAATTTATATTAGAATTATCCATTTGAGAATTGAAATACATATAATCAAATAAAATAAGACTCGACAAAAATTTCATATCTTATATTTGATTGAGACATTGCATGGTAGAAAAATTGATTTTTTGTGATCAAATGTAAAATTTATATTATTCGAAAAGTCGTGAATTGCTAAGGGGGTTAACCCTTATTGTGGAATAAATAAATATTTATATAATTAAAAGAGTTTAATTCATTATTATAAATAATATTATAATAGTTTTAATTTATTTATTTTACAACCGTTTTAATATTAAACCTCAAGAGTCACGTCGCAAAAGAATAATATTTACTTTAAAAATAGGACGTAATGATGATAATAAATTAAGTGTATTTAATTTATACTATGATAATAGAATAGATTAAATAACTTAATATTTATAATTATGTATTTTAAAAATATTAATTATAAATTAATAATATGAGTCTTTATTATTAGAATTATTAATTAATTAATAAGAAATACTCTCATTATAAACAATTAACTTTTTAAATAATTTAAAAATTATAATTATTATATTAAATTAATACAATTCCTAATTAAATTATGACTTAAACTAAAACACTAATCCTAAAGAATTTAAAAAAGTTGAATAAATTTATAAATAAGAAAAGTCTTATTATAAATTGAGTTGATACTCAATTCACAAATATTGAAGAATATTTCATAATTCTCTATATCTAAGAGTTAGAGAAAAATACTTTAAGACTAGTTACCTATAATTTGGAGAAATCAAAAATCTAATTATTCAATCTATATTATCTCTTGGTAAATTACTTTTAGAGGTTACACGCTTAAGTAACTAACGTTAATCTATAGATTCTAATTGGTAGATTTGAAGATAAACGCAAAAAATTAATAGAAAATAAACTTAGAATTGTTCAAGAGTTCTACAAATATATAATATGTTATCATTTCTCAATTAATAAATATTACATAAGAAAAATCTTAAAATTTAATTTGTAATTTTTTTAAAATATAATTTATGCCTTGCTTATGCTGCGTTAGACAATTTGATTGTATACATGTCTTATTTTTCCAAACTAACATCATCTTCTTGGTAACTCGTCAGCAAAAATACTATCTACAGGGAAAAAAAGAGGAGATTTGAAATGATGATCAAATTAGTCTACTTTCGGATTATTTTGATGTGCTAGCATGCTACTCATATTATTATCATCAAATCATAAGAGAATCATTAGGTACAAAGTTTCACCTTTTCACTGTATAATTCACTCAAACTTTCTCAGCAAATGCCTACTTCCCCCCCTCCCGCTTGCCACTTGTAGTGTTCTTCAGTATCTGCATATTTGAATCAAAATACAAGGTTTTTCCTTCAGATACCTACTGAAAAGCCCGGCTTAATAGATTTCATATAAAAAAGGCCGTCAGTAGGCTAAACTAGAACGTACGAGGATCAAGTATGCCACATCAATTACAAACACTAGGCTACTAGCTCGAAAAAGAGTGTCCATGGTGAAAGTTTGAACCATTTGATTGGGAACAACTGGCAACATATCATTGTAAATAACATATGCAATTTGCAAATAAAACTCCTAGCTGCTATTGTGCACCTTTCCAAACCTTAATTGGCCCAAATGACTTGATTGAAACTGTAGCCACAGATTAAACATAGCTAATTATTGATCATAGCACAATAAATTCAACATCAGAAAAATACCACACAAACTAAATAGGCGATTTGCAGACTTTGGATGCAGTAACCAGGTATCTAAGTTACCCACTATACTTTGGACCGGCACACCATGAATGAAATTTTAGAGTGGAGATCTCAGATATGTATGACATTGCCACACTAGCTTTTTATCTTCAATAAACCTAACAAAATATAAAACTTTGGCCTCTTCCTCCCCTTCGACTGTCGTGCAGCAACTTTAACTGGGTACAACTGTTTATGCTTATAGTAAAAACTATATAGGATGGAGCATTAGCTTTGCTACTTTTTTTCTTTAAAGCATTATCATCATTTAGCTAGTTTTAACAAGGTTTGAAAGGGGGATAAACTGAACTATTAGACTAGTGCATATTTTAGGAATAAGTTTTGTAAAATTTTCTCTGTTACAATCGTTCAATAGTTAATTCAGTAAAACGAAAAAGAACTAAAACTGGTCCATTGTGTGCATTTTTTTTCCTCTCAATCTTTTTTACAATGCAAATAACGCCTGAACATGAGCCGTGTATCTGGTAGGTTTTCATTATGTAATAATTAAAAGAGCTTTGTTTTCCTCCTGTCCAAAGCATTCCCCATTAAGGTGAAGCTCAAACCTTCAATCATTTACAATTACAAGCTTAAATCCTTCACCGCTACAAGGCCATCTGTCGTCTAGTCCACCAATCTAGATCTAACTACCTATGGTAAGAATGCATATGTTAATTCCTGACAGCAATGCGCATGACCACATGTTTCATGGTTTTCACACAAAAGATATGGCTTGGAGTATTTTATTTTAAATTGTTTGATCTCCTCCTTCATGTTGATTCCTAACAGCATAGTCCCACCAAGTAAAGTACCCATTAGTGAGAAGCACCCTAAACTTCTAGTTCTAACAAGAGAATGGCAAGACCATGTTCATGGTCCTCTTGTCTCCTTATCAAATAGCCAATGATTTTTTTATATTAGCTGGGTCCCTAATTAGGTTCCCAAAATCAAATCTGTCCCCAACTGCATATATTATTTAAGATATTCTATGATGGGGTTATGATATTCCAAAATGAGATTGTGAAATTCACAAAAAAATAAAGTGGTTAAAAAAAATAAATTTTCATCACGTTACCAATAAAAGGAACTCAAAATGCAAATGCAATATTTATTTATAATCATGGCATAAAAAATTTAGACCCAAAAATATACCTTTCGGGAGACTGCTTGATAAATATTTCGCAATGGATTTCATAGAAAATAGGGTACTTGATTAGGGATGAAAATAAGCATACCCAAACATCCTCCTTTCTGATTTTTTTTTCTTTCATACCTTTTAATACAAAATTCACATACAAATTGTTGTCACAGTTTTTTTTTTTTTTTTAATTTAATATTCTAAAATATTTTTATTGGTTCTCTTGTTTAAAAGTTATGTAATCCAAGAAAGTCATACACACTCATACTGGATAAATCAATATAAGAACTTCATATAGAAAATGCTATTTGTCATAGACTCGTATGCACTTGAGCCTTTGAAGTCTTTGCCCCATTGAACTACATTTTCTTTTCAAATATATAAACCCTTACGCTCTGTTTCTAAGTTTTAAAATGGACAGAAAAGAAAAGAAATGGACGAAAAACTTAAATTTTCTATCAAATTATTGTGTTTCTGAGTTTTTTAACAAACGGAAAAGAGAAGAAATGGATAGAAAACTTGGCTACTTTTCTTGCCAAAGTTTTCCATCCAAAACTGACAAGATTTGAACGGAAAATAAAATTAAAATATATAATATACTCATAATTCCCATATTATCCTCAATATTGTTGGTTTTTTTCAACTCTTTTATCAAAGGTATAAGACTCGTCAAATGAACATGAATAGACAATCTTTTTTGTAATTAGATACTTATCACATGCAATATCTTAATTAGTTTGCCATTTTATTATTCTAATTAAGTTTCATTAAGCAACAACTTGAATGAAGGAAGAAAATCTTAAAGTCCCAAAAAAAATAAAGGTTATGGATAAGTTCTGAAACACCATAATCTTGTTTCATAAGTTTTGGTTTCAAAACTATAACCTGCTTAGTTTAGAAAATGAATAGTTTTCATTGATAAATGAAAAGATCTTTTTATTTTTTGTTCAAGCAAAAAATAAAGAGACTGAGCTTATAAATTTAGAGACAAATAACTTATTATTTCTAATTTATTTATGTCGATGAAAGTAGATAAATAAACAAATACAAATTCAATACCTCCACGTATATTTACATTTTTAACGTCTATGTGATAGAAGAGATACACATTATTATATTGAAAGATGGTGTAATAAAAGAATTAAGCATATTGTAACAAAAGTGTTTAAAATTCGGAATAAATATTTTCACGAGTAAAATTTAATATTTTTACAAGCTCTCTCTCACGTAAATATAGGATCCACTTACTATCCACGTGAAGAAGATGTTGTGAAACTATTAATTTTGATTCATAGTTTAATAGTTATAACTATAATTAGTATATCACATGTAATAAAAAGATAAATTTGTAAAAATGTTCTTTTTCTTTTCTTTTCATTAAAACTGAGAAACACAAGAAAATAAAAATTTTAAGTTTTTTATTTTTTTCTATTAAAAACTCAGAAAAAAAACACAATTTTTTTTTATATTTTATATTCTTTTCTTTTCTGTTCTAATTTAAGTTTTATATTCTTTTATTTTCCGTCCAAAAACACAGAAACAGAGTGTTAAACTATATAATTTTAATTCTCTTAAAACTATCTACACTTTTTACAGCAAAGGTTCAAGGTCTTGCCCTAGGCTACTTTAATGGACAAAAAGGGAAAAAAACCACTTTTCTTACCAAACTTTTCCTTCAAAAATGGACAAATTTAGACGTAAAACTAAATAACATCATATCATATTTTATAATCCTTTTTATACCCTCTAAATTACTAAACATAATAGACTAATATAAGAGTAGCTTAATAATTTAAATGGAAAAATTAAGTTTTTTTTTTCCTTTATAAACTCGGTAGCAATGTGAAAGAAAAAATAATAGTATTCAATTCTTTTTTTTTCTATTATAAATTAAGTTTCCATTATTTTCTTCTCCGTCCCAAATTTAGAAACAAAGTGTAATGAAATTTTATTCAAAATTATGATAAAGAAAGAAACAATTGATCGTACTATCGCAATGAAATAAAAGTGCCATTACTTCAATATCCCATAATAATGGGAAATGCCACCACCATCACCACCCACGTAATTCCATATAATATGAATTTTGTGCAAATTAAAAGTACCACTATCCTACCCAAAATTCTTACGAGAACACACAAAAAAAAGGTATGCATATACAATTCATAAATAAGACATGACGGATGGCCAAGGAATTGTTTGATGTAATGTCATGATGGTGATTCGTGTGAATAAATAGATGCATGAAAGGTGTGAATTGACATACATACTTGTCTAAGCATGTTATTCTCATTTTGCAATGTGGACAATCTCTCATCAAGCTCCGAGTTCTTCTTCTCCAAATCTTCAACTCTCACCTCCAATTCACCCAAGTATGCCTTCTTCCTTTCCCTTGCTTGCTGTGCTGAAACTCTGTTCCTCAGCAACCTTCCCGATTACAACAACAAAATTACAATATTGCCACTGAAATTCTTCTTCTTTTATACTGCATTTGGGTCCAGACTCCAACTCAGATCTTGCCACGCCATGCCAAAGTGGGACCAGATGCTGACGTGGCAAGATATGATTTGGGAAATTGACCAAAACTTAGGGCAGCGTACCTATTTAGCCTCCTGTTTTCTTTGTCAGCTGGGCTTCTTCCTCTCTTCCTTGAACTCTCCCCTGAACCCTGAACCCCATCCGGACCGCCATTTGAACCTGCGTCCCGACCGAAAACTGACACTCCGGCGCCGATCTCTGGCACTCTTCTAATTTCTTCATCACTCTCCATACCTTGACATATAAAATAAAATAAAAAACAACCTAATTACGATCATTATATTAACGCAAACTCAAATTGGATACATGGTGCTGATTACAAGATCTTTATACATAATCAGCATTCCCAAGAAAGTTCAAATATCCAGATGAAAAAATCGACATTCAACGAAACCCAGATGGGGAAATCCCAAATTCTCTTTGATTCCAACTCCAATCTCTTTTAGGGGAAACAGTTTAAAGTGCTTCATGATCTACAGAATTATCTTATGATCCCATTAGAATTAAATCTCCTGATAACTAAAAACAGTACTCCTTGGGCTTAATTTCTAGATCAACATTCTCAATTTTTTTTTTCATTTATTCAAGATGAGAAATACGTATTTGCACAAATGAGTTTAAATTTCATAATCTAAAATGAAGATTATTACATACTCCCTCCGTTACAAAATACAGGATCAAATTCAACCATCAAGAGTCAATCCATCAAATTCAAATTTGATGTTATTAATTTAATTTTTAAAAACATCAAATCTTGTAATTAATAGTATAATTAGCATAAATTAAAATAATTTATATTATTTAAAATTTAAAATTATCTCAAATGGACTCCAAAAAGTCAATGTAATCCTATATTTTGAAACAAAACCAACACTTTACCTTCTTTGACTTCAATTTGTAGAGCAGAGCTAGAAGATCTTTCACTACTTGAAGGTATACTAGCAGCACGTGAACTTGTTGCTGGCTTTAGCATTTTCTCCTCCCACCAAATCACACAAAGCAGAGTGTAGAAAGAGAACGAGAGAATATGGTCAATAAATTTCTGTTAGAGGAGAGAGAGAAAAAAAAGAGCGGGATATTAACGTTATTACACTAATCAAGAAAGAAACATTGTGTACTGCGATTACAAGACCCGTTGGATCTGGATTTTATCTACGGTTATAAAATGATTAACGTGGACACAGTGGAGCCACTACCACCTAGTTGATCAAAGGATGACATATATAGATCGTGGAAGAATAAGGCCCGTTAGATTAGGCTACGATTGTACGGTAAGAAAGTTTAGTGGGATACAAGGAATGGGCCTAAAGTGGTATTCAGATCGTCATTTGCTTTAGAAACTCAGAAAAGTCCAAAAGTTTGAGCCAAGTATTCCTTTTATGAATTCTGATTATTTTTTAATTGTGTTGAATTATGTTCAAACCCAATCTATTTTGTAGACTAATGATTTGTTATGATTACACTCTCACGGATTAGTTTATATTATTTTTTTAATAAATATTTAATATTTTTTTATTAATATATTTATTATTTTTTATTAACATAATATATATATATATATATATATATATATATATATATATATATATATATATATATATATATATATATATAATATTAAAAATAATTGTATATATTTCAGGATATACAAAAAATTTATATACACGTATACATGAATATATATATATATTTAAGTATATATTTTACGATATAGAAAAAGTTTACATATTGTATCAAAAAAATAAAGAGTTTTAAATAATTAAATCGATATTAACTCTTAATCAATTAAAATAATTCAATAAAATTATAAAATTATGTTTATTTATAAAAATAATGGATAGGATATAGTTATTCATCATTTTAGTTTATTATTATTTTGAATTATTTTATTTGATGATTAATTGGTTATTTAATTTTATGGACTAAATTTTTAACATTTTAAAGGTCATTTGTTGTTAGAATTTGTTCCAAAATGATGAGATTTGATCAAAATATTTTCCCCTAATTTATGGTTTAATTTTGGGAGAATTTAGCTTAGGTTTTTTTATTTTCCTCTCTCTTCCAAAATAACCAAATAAGGGCCGAACGACAAGTTTAAAAATAAGATTGATTTGACTGTCTGCACGTAGGCGACTAAAGGCAATCATCCACTTGCATGCAGGCTGGCGCAACCTATGCTTACGCAACTCCAGTTGCCACGTCATCAATCAACAATTTAGGTTTTGAATTCAGACTCTTTTTAACGAATTTTTCTGTTTTTATGTGTCTAAATTTATATTTACGATATATTTTGTCGTCATAATTTTATAAAAAAAATAAAATAATAATAATAATGATATATATTATCATTATAAATTTTTAATTATAAATAATCTCATATCACATAAATAAGACATTTATAATTCAATTTTCAAAGCCAAAAAGTATTATTATTATTATTATTAAGAGATAAAAAATTTGGATATTTACAATAATAAAATTACAATAACAAATTTTACAACAGATTGTAATTTTATACTATTACTAATAAAAAAATAATTTTATTTAATTTTTGATGAAACAAAAGTAATAACGAATATGACTCTTTTTTAAGGAATTTGGGAGAGTAATAATATATTCATTAAACATATAATACTAAAATTCAAATCATTTAAGCAAACTTTGCGTACAATTCATTGTTAATTGAGTTGAAGTCAAAACCTGATCTTGGCTCATTTAAAAACTCAATTCAACTCACATATCTTTCGATTAGGACGGGCTCGTCAAGTTAAAATTCAATTAGAATGTTCGCATGTCTAGGTTACAAAAGACGGTCAAGTAAGAGCATGTTTGGGGGACACACAGTATGCAAAATAATTCTTAATTAAATTTAAAAATATTTTTGTGCATGGTGAATTTTCAAAAGTAATTTTAGTCCGTAGAGATTTTTGACTAAAAAATATTTTTTGTAAAAAACACAAAATTAATAGTTTTTTTGAAGCACCCTTGGCCAAAACATAATTTACTAATTTGCCCTCAAACTATTGAGGGCAAAAAGCTCCATCCGACACACCTTTATATAATTATATCATTTACATTTTGAAAAATAATTTTATAATCAAAAATTACTTTAATTTTCTTAATAAACCATTTAAAAAAAATTATAATGAAAAAAATATTTTATTTGAAGTATTGCAACAAGATTTTATATTTCTTAGTTCAAATCTGAGAAACTATCTCCTAATAATGGCAACTTTTCATCATCTTCAAGAAGATGGTTGAGTAATCTCCTAACATATGCATCTCACTAGTTACACCCAAATTCTAAAATCCAGAGTAACTAATTTTCGGCTAAGTGTTCATTTTAATTAACTGATCGAGGTTGAAGATATAGAGTTAACCGATGATATTCAGACAAGAATGTCCCGGTAGGCCGAGAAATAAAGGATTGGTTGGAGAGGAATTTGACCAAGTTGAACACCCAAGCAAACAAGAGAGCTATGTTCGTCAAAATAGCAAGTGGGCAATCCCATGTTCAGGTATTTCAGGCACCAGCAAAAAGCGGAGTAGTGGGCCTATTTTTAAGGGAACATGACCGTGGCTACGTGGACAGTTAAGTCGGTGCAGTAACTTCTCAATAGCTCGATTAATAAAAGAGGTACATTTTGCGCGCAAAACACATAATCTAGTCCAAAACTCTAGGGCTATGTTTGTTTGTAAAATATATATTTGGGATTGGACTATTTATATTAATTTAAACCTATTTTCGATTTTTGTATCCTATGATGAGTGATTATTAATCCTTTCATGTTAAAATATTAGTCCCATAAAATCATTTAATAGCTTAAAATGAGAGGGACTATTAACCCCAAATTCATCATGGGATTATATAATCCCTCATAAATAGCCTTAAGAATGATAAAAAAATAGTCCAATGACTATTTAAAGGACTATTAATCCCTCATCATGGGATAAAAAAGTCGAAAATAGTTTTAAATTAATACAAATAGTCTAATCCCAAATATGCATTTTGCAAACAAACATAGCCTAGGTTTCTTCTTCTTTTTTTCTTTTCAGTTTCCCATTAGTTTTTAGTTTAGTTCTTTAACAAATAACTTGTTACGCCAACACTTAGCTTGGTTAATTGTAATAATTAAGTAGTTTTATTGAATTTGTAACTTGTTATGTTTAGTTGGACTTGATTGTACGTTCAATCCCAGTTATTTTCTTACATCCACACCTTCAGTGTTGTTAAATTGTTTTGCACTTTGCCAACAGTGTATGTTGCTGAAGTTTTAAGGGGAGAGTATTCGATAAGAATTTTTAAGGATTTATAAAGACTTTTAAAGATTTTAAAATTTTAGTTATATTCAATTAAGACATTTAAAGAGTTTATAAAAGTTTAGTGGTATTCAATTATAACTTTTGCAATGTCTTTAAAAGTTAGATGGTTTTGAATTGAGACTTTTTAAAAAGTCTATAAAAGTATTTTGGTATTCAAAAAGTCATAAATTTTTTAGATTTCTATCAAATTGTAGATTTTGACATACTTTAGAACAAGAGGTATAAATACCAACTCATATCCAAAGTCTAGCATAATGTCCAAAGACTTCCAAATATTTAAGAAAGAGAAAAGATAAACAGATATGAGAAATGAGAAGTGAGAAAAAAGGAACGCTCTAACCTTTCACAGAAATAAAAGACTGAATTTATCAATTTACTTTATTTAATTGTATTAATATTATATGTGAATTTAGTTAAATAATAATAAAAGATTCCTTACTAAATTAGTGTCATAAATAAATTAAATTCATTAAAACTTGAATTTAACTTTTTTATTTAGATTGGTATTTCAAACAAATTCTTTACTTCATTCACCAATTAAAGTAAATCCTACTGTACAGTTTCATTATTTACCTAATTAAAAGTGTAAGAATATAATAGTTACTCTTGCTATTGATTGACATGAAATAACTGTATCTTCTCAGAGTCCTAACAAATTGATTATCTTAATAATCAATACAGTTCAATTAATTACCTTAATAACATTTTAATAAATCAATAATTATCTTCTCAAAATCTTACTAAATATATTTATACTATATTTAATGAAATATCTTGATAATTAATCATAGAAATCTCTTTAAATATCACGTTATTTAATTATATTTATATTAGTCACGAATTTTCTTACTAAATTGATGTCCTAACTAAATTAAATTTATTAAAACTTAAAATTTTAGCAAATCACGCAGTTTAGTTGAATAATTATAGTAGATTAATTACTAAATAATTGTCATAATTAAATTAAAATGTTTTAAAACTTGAATTTCATAGTTTTATTCAAATTATAATCTCAAGCAAGTTTTGACAATATGAACAATAGTAATTATTTTCTCAAAGTGGCCAATTAAATAAATCTACACTGCATTGAATTATTTATCATAATAATTGATCGAAAGAGCCTTCAATATAATTCAACAATTTATCACCCAAGTATATTAATAATAATTTAATAACTATAACTAACTTCTCAAAGTCATATAGATTTTCATTGTGATATTATTTTTTGAAAACAGAGTTTGGTATTCCTACTGAAAAACGTGTGCATATACATAAAGTATATATAGTCTAATGAAAAGTGAGCTTAATTTTGGTGTTGTTGCGTTTGTGGCTTCTAAAGTTTTATTGGTATCCGAGTATTCAAATTTATCATGAAATGAGTAGAATAATATGAAGGCTTTCAACATGTATAAAATCTCATGCCACGTGAATTCAATGAAATAATGAGATTTCTTCTAGTTCATGAAAAAAGAGAGGGAAAGGTTGTATACATGAGCTAATTAACAAAATATAAGCTGCAAGATATATTAGAAGTATACAAAAGTCTACCAAAGTCTTGGGAGAAAGTTTATACAAGTCTGTCACTTACTTCATGGAGTCTTTAAAAATCATTTCACAAAAGTCTTTAAAAGTCATTAAAATTCACGAATTCTACCAAAGTCTATCACTTAAAAAAAGTCTATAAAAATCTTAATTGAATACGGTCCCCTAAGTCTCTCAGCTAAACTTAGGAGAATTTTGGGGAAAGAGGATAGAAGAATAAAGATTGGGAGAAAATTATCAATTTCATTCATATGCTCTGCTCAGTACATTCTCCATCCATATATTCATTCTACATTTAATCTAAATCATTCATTTACTAACAACTGATATAATCTCACCCTTTCATTTATTTATATATTTATTATACTACATATTCATAACATTACCATCCCTTCAAAATTCACCTTATCCTCAAGGTGGAAAATACTTAAAATAATAACTTGGATCAACATCATTACAGGCTTGTTTCTATGCTTTAAACAAGTATACCGACACTCCATTTATCTATTCTAGTTTCATCAACATAGCATTGAAAGATTTAACAATCATGTATTTCGCAATTCAGTTGTTCAGATTACTGACCTCATTTGCTAATTGTGGTTCTTGTTGTACCTTGGTGGAATCATCTACAAGGAATTCTAAGAGGATCGGAGGCAAGGGTGCAAAAGTGTCTTCATAATCATGGTGAAGTGTTGTTTCCTCATAACAACTATTTTGCACTCCATCCTTAAAGGAGGATTCAGTTAAAGGAGGATAGTTTGCATCCAGGTAACCATTTATCAATGCCTTATAAGCTATGAGATGCACTTTGTTTGCTGAGATGAACTTATTGTGATATACTTTTTTCGAGCTAAAATAGGTGTTTGGTATCCCAATATTCCTTTCATCGTTTAAGCTTTCCTTCAAAGAACTTATGAATGCTTATGATTCAAAAGTGCTCAGAAACTGTATGGTAAACTTTTGGACTTGTCCTACATGATCTTTATAGCTTGCAAATATAACTTTGCTACCAAAAGGGCACTGGGAAATAGATGACACTTGAGGCCATGAGAAATGGAGCTTGAAATCATAATGTTTTTCCTGCTTATTAATAACTAATGCACCAGCCTCCATCACAATCGCATCATCACCTATTGCATTAATTATTATAAGTGTATATACCAAGGGCAAATTATGTATATAACCAAATGCTATAGCCGCTACAAAGCTATCACCACACCCAACAGTGTTAACCACATCCACCTTGAATGTAGGTGCATAAGAAATACTTGACATTGTGATTAATATTGAACCTTTGAACCCATTTTAACAATCACCAATTTTGTGTGGATGCCTTTCCTTAGCAAATCCTATCCTGCTAGTATTGGGTCCCCTATGTGAGTTAATGATTAAGCCTTCTCATATGTTACAATAAGAATATCACTCATCCTCAGGAACCTTTCAAGTACTTCTCATTCTTCAGGTATTTCGTTTGCAAGGGTCTCTCTTCAAGGTCCAGGATAAAAAAAAAATGATGTTTTAACTTTTGTAGCATACTCTAGAGAAGAAATAAGAAGATCAATAGGGAACTCACTAAAGCCATAACCATAACAGAATATTATCTTTGACTATTTTATGACCATCTTGATTTCAGTTGATAGTTTGAACATCCTAATAGTAGGCTCTTTACAAAAATTTGTTTGACAAATAAAATCATGTTATTGCAAAAGGTCCACTAAAACCCAGCACAAAAGTGTTTCACATGCAGTGCTTGAACTACTAACAATATGATCATGTTCACTCATCCTGACCATGTCAATTCCCTCTTCACGAAGCACATTTAAGAGGAAGTGTCCATATATTTCATCTCCAACATTACCAATTGCTATATAGTGGAGTCCCAGTCTTGCTGCTGCTATAGCTATATTACATGTACCATCAGCTTCCCAGTATTTCTTATCAGGTGGGGACTTGGCTAATTCATCCATATAAGTTACACGTTCCTCAGGAGACCGGGGGGGGGGGGGGGGGTAATTAAGGAACATTGAGTATTATGTCAACATAGTGGTTTCCCAGAGTGGCCACATCAATTTATTTCTTTACAACCATATTACTTATTTTCTCACCCTTCATATCTAAAGAATAAGGACGCTCATCAACCAAAGTAAAATGATTCACCTCTCTTTGCCTAATAAATTGAAAGGCATCACTGCTCATACTACCTTTACTATGATTATAGCCAATTTGAAAGATATTGGGCAGAACTTATAAATCCAACCATAAATTTTTTATAATATCTTCCAAAAACCCACCATGATCATATATAATATTAAACTTTGCATTTGATATGTAATCACAGTCATCAAATTCATACCTCAAACTTCTGGACACCATATAATTTTGTTGTAGGAAGGTAGTCCTATAATTTTGTGCTTTGACATCATCGGAAGAAAATTTCTGGGTGCCCATTATATTATGCACTCTATATAACATAAAAATACTTACAATTCCACTTCTACTTTCCCTTGTTACTCTTAATTGGTTGACAACAATTAAAGCTATTGCACTACTAAAACCTATCCAGTTAAAAAAAATCCTCAATGAATGATACTAATTCCACACATTCTACAATTGGTACAAGGGAAGAAACTACCCAGAGTATGGGCCTCTCAGCCAAAAATAGGACAGAAAAAAGAATAGTGAAATAGGGCTCCATAACTTTAACTATACGAGTGAACGAAACAACTTTGCCAAGACTAATGATGGCCAAGACTGTAAGACCCCGAATTTTATGAAATACAAAATTTAATTTTTCTTCATATAGATATTTTTTTAAACAGTAAGTGGTTAAATCGATAAAGTTAAAAGTTAAGGATGTTATGTGCAAATTTTATTTTGTCGGACAATATTCGCTTTGTCGGGGAATATTCGTTTGGTCGGGGAATATTCGTTTGGTCCGACGGCGCCGAAATAACAAATTATTGGTGGACCCCACAACGGAATATTTGTCGGATATAGAAAACGACAGAAATAACCTTTTTAAATAAAAATAGTCAACGGAACTGTTAAAATACCGGTGATAAAAGAATAGTAGCATACGGTAGTTATTGGTATTTTCTGTAGCACTCGGTACTCTACAGTAACACACGGTGTTGCATAGTGTCTCATATTTTTGGTCTGATAATTGACACCGTAACTGTTACGCATCATTTCATCGATAATTGTCACTGCATAATATTTTATATTATCAATTCAATAATTGTTGTTACACAGTATTTTGCATTATTGATTTAATAATTGTCATTACACTGTATTTTATATCATTGAGTCAATAATTGTTGTTGCACTGTTTTTAAAATTATTGAACCTAATAATTGTCACAGTAACATATGCACAGTAATTCACATTATTGAATCAATAATTGTCATTACACAGTAACGTATGCTTTATTTTACATTATTGTTATCTCTATTATGATGTTATTTAAACAGTTGTATTTCATTAATTTATTGACTTGATATCTAAGAGCTAACTATACTGTATTTATAACAATTAGTCATAATAATTGAATTGATAAAGTTATTTGTTTATAATATAAAGTTAGGTGATTATTAGGTGATATGAAATGAATGGTGTAGATTAAAGTGTGAATTATTGTTGAATAATTGAATTGATTTGTTTATAATATAAAGTTAGGTGATTATTAGGTGATATGAAATGAATGGTGTAGATTAAAGTGTGAATTATTGTTGAATAATTAAATTGATTTGTTTATAATATAAAGTTAGGTGATTATTAGGTGATATGAAATGAATGGTGTAGATTAAAGATAATATAATATTTGAAATGGATGGTGTAGATTAAAAGATGATCTTTAAACGAATGGTTTAGATTAAATGAATGATAAGATTTTTGGCTATAAATAGAAGCCTTAACTTAAGGATTTTTCATAAACTTCCTTACTTGTTCTTTCTTTCTCTCTCTAAATACTTCTTGTGAAAGTTCTCTCTAAGTGTGCTTAAGTCATCTTGAGTATTTGTGAAGATCTATAAGTATACGTGTACTGTTCAAGTTAATCAACCTCATTTAAATCAATATCCAGTCACGTGTTACGGTAAGGGATACCATCTTTTTCATCTTCCATTATTCAAACGTACTATGGTAAGGGATTATCATTATTTGATTCTCGATAATAATATTGTTTCTTCCTTACTCATAAGACGTGCCTTTTATTTCCATGTATTAAATTGTGGGAATAACCTTACGGAGCGGATTGCCGCCTGTTGGTGAATAACCTTTCGTATTCATTCATTATTAATCTCTGAGAATAACCTTACGGAGCGGATTGCCGCCTGTTTGGTGAATAACTCTTTATACTCAAATTCTATTAAATTGTGGGAATAACCTTACGGAGCGGATTGCCGCCTGTTTGGTGAATAACTCTTTGTACTCAAATTCTATTAAATTGTGGGAATAACCTTACGGAGCGGATTCCGCCTGTTGGTGAATAACCCTTTGTATTAATTTCCTTCACCTTTTGTTAATCAAACCTGCTACGGTAAGGGATATTATTTTCTTTCATACTCCTAAATCGAAATTTATTATGGAACTATTGCTTCTATAATTCCTGAAAATATTATATGTTCCATAATAGTTGAACTTCATTATTTCAACTGAACCTTCCTATTTACGTGAACCTTTCTATTGAATTGTAACCGTTATTCTGAACTGTGGATCTTGAATTTCACTCCACATCATGTTGACAATTTGGACATTATTTGAATCTGTACAAAGTAAACTTTCGATACTTATTGTTATCCTATTTCTTCTGTTCATCATTTATATCATTCTAATCATCCAAAAATCAAGCTGTTGTGAATATCTGTGGCCGGGGGCACAGATGTGATATATTTGTTGAACAGATGATAGGTTAAAGGCGATATAATAGGTTAAAGGCGATACATCTGTTCGGTGTCTTTTATGGCACGTGGTGAATGTTCTCTTTGGCCCGTAGTGCAAAGATGAACTGTTGTTTGGTATGATTATGACCAAAGGCTGAATCTGGTATAATCATGACCGTTGGTGCTATATTGAATATCTTTGGCCCGTAGTACAAAGATGAACTGTTGATGTGCATGATTATGATCAGGAACTGTGAATTTGTTTTATCTTGACTAATGATATTTCAGATGATAAAAGTTGATGATGTTTTTCCTAAAAAGAGAACCGAGTGGACATTATAGTCTGCATTATTCTTCTAATAGATTACTCATTCCGCTGCTATTATTGATCTGAACGTTGTTTAAGAATTTAACTGCAGTTTTTGATATAAACCTTGTAGTCTATTGTATTCTATCAAGAACTCAACTGTTGAAGACTAATGATAATTTATTCGTCATTATCTTAGTCATGATATTCTTTACTGGGCTATTTGAGCTCACCCTTTCTTTTGTTCCATTGTTTTTCAACAGGAGATGAAAACATAACAGGGTCTAGCCGGGGAATGGAGTGAGGGTCCGAGGAATAGTTATCATAGTCTTCACGTTTTGTAAAATAGTGTGGCAATAATAGTGAAGACTTAGTTGTGTATTATTATACACTGTATTGTTGTACGTTGTGCTTTGTTGTAATAATTTTGTTGTAGTATTTTGAAGACTCAAGTTTGGGCTGTGTGGGCCCAGATTTGGGGGCGTCACAGTTGGTATCAGAGCCATATAACGAAGAGCCCCGAGCCTCTCGCTGGTGACTTCCTAGGGAAAGGGGATGCACCGAAGCCAGACTCTCCGTAGGGGACGCCTATAGTACAGGTGGCAAACTGATAGGTACCATTGTGAGGTGCTGTCCCTATGGTGGGATGAGAGTCACAGTTGGCATCAGAGCTTAGGGATATGGTCTTTAATGGAGATCTGGGGTAGAACTAGGAGGGGAGAGACGAATAGAATCAGTCACTAGTGTGTCCTACCTAAAATAGATTTTATTATCTAATGAGTTGATTTGAATGTAGGAACATGAAGAGATGAGTCAGTTTATTTGAACTAACATTTATTTTGTGACCACAGTTAATTATGGCATCTGGAAATCAGGAGGTTAACTATGAAATTACCGAAACAAATGTAGCTGCAAAACAAGAGGCGACGAATAATCTTCTTACAAACTCAGAGTTGAATAATTTGCCTAAGGCAAAAATTATGCGTGTTCTATCCAGTAAGGATGAAGGTGAAAGCTCTGCTACAGTCGTTCCAGATCCATTCTTAGAAGCAATTAAAGGAAGTAACGAACTTGCGGAAATTATTGCCTTTAATTTACTCACTAATTGGGAGAGTGATATCACCTGGTTATGCTCTATAACAAAGGATCAGAATATATGGACTTTTCATATTAGTCTTTGGGATTTATGGTGTTCCAGCTATGATTTTCAAGATTATTTAAAAATGATGTTTCTATACTTTTGGGCGTTACAATTTAGAGGAATTCAGGTTAAGTTAGTCACTATCGTGGAAACTGCAGTCTATCGAAAATACTATTTTAATGGAAATCATTGGTACCTTACTACTGATGAAGTTGATGAACCCGAGAAACAGTTTGCTAGAAAATTATTCAGTGGTATTCCCATGGTTGAAATACGTGAAGATCCGAATGAAGTATTCGGGATTCAATTTGACGATAACAGTCAAGAAACCGAATGAGGTGATAACCGGTAAGCTATTCATAAATTCTCGTGAAGTCTATGCCATATTAGATACTGGCTCTATCCACTCTTTTATCTCACCTATATGTACTCAACGTTTAAATTTGACTATTGAAAACTTAAAACTTTGACTTATCAGTTGAAACCCCATTAGGAGAAATGACCATTACATCTACTGTCTATAAATCTTGCCTAGTTCAAATCAACAACCTCACATTATCTGTTGACCTTATTTCTTTGGAGATGCGTGAATTTGATGTGATTTTAGGAATTGATTGGTTGACTACCCATCATGCTAAAATTGATTGTTTTCATAAGATTATTAGTTTTCATATTCCTAATCAACCTGTCATGCAAATTCAAGCAACTAAACCATTGAAATCTATAACTGTTATTTCTAGCCATAAAGCCATTCGTTTATTGAAAAACGGATGTCAAGCCTTTTTAGCTCATGTCACTGATTTGAACAAAAATACGTCAAACTTGAATGATATTCCCATTATTAATGAGTTTCCTGACGTTTTTCCTGAAGAACTTCCTGGCTTACCCCCAAACCGTGAAATTGATTTTTATATTGATCTTGAACCCGGTACCAAGCCCATTTCCAAAGCTCCCTACCGAATGGCTCCCATTGAACTTCAAGAGTTAAAAGTCCAACTACAGGAATTGTTGGATACCGGTTTCATTCGTCCGAGTGCATCACCTTGGGGTGCTCCTGTTCTATTTGTGAAGAAGAAAGACGGGAGTATGAGATTGTGCATTGACTACCGAGAATTGAACCATGTCACCATCAAGAACAGGTACCCGTTACCTCGGATTGATGACATGTTTGATCAATTGCAAGGCGCTCAACATTTCTCAAAGATTGATCTCCGTTCTGGATATCATCAGTTAAAGGTTAAAGCTGAGGACATTCCAAAGACTGCTTTCAGAACTCGTTATGGGCATTATGAGTTCTTAGTCATGCCTTTTGGACTAACTAATGCTCCTGCAGCTTTCATGGACATGATGAACCGGATATTCAAGGAACATTTGGATCATTTTGTGGTTGTCTTTATTGATGACATCCTCATATACTCCAAGAGTCGCGAGGATCATGAACAACACCTGAGATTGATACTACAAAAGCTCCGTGAAAACAAATTATATGTCAAGTTGAAGAAATGTGAGTTCTGGCTTGAGGAGGTCGCGTTTCTTGGGCATGTGATTTCTAGTCAAGGAATATCAGTCGATCCTGCGAAGATTGAAATGGTACTAAATTGGGAACAACCCAAAACAGTAACCGAAGTCCGAAGTTTTCTGGGTCTAGCTGGTTATTATCGGAGATTCGTAGAAGGATTTTCTCGAATCGCCACTCCATTAACGCAGCTTACTCGGAAAAGCACAAAATTCATATGGAGCGAGGAATGCGAGAAAAGTTTCCAAGAACTCAAGAAGAGACTGGTTTCAGCTCCTGTTCTGACCATACCATCAGGATCAGGAGAATTTGTTATCTACAGCGATGCTTCTGGCAAAGGTCTAGGCTGTGTCCTTATGCAACATGGAAAGGTTATAGCCTACGCCTCTCGACAACTCAAAGATTATGAGAAAAATTATCCTACTCATGATCTAGAGTTGGCAGCAGTCGTTTTCGCGTTGAAGATCTGGAGACACTACTTGTACGGAGAAAAAGTGGATATCTATACGGATCATAAAAGTCTCAAGTATTTCTTCACCCAGAAGGAACTCAACATGCGACAACGACGTTGGCTTGAGCTGTTAAAGGATTATGACCACACAATCCAGTATCACCCGGGAAAGGCGAACGTTGTAGCTGACGCTTTGAGCAGAAAATCTTATGCAAGTACAAGTGCACTGCTGACAACACAAAAGTGTATTTTGTACGACTTGCAAAAGATGGAGATAGAGCTAAAGACACCAGGGACCCGCTCGAAGATTGCTCACGTGCGAGTAGAACCAACTTTAATCGATAAAATTAAAGCTGCTCAAGCTACCGATCCGGAACTGATAAACATGATAAAGAAAGTACAAGAAGGTGCCATTCCCGAAGCAAGAATCGACGAGAAAGGAATACTTCGAGTCAACTCTCGACTCTGTGTTCCTAACGATCCTGAATTAAAGCATAAAATCATGATGGAGGCACACAACACGCCGTTTGCAATCCACCCAGGAGGTACCAAGATGTATCGAGATCTTCGACATACATTTTGGTGGAACAATATGAAAAGAGAGATTGCGGAGTTTATCTCAAGGTGCCTAACTTGTCAACGTGTCAAGGCAGAACATCAAGTTCCTAAAGGTCCATTACAATCACTTGAAGTTCCCGAATGGAAGTGGGAACACATCAATATGGATTTCGTGACGGGTCTTCCAAAAGTTTCTCAAGGCTTAGATGCAATTTGGGTGATCGTAGATAGATTGACCAAATCTGCTCATTTCTTGCCTATACGAGAAAACTTTTCACTTGAACGTCTTGCCGGTATGTACATAAATGAGATCGTGAGATTGCATGGCATGCCAGTTTCCATAGTTTCTGATCGAGATCCTAGATTCACTTCACGTTTTTGGATCAGTTTACAAAAAGCTATGGGCACTGAACTACGTTTTAGTTCTGCATACCATCCTCAAACGGACGGACAATCGGAAAGGACGATACAAACCCTCGAAGATCTTTTGAGACTTTGTGTATTAGACTTCAAAGGAAGTTGGGATAAGTACTTGCCATTGGTGGAATTTTCTCACAACAACAGTTACCAAGCAAGCATAGGCATGGCTCCATTCGAGGCTTTGTATGGAAGGAAGTGTCGCTCTCCAATATGTTGGAATGAGGTAGGAGAAGCAAAATTGTTGGGACCCGAGTTGGTACGCTTGACGACCGAAAAGATCCAAATGATCCGACAACGAATACAGACCGCACAAGAACGACAAAAGAGTTATGCTGATCTTCATCGGAGAGACGAAAGTTTCAACGTCGGAGATCATGTATTCTTACGTGTTTCTCCATGGAAAGGGGTTACGAGATTCGGAAAGAGAGGAAAGCTCAGCCCTCGATTTATTGGCCCATTTGAAATCCCCGATCGAATAGGAACCGTAGCCTACAGACTAGCCCTACCACCAAGTATGTCTCGCATCCATAACGTTTTTCACATATCTATGTTACGTAAATATGTGAAGGACCCAAACCACGTCATTGAGTTAGAAGCAGACGTTATAGCAGATGATTTAACATACGAGGAGGTACCTGTTAAGATCCTGGATAAGAAGGAGCAGATCCTACGCTCAAAGGTTATACCTCAAGTTAAGGTTTTATGGAGGAACCAAGATACTGAGGAAATGACCTGGGAGCTAGAATCTGAGATGAAATCTAAGTATCCTTACCTCTTCGATATGTCAGGTACGTCAATTTCGGGGACGAAATTTCATAAGGAGGGGAGGTTGTAAGACCCCGAATTTTATGAAATACAAAATTTAATTTTTCTTCATATAGATATTTTTTTAAACAGTAAGTGGTTAAATCGATAAAGTTAAAAGTTAAGGATGTTATGTGCAAATTTTATTTTGTCGGACAATATTCGCTTTGTCGGGGAATATTCGTTTGGTCGGGGAATATTCGTTTGGTCCGACGGCGCCGAAATAACAAATTATTGGTGGACCCCACAACGGAATATTTGTCGGATATAGAAAACGACAGAAATAACCTTTTTAAATAAAAATAGTCAACGGAACTGTTAAAATACCGGTGATAAAAGAATAGTAGCATACGGTAGTTATTGGTATTTTCTGTAGCACTCGGTACTCTACAGTAACACACGGTGTTGCATAGTGTCTCATATTTTTGGTCTGATAATTGACACCGTAACTGTAACGCATCATTTCATCGATAATTGTCACTGCATAATATTTTATATTATCAATTCAATAATTGTTGTTACACAGTATTTTGCATTATTGATTTAATAATTGTCATTACACTGTATTTTATATCATTGAGTCAATAATTGTTGTTGCACTGTTTTTAAAATTATTGAACCTAATAATTGTCACAGTAACATATGCACAGTAATTCACATTATTGAATCAATAATTGTCATTACACAGTAACGTATGCTTTATTTTACATTATTGTTATCTCTATTATGATGTTATTTAAACAGTTGTATTTCATTAATTTATTGACTTGATATCTAAGAGCTAACTATACTGTATTTATAACAATTAGTCATAATAATTGAATTGATAAAGTTATTTGTTTATAATATAAAGTTAGGTGATTATTAGGTGATATGAAATGAATGGTGTAGATTAAAGTGTGAATTATTGTTGAATAATTGAATTGATTTGTTTATAATATAAAGTTAGGTGATTATTAGGTGATATGAAATGAATGGTGTAGATTAAAGTGTGAATTATTGTTGAATAATTAAATTGATTTGTTTATAATATAAAGTTAGGTGATTATTAGGTGATATGAAATGAATGGTGTAGATTAAAGATAATATAATATTTGAAATGGATGGTGTAGATTAAAAGATGATCTTTAAACGAATGGTTTAGATTAAATGAATGATAAGATTTTTGGCTATAAATAGAAGCCTTAACTTAAGGATTTTTCATAAACTTCCTTACTTGTTCTTTCTTTCTCTCTCTAAATACTTCTTGTGAAAGTTCTCTCTAAGTGTGCTTAAGTCATCTTGAGTATTTGTGAAGATCTATAAGTATACGTGTACTGTTCAAGTTAATCAACCTCATTTAAATCAATATCCAGTCACGTGTTACGGTAAGGGATACCATCTTTTTCATCTTCCATTATTCAAACGTACTATGGTAAGGGATTATCATTATTTGATTCTCGATAATAATATTGTTTCTTCCTTACTCATAAGACGTGCCTTTTATTTCCATGTATTAAATTGTGGGAATAACCTTACGGAGCGGATTGCCGCCTGTTGGTGAATAACCTTTCGTATTCATTCATTATTAATCTCTGAGAATAACCTTACGGAGCGGATTGCCGCCTGTTTGGTGAATAACTCTTTATACTCAAATTCTATTAAATTGTGGGAATAACCTTACGGAGCGGATTGCCGCCTGTTTGGTGAATAACTCTTTGTACTCAAATTCTATTAAATTGTGGGAATAACCTTACGGAGCGGATTCCGCCTGTTGGTGAATAACCCTTTGTATTAATTTCCTTCACCTTTTGTTAATTAAACCTGCTACGGTAAGGGATATTATTTTCTTTCATACTCCTAAATCGAAATTTATTATGGAACTATTGCTTCTATAATTCCTGAAAATATTATATGTTCCATAATAGTTGAACTTCATTATTTCAACTGAACCTTCCTATTTACGTGAACCTTTCTATTGAATTGTAACCGTTATTCTGAACTGTGGATCTTGAATTTCACTCCACATCATGTTGACAATTTGGACATTATTTGAATCTGTACAAAGTAAACTTCCGATACTTATTGTTATCCTATTTCTTCTGTTCATCATTTATATCATTCTAATCATCCAAAAATCAAGCTGTTGTGAATATCTGTGGCCGGGGGCACAGATGTGATATATTTGTTGAACAGATGATAGGTTAAAGGCGATATAATAGGTTAAAGGCGATACATCTGTTCGGTGTCTTTTATGGCACGTGGTGAATGTTCTCTTTGGCCCGTAGTGCAAAGATGAACTGTTGTTTGGTATGATTATGACCAAAGGCTGAATCTGGTATAATCATGACCGTTGGTGCTATATTGAATGTCTTTGGCCCGTAGTACAAAGATGAACTGTTGATGTGCATGATTATGATCAGGAACTGTGAATTTGTTTTATCTTGACTAATGATATTTCAGATGATAAAAGTTGATGATGTTTTTCCTAAAAAGAGAACCGAGTGGACATTATAGTCTGCATTATTTTTCTAATAGATTACTCATTCCGCTGCTATTATTGATCTGAACGTTGTTTAAGAATTTAACTGCAGTTTTTGATATAAACCTTGTAGTCTATTGTATTCTATCAAGAACTCAACTGTTGAAGACTAATGATAATTTATTCGTCATTATCTTAGTCATGATATTCTTTACTGGGCTATTTGAGCTCACCCTTTCTTTTGTTCCATTGTTTTTCAACAGGAGATGAAAACATAACAGGGTCTAGCCGGGGAATGGAGTGAGGGTCCGAGGAATAGTTATCATAGTCTTCACGTTTTGTAAAATAGTGTGGCAATAATAGTGAAGACTTAGTTGTGTATTATTATACACTGTATTGTTGTACGTTGTGCTTTGTTGTAATAATTTTGTTGTAGTATTTTGACGACTCAAGTTTGGGCTGTGTGGGCCCAGATTTGGGGGCGTCACAAAGACTTTCCCTATTGTATTAACCAAAGCTAGTGTTAAGATTGGCGCAACCTATGATCTGCTAAGCTTTGATCTAGGATGAAGATTAAATCCCCACATTATGAAAATCAGCACCGTCCAACAGCTAAATTAAAATGCAATTAATGTTTCTAGGAATGGAAAGATATTCAAAACCCTCTCTTCATATTCCGTCGTAGTATAGATTAGCATCACATTCATTGGATTCTATTTGCCCTCCATTGCTCCATCATGGATAATTAGACCATAATCATCGGGTGGATCTAGGTTAAGTGTAGCTATGTATCCCCTTTGTTCAGGCCTTTTGTTGAACACCTCATTGAAAATATTATGTCCCATTTTGATTTGCAAAAATCTCTCACCAACGATGTTGTCCATGTTGAAAAAGACAAGAATTCATTTTCCTATTATGATCCAATTGATTGCAAACTTGATAGATTAATGATTTTGTGCCTTAAATTTTTGGCTAAAAACCCTCATCAGCTCCCACCCGGAGGACGATTAGACCATCATCTAGATCAGATTTTGGTCCTTTAATCTCCAAAGTTGTTTATATTCTTGAAAACCCCATCATCTCTACTATTTTTGGAGGATTAAGTTTCAATTCACCGCCGAAGTAATCTGATTTCATATATCATCTCCAGTGAGCAGTGTTTTCATAGTGCTAAAACTGCGCTCTTCGACATCACATCATGCTATTGTGTACCTAATTTACTACTTAGGAAATACACACAAGTATACGCGACATTACAAGAAAAAAGGCTATTAGCGACCGAATACGGTCGCTAATACTTATTAGCGATCGAACACGGTCGCTACTATGCGTCGCATATAGTTTGGTCGCTAACATGCTTATCAACGACCGATAATAGCGACCAAATTTTCAGCGACCGTATATTGCGATCGAAACGTTCGCTAAGATGAGTAATCACATATGCCACCATGGAAAACATATGCCAGGTAGCAGCGACTACCATTAGCGACTGCAATGAATATTATCAGCGATTGGTAGTCAGGAGCAACAACGATCGAACATTAGCAATCGAATATTAGCGACCGATAATAGCGACCACTATATACCTTATCAGGGACGGGGAGTCCACATTAACAGCGACCGATTGGACCAGCATTAGCGACCGAAACACTTTTGCCCTAATGTAGGTCCAATGAATTTGGTCTCTATTAGAATATAGGCCTAAAGGAAAAAGGTCAGGCCCACAACGATTGAATTTAGACACAAATATTGCTGGGTCACAGCCCAAACTAAAGGCACATTCCTTGACCTAGGGACCCACACAATCGTCCATCGAGCACACAACTGTTCCTCGAGCAACGCACTTGTCAGATGATGAGACATCTCCTATCAAACCTTTTGCCCACATGCTTGAGTAGATGGGCTAAAGGGATGGGAGTACAGACTATAAAGGGAGGTCTAAAAGGGTAAGAAAAGGTGAGATACATTTTTACATAAGAAAGCCACATATTTGTGATAGCCTATCTCTTGACCCTTATTTTTGACTATCTTCACCTGAGGCGTTCTACGACAACATCTATTGTCAACCAAAGTGGACGATTGTGTAGGTCTGAGTGAGCGAGGGAGCCATCAGTTAGAGACTACCATCAAGAGCTAGGTTATCATAATTGGCGCTAGAAGGAGGGTCTTGTGTAAAAATCCTAGATTCCATAACCAAAAACCTTAGGTTGTTCTTTTACCTTTGTTTTCACTTGGTTGATAATTGAATCCACCGAGAAAACATTTTTTCTACCGTGGTTGGTTTTTAACCATCTAGGAAAATTCTTAGGTGATCAATCTGAAGTATATATAGTCTTTAACTTGCATGCTTTAAAATTGGCCATAACAAGAAACAGAAGTAGAAGGAGTGGTGGTGTGACGCCCCTAAATCTGGGCCCACACAGCCCAAACTTGAGTCGTCAAAAGACTACAACAAAATTATTACAACAAAGCACAACGTACAACAATACAGTGTATAATAATACACAACTAAGTCTTCACTATTATTGCCACACTATTTTACAAAACGTGAAGACTATGATAACTATTCCTCGGACCCTCACTCCATTCCCCGGCTAGACCCTGTTATGTTTTCATCTCCTGTTGAAAAACAATGGAACAAAAGAAAGGGTGAGCTCAAATAGCCCAGTAAAGAATATCATGACTAAGATAATGACGAATAAATTATCATTAGTCTTCAACAGTTGAGTTCTTGATAGAATACAATAGACTACAAGGTTTATATCAAAAACTGCAGTTAAATTCTTAAACAACGTTCAGATCAATAATAGCAGCGGAATGAGTAATCTATTAGAAGAATAATGCAGACTATAATGTCCACTCGGTTCTCTTTTTAGGAAAAACATCATCAACTTTTATCATCTGAAATATCATTAGTCAAGATAATACAAATTCACAGTTCTTGATCATAATCATGCAGATCAACAGTTCATCTTTGCACTACGGGCCAAAGACATTCAATATAACACCAACGGTCATGATTATACCAGATTCAGCCTTTGGTCATAATCATACCAAACAACAGTTCATCTTTGCACTACGGGCCAAAGAGAACATTCACCACGTGCCATAAAAGACACCGAACAGATGTATCGCCTTTAACCTATTATATCGCCTTTAACCTATCATCTGTTCAACAAATATATCACATCTGTGCCCCCGGCCACAGATATTCACAACAGCTTGATTTTTGGATGATTAGAATGATATAAATGATGAACAGAAGAAATAGGATAACAATAAGTATCGGAAGTTTACTTTGTACAGATTCAAATAATGTCCAAATTGTCAACATGATGTGGAGTGAAATTCAAGATCCACAGTTCAGAATAACGGTTACAATTCAATAGAAAGGTTCACGTAAATAGGAAGGTTCAGTTGAAATAATGAAGTTCAACTATTATGGAACATATAATATTTTCAGGAATTATAGAAGCAATAGTTCCATAATAAATTTCGATTTAGGAGTATGAAAGAAAATAATATCCCTTACCGTAGCAGGTTTGATTAACAAAAGGTGAAGGAAATTAATACAAAGGGTTATTCACCAACAGGCGGCAATCCGCTCCGTAAGGTTATTCCCACAATTTAATAGAATTTGAGTACAAAGAGTTATTCACCAAACAGGCGGCAATCCGCTCCGTAAGGTTATTCCCACAATTTAATAGAATTTGAGTATAAAGAGTTATTCACCAAACAGGCGGCAATCCGCTCCGTAAGGTTATTCTCAGAGATTAATAATGAATGAATACGAAAGGTTATTCACCAACAGGCGGCAATCCGCTCCGTAAGGTTATTCCCACAATTTAATACATGGAAATAAAAGGCACGTCTTATGAGTAAGGAAGAAACAATATTATTATCGAGAATCAAATAATGATAATCCCTTACCATAGTACGTTTGAATAATGGAAGATGAAAAAGATGGTATCCCTTACCGTAACACGTGACTGGATATTGATTTAAATGAGGTTGATTAACTTGAACAGTACACGTATACTTATAGATCTTCACAAATACTCAAGATGACTTAAGCACACTTAGAGAGAACTTTCACAAGAAGTATTTAGAGAGAGAAAGAAAGAACAAGTAAGGAAGTTTATGAAAAATCCTTAAGTTAAGGTTTCTATTTATAGCCAAAAATCTTATCATTCATTTAATCTAAACCATTCATTTAAAGATCATCTTTTAATCTACACCATCCATTTCAAATATTATATTATCTTTAATCTACACCATTCATTTCATATCACCTAATAATCACCTAACTTTATATTATAAACAAATCAATTTAATTATTCAACAATAATTCACACTTTAATCTACACCATTCATTTCATATCACCTAATAATCACCTAACTTTATATTATAAACAAATCAATTCAATTATTCAACAATAATTCACACTTTAATCTACACCATTCATTTCATATCACCTAATAATCACCTAACTTTATATTATAAACAAATAACTTTATCAATTCAATTATTATGACTAATTGTTATAAATACAGTATAGTTAGCTCTTAGATATCAAGTCAATAAATTAATGAAATACAACTGTTTAAATAACATCATAATAGAGATAACAATAATGTAAAATAAAGCATACGTTACTGTGTAATGACAATTATTGATTCAATAATGTGAATTACTGTGCATATGTTACTGTGACAATTATTAGGTTCAATAATTTTAAAAACAGTGCAACAACAATTATTGACTCAATGATATAAAATACAGTGTAATGACAATTATTAAATCAATAATGCAAAATACTGTGTAACAACAATTATTGAATTGATAATATAAAATATTATGCAGTGACAATTATCGATGAAATGATGCGTAACAGTTACGGTGTCAATTATCAGACCAAAAATATGAGACACTATGCAACACCGTGTGTTACTGTAGAGTACCGAGTGCTACAGAAAATACCAATAACTACCGTATGCTACTATTCTTTTATCACCGGTATTTTAACAGTTCCGTTGACTATTTTTATTTAAAAAGGTTATTTCTGTCGTTTTCTATATCCGACAAATATTCCGTTGTGGGGTCCACCAATAATTTGTTATTTCGGCGCCGTCGGACCAAACGAATATTCCCCGACCAAACGAATATTCCCCGACAAAGCGAATATTGTCCGACAAAATAAAATTTGCACATAACATCCTTAACTTTTAACTTTATCGATTTAACCACTTACTGTTTAAAAAAATATCTATATGAAGAAAAATTAAATTTTGTATTTCATAAAATTCGGGGTCTTACAACCTCCCCTCCTTATGAAATTTCGTCCCCGAAATTGACGTACCTGACATATCGAAGAGGTAAGGATACTTAGATTTCATCTCAGATTCTAGCTCCCAGGTCATTTCCTCAGTATCTTGGTTCCTCCATAAAACCTTAACTTGAGGTATAACCTTTGAGCGTAGGATCTGCTCCTTCTTATCCAGGATCTTAACAGGTACCTCCTCGTATGTTAAATCCTCTGCTATAACGTCTGCTTCTAACTCAATGACGTGGTTTGGGTCCTTCACATATTTACGTAACATAGATATGTGAAAAACGTTATGGATGCGAGACATACTTGGTGGTAGGGCTAGTCTGTAGGCTACGGTTCCTATTCGATCGGGGATTTCAAATGGGCCAATAAATCGAGGGTTGAGCTTTCCTCTCTTTCCGAATCTCGTAACCCCTTTCCATGGAGAAACACGTAAGAATACATGATCTCCGACGTTGAAACTTTCGTCTCTCCGATGAAGATCAGCATAACTCTTTTGTCGTTCTTGTGCGGTCTGTATTCGTTGTCGGATCATTTGGATCTTTTCGGTCGTCAAGCGTACCAACTCGGGTCCCAACAATTTTGCTTCTCCTACCTCATTCCAACATATTGGAGAGCGACACTTCCTTCCATACAAAGCCTCGAATGGAGCCATGCCTATGCTTGCTTGGTAACTGTTATTGTGAGAAAATTCCACCAATGGCAAGTACTTATCCCAACTTCCTTTGAAGTCTAATACACAAAGTCTCAAAAGATCTTCGAGGGTTTGTATCGTCCTTTCCGATTGTCCGTCCGTTTGAGGATGGTATGCAGAACTAAAACGTAGTTCAGTGCCCATAGCTTTTTGTAAACTGATCCAAAAACGTGAAGTGAATCTAGGATCTCGATCAGAAACTATGGAAACTGGCATGCCATGCAATCTCACGATCTCATTTATGTACATACCGGCAAGACGTTCAAGTGAAAAGTTTTCTCGTATAGGCAAGAAATGAGCAGATTTGGTCAATCTATCTACGATCACCCAAATTGCATCTAAGCCTTGAGAAACTTTTGGAAGACCCGTCACGAAATCCATATTGATGTGTTCCCACTTCCATTCGGGAACTTCAAGTGATTGTAATGGACCTTTAGGAACTTGATGTTCTGCCTTGACACGTTGACAAGTTAGGCACCTTGAGATAAACTCCGCAATCTCTCTTTTCATATTGTTCCACCAAAATGTATGTCGAAGATCTCGATACATCTTGGTACCTCCTGGGTGGATTGCAAACGGCATGTTGTGTGCCTCCATCATGATTTTATGCTTTAATTCAGGATCGTTAGGAACACAGAGTCGAGAGTTGACTCGAAGTATTCCTTTCTCGTCGATTCTTGCTTCGGGAATGGCACCTTCTTGTACTTTCTTTATCATGTTTATCAGTTTCGGATCGGTAGCTTGAGCAGCTTTAATTTTATCGATTAAAGTTGGTTCTACTCGCACGTGAGCAATCTTCGAGCGGGTCCCTGGTGTCTTTAGCTCTATCTCCATCTTTTGCAAGTCGTACAAAATACACTTTTGTGTTGTCAGCAGTGCACTTGTACTTGCATAAGATTTTCTGCTCAAAGCGTCAGCTACAACGTTCGCCTTTCCCGGGTGATACTGGATTGTGTGGTCATAATCCTTTAACAGCTCAAGCCAACGTCGTTGTCGCATGTTGAGTTCCTTCTGGGTGAAGAAATACTTGAGACTTTTATGATCCGTATAGATATCCACTTTTTCTCCGTACAAGTAGTGTCTCCAGATCTTCAACGCGAAAACGACTGCTGCCAATTCTAGATCATGAGTAGGATAATTTTTCTCATAATCTTTGAGTTGTCGAGAGGCGTAGGCTATAACCTTTCCATGTTGCATAAGGACAAAGCCTAGACCTTTGCCAGAAGCATCGCTGTAGATAACAAATTCTCCTGATCCTGATGGTATGGTCAGAACAGGAGCTGAAACCAGTCTCTTCTTGAGTTCTTGGAAACTTTTCTCGCATTCCTCGCTCCATATGAATTTTGTGCTTTTCCGAGTAAGCTGCGTTAATGGAGTGGCGATTCGAGAAAATCCTTCTACGAATCTCCGATAATAACCAGCTAGACCCAGAAAACTTCGGACTTCGGTTACTGTTTTGGGTTGTTCCCAATTTAGTACCGTTTCAATCTTCGCAGGATCGACTGATATTCCTTGACTAGAAATCACATGCCCAAGAAACGCGACCTCCTCAAGCCAGAACTCACATTTCTTCAACTTGGCATATAATTTGTTTTCACGGAGCTTTTGTAGTATCAATCTCAGGTGTTGTTCATGATCCTCGCGACTCTTGGAGTATATGAGGATGTCATCAATAAAGACAACCACAAAATGATCCAAATGTTCCTTGAATATCCGGTTCATCATGTCCATGAAAGCTGCAGGAGCATTAGTTAGTCCAAAAGGCATGACTAAGAACTCATAATGCCCATAACGAGTTCTGAAAGCAGTCTTTGGAATGTCCTCAGCTTTAACCTTTAACTGATGATATCCAGAACGGAGATCAATCTTTGAGAAATGTTGAGCGCCTTGCAATTGATCAAACATGTCATCAATCCGAGGTAACGGGTACCTGTTCTTGATGGTGACATGGTTCAATTCTCGGTAGTCAATGCACAATCTCATACTCCCGTCTTTCTTCTTCACAAATAGAACAGGAGCACCCCAAGGTGATGCACTCGGACGAATGAAACCGGTATCCAACAATTCCTGTAGTTGGACTTTTAACTCTTGAAGTTCAATGGGAGCCATTCGGTAGGGAGCTTTGGAAATGGGCTTGGTACCGGGTTCAAGATCAATATAAAAATCAATTTCACGGTTTGGGGGTAAGCCAGGAAGTTCTTCAGGAAAAACGTCAGGAAACTCATTAACAATGGGAATATCATTCAAGTTTGACGTATTTTTGTTCAAATCAGTGACATGAGCTAAAAAGGCTTGACATCCGTTTTTCAATAAACGAATGGCTTTATGGCTAGAAATAACAGTTATAGATTTCAATGGTTTAGTTGCTTGAATTTGCATGACAGGTTGATTAGGAATATGAAAACTAATAATCTTATGAAAACAATCAATTTTAGCATGATGGGTAGTCAACCAATCAATTCCTAAAATCACATCAAATTCACGCATCTCCAAAGAAATAAGGTCAACAGATAATGTGAGGTTGTTGATTTGAACTAGGCAAGATTTATAGACAGTAGATGTAATGGTCATTTCTCCTAATGGGGTTTCAACTGATAAGTCAAAGTTTTAAGTTTTCAATAGTCAAATTTAAACGTTGAGTACATATAGGTGAGATAAAAGAGTGGATATAGCCAGTATCTAATATGGCATAGACTTCACGAGAATTTATGAATAGCTTACCGGTTATCACCTCATTCGGTTTCTTGACTGTTATCGTCAAATTGAATCCCGAATACTTCATTCGGATCTTCACGTATTTCAACCATGGGAATACCACTGAATAATTTTCTAGCAAACTGTTTCTCGGGTTCATCAACTTCATCAGTAGTAAGGTACCAATGATTTCCATTAAAATAGTATTTTCGATAGACTGCAGTTTCCACGATAGTGACTAACTTAACCTGAATTCCTCTAAATTGTAACGCCCAAAAGTATAGAAACATCATTTTTAAATAATCTTGAAAATCATAGCTGGAACACCATAAATCCCAAAGACTAATATGAAAAGTCCATATATTCTGATCCTTTGTTATAGAGCATAACCAGGTGATATCACTCTCCCAATTAGTGAGTAAATTAAAGGCAATAATTTCCGCAAGTTCGTTACTTCCTTTAATTGCTTCTAAGAATGGATCTGGAACGACTGTAGCAGAGCTTTCACCTTCATCCTTACTGGATAGAACACGCATAATTTTTGCCTTAGGCAAATGATTCAACTCTGAGTTTGTAAGAAGATTATTCGTCGCCTCTTGTTTTGCAGCTACATTTGTTTCGGTAATTTCATAGTTAACCTCCTGATTTCCAGATGCCATAATTAACTGTGGTCACAAAATAAATGTTAGTTCAAATAAACTGACTCATCTCTTCATGTTCCTACATTCAAATCGACTCATTAGATAATAAAATCTATTTTAGGTAGGACACACTAGTGACTGATTCTATTCGTCTCTCCCCTCCTAGTTCTACCCCAGATCTCCATTAAAGACCATATCCCTAAGCTCTGATGCCAACTGTGACTCTCATCCCACCATAGGGACAACACCTCACAATGGTACCTATCAGTTTGCCACCTGTACTATAGGCGTCCCCTACTGAGAGTCTGGCTTCGGTGCATCCCCTTTCCCTAGGAAGTCACCAGCGAGAGGCTCGGGGCTCTTCGTTATATGGCTCTGATACCAACTGTGACGCCCCCAAATCTGGGCCCACACAGCCCAAACTTGAGTCGTCAAAAGACTACAACAAAATTATTACAACAAAGCACAACGTACAACAATACAGTGTATAATAATACACAACTAAGTCTTCACTATTATTGCCACACTATTTTACAAAACGTGAAGACTATGATAACTATTCCTCGGACCCTCACTCCATTCCCCGGCTAGACCCTGTTATGTTTTCATCTCCTGTTGAAAAACAATGGAACAAAAGAAAGGGTGAGCTCAAATAGCCCAGTAAAGAATATCATGACTAAGATAATGACGAATAAATTATCATTAGTCTTCAACAGTTGAGTTCTTGATAGAATACAATAGACTACAAGGTTTATATCAAAAACTGCAGTTAAATTCTTAAACAACGTTCAGATTAATAATAGCAGCGGAATGAGTAATCTATTAGAAGAATAATGCAGACTATAATGTCCACTCGGTTCTCTTTTTAGGAAAAACATCATCAACTTTTATCATCTGAAATATCATTAGTCAAGATAATACAAATTCACAGTTCCTGATCATAATCATGCAGATCAACAGTTCATCTTTGCACTACGGGCCAAAGACATTCAATATAACACCAACGGTCATGATTATACCAGATTCAGCCTTTGGTCATAATCATACCAAACAACAGTTCATCTTTGCACTACGGGCCAAAGAGAACATTCACCACGTGCCATAAAAGACACCGAACAGATGTATCGCCTTTAACCTATTATATCGCCTTTAACCTATCATCTGTTCAACAAATATATCACATCTGTGCCCCCGGCCACAGATATTCACAACAGCTTGATTTTTGGATGATTAGAATGATATAAATGATGAACAGAAGAAATAGGATAACAATAAGTATCGGAAGTTTACTTTGTACAGATTCAAATAATGTCCAAATTGTCAACATGATGTGGAGTGAAATTCAAGATCCACAGTTCAGAATAACGGTTACAATTCAATAGAAAGGTTCACGTAAATAGGAAGGTTCAGTTGAAATAATGAAGTTCAACTATTATGGAACATATAATATTTTCAGGAATTATAGAAGCAATAGTTCCATAATAAATTTCGATTTAGGAGTATGAAAGAAAATAATATCCCTTACCGTAGCAGGTTTGATTAACAAAAGGTGAAGGAAATTAATACAAAGGGTTATTCACCAACAGGCGGCAATCCGCTCCGTAAGGTTATTCCCACAATTTAATAGAATTTGAGTACAAAGAGTTATTCACCAAACAGGCGGCAATCCGCTCCGTAAGGTTATTCTCACAATTTAATAGAATTTGAGTATAAAGAGTTATTCACCAAACAGGCGGCAATCCGCTCCGTAAGGTTATTCTCAGAGATTAATAATGAATGAATACGAAAGGTTATTCACCAACAGGCGGCAATCCGCTCCGTAAGGTTATTCCCACAATTTAATACATGGAAATAAAAGGCACGTCTTATGAGTAAGGAAGAAACAATATTATTATCGAGAATCAAATAATGATAATCCCTTACCATAGTACGTTTGAATAATGGAAGATGAAAAAGATGGTATCCCTTACCGTAACACGTGACTGGATATTGATTTAAATGAGGTTGATTAACTTGAACAGTACACGTATACTTATAGATCTTCACAAATACTCAAGATGACTTAAGCACACTTAGAGAGAACTTTCACAAGAAGTATTTAGAGAGAGAAAGAAAGAACAAGTAAGGAAGTTTATGAAAAATCCTTAAGTTAAGGCTTCTATTTATAGCCAAAAATCTTATCATTCATTTAATCTAAACCATTCATTTAAAGATCATCTTTTAATCTACACCATCCATTTCAAATATTATATTATCTTTAATCTACACCATTCATTTCATATCACCTAATAATCACCTAACTTTATATTATAAACAAATCAATTTAATTATTCAACAATAATTCACACTTTAATCTACACCATTCATTTCATATCACCTAATAATCACCTAACTTTATATTATAAACAAATCAATTCAATTATTCAACAATAATTCACACTTTAATCTACACCATTCATTTCATATCACCTAATAATCACCTAACTTTATATTATAAACAAATAACTTTATCAATTCAATTATTATGACTAATTGTTATAAATACAGTATAGTTAGCTCTTAGATATCAAGTCAATAAATTAATGAAATACAACTGTTTAAATAACATCATAATAGAGATAACAATAATGTAAAATAAAGCATACGTTACTGTGTAATGACAATTATTGATTCAATAATGTGAATTACTGTGCATATGTTACTGTGACAATTATTAGGTTCAATAATTTTAAAAACAGTGCAACAACAATTATTGACTCAATGATATAAAATACAGTGTAATGACAATTATTAAATCAATAATGCAAAATACTGTGTAACAACAATTATTGAATTGATAATATAAAATATTATGCAGTGACAATTATCGATGAAATGATGCGTAACAGTTACGGTGTCAATTATCAGACCAAAAATATGAGACACTATGCAACACCGTGTGTTACTGTAGAGTACCGAGTGCTACAGAAAATACCAATAACTACCGTATGCTACTATTCTTTTATCACCGGTATTTTAACAGTTCCGTTGACTATTTTTATTTAAAAAGGTTATTTCTGTCGTTTTCTATATCCGACAAATATTCCGTTGTGGGGTCCACCAATAATTTGTTATTTCGGCGCCGTCGGACCAAACGAATATTCCCCGACCAAACGAATATTCCCCGACAAAGCGAATATTGTCCGACAAAATAAAATTTGCACATAACATCCTTAACTTTTAACTTTATCGATTTAACCACTTACTGTTTAAAAAAAATATCTATATGAAGAAAAATTAAATTTTGTATTTCATAAAATTCGGGGTCTTACAGGTGGTGCATGTCTTAGCCACCCCTAGCCCAACCATTAACCGAGCCAGTGGGATGGGGAGCCACAAGGTGAATAACTTGATCACTCCGTACATTCTGTATGCTCAGTTCACCTCGTCCATTCCTATGCTCAACCAGATTTGAGAGAAAAATTGAATAAAAGTAGAGCTCGTATAATTGTGGATTCTCATGAAGTAAATACAATCAAAGAAACTTGTCGTGAGGCTGAGAACGCTGGGCGATAGACTCCTATTTTCTATAATTTGGAGGCTCTTCGATTGTAATATGAATAAACGAGGAAGAGACTAGAGGAGATGGCCACCTGGATCGCATGTGATCTAGAGTAAGGTTAAAATAGTCCCTAACATGATCAACGGTCTACGTATTCTACACGAACTGAAACGCATAGTAGGTGCGTCAGCAGAGGTCTCTAACCACTGAGGAGGAAATGAGGAGTCGACATATGAGGAGAAGTCCATCTCCACTCAAGAAAGAAGGAATGAGCGCAGACTCTCTCGATGAGGGTCTAGATTCACATGGTTACAAAGGGCATAAGATTTTCTGCCCATTATACTAGAGCAATGTCAACTAGTGCCTCCAACCACCAAACAAAGTTAGAGGCAAGGGTCAGGACTAAACTCATAGAAGAAATACGATAGAACTCGACCGAGTCTTGGGCCGCCCAAAGATTCGAGGACTTAGAAAGGGAGGTGAGGGGTAGGAATGCTTCTGGTTAAGGATACCCTTTTTCAAAAAAAAATAAAAAATGGATTTCTAGATCCTAATGTTAAGGTTACTGGTCTAGAATGTTTTGATGGTATTACGGACCCGATGGGCCACATCGAGTATTATGAAAGTTTAATGTATGTGTTGAATTACACATAGACCACTAAATGTTACTTGTTCATCTCCACTTTAAAATTACATGCTCGGGCGTGGTTAGTATCCCTCCCACCCCGAAGCATATATTCGTGGCTGGAGTTTTGGGATATATTTGTTGAGCACTTCACGAGAAACTGCCATACCGAGGTACTTATAGTCAGCCTGATGTAGCTCAAATAAGGGGATGACGAATCCCTGAAGGACTATATTAAAAGATTCAAGAAAGGGGTGACCCCAATCAAAGAATTAAAATTGCAAGAGGCAGTGTACTACTTCATCAAGAACCTCAATAACTAAGCCAACAAAGATTTCGTTAAAAATTTGATCACTAAGGGTCCTAAATGCTCGGGGAGGTTTATAAAATTGCTTAGGAGCACATTTTAGTAGAAAAAGGCACTTATATTGTCTCCTGACTCAGATAAGAGAAAGGAGCAACGTAAAAATGGGAATAGAGGAGGCAACGACAAGAATGAAAATACTCAGAAAGGAAAAAGGGGAAATTTAGAGGTGGTGATGACGACATCGTGAGGAAAAAAGACAAAGAATATACTCCCCTAAATAAATCTCGAATGACCATCCTGAAAGAAATTAAGGGCAAATTATTTTGTACCTGACCAGAGAGACTCACCTTGCCTTTGGAAATGAGAAATAAAAGCAAAAATTGCAAGTATCATGAGAATCACAACCATAATACGGAGCACTACTGGGCTCTAAAATTTTTCCTTGAGGAGAAAGTTTAAAAATAGAATTTGAACTAGTATAATAAGGGGCATTCTGCATTTGTAATTGCTTTTAGGCCTTTACACATGATCAGTAGACAGTGTGTGGTGAATGTTGTGATTGAGGGAAGTACCTCGAACTATCCTGAGGAAGAGTATATGAAGAAGCTCTTTATGATTGAGGGACATCAGTCAAAGAGATAAAAGTCAAACCCTAATAATATTGTCGGGTTTTTTCGACGAAGATTATAGTTCGGTCAACTTGTGGCATGCGAACGTTCTGATGGTCAAATTAGATATCGCTGATCAAGATGCAATGAAAATATTGATTGATAATGGGTCCTCAGTAGATATCTTATACAACTATGCCTTTAGTCGCATGCTACTTGATGGATTCGAGATTGAACCCTGTAAAGGTCTTATTTAATTTAATTTTGGGAACAATCCAATACCCATTTGACGGATTATTATTTTATTTGTCGTCTTTGGATCAAAACCGTGACAATTAGGAACTATGGTGAAATTTCATGTAGTGGATAGAACTTCTTATAATTCTATCATTGGATGCCCGACCCTAGCCAATTTGAGGGCAATTACATCCATCAAACATATGAAAATGAAATTCCTAACTCCCTATGCGGTAAGAGAAGTTTGTGTCGACACAACACGGCCCTATGCTTGTCACAAACTGCCCTAAAGAAAAAGAAGAAAGAAAAGGGTAAAGGGGTTATGATCATATCCTCAAAATTACCTGAAGAAGGACCCTTTGAGATGGAGCCATTCAAAGAAAAGAACAATGAGTCCAAAGCATGTCCGATAAAAGAAATAGAAGTTAAAGTGACCCCTGGGGTACTAGACAAGAAGTTAAAGGTAGGAGCAGAGTTGACTCTTGACATCAAGGAACAACTCATTCATCTCCCTTAGGAATATGCCAACATATTTGCACGGGGACCTAAGGATATGCCAAGAATTGATGAGTCTGTGGCAGTGCACGAGTTGAATGTAGACCCGAGAAGGAAACCAGTCAAATAGAAAAGAAGGAATTTTTCCATGGACAGGTAAGTAACCATCGACAAAAAGGTTGATAAACTGTTGAAAGCCGACTTGATATGCGAAATCAAATATCCTGTGTGGTTAGCTAATGTGGTCATGGTCAAAAAAGGCAATGGCAAATGGAGAATATGTATAGACTACACCGACCCAAATAAGGCCTATCCGAAGGAATTATATCCTCTCCCCTCCATTGATCAACTCATTGACTCCACAATTGAACACCTTTTGCTTAGCTTCTTGGATGCCTTTTTCGGATAGCATCAAAAAAGATGGCTAAAGAAGATATCATAAAGATAACTTTCATCACTCACCAAGCAATCTATGCTTTCAAACCAATGTCCTTCATTTTATCAATGTAGGAACCACATATTAGAGGATGATGAACACTGTTTTTGAATGGAAAATAGGACGAAACAAGAAAGTCTATGTCGATGATATGATAGTGAAAAGTCTTGTCTTAAGCAATCATATCAGCAACCTTCGGGAGTGTTTTTAAAATTTAAGGAAGAACAATATGTGGTTGAACTCGACAAAATGCACATTTAGCCTCAGGTCGGACAAATTTTTGGATTTCCTAATCTGTCAAAGAGGAATCGAGTCAAACCCAAAGAAGATATAAACCATATTGAATATGCTCCCTTGAAGATACACAATAAAGTACATAAACTAATTGGTTGTTTGACAGCCCTGGGGAGGTTTGTTTCGAAGTTAGCTAAGCGTTGCTTGCCTTTTTTCGATACCTTAAAACGAGATTAGAACATTCATAGTTTCAATTGGACCGATGAGTGCCAAAGGGCTTTTGAGGGGATCAAGTAATATTGAAGAAAACTCCAATACTCTCAAAAGCCTAACCTTAAGAGCCACTTTTTGTCTAGTTGGCAGCTAACCCGAAAGCTATAGGAGTCGTTCTAATTAGAGAATAGGAGGGGGTATAGAAACCTGTCTACTACATTTGTCAGGTCCTTCGAGATACTGAAACTAAATACCCAACTTGGAAAAATTAGCATATGCATTGATCATGATGACAAGAAAATTGAGACATTATTTTCAAGAGCATTCAATCAAGGTAATGACTGACTAACCCCTGAAGAAGGTATTGTTCAAACCAGATTTTTCTAGAAGGCTAATCATTTGGGCGATGGAGCTCAGCCAATATAATATTGAATATTTGGCCTGAACAACAATCAAAGGGTAGACCTTGGTAGATTTTTCGGTGGAATGTAGTTTTCTTGAATGAGAGGTGCCTTTGATCCCAAGCTAGAACCTCAGCCAATTGAACACCAATCAACCTAGACGCTATATGTTGATGGATCCTTAATAACATAAAAAAATGGTGCTAGGGTGATCGTAATGAGCCTTGAAGGGTTTCTAGTTCAGCAAGCTCTTCACTTCAAATTCCATGTTACCAATAATAAGTCCAAGTACGAGGCACTTTTAGCTAGACTAAGATTATCACGGAGCTTGGACGTTCAGAAGTTGCAAGCCTTTAGCGACTCACAATTGGTAGTCAAACAACCCTTGGGAGAATATAAAGCTCGGGAGGAGAAAATGACCTTATATTTAATAGAGGTAAAAAAGATGATAGATATGTTTGAAAACTTCACGATCCAAGGTATTGTTTGGGAACATAATCAAATTGCTGATATTTTATCCAAATTTATTAGTATCGAGGAAGTGAATCTTGATGGCTCGGTATATTTAGAATTCTTGAAGAGACCAAGCATTACTAAATTAGAAGTGATGGAAATAATGGCTAAATAAAATTGGATTACCCCGTGGACGTTTTAGAAAAGGGAGTCTCGCTGGGGGAACCTAAGGAAGCCAAAAAGATCAAATTCAAATCCTCTAAATTTTGCATGAGCAAAGGGGTGTTGTATAAAAGATCTTTCTTGGTATCGTTGCTCAAGTGTGTTTATAAGGCCTAGGCCGATTATTACCTTGAAGAAGTCCATTATGAAATTTGCAGTGAACACTTAGGGGGCAAAGCCTTAGCCCCTAAAGTTCTTCGGTAAGGTTACTATTGGCTGACCATTCATTAAGAGTCCAAGGGTTATGTAAACAAGTGCCACCAATGTCAAATCCATGACAATGTATTGAGGTAGCTAGTTAAGCTTTATCTAATATTCTATCCCAGATCGCTTTTGCGGTGTGGGCAATTGACTTAATGAGGCCTTTTCCGAAGGCACTGGGCGGGTTACAGCATTGCATCGTGGCGGTTGACTACATGACAAAATGGGTGGAAGCTAAGGCTCTTCAGAAGATAACGGAGAAAGATTACAAAAAGTTTTTTTTAATGATTTTTTAGTCATGAGATTTGGTATTCCTCAGGTTTTAATTTCGGATAATGGACTTCAGTTTGTTAGTAAAGAGTACCTAGATGATATCATATTAATAGCACGCGGATAAAGCGATGGAGGGGAACCCTAAGCCTATACCTAAAGTGCATGACTAGAATACCGACCCATTCATCCTTAGAGATATCGTAGATCTGCTCGGAGGCGTTCGACATCCTTAAATTATACTCCTCGAGTAGGAGAATGGCAGTCCTAAGTTGCTCTAATTAGGTTGTTTCAAACTTGCACTCCCCGTTGATAGCCTCATACTTAACTTCAACGAAGAGATTCCTCATGTAATATGGGAAAAATCGGGGCACGATAATCCTAAGGGCTCTAAACGGTTGGTAAGAACGAAAGACAATGGGTCAACTTCCTGTTCCGCTATAAAGGCAGACTCCTTATCATCCTCGTCAGAATAGGCCTCGAGAGCAACTTCTCTATTCTCTAGCTTATTCTTCTTGAGGGAGAACCACTATTACTTCGTCGTTACCTCCATCAGGGGAGGCAACATCGTCAATGTCTAAAGTCCTATCCATGAGATTGACAGGTAGAATGATGAAAATATTGCTCTAAGAATCCTAAAAATGGCACACAAGTCGCTTAAAGGATACAATATATGGGCAAAAAATTGAACAAAGATAATAAAATAGAAATATTGAAATGTACAAGGAAGTTTGATCAAATTTACTTGGGAAAATGACTGAAAAAAATAAATCAAACTTGATAGGAAACGATGATTTTGGCTTGAGAATCGATAGCTTCAACATCGACTTCTAAAAAGAGAAAGGGCAAAAGTGATGAATAAAGGGCTTACCCTTATTTATAACCTCTATGGGTGGCACAAATTTCAAACCCCAAATATAGCAGTATTCGTATCCGAAATATTAATTTGATATCCGTATTCATATCCGGTATTCGATAGATTTTAAAAATTCTATCCATATCTAGTATTCGAAATAATATCCGAATACGGATAATATTCATTTTCGTTTATTTTATTCGAATAAACAAATTATTCGAATATTCAGATATCCAGATTCATTTATCAATCACCTAATATAAAATTCATTCAAATTATTTACGAAAAATAAAGAAAAAATTGAATAATTACTCATAACCAATCACAATTTAAAGTTTAAACCATACATATTAATGAATAAATATTAATTTATTTATTTATAGTAAATACAATAATAAATGCTCTAAATTATATTTCAAATAATTTTTTATTATTTTTGAAATCCTAAATTCAAAATGAATACTCTACTCATTAATGTTTAGATGTCCATTAATAAGTAGATGCCCATTTTATATGTTAATTTAGAGTAATATTGTAGTGTGCATAAATATTTATAATTTATAATTATAATATTTAAATGATATTTATAACACTTGTTAAATGATACATTTTAGATATATTGTAACACTATATATAACTAGAATAAGAGAAAAAATAATGAATTTTAAAATATATTTCATTAATGAATGAATGTTAATTTATTTATTTTTAATAAATACAATAATTAAAGCTCTAAATTATAATTCAAATAAGTTTTCATTAGTTTTGAAATTCTAAATTCAAAATTAATACTCTACTTATTAATGTTTAAATGCCCATTAATAAATAGATATCCATTTTATGTGTTAATTTTGAGTAATACTATAGTGTGTATTAATATTTATAATATATAATTATAACATTTAAATGATATTTATAACACTTATTAAATGATGCATTTTAGATATATTGTAACACTAAATATAACTAGAATAAGGGAAAAAATAATAAGTTTTAAAGTATAGTTCGTTAATGAATGAATTTTAATTTATATATTCTTAATAAATATAATAATCAATACTCTAAATTACTATTCAAATAAGTTTTATTATTTTTGAAATCCTAAATTCAAAATAAATGCTCTATTTATTAATGTTTAAAAGTCCATTAATAAGTAGATGTCAATTTTATGTGCTAATTTAGAGTTATATTGTAGTGTATATGAATATTTATAATCTATAATTATAAGATTTAAATTGTATTTATAACATTTGTTAAATGATGCATTTTAGATATATTGTAACACTATATATAACTAGAATAAGGGAAAAAAATAATGAGTTTTAAAGTATAGTTCATTAATGAATGAATGTTAATTTATTTATTTTTAATAAATACAATAATCAATGCTTAAAATTCCAATTCAAATAAATTTTCATTATTTTTGAAATCCTAAATTTCAAAATGAATGTTCTACTTATTAAAGTTTAGATGTCAATTTTATATGTTTGGAGTAATAGTGTAGTGTGTATGAATATTTATAATCTATAATTTTAACATTTAAATGATATTTATAACACTTTTTAAATAATCCAAAAGTTATATTATAACACTTTTTAAATAATCCAAAAGTTATATTATAACACTTGTTAAATGATATATTTTAGATATTTTAACTTTATAATAGTAAAAATCCATTAACTATACTTCAATTAATTTATTTCAGTTTCTTAATATTATAATAAAAGTGTAATTTCCTACTTTTTAGATGTGAAATGATATATTTTAAAAATAATTTTCGTATGATACTGAAAACTAATTATTATACAAGGAAGGCTACTTAAAAAAAATTATTTTACTTATATATATATATATATATATATATATATATATATATATATATATATATATAAGTTATTCGGATACAGATCCGAATTCGGATATCGAATTTCGAATATTCGCTATTTATCGGATATACTTGTGGTCAGATGTTAAACAAATACGAATACGCTCGTATTCGTTTATTTGCAGATACTTTTAAACTGAATACAATTATATCTATTTTTTTTAATGCGAATAATATCCGTTTATTTTCGAATACAAATGCGAATGAATACAAATTCTTTTGTTACCATTTTACAGCCCTACTCGTCCCTAAGCAAATTCTTCTAAAAATTTGCTATAATTTTACGTTTAGCATCTCCCATTCGCCTAATTACCCCAGCACCAACACCTAATCCTTTACATCTTTATTTCTAAACACCGGAAAGACTTGACCATTACTGACTTGATAGTCCAATTGAGATAATTTTAAATTTAAAATTGAACAATGGAATAATGAATCTTATAATTAATTGTTATTTTAAAATAATTTATAATATTTATTAAAATTAAATAAATTTCTATCAATTTTGAGTTTAAAATATTTTATATTAATTTTCAAAAGTCAATATTAATATTATATTTTGAAACAAAAAAAATATATCATTAGTTTTAAAAGTTAATTTTAATTCGGCGGATAAAATTAAAAATTTTCTAAAGCCGGATGATAAAATAAAAGGATAAAATAGGAAAATGCATAACTCCAACGATAGAACAAGAAAATCGAAAATGTTGGAGGGGCAAAATAGGAAGAGGGAGAAGGCTTCAATAGCGCCAGCCTGGTGAAACCCAAGATAGTGAAGGCCAAAGCTTTATAATAAGATTGAGAAGGGTCTTGTTCGACATATAGGATCATCCAATTCTACAATGTAAAGCTAAAACTCAATCATGTTTTCTTCTATCCTACTTAATTTGTGATCATTTAGCCAACCGTCTACATCAGTTTCTCTTTACACCTGCTGCATACATGTTTCGTAAATGTTTACAAATAATATCGTTTTTTAATTTAAAAAAATCTCAAATTGACTTTCAAAAGTGATCTTATACTAGAATGGAAATAGGAGATTTCATTCGATGTTATACTGAAATGTGATTCCTTACCTCCTCGATCATCTTACATGATGCAAGTCATCATAGGCTAAAAACAGGTACAGATCCAACATACCATAAACCCCTTGCAGCTGTCAAATTCCTTCTGTCTACCATTTCCAATAGAAACTTCAATATATTAAGAGACATGTTCAACTGCTTATCAAATTCCAAATCATTGTTTCATCGTATAATGTCAAAGTCTTCCCATACCAAATTCCAAACAAAAGGTTTATTTATTTATTTATTATTATTATTATTACCATCACCCACTCTCATAAACCAATCCGTGAAAACAAGATGGTTGCCTGGATCTCGCAAAGCAGAAAGGATCACCTTGAGCTATTATTACCACCACTGACCAGGATGTCTCCAAATACCTTCAGAAAACAGCTGGATACCACGTACATGGATGCAAACCTTTAGCTTTTAACAAACATCTGAAACACACACAGAGAGAGAGAGAGAGAGAGAGAGAGAGTTGTGAGAGGACAAATACAACAGCCATGAACAAGGAAATTCTTCGAACTTGAATAACTATTAGTTTAAAACCAAATATACATAGGAAGGTCTGGATAGTCGGTCAACCATAACACAAATGAAGTACATCACCCAAAAGACTATTTTAAAAACATGTGTATGAAATCACATCCTCTCTTGAACAGTGCATGACTAAATAATGACAAAGGCTGGGAGGAAACAGGAAAGGCAGAACATTAGCATAATGTACCTCATAAAACACACAGTATATTATCTATTGTAACATCTAACTTATGCCTTATCCTTTTTAGGATGATAGTGGAGTAAAGGCACAAAAGAATCATTTGGCCATGTAGTTTTTTTTGTGGCATATAGTCATTTGGGTGCGCATCTTAAAAAACAAAATCCTTTAACCAAGAAGGCACTTACTACCATTCTTTTTAGATTAATATATATATGGGGAGTGATGCATAGCAAGTGTTTGCTATGACACTATTCGGGCAAACACATCACTCTGCAACTTATATCAAAGTGGATATAGAAAATCAATACAAGCCAAGGTCTGCAACCTTTGTTTAAAACCACATAATAAGGTTGGGATAGTTGGTCAACCATAAAGCAAATTAAGTACTTTACCTAAAAAACTATAGCAAAAACATAAAGGAAGAATGCACAAATCAAATCCTCTCTTAAACAGTTCACAACTAATAATGACAGGCTGGGAAGAAACAAGAAAGGCAGAAGCTGACTAGCGTAAAACACCTCATAAAAACTACAGCTTACTCAAATGTACAATTAGGTATCTAAATTTAAATTCTTGCAGTAACAATAGGGTCAAATGGAAGGAAAAATGCAATGCTTTTTATAGAAAAGAAAATGTAATCCTGGTAAATGTCGGGCTAGTGCAGGAATCTCAAGCAATTAAGAACTGAGCACCATAATAACATGGACACCAATTTAACATAGCAACCAAGGTGGCAAAGTTTTACAACTACTTTTGCGTGCTTTTGATAGTAAAAGATCTACAGTTATCATCAACTGCAGTTGGAGTGGAACATCAAGTAACTGGAAAGTCCAAAATTTAATCAATTAGCATAAATTAAGTACCAAATAAACATTGTCTAAGCAGCAGCTGTAGTGAACAGTAACTTCAATTTAATTCCCGTTTTATGAACTAAAATCATTTTGGTCAGAAAAAATATCATTAAAACAGGGAATAAATAAATATGCAACAACTTTCTACAACAGATTTCAAAGAAGTAGAGAATGTGAAGTTATTACTTACTTTAAGAGACATAATTTCGGTTAATGGAAGTGCAATGCTGAAGTATTACACGAATCATTGCCATGTTCCTGAAGCATATCTTCCTTAAAAGAAACCAGGCTCTCGTTATAAACAACCAACTCGTGAAAATCATCAAAGTTGAGCCCAAGATTTTTGGTTATTCCAGTAGCTGAGTTGTACAAATGCAGCTTCTGGTTATCATCTCCAAGAACCACATCCCCATTCGCCAACAATCTCAACGGACACATATTTGAATGAGGCATTTCGAGGGTCATGTATTTAGTCCAAGACAATTGGCTGCCACTGTCAAAATTCTTATTCATGAGCCAAACCTCAAAGCATCTATCATTTGCTTCAAGAGGAAAACTAATCAATGCAATAGAATCATTCAGTGCCACAATATTCTGCCAGTAATCATTACCATTCTCAACAATCCTTGCATTAGGCAGCTCTATCTCTTCAAACACCTCATCAGCAAAGTCGAACGAAACCAGTTTCTGCGGCATTCTGAACTGGACTTTCCAGTAATATTTCCCATTTGCATAAAGAGGGCTACAACAACAATTTGATGTAATTGGGTTTATTGGCATGGCATCAATCTCTCTCCAGGAATTCGAATCATCACCCACACTGCATACCTCAACTTTGTTTATACACTGAGAACCACCCGATTTGTTGACATAAGTCCAAATCCTGACAACTTTATAACCATTACTTTTAAGATCAAACCCAAAACCATATACACCAGAATCCAAAGGTTCAAAATTTGGGGGTGGTGGAGGACTAGAAGACAAGGGCAAAGCCTTGAAATTAAAATCACCATTAATAGATGGGTTCCAAAGATACACCGGAGCAGGATCACGCCAAGAATCAACCCAATAAATTAAACAAAAAACCCCATTACATGAAGGTGAAATAAATACATATTTCAGCTTCAAATGCTTCATAAAGGGCAATTGATCTAAATCACAGCACTTGATAGTAGACCCAGATTCGAAATAGCAATTCAACAGAGAAAAAACACATAATTTCTTGGATTTTTTACGGTTGGATTCGATGAAGCGTTTGACAAGGAGGACACAATTTTTGTCACTGTTTCGATTTTGAAGCTTAATTATGAAACTAGGGTCTAGGGATATAAGTGCATACCATGATTTGCAGACGCTTTTGAATCGACGTAGAGAAATCAAGGGTAACCTACTCAGAATTTCCTCCACCAAATCATCTGGTAGATTATTGCTCAACATTTTGCTCATGCTATCAGTATTTTCCATACACGCATAAACCCTGAAAGGCTAAAACCCTATAAATATATTGAAACCCCTTTTGTCATCATGGATAATTTTATACTCCTATTATCCTATCCTCCGTCATTTCCACGTCATCTATTTATAATATTCATAATTAATATCCCAACATAATATATATATATATATATATATATATATATATATATAACTATTTGTAATTAATATCCTTCCACCCTCAATGAATAAAAAATTTAATATACTTCCCCTTTTTTCTTGGTAAACTTATCTGTATAAATATTATAAAAATATAAAAATATTTAAACATATGAATTTTTTTTATAATTTCATGATGGCTATCAGAATTTTATAATAATAAATATTTAATAAATTTACGACGTCAATATATATATATATATATATATATATATATATATATATATATATATATAACTATTTGTAATTAATTTCCTTCCACCCTCAATGGAGAAAAAATTTAATATACTTCCCTTTTTTTTTTCTTGATAAATTTAACTTTATAAATATTATAAAAATATAAAAATATTTAAACATAATTTTTTTTATAATTTCATAATGGCTATCAGAATTTCATAATAATAAATATTTAATAAATTTACGAAGTTAATAAATATATATTTATGTATTTTAAAAAATTATAATAATAGTGCTATATAATTTTTAAACTAAATAAAAATTTATATAATTTCAATTTTTGCATAATTTTTCATTTGTACGATTATATTTTCATACAAATATTTATATTTCTAATGCGCCTTGTTACTTGTATTAAATTTTTAAAGATTAAGACTTGTGCTTCACTTATTTCGACAGTATACTTATAAAATTTCATGAGTGAAATTGTTAATTGTAAGAGGTTACTAACAAAATTATACCTCTGTCAAATGGAAATTTATAATATTGAAAGAAATATATTTAAAATTGAAAATGAGACTGTAGTAACTTACCGCGGTATTTTTTTAAATAAATAAAAGAATAATTTTATTTACTTTGTGATATATCATAAACAATCAGTAATTTACTGTGCATATATTACTGTTTTCTCTATTTGGCCACAATTTTATTTTCTACTACATAAATGTTAGTAGTATTGCACGCACCCGCAATGCACATGAACTAATTTAAATAAATGAAAATAATAAAATTAAAGATAGAAAGATAAATTCGAGCATGAATTATCAATATTTTCATTTTTTGCCTCTTATGATTGGCTGACAGGAATTAAAAGTCGATAAAATAATGCAAAAGACTCATTTACACTTGGAAGATTCACATCTTCCAACATAATAATTCAAAGGAGTAAGGAACACTAGTGTTTTTTTTAACAGACATAGAAAACATTTAATTCTGAAAAATCTTATCCAACATAGTTGGATAAAGATTCAGTATGATGAAATAACTGAAAATTCTTCATCTTATCCATAACAATCTCTATCTGCACCCCAAGAAAAGATGATGGAAATACGCATAAAGTTTAATAGTCTAATAGAAAATATTATCCAAAAGAAAAAATCAAAGAGAAATTACCAGAGCATGAAACTCATTCTTAGCATATTGTTCAAAAAATAAAAAATAAAAAAATAAATCTAGACATACTGTAATTCATAAACCACATTATTAACTTTCGATATCTAGTGATAGGGTAGCAAAACGGGTCGGCCTATGCCTATCAGGCCTTTGGGCGTTTATCAAATTAGACCAGACTTTGACTTTGGGATTGCAAGGCCAAGTCATACTTGGCACTTGGCGCGCCAACATGTGACCTACTGAGGCCTGCAGATCAGGTCAGGTTAGACCTTGAGCCAGGCCCAGACTTGTTTGGTCAGGGCCAGGTAGCTTTTTTTTGGGTCTTAAGCATTGCAAGCTCCAGCTGCTAGCTCATTATCCATGTGACCATGTGTTGATGGCCTGATGTGCATGAATGGTATCCATTCTTAGCTAGCTCTTTAGTCAATACTTCGTTTATTTCGGTAAAGAAAACTCCATCAATGTTACAAATGGTAATCAAAATTCAAGAAAACAAGAAAATAAAAGAAGAAAATAGAAGTAATTAAAAGCAAATAAAAGACAAAAATGGATAGTAATGGAATTGATGGATAGAAATTGGAGTTACAGAATAGAAAGACAAGAATTAAGAATACAATTTCTCAGCGTAATCTCTCTCTCTCATGCTTCCACGCCTCTATGCAATTCCACTAACACTATTATAGCCAATCACAACTAACTATTACTAACAATTCCTAACTAACTTTCCTTCCCAAATCTTATTTGAAATAATTGCTCTTCCCGCCCAATCTTCATTCTGTCATTTCTGATGTCAGCTTCATTAGTTTATTCTGTTACTAACTGCTCCCAACAGTAATGGTCCTGAGCTGAATTGGAATAATTGTTATTCCCCTACTGGTCCAATTTAACCTCTTGTTATAGGCTATTGAGAATAACATATTCTTGCTGCTGTATCAATTCTTCAATTACTCCTATAATGCATTTGCTAATCTTATTGCTGTATCTGCTAATGTAACATTATTCTCCCCTCAAAACAATCCTTGTCCTCAAGGATTAAAATCAAAATATGGGAATTGAAGGGTCACTTGTTGGGCATCCTCCCATGAAGCATCCTCCTTGCTGTTGTTAGCTAGCTGAATAAGATACTCAATTCTAGGTCTCTTATGAAATTTAACCATTTTCCTTCCCAATATAGCAACTGGCAGAATTTTAGGCCTTCCATTAGCAACTTTAGGTGGTAATGTAAGGGTTGTTTTTGCCTGAAGACCAATCTGTCTTTTCAATAATGACACATGAAAAACATTATGAATTTGAGCTTTGCTTGACAGATCTAATCTATAATCCACTAGTCCAACTTTTTCTTGACAGATCTAATCTATAATCCACTAGTCCAACTTTTTCAATTACTTTATAAGGACCATAGAACTTAAGTGCTAATTTAAAATTAGACCTTTGAGCCAAGCTTGACTGCTTGTATGGTTGCAACTTTAAATAGACATAATGCCCCAATTCAAAGCTTCTTTCTGTCTTCTTTTGGTCTGTATAATTCTTCATCCTGGACTGAGCTTGCAACAATTTTTCCCTTAAATCAATTGTAACTCCACTCCTTTCCCTTATAAAACTATCCACGGCTGGAATCTTTGTAGTTTCCACTTGATGAAAATTAAGATGAGGAGGTGGAAATCCAAATAATGCTTGAAAAGGAGTGCACTTTAGAGCAGTGTGGTAATTAGTGTTATATCGCCATTGGGCCATAGTCAGCCAATTGTACCATTTTCTCGGATGTTCACTACACATACACCTTAAGTAACACTCTACGCACCCATTCAACCTCTCAATTTGTCCATCAGACTGAGGATGATAGGTTGTACTCAAGCATAACTTGATTCCTAATTGTCTGAACAAAGTCTGCCAAAATGTACTTATAAACACCTTGTCCCTATTTATGACAATTTGGTAAACCTGTCTATTATTACCAAAATCACAGTCTTCCCTTCAGAGCTAGGTAGACCCTCAATGAAGTCCATGGATATATCTGTCCAAGGTTTGTTATAATGGCTACAATAATCTTGGATTAGGATTGGTTTTAGTTTTATGGATTTGGCAGATTTCGCATTGCTTAACCCACTCCTTAATATTTGAGTTCGATAAGTTCCAATTAAAATAAGTTCCCAACCTCTTTGTAGTAGCTTGTATGCCCCGTCCACCTAATGGATTGTCATGAAATGCTGACAATAGTGTTTTCCCGAGGTTGGTTTAAGAACCAATATATTTCAAGTCATTATACCTTAACACATTATTTTTTAAAGTGAACTGAGGAATAACATCTGACTGAATTCTTAACTTCTGTATTATGGACTGAACTTGATCATCACCTTCATAAGAATTCAGTACTTCATGTATCCAAGTAGGAATTTCTTCAGTCATTGCCAATATCTGAGCATCTACTTCATCAGCACTTCTTCTAGAAAGGGCATCTGCTACTTTATTCTCTGATCCTTTATTATAAGTGATTTCATAGTCATATCCTAGCACTTTGCTCAACCATTTCTACTACAGAAATATAGTCAATCTTTGATCCAAATTTTTTTTGAGACTCTGGTGATTAATTTTTATAATGAAATGATTTCCCAACAAGTATGGCCTCCATTTAGCTATAACTTGTAAAATTACAAACAATTTTTTTTCCCTTCATATATAGACAGACCTAAATATTTAGGAGCCAAAGCTTATTGCTAAAAAATGCTAGAGGTTTTCCATTCTACATTAACACATCACCAATCACCTTGTGACTAGCATCAATCTTAATGACAAATGTTTGAGTAAAATCAAGCAATGCCAAGACTGGTGCTAAACTCATAGTTGACTTAAGATACTGAAAAGCAATTGTAGCTTATTAATTCCACTGAAATTGATCCTTCTATAGCAGCTTGGTTAATGGTTTAGCCATTTCACCATAGTTCTTGATAAACCTCTTGTAGTATCCAGTTAAGCCCAAGAATCCCCTAAAAGCCTTAATTGATTTTGGTTCTAGCCAACTAAGCATACAAGCAATTTTTTTTGAATCAGCAAAGACCACTTCTGCAGAATTGATATGCCCTAAATATTCTACCTTACTTTGAGCAAATGAACACTTGGAGAGCTTTGCATACAGAGTATGTTTCCTGAGTAGTGTCAAATCAACAGTTAAATGTTCCACATGTGAAGCTAAATCAGAACTATATATTAGTATATCATCAAAGAAAACTAATATAAATTTCCTTAAATGTTCAGAAAACACCTAGTTCATGAGAGCTTGAAATGGGACATGGGCATTTGAAAGGCCAAAAGGCATAACAAGGAACTCATAGTGCCCCATATGTGTTTTAAATGTCGTCTTAGGAATATCTGGGGGATAATTCTAATTTGATGATAACCAGCTCTTAAGTCCAGTTTGGAATAAACCTTGGAACCTCCCAATTCATCCATTAACTTTTCAATAATTGAAATGGGAAATTTTTCCTTGACTGTGATCTCGTTCAATTATCTAAAATCCATACAAAACCTCAAAGAATCATCCTTCTTTTTAAATAGTAGAACTAGTGAAGCAAAAAAACTTTGACTTGGTGGTATGATTCTAGCTGATTCTAGTTGATAACATCTCTTGCACCATTTTCTCTATTTCTGTCTTTTGAATGTGAGGATATCAATATGGTCTAATAGTAAAAGGATCTGATCTAGTCTTTAAAGGAATGCAGTGATCCAAATTTTTTTGAGGGGCAAAGTTTTTGGCTCTTAAAACACATCCTCAAAGGATTTTAACTGCTGAATTTGTTCAGGAACTTTCTCCTTTGTATCTTCTGAATGAATAGAGAAGACACAAGTCAATTGATGAAGTGGAATTTATACTTATTTATTGAGTATTTTTAAGCTTAATTATTTATAAGAATTCAAGTATTTTATTTTATTTTATATATTTTTTTATAATTTGGGAGTCTTTAATTGTTTTATGTAATTTTTATGTATTTTATTCTTATTTTTATATGTATTATTATTTCTATTTATTTTCTAATTTATTTGTGAGAAAAAGAAGGAAATTAAAGTTCCAATCGCAAATTAGTAATTAAATGGTAGTGAAGGCGAGGCGCATGGTGCGCATGTGGAACGAATAAGTAGTAAAGGAAATGGTGCCGTTTAGCGATCTGAAGTAGGAAGGGAATAAGGTCGCTCGCGCATTGTGTGGAGGGCTAAAGACCTGTCATTACATAACGTCATTTGGCTTGCTTGTGCAGAAGAGTAAGGTCTGCGCCATGCGTGGGCAGTTTATTATTGAATTGGGTGTGCCTTATATGGTGACCTATTGTTTGTTATTTTCTGTTGGCTTACACACGGGTCTTACCATTTGTTATCATTCCTTCAGCAGGCAATGGCATGACTTATTTGTTCGGTATTCCGAGTGGGTCAAGGAATGAAAATTAAAGAGCCTTATTGGTTTTGGAAAAAATAAATGGAATAGGAATTTTAATTAAGTAGTTTATTTAAATTAGCACTCTTTGTATAAAATTTTAATTATATTTTAAATTCCTATTATGGTTTGGAAAATTAAAAGTCCTATTAAGGTTAGGAAAAATTGTACCCTTATAAATAATGTATTTTAGGGTAGAAATAATAACTTTTTGTTGGGTGGTGGCTAGAACGCAAGTATGTGGATCGAGTGCAAATCACAATCAACACCAATAGAGGCAGAGGATTGAAGAAACAATTAGAACTCAGATTTGTACTTCCTGTATCAATAAGGAGTACAATCTCCCTTCCATTCATAGTTGCCTTCACTCTTAGTGTAGTTGTAACGACCCCGAAATTTGACAAACTTTATTACCTTAATTTTTGTATTTATTATACATTATCTTCATAACGTCCAAATTTTGGTTCGTTAATAAATCTTTAATCACCTTAGTTGATCCATTAGCTGATTTCAAAATCATCAATTACCAAATTTTCGATATAAATTTTTCTTTTTCTCAATCATTATATTAAAATATTTGATCATTTAAAACTTTGTATCTTGATCCTTGTCCCTGGATCGCAACCTTTACTTATTCTTTCTATTACAGGTGTCATAACGCCCAACATTAACCAATTAATATCATTTATATCCATACAATATTCTTATGTCGTAATTCATAGCCAGACATATAATAGTCTCTATCATAATATTCATGTTGAACAATTACAGTTCATAATCTAAACTATACTTGTCATATTCGGATCCAACTTATCTGTACATAAAGTATATCAATATAACTTTGACAAATTATCCACCTTGAATCATAATATAAACATATAATAATAACGTTCATAACCTTTTAGGAAAATCCGTCTCTATATAATCCGTTATTCTTGAAATTCATTTCTTTCCTGCAAAAATGTTTATTAAGCAAGTAATGAGCACAACGGCTCAGCAAGTTCAACAGTTTATGCTTCACATAGCACATACCTTAACATGCTCAGTGTGTGTCATACATCATGTGCTTGTGCTTCTACCATAACAATATATCTCATATCGTTGCACAAAGTACACATTGTGGTCATATAAATCACGTATCACATAACACATAATTTTTATACATTTAAAACAAGAATTACATATTATAACAATCCAGCATTTAACATAAAAGGGACTGAAGAACTTGCCTGACGTCCAGTTATTTAAATTGTTAGCTCAAACCCTTAACTCGATTAACCTATGATCATAAAATAATCAAATAATAATTATTTATCTCTTTATGATATTAATTTACTTAATTAATATAATCTCTGGGCTAATTATTAATTTATATGGCCAACTATAATAACCTCGTACCTTAAAATATTAGCATAACTTAATATTTAATACCTTCACTACGGACAACCCGGCTCATTAGATAAAATTTAACATATTTGGTTGTCCGAAAATTTTATTTAACCATTTTCTAAATTGTAACCTTATTAGATTAATATTTAAACATTTAAATATTAATCCCCAATATTTAATATTTAATCAAAATATTAAATTTAATGTCCAAATATCATTTCTATATTTTTAGTATTTTTCTATAATTTTTTATGATTTTTAAATAATTTTTAAACATTTATTTCAATTAAAAATCATTTCTGAGGGCATTTTGGTAATTTTAGCGCCCTTAGGGACATAACCGAAATTTTCCGGAAAGTCCAGGGGCATTTCCGCAATTTCCACGGCCTTGGGGACACGCTGGTCATTTACCGGAAAGTTCAGGGGCATTTCTGTAAATTCCCCCCCCCCCCCCCCGCGTGCCGGCCGCGCATGGTGCGCGGCTCCCCTGCCTCTGCCGACGCCAGCAAAACGACGTCGTTTGCCGGCCGTTTTTCGATCCCCGCGCAATGCGCGGACCTTTCTCCCATACGCCCCGAAACGACGTTGTTTCGGGCCGCGTTCTGTAGAAAACTCAACCGCGCCATGCGCGGCTTTCGTTTTTTTTTTTTTTTCTTCTCCAGCCGGCAACAGTACATCAACTTTATCAAAAAATCACCATTTTTGCTCAAATTTTTCACACATAATTGCTCCAAACATGATATAATTCATATATATACAATCCGTAAATTATTTAGAATAATTATTCTAATTATTTTCTATTTTTCACAATAATAATTTATCACTAAAAATTTCATAAATAAATCCATAAATTAATTATTTTACCTTCCAAAGCTTCAATTCCTTCCTTGATGACACCAAAATTCTCTTCTTCTCTCTCTCTTGATGGTAACCATGGTGGTTACTTGGTGGCGGATGGTGGTGTTCAGGTGGGAGAGGAAAAGAAATAGAAAGTTTTCTTTATTTTTCTTTCTTTGTTCTTCTTCCTTGCTTCATTCTTCTTCCTTCTTTTTATAGTCAAAAACAATTAATTAATTCCTAGAAGAATAAAACATCCACCGACTTTGTTGCTTCTCCAATTTCCAGATTGTTCCAAAAAATCGTATGTAATTTTTTTTATTTAATACATTACGTAATTATTTCGTGTAATAAATATTTTATATATAATATATAAAATATTTATTTTAATTCACTAAAAATCATAATATGATTTATAAATAATATTAATACCTCTTTTGGGTACTTTACTTGACAAATTTTGTACACGCATAATGACATGCATGTAATTATATGAGGTAACTTATACCTCCAAAAATCATAAAATAATTCATATAGCTTATAAAAATTATTTTTCATAATTTTTCACTTCATTACTTGGACATCATGTTACACTAGCATGTTCACGTTTTTAAAATATTATCTTTCATAAAAGTCATAATAATTCCATTATGCATAAATATAATTTTTAATAACTTAAAACATTCCTTTTTCTTATTTATTATTCAATTTCTTTAATATTCACATTAAATTTCCTTATATAAATTATATAATTTAATATTATATAATTTATATAATTACATTATTCATTTTTAAATAATTTCCATTTTTCACAAATACAATTTATAAAATTTTCTTCCGTCCTTAATTAATTTAATTTTCCTATATAAATTATATAATTATTCTTATATAATTTATATAATTATTATTTCCTTCATACAACATTTTAATTTCCTTGTATAAATTATATAATCTATTATTATATAATTTATATAATTACATTTATTCTCAATTAATTTCTAAACTTCCTCCATAATTCTTAATAAATCAATAATCACAATTTCACTAATTTCCTCATTACCTTTTTCATTTAAACTTGGATTAATTAAATTATTAATCCCTTAATTGTCATAATTAATAACATTTATAATTATCAATTAAACATAACACACATATATATATACAAATGTATATATATATATATATATATATATATATATATATATATATATATATATGTATATATATATAAATATATACATATTTAATTCATATTTCTTATATTTCCATATAACCTCATTTAAAACATAATTTATGCACTTCCACAATAATTTAATTGTACAATTTATTGTACATTTACCTGGAATTTCTCTTATTCTTAATAAATTATTTTTAAACAATTTATTTACTTTTTAATTACTTAAATTCAATACCATTTATCATAATCTCTGCACAGATTTAATTTACTAATTAAATCTCATGACATACCTTAAATCACATAAAATAATACTTAATTTGAACAATCTTGATAATTTAATCAATTAAATTCTCATTTGATATTATTAAAGAAATTCTAAAAATTCGGATCCTCACATTCTTCCCCCCTTAACAGGATTCCGTCCTCAGAATCATAATTGCCGTAATATTCATATGTATCTTATTTATTGCACCTTGTTATATCTTTATCTTGATGAATCACAACTAAATCCATAATAATTATATTTTTTCTCATTAATTTCCACAGCTCACATGGATAACACCATAATAATTATAACTATTAGAATACTAAATTCTTAACCCACTTCACAATTTCTTTGATTTCTCATTCTCTGAAAAAATTTCTTTCTTTAATCGCACATCTCCTTACTCCATTCACTTATTTCATCTCTGAAATATTTTCTTTCTTTAATCGCACATTTATCCTTCTTTTCTTTAATTCATATAAATCTTCTTCACATTTCATAAATCATTCCTTTCTATCATTCAACACTAGGTTTTAAACACTAACATTTACTTAATTCATCATAATCCTTATTTAAAATTATTTCAAAAATCCTGGGTGTCACAGTAGTATCAGATGTATTACCATTTAAAGCATGTAAGGATATGACCATTCCTATTTCTGGTGTAACATTTTCATCTTCAGTTAAAGTACCTGTCTCAAGTTTGATTTCTTCATCCAATTCATCATCTCCAATAATCATATAAATCTGTTTAGTCTTACACCTATAGCCCAACCTATAGGGTTCATCACAATTGAAGCATAACCATTTTTCTTTCCTAGCCTGTATCTCACTGTAAGTAAGTCTTTTAATCTGTCTAGGTATCTAACCTTTATTATTGTTAATTCCCATTACATTAGGGTTCATTCCCTGAGATTGAGGCAAAAGATTATTTCTACTTTGTCCTGCAGAATTGCTACTACTCTCATAATTGCTTATAGATTTTTGATAACTGGAACTAGTTTTATTCTTCTTACAGATGGCTTCCACAATACCCTTTTGTACTCTAGTTACTGCTATGACTTTAGTTAACTTTCTTGGCTATAAAAGGCTAATAAACCCCCTTATTTCTTCCTTTAATCCCCTAATAAAACACTTAACAAAGTAATCCTCATCAAATCCTAGATTCTCAACTTCCCACCACTGACCTTAATAACTCAAATTTCTTTTGATAATGACCTAATGTTGGTGTTTATTGCAGTCTATTAACTCAGTTAAAGTATTATTGTGTACAGTATTACCAAATATGGTCTCCACATCTTCAACAAATTATATCCAGGACGCTTTTGAATTAGATTTGAAGTAAGCAAGAAACCAAGATCCAACTTCTCCCTCAAGATGAAAAACCACAATTCTCATTCTTAACATATCATTCATAGGGTAGAATTGAAAAAAATATTCACATCTCATTATCCAATTTTTTATATCTAATCCATTGAAGAAAGGAAAATTAAAATGAGGGTTTCCTTGATAAGAATTTCCAACAACAGAATTGTTAATATGGTTTTGATTTTCATTTGCCATATTGGTAGGAGTTAAGTCTACAAATGATTTAATTGGATTATCTGATGCAATTCCCTTACCTTTAAGAATTCATTAAAATTTAGCCATTATATGCTCTATAGTGCTTTGTATCATATTGAATTTATCTCCAATTTCTGTAACAAACTTCTACAACTAATGATGACTATTCAACAACTCAGTTACTTGAGAGAAAATGTTTCTTAACCCTTCCTCAACTGTTTCCTTTGAATGAGTACCTGCTGCCACTATTAAAAGCTAAGGCTGATGATGGCTAGCTCTGATACCAAGTTGTTATAAATGGTAATCACAATTTAAGAAAATAAGAAATAAAAGAAGAAAACAAAAACAATCAGAAGCAAATAAAAGAAAAAAATGGATAGTAACGGAATTGATGGATAGAAATTCGAGTTACAGAATAAGAAGACATGAATTAGGAATACGATTTCTCAGCATAATATCTCTCTCTCATGCTTCCACATCTTTATACAGTTCCACTAATACTATTACAGCCAATCACAACTAACTATTACTAACAATTCCTAACTAACTTTCCCTCCCAAATCTAATTTAAAATAACTGTTATTTATTTCTGATGTCAGCTTCATTAGTTGATTTTGTTACTAACTGCTCCCAACTGTAATGGTCTTGAGATGAATTGGAATAGCTGTCATTCCTCTACTAGTTCAATTTAACATCCTGCTATTGGTTACTGAGCATAATATATTCCTACTGCTGTATTAATTCTTCAATTACTCCTGTACTACACTTGCTAATTCTGTTGTTGTATCTGCTAATGTAATAATCAGCAACAAAAAACAAACAAAATTACTTAAGAAATGAACTTAACTTTACATTAATATACATATATATTTTAACATATAGAAAAATAGATTTCGATATGAGATCTGATGAAAAAGGAACTGACTTTACGCTTCTTCCTCATTTGAGTCGCCATTTTCGAAGAAGAGTTAAAGAATTAAATGAAGTTATATATGTAAGTGAATATATATATATATACAGTATGAGGAGCTTTAAATTAAGAACCACCACACCTTTTGGTGGTAGTGAAAATTGAAAAGTTAAAAACCTGCAGAAGCCTTGATTGGAGAGAATAAAAAAATATGACTTTTCTTTTCTCTAGTCACACTCTCTCTTATGCATTGTGGGGCCAAGGTACTAAAGTAAACAATATAACTAATTAACTATGGCATTGGGGCTGGGACCTTACTAGAGTGTGTGTGTGTGTGTGTGTGTGTCAGGCTTGTATGGAAATGAGGACTTACATTTGCAGTGTCGACTGTGGCTTGTATTACTTAATAGGTTGGGCTTAACTCTTTTTTTTTTTGGCTCAATTTTTTGGTGTAGCATTGCAGTCGAGACAAGAGGACAAAGTGTACTACTTAAGGAATCTCTCATTCCATCATTATAGATATCTCCTTCCCGTTGTTGTCTAAAACCCATCTTCAGAAAAACTTGAAAACCGCAAAGATCCTATCTTTTCTCTATTAATTGTTACTCATTTTCTATTCAAAGATACCTTTCCATTCATAATCATCTATTTCATAATTCATGTGTCAACATTTAGATCCTTCACGACCCGTTTCAACCATTGTTGTTATGATTTCACTAGGCTCTTTTCTCCTTCATGGCTGAAAATAACTCCGTCTGGAAAAGATAACAGAAACAAGAAAATAACTCATTTTCAGGCCTGTCCAGGCTTCAGGCTGGTTTAGGCTGAAGGCCAGGCCAATCCGAGCTTTTTGGAAGGTCAGGCTAAGCCGGATATGAGCCAATAAACCATATTTGTTCTTAGCCTTATAGGTCGGGCCTGAGCAGTCTAGGCCATGACCAAGCCGGGCTTTGACCAGATTGGGCCTAGGCAAGACCAAGGCTAAGCTGCAGGCCGCATACCACTTGTGCACCTGACAGGAATTATAAGGACCAAGAATTTTGAATTACATTATAAATAAAATTAGAAAACTAAATTCTAATTAAATGAGTTATTGTGTGATTTAATTTAAACATTTATGTGGTAATTTGATTGTTGACTATTCGATTAATTTTATTAAAAGAAGTACGATTAATGGATTTATTAAATTAACGGGCTAGCCTAAGATTATTTTGTGAGAAATCCTAATTAAATATTCAATTAATATTAAATATGACAAGTTTAAATGGAATATATAAATTAAATTTAAATTGATTATTTAAGTGTTCCTATAATTATTTAAACAATCTCAAACAATTAATTAAGTGAGGGATTTGTGTGATGAGCTTTGTGGGTTGATATTTAATTAAGCTAGCCCAATTTATTAAGAAGTGGGTGAGTTATTTTGGTAGCCCAATATTGTTGGATAATTATGATCATTGTAACACCCCAGTCCCACATCAGTTAATGTGGGATATTTGGATGTGTTTATGAGGACCCAAGTTGCTATCATTAATACCTTCAGTCATGACCTTTTGGGTGAGCCTATGGTGGGCTAAGATGACCCGAGAAGATATTATTGAGACAGCGCATTGGGCCTTATTCTGCTGTGATTTGATTCGGACTCGGAATTTGACCCGCGTCGTTACATATGGTATCAGAGCCGACTCTCAAAAGCTCGGGTCGGGTCATCCGATCGGGTTGCTGGAGGTGGGGACACGAAGGCGGGCCTAGTAGGCCGCTGGTATTATCCCACAATGGCTAGAGAGGCAAAGTTTCTGGGCCTTGTGTGACTATGTGTTCGGCCTGACGGGGACGTCAGGTATTTAAGTGTGGGAGTTTGTAACACCCCAGTCCCACATCAGTTAATGTGGGATATTTGGATGTGTTTATGAGGACCCAAGTTGCTATCATTAATACCCTCAGTCATGACCTTTTGGGTGAGCCTGTGGTGGGCTAAGATGACCCAAGAAGATATTATTGAGACAGCGCATTGGGCCTTATTCTGCTGTGATTTGATTCGGACTCGGAATTTGACCCGGGTCGTTACTTATAAACACATCCAAATATCCCACATTAACTGATGTGGGACTGGAATGTTACAAACTCCCACACTTAAATACCTGACGTCCCCGTCAGGCCGAACACATAGTCACAGAAGGCCCAGAAACTTTGCCTCTCTAGCCATTGTGGGATAATACCAGCGGCCTACTAGACCCGCCTTCGTGTCCCCACCTCCGGCAACCCGATCGGATGACCCGACCCGAGCTTTCGAGAGTCGGCTCTGATACCATATGTAACGACCCGGGTCAAATCCCGAGTCCGAATCAAATCACAGCAGAATAAGGTCCAATGAATTGTCTCAATAATATCTTTTTGGGTCATCTTAGCCCACCACAGGCTCACCCAAAATGTCATGACTGAAGGTATTAATGATAGTAACTTGGGTCCTTATAAACACATCCAAATATCCCACATTAACTGATGTGGGACTGGAATGTTACAATCATAGATGACCCAAATGAAATAAATTGCAAGCCCATTCCTTGATCCAATTGCTAAAGCTTCTAGAAGATCCATTATTTACCAATTTGACTATAAAAATAAATCAAAAATGAGACAAATTAGAGAGCATGGCTAGTGGTATGGAGGGAGTACTATGGATTCTAAATTTTTATTCAATTTGTTGATTTCATTAGTGTGTGGAACACTTAACCTTTTTGGCTAGCAAATTTTGTAAAAATGTTGAAGTCCAATCTATACATATATATGTTATATGTATAGATTTATACTACTATAAATAGAAGTTAGCTCATTTGGTGGAGTGTTTACAAAATATTGCAAGTATTCTCTATATAGTGTGTTAGTGAGTTTTAGTGAGTTAACTATGCGAGTTAAAGAAAAAGGAAGTGAGTTATGTAGTGAGTCACCACCGAGTCAAGTGAGTCAAGTCATTTTCATCAAGGGGGTGTTCTTGGATGTCATCACAACTTATTACTTACTTTGGAAAGCAAAGAAAACAAGTCATCAAAAGCAAAATGTATAAAAATTCCTTTAAAACCCTAATCTTGGTTTTCTTTTAAATTTTATGGTAGAAATATTATCTTGGAGATATTTATGCTTATAATTATGCTAGACATCTTTATATAGGATGCCATGTGGTTTAAATGTATAGTGGTATGGATTTATGTAGAAAAATCTAGCAAAATACTTGAAAATATTTTTACCGACGAACAAAACATAGGTTGTGCGAATAAATTACACATTTTAAAATCTACAAATTATTTTTGTTATTTAATAATTTCTAGGAATATATGGATAAGTTAAGAAAAAAATCCCTTTGGAATCACTCAAAAATGTGTTAAAATGAGCAAGTTATGCAGTTTTTACCCAACACACCTCACTGTCCAAGTTCTTGCATGAACAGTCCACTTTAAGCCAAATTTCCAAAATCAAAACTTATCCAAAAATGATGTTTGAGCCCAAAAAATTGTAGTTCGGGAAGTCACGATTCCATTGATACCTAGTAGAACTCGATCGGAGTTATAGAACTCAAGTTAATAAGATTTTTCTCTAAGACCCCAAAATTTGACAAAAATCTGAAAATGAGTAATGTTTCTGCCGGTTTTTTTTCATGAATCGGCCAGAACTTTCCGGCGACCAATTCACCGGAATTAAGATAGGTTCCGACGACGGGTCCTTGACGGAAGTTGCTTGGTTTTACGTGTACTATTTTATAAAAATATTTTTGTATTTTTATTAGGTTATTTGGTAATTTTCATAATTAAAATATGATTAAACCTTACTAACTAAAGGAAAAATAATAAATTAATATTTTTAATTTCTGAAAAATCATAAAACTGCTAATTACTTATTATTTAAGTAATATTAAATAATAAGTAAGATTAATTAATAAATTAATTATTTTTAATTCTATTTAAGGTGTAAATAGTGCACTAATTAGCTATTAACTAGTTAGTAATTAGATAAAATTACTAATAAATTATTAAATATGTGATTTAAGTATTTAATAATAATATAAGAAAGATAAAGTAAATTAATTAATTATTTATTATTTAATTTATAATTAAATAGTATATAAAGATAAGTAATTAACTAATTATTATTTAATTAATATTAAATAATAATTAAAAAGATATAAAATTTATAAATTATTTATTTATTATTTAAATAATAAATAAAGATAATTAAGAAATTAATTATTATTTAATTAACATTAAATAATAATTAAAGAATGATTCATTATTATTTAATTAAGATTAAATAATAAGTAAGGGTAATTGATTAATTAATTATTATTAAATAATAAATAAATGAAGAATAAATTAAAGAATAAATTATTTATTATTTACTTAAGATTAAATAATAAGTAATTGTAATTAATTAATTAATTATTATTTAATATTAAATAATAATTAAAGATAATTAAAGTAAATAAACTAATTATTTATTATTTAATTAAGATTAAATAATAAGTAAGGATAATTAATTAATTAATTATTTTTTAATTAACATTAAATAATAATTAAAGATAATTAAAGTTAATAAACTAACTATTTAATATTAAATAATAATAAATGAGGATAATTAATAAGTTAATTATTATTTAATTAATATTAAATAATAAGGCAATTAAGATTAATACTTTAATTATTTATTATTTAATTAACTTTAAATAATAAATAAACATAATTATTTATTATCTATTGTAAAATAATGACTAAAGGTAATTAATTAATTACTCTTTAACTGATATTAAATAGTAATTAAATGAAGATAGAGTTAATAAAATAAAAAGAATTTAATTAAACAATGATAGTAAATTGTTTAAGAGTTTAATAAGTGTTTAACACTGAAAAAAAGTAATATTAATTAATTAAATCATTAATATAAAATTAATTAAATGTCTTATACGATTAATATAAAATTATATGTGTTATGTGATTAATTATTTAGCATAGATAAGTGTTTAAAGTGCACGATTATATGTTATACTAATTGATAGGCCAACGTTATTAATGTTAGGTCATCAAGGGAGTTTAAATTAAGGGAATTAGCCATAAGTCAATAGACATGCAAGTTCTTTAACCTTACTCAAATTTATATTGAGCAAGCTTCCTAACTCTACTCAATATTATTGTGCTAATTCTTAAATCTTGAGCTTATATTATATCGCAAGTTATTCCATAATAATATTATTGCAAATCGTATATATTATTTGAATTCATATTCCATTCTTGAATTATGAATTGATTAAAGAAGAAGTCTAAGCCATTGTTCGGCTAGACCTATGTAAAATTTATTTTGAAAGCTATCCAAACCATAGTGGTACGAATTCTTAGACTGAGAAGAACAACCCATAATAGGGAATAACCTAAGTATCGAACAAACGATTCAAACAAAGTAAATGTTATGCATATACATATGGTACGAGAGGCTGATCCCCTCAAGTACAATTCTGACAAAGTAACCTAAGAGGGTCAATCAAGTGATTGATTTCCTCAATAGTAGTTCATGGTCCATTTGACCACTCAGCAGTTAAATAATGAATTGTCACTTCTTTATTTTGTGCATTGATTTTATTGTTCATTGTTGAGCTCCTTTTATTAAATCATTCAGTTGATATTCCTATTCATTTATGACATAATTATTGTTATTCATTTAAATTGTTGAGCAAGCTAGTTGCTCATACTTGCTATGTCATAAAATATTTTGCAGCTAAACCTGAAGGATCAGGTAACGATAAAGGCAAAGAAAAAGAAAAATCTTAATTATCTATATAGCTGTTAGTCTATTTATATTTTGTTTATAACTTATAAGATTGTAACGCAAACACTGATATTATTTTGTAGTTTGTGATGTTTATTTTGGTAAAGTTTATAGACCTTGGGACTAGAAAGTCATTGTAATAGACAACATATGTTTATTTATTTTTCGCATTAGTATTACATGTTGTTTAGTAGAGATTGTTTATATTATTGCATGAGCACCAAATTCGAGGTAGTGGTACTTGAATTTGGGGGTGTCACATGTTGGTATCAGAGCTGTAGGTTATAAACTTTAGAATTTGTGAAACCTAGGTTATAACCTTAGAATTAAACTCATATAGAGTATGTTAGGAGGATGTGTCGAGGAGATCCTTTGAGTCGAGTTTTGTTGGAGGTGAATTGTGAAAATTCATCGAGCCGATGTTGTACATAATGAAATATTATTTCATTTCATCAATGAATATATTTTATTATGATACTAACATGCTGTTGTTTTGTCTATTATTGTGTTTGTAGGATGACAGATATAGGCGAGCCTAGTAGATTGATGGAGGATGCTCCGGCGGACAAATATATTGTCTGGATTGAGTCGACTGAGCCAGTAGGACCAGTGATTGAGGCACCTGTTGTTGAGCATGAGTTGGAGGTTGCTGCTGAGGATGATTATATAGTAGAGGTTGAGTCGCCAGTGCGAGGAGGGGTTATGAGATTTGAAGGTGATGATGAGTTTGAGGGACAACAGACAGACTCCGAGGAGGAGGCAGCTGAGGAGCCATTTTCTGAGGATGATCTGATTGAGCAGCCAACTAAATATGTTAACAGCATGGGCACCACTATAAGCGATAATATCGAGGAGTTGACCAGTGCTAACATAGAGCTAGAGTCTAGAGTCTAGCATTTGGAGGGAGAGAATCAGAACCATCAGAAAATGGAGGATCGGTATAGAGATGCGGCATATCAGATGTCTGATGAGGTGACCAGGTTGAAGGAGCATGTAGCTGTGTTGGAGACTGAGGTGCAGGGGCACCGTCAAACTGCTACTTCGCTAGGAGTTACAGTACATCACCTCCGTGAGAGGGAGGTAGATCTAGTTGATGAGCTGGAGCAATTTAAGAGGTAGGCTGAGGGATTTCGAGCAGAAAGGGATAAGTTGCAGAGACAGTTGGCAGGGATGTCAGCTGAGTTTGACATGGAGATAGCGGATAAGATCCGCATATATGATGAGTGGATGAGCGTATCCAGGAGGGCTGATGAGCTTGAGCTTGAGGTTAGGGCCAGTGCTACCAGGATTGATACTGCTAGTTTCGAGTTAGATACCGCATTTGGTAGGCTGAGGAGCAGGATCCTGAATTATCCTCGAGAGAATTATTTGAGCAGGCAGGTAGTGAGACGCAGTGTGGTTGACAGGATCGCTCAGCAGGAGCATGAAGCCGCTGCCCGCCGGATTAATCGTTGATATTTTATTTTTCTGTCTATATATAGATGCAGTTTAGAACCCACTTTTTGTTCATAGGGTTATATATATGTTATAAACCTTAGACTATGAGAGGTGTTAGGTGTTTATGGTACATCCCCACTTTTTGTGTTTTAGGGGAATGTAGTTCTTGAAAATCCCATCTATTGTTGTTTTTTGGGATAAGTTTCGTGTTATCCTATCTTCTGTGACTAGAGGGATAGTTAACATTTATAGAAATATGCCTGTGATGTAAGTGTTGGACAATATCAGTTAGTATATAAATATAAATACGACATTATTATGATTACTTGGTTGGATTGAGCTTGATTTTTGCGTTAACTATTAAATGTCTAAACATTCATAAAATGTGCATAAAATGTAATATACAAAATAATAAATATAAGGTTTTGTTTACTAATAGAGAATGCCGCTAAGACGTGTACCTCGAATTCGACGTGTAGATGAAGTCGGAAATAATGCTGAGAGGCAGGAAGACCCAATGAGTGCTTTCGCAGCCATAATGATGGAGATGATGCAAAATAGACCACCACTAGTAGTACAACCAGTAGTACTACCAGTTGTAAACCAGACAGGGACACACTTAGCAAATTTTAAGGATTTCAAACTAGTAGGACCACTAGAATTTTGTGGGTCTATAGATCCTATAAAGGCCCAGACGTGGATTGAGGAAATAGAAAAAGTGTTCGAGGTCGCACGAGTGGCTGATGAAAAGCATACGTCATTTGCCACCTTCATGCTGAAGGGAGGGTCAAATTATTGGTGGAAAGCGAATAAGGGTAGAGTTGGAGAAGGTATTATAACATGGGCACGTTTTAAAGAATTATTCTTCGAAAAATATTTCCCGGACAGCATGAAAAATAGAATGGAGATGAAATTCTTGGACTTGAAGCAGGGAAACATGCATGTCAGTGGTAGGGTATGCCGCAAAGTTCAATGAATTAGCTCGATTTGCTCCACACTAGGTGGACACCGAGGCGAGAAAAGCACGAAGATTTGAGCAGGGTTTAAAGCCTTGGGTGTATAGCAAGGTTGCTGTTCTGAGAATCGACATATTTTCAGCATTATTGGAGAGGGCGATTATTGCCGAAGGAGGAAATGAAGCGTTAGTGAAATACAACCAAGACAAGAAGAAGAAAGGTCATGATGGGCCTAGGGAAGGAATTGGAGGTAGCAATTATAACAAAAGGAAGTGGAATGATAACCAGATGTCGGGAAGTAGTAAAACTGGAGGAGAAGCCAAGAAAGGCAACAAATGTGAAAAGTGTGGGAAGAACCATTCTGGGGAATGCATGAAGGGCAAGGGGGTCTGTTATAACTGTGAACAGCAAGGGCATATTACTCCCCAATGCCCTAAAGGGAAGAGGATCAGATGTTTTTCTTGCGGAGCGTCAGACCATCAAATTAAGGACTGCCCAAAGAAAAAGAATGATGTAGCTGGTGGAAATAGAAGCAACAATAGCAAGCTAACCATTGGAGGACCAGCCAATCAACCAAACAGACCAACTGCACGCACCTTTAACATGACGGTTCAGGATGCTGTGGAATCTAAGGACGTAGTGTCAGGTATTCTTCCGATCAATAATATCAATGCTTATGTATTATTTGATTCGGGTGCTACCTATTTATTTATATCCGAAGAATTTGCTAAAAGATTATACCCCGAGAAAAACTAAAAAATCCTTTGAATATAAAAGTAGCCAAATGAAGTTATTACCGTAGAATATATTCATAAGAATTGTTGCGTTGAATTAGGAGGATTTAAACTTGGAGTGAACTTAATTCCAATTCGTTTTGGAGAGTTCGATATCATTCTCGGTATGGACTGGTTATTGAATCACGAGGTGTTGATTGACTGCCAGAAGAAGAGTATAACTCTGAAAACCCCGAGTAAGTTGAAAGTGGTATTTCAGGAGAGTAAATCGCCGAGACAATATCGTTGTTTGACGATGATGCAAGCAAAAAGATTGCTGAGAAAAGGTTGCGTAGGTTATCTGGCTCATGTGGTTGATACTCAAAGAGTAGAGGGTGAATTGGGTCAAATACATATGGTACAAGAATTCTCGGATGTCTTCCCAGATGAGATATTGGGTTTACCATCGGATAGGGAAGTTGAGTTCAAAATTGAACTGGCACCAGGGACTACACCAATTTCGAAAGCACCATACAGAATGGCGTCGATGGAATTAAAGGAACTGGTGATACAACTGCAGGAGCTACTAGATAAAGGATATATTCGACCAAGTGTGTCTCCTTGGGGAGCACCGGTATATTTGTAGAGAAGAAGGATGGATCCCTAAGACTTTGTATCGATTATCGTGAGTTGAATAAAGTTACGATTAAAAATAGTTACCCGTTACCCAGGATTGATGATCTGTTTGATTAGCGTAAGGGAGCGAAGTACTTTTCAAAGATAGACTTAAGAACCGGTTACCATCAGTTGAAGGTAAGGGAAGAAGATGTACCCAAGACGACATTCAGAACTCGTTATGGGCATTTTGAGTTTTTGGTAATGTCATTCGGTCTAACGAATGCGCCAGCAGCATTTATGGATATGATGAACGGGGTGTTCAAGCCGTACTTGGACAAGTTCGTTGTTGTATTCATCGATGATATTCTGGTATATTCGAAGATGAAAGAGGAGCACGCTGAGCACTTAAAGGTGGTGTTGGAAACACTAAGAAGGGAAAAACTGTATGCGAAATTCTCAAAGTGTGAATTTTGGCTACAGAGGGTACAGTTTCTGGGGCATGTAATTGATGAGGAAGGTGTTTCAGTGGACCCAGTAAAGGTAGAGGCAGTTATAAATTAGGAGCAGCCGAAGACTCCAACAGAAGTTCGAAGTTTCCTTGGGTTGACGGGTTATTATCGAAGATTTATCCAGGATTTTTCTAAAATAGCGACACCATTAACCAACTTGACAAGAAAGATAGTTAAATTCTTATGGACGGATAAATGCGAAGCGAGTTTTATGGAACTTAAGAAGAGGCTTAGTGAAGCACCGATGTTGTCATTACCTGACAATACCGGGGGTTTTGTAGTGTACAGTAATGCGTCACTCAAGGGACTTAGGTGTGTGTTAATGTAACACGGAAAGGTCATTGCGTACGCATCAAGACAGTTGAAGGACTATGAGAAGGGATATCCAACTCACGACCTGGAGTTAGCAGCAGTAGTGTTCGCTCTAAAGATCTGGAGGCACTACCTGTATGGGGAGAAGTGTGAAATATACACAGACCACAAAAGTTTGAAGTATATTTTCACTCAAAATGAGCTAAACATGAGGCAGAGGCAGTTGGAATTGAACAACGATTACGATTGTGAAATTCTGTACCATCCGGGTAAAGCTAATGTTGTAGCTGATGCTCTGAGCAGAAAGGGCAGGGAGAAGTTATTAATGTTAACATCTCAAGAGGAGTTGATAAAAGATATGGAAAGACTGGAGTTAGAGATAAAACATCTGAAGGGTTCAGATGAGAAACTATTCGCGGTAGAAGCGAGTCCAATTTTATTAGATAAAATAAAGGAGGCTCAAGAGCAAGATAAAGAATGTGTCAGTATTAGAAAGAGAATTTTAAAAGGCGAAGATTTGAAATACAAAGTGGATAATACAGGACTTGTGAGGATCTGAATTTTTGAGATTTCTTTAATAAAAATTTAATCAATAAAATTATCAAGGTTGTGTAAATTAATTATTATTTTATGTGATTTAAGGTATGTGATGAGATTTAATTAGTAAATTAAATCTGTACAGATATCATGACGAATTGTGTTAATTTAAAATAATTGGAAATTAAATAAATTGTTTAAAAATAATTTATTAAGAATAAGAGAAAATTTTATGTAAAAATACAATAAATTATACAATTAAATTATTGTGGAAGTACAGAAATTAGTATTTAAATGATGTTATGTGGTAATGTGAGAAATATGAATTAGATGTATATATATATATATATATATATATATATATATATATATAAATGTGCATGTTTAATTGATAATTAAATTTTTTATTAATTATGGAAATTAAGGGATTAATAATTAAATTAATCCAAAAATTTATGAAAAGTTAATGAGAAAATTAGTAAAATTATAATTATTGATTTTAGATTTAATCAAGAATTATGGAGGAAGTTTAGAAATTAATTGAGAAGAAAAGTAATTATATAAATTATATAATTTATATAAGAAAAGTTAGTGTAAATAGTAAAGAAATGAAAATAAATTAGAAAAAAGAATGTTTTAAGTTATAAAAAAATTATGTTTATGTATAATGAAATTTTTATGACTTTTATGGAGAATAATATTTTAAAAACGTGAACATGTTAATGTAACATGTTGTCTAAGAAACGAAGTGAAAAATTAGGAAAAATAATTTTTAGAAGTTATTTGAATTATTTTATGAATTTTGGAAGTATAAATTACCTCATATAATTACATGCATGTTATTATGCGTGTACAAAATTTGTCAAGTAAAATACCTGAAAAAGCTGTTAATATTATTTATAAATCAAATTATGATTTTTAGTGAATTAAAATAAATATTTTATATTTATTATATAAAATATTTAATACACGAAATAATTACATAATGTATCAATTTTGAATGGAAATTATCCGAACAAAGTCGGTTATGAGCATGAGGCGGTGGAATTGAATTTAGTTTTAAAATTTGTTAAGTTGCTTGAGTTATAATAGAGAGAAAAAAAACCAAGGGAAGGAAAAAGAAATAAGAGGAAACGAAATATTTCCTCTCCATTTCTTTCTCTTCCACCGAAAACCACCACCACCCAACCACCATGCTACCACCAAGAGGGAGAAGAGAAAATATTTGGTGCTTTCAAGAAAGGAAATTCAAGTTTGGAAGGTATAATAATTAAATTATTTGGTTATTTGTGTATTTTTAGTGATAAATTAATGTTGTGGAAAAATTGTAAATAATTAGAATAATTATTCTAAACAATTTATGGATGTGTATCTCTGAATTTTATGATTTTTGGTGTAATTATGTTGAGAAAAATTTGATCAAAATGGTGAAAAAATGGCTAAGTTGGCTACTGCCGCTGGGAAGAAGAAGAAGAAAAAATTTCTGGACTGTCGCGCATTGCGCGGTAGCCATTTTTTTTCCGGACACCGAGTAAAACAGCGTCGTTTTGGGTGCGGTCAGAAGGGTAGTCGCGCCTTGCGCGTAAGCCATTTCTTTTAAAAGCCGGGGCAAAAATGATGTCGTTTTGAGACGCGGAAGGGGGGAAGTCGCGCCATGCGCATAGGCCAAAAACCGGCAGGGGAAACGACGTCGTTTGGCGTCTACAGTAAAGTTCCGCGCGCAATGCGCGGCGGCCGACATGCTGGAAATTACAAGCGTGCCCTTGGCCTTTTACGGTAATGACCAACGTTTCCCTTGGCCACGAAAATTATGACCGTGCCCCTTAGCTTTTCTAGAAATACCGGATGTGTCCCTAAGGGCACGGAAATGACCAAAATGCCCCCAAAAATTATTTTAATTGAAATAAATGTTTAAAAATTGTTTAAAATTATAGAAAATTATAGAAAAAATACTTAAAGCATAGAAATGATGTTTGAGCATTAAATTTAATATTTTTTAAAAATATTAAATATTGGGATATAATATTTAAATATTTTAAATATTAATCAATTAAGTTTAAAGGTTAGAAAATGGATTAAATAAAACTCTGGACAACCAAATATGCTAAATTTTATCTGGTGAGCCAGGTTGTCTGTATGGAATGTGTTAGATATTAAGTTAAATTAAAATATTAAGGAACGAGGTTAGTATAATTAACCATATTAATTATTAATTGAACTGGTACCCTAAAATAAATCGACGGGTAGGGTTAGTTATATTATAGATGATATTAATTAAGTAAATTAATATCATAAAGAGATGAATAATTATTATTTGATTATTTTATGATCATAAGTTGTACGAGGAGCATGATTAAAAGGGTATTTATTATTTAACTCCACAATACAGGCAAGTTCTTTAGTCCTTTAATGTTAAATGTTGTCTATTATGATTGTTAATATTTGTTCAAATGCATACAAATTATGTGCTATGTGCTACGTGATTAATATGATAACAATGTGTACTTTGTGCAATGATATGAATATATATGAGGCATATTGCTCAAGTATAGGCACAATACATGAGGTATGACACACACCGAGCATATTAAGGTATGTGCTACATGACGCATAAACTGCTGAACTTGCTGAGCCGTTGTACTCATTACTTGCTTAAAATAAACTTTTGCAGGTTAAGAAATGAATTTCAGAAATATCGGATTATACTAGAGATGGATCAACCGAGAAGGTTGTAAATGAAATTATTTTATTCAATATGGTAAATTACAAAGTTTATTTTGATATTTTGTATGTACATATACGTTGGATCCGTATAGGATGAATAGAGTCAAATTGTGAACCGTGAATGTTCAAGATAGTGGTTATGATAGAAATTATTATAAGTTTGATTTTGAATGATGCAACAAGGAATCATTGTATGAAAGTAAATAATATTAGATTTTGAATGTGGAGCATTATGATACTAGCTACAAAAAGAAAAAGTAAAGGTTGCGATCCAGGGACTAGGATCCAGATATAAGGATTTTTAAATATCCAAATATTTTAATACAATGATTGAATTGAGAAAAAGAGAAAAAAAAATTATACCGAAAAATTTGGTAATTGATGATTTTGAAATTAATTAATGGATCAATTAAGGTGATTGAAGATTTATTAACGGACCGATATTTGGACGTAAGGAAAATAATGTTTAATAAATATGAAAATTAAGGTAAGAAGATTGGTCGAATTTCGGGGACGTTACAGTTGGTATCAGAGCTAGAGGTTACAATCATTAGGTAAATGATACCTTAGGCTATAACCTAAAGTAAGAAAGAGTAGAGTTAGTTGTGTGTTCTGATAACCTAAGCGTATAGTAAGCTCGTGACTCATAATTATATGGTGGAGCCCCTCAACGAATGGGCGACTATGGCCTGACTAGGACAAGCTCCTCAAGCTATATGATTATGGTAAGTTCTTGAGTCCAAATACGTGATAAGTTTGATGAACATGGGGAGATTAAAATAGAAAGATGTAAGTTAGGAAATACAGATCTCAGATATTGGCTAAAGTAAAGAAAATATGAAAGATATAAGATTATAAGGAAGAGATAAAAATGTTAAGAAAGATTTGAATAAAACAAATTGAGAAAATTTATAAGTTCAATTAAGAATATATCTGAAAGAATATTTGAATGGATTCAAAGATGAATCTCAAAGAAAATCAGGGGACACCTGATTCAAGCAATAAAGATGACAAAGAAATCTAAAAAGCATAGAAAGAGATCATAATAATATGACCAGGAACAGTGAGAGGATCATACTACGATACGATCATGAGATAAGGGAAGCGAGTAAGAAGTAGGTTGTGAAGCAAGATCATGATGGGATCAAGTGAAAATGTGAAATAACAGATAGACCTGTTAATGGTCGAAAAGGCATAGTTTAATGTTATAAAGAGATATGGTACTATGAAGTAGTACAAGAAGAATTCAAAGAATGATGAGACATGAATGATAGGAAGGTTATGATAAGGGGGGTAGAAAGCATGGGTACGAAACTTCAATTGAGAACTCACGTGATGACTGAGTTACACAATCTTTTGTATGGGCAGGGGATTTGTGTTTCCTTAGTTACTATGTGATAATCATTGAAATGTTAGAGTCGCGTTAGCAGTTTTTGATAGGTAATAATATTAAGTTTAGGCATGAGTTCTTAAAACTCATGCATATGGTAAGTCCATGACTCATAATTGTATGGTATGTTTGAGCCCCTCAGCATATGGATAGTTTTTGATTTGTTCTCAAACTACATATTGCTAGGACAAGCTTCTAAACTCATATTTTTGTGGTAAGTTCCTGGACTCATAATGTGTGGCAAGTTTGATGAACTATACGGGAGTATAGAAAAGATGGAGTAGATAGAAATAATAATAGTCCTAGCAATAAATACAGTAATTAGGTGAAGGAGCAAAAAGGTGAATGTTAGGGAATTTAGGATATTCCCACTTTCTAGCTTTGCTAAACTTCGAAATTTTTGGTCTCAAGCTAAATTGGCATGAATATACTTTGAAAAATACAAATGAATTTTCTTAAGTGATCTAAAAAAATGTCTATGCGACTTGTTTTGGCTAGACGAAAATATTTTTAACATCAAAATGTATTTCAAAAGAATCATCCATGCACCTTTTAGCCCGGTGTAGATGTGATGAATGACAGAATGTTCAACGTGTTGTGGAGACGGTGCGGTACTATTTCGTCATAAGATGATTCAACACCATAAAGTATGGTGTAGGAATTATTAACGACGGAATTCTCAACGGACTGTCAAAATGATGCGGTAACATGAAGTCATAAATGATTTTGATTTATGAAAGTATGTCAGAACTATAAGTCATTGCCATTTGACTCGGCTAGACGTTTTGAAAAGTTTTGACATGATGAATATTTTAAAATTTCTGCGGGTTATAAATAGTTAAAAGTAAGTCTATGCTAAGTGATCTAGCTAGACAAGCGTTGAGGAAATACAAGTCTAAGCTATTTGATTCAGCTAGACAAATTTTGAAATATATTTATTGAATTCGTACTCTTTGAAAGCTATAACTAATTAAATTATCTTCGAATGAATTCTAAGGCTGAGATGAACAAAAAGATTAAGAATGTTGCAGGTTGATCAAATGGTCACCTGGCATAAGAGACACAGTATGGTGAAACATCCATCACTTTAATGACAGACTGATCCACTGTCAGGGTTTGCAGTATGAGGTACTCTGGGAGTGAAATACTGCTAAACCGGGATTATGTTCAGACTATTATGAAAAAAAATTCATTACTTTAGTGGGTTGCAGTATGAGGTAATCTGGGAGTGAAGTACTATTAACTGGGACATGTATTCATTCAGCATAGCATGAAAGTTTTCCAAAATATAAAAATTTTGAATTCCTCTACTCTTATGAAGACTGGATGGTAGGATGGGGTAGTATTATTTAAATGCGAGTGATAATGAAAGTAATAATTATGAAGTAAAGAAATTATGAAATATGATGGATTAGAAAATTGCAATGGGCAATGATCACGAGAAAGGAAGGAAAGAAAGATATGTGGAATGAATGCAAAGGAATTGTGTATGTTGCAAATGAATGAGATATTAGTACATAGAAATTTCGAGAACGAAATTTTATGAAGGAAGGATGAATGTGACACCCAGGATTTTTAGAATAATTCCAAATAAGGATTATGATGAATTAAGTAAAGGTTAGTGTTTAAAACCTAGTGTTGAATAATAGAAGTATTAAGGAATGATTTATAGAATATGAAAAAGATTCATGAATATAAATTAAGAAGAGAAGGATAAATGTGCAGTGTATAAATGAGGTGTAATAGAAAGTATGAAATAAGTGAATGAAGTAAGGAGATATGCGATTAAAGAAAGGAAAGTTTTCGGAAAATGAGAAACTATTTTGATAAGTATATCCAGAAATGAATTAAAGTGTTATTAATAATTTTTTTTTTGAGAAATATGAAATGTAATATTACAAAGAAATTGTGAATTGAAATAAGAATTGAATATTCTGACAGTTATGACCATTATGGTGTTATCCATGTGAGTTATGGAAATTAATGAGGAAAGATATGATTATTATGGATATAGTTGTGATTTATCAAGATAAAGGTATTGCAAGGTGCTATAAATAAAATACGTATACTTATTACGGTAATTATGATTCTGAGGACGGAATCTTATTAAGGAGGGAAGAATGTGAGGACCCAAATTTTTAGGATTTCTTTAATAAAAATTTAATCAATAAAATTATCAAGGTTGTGTAAATTAATTATTATTTTATGTGATTTAAGGTATGTGATGAGATTTAATTAGTAAATTAAATCTGTACAGAGATCATGACGAATTGTGTTAATTTAAAATAATTGGAAAGTAAATAAATTGTTTAAAAATAATTTATTAAGAATAAGAATTTTTTTTATGTAAAAATACAATAAATTATACAATTAAATTATTGTGGAAGTACATAAATTAGTATTTAAATGATGTTATGTGGTAATGTGAGAAATATGAATTAGATGTATATATATATATATATATATATATATATATATATATATATATATATATATATATATATATATAAATGTGCATGTTTAATTGATAATTAAATTTTTTATTAATTATGGAAATTAAGGGATTAATAATTAAATTAATCCGAAAATTTATGAAAAGTTAATGAGAAAATTAGTAAAATTATAATTATTGATTTTAGATTTAATCAAGAATTATAGAGGAAGTTTAAAAATTAATTGAGAAGAAAAGTAATTATATAAATTATATAATAATAAATTATATAATTTATATAAGGAAATTAAAATAAAGTATGAAGAAAATAATAATTATATAAATTATATATGAGTAATTATATAATTTATATAAGAGAATTTAATTGAATAAGGATGGAAGAAAATTTTATAATTTGTATTTTGTGTGAAATGGAAATTATATAAGAATAAGGTAATTATGTAAATTATATAATAATAAATTATATAATTTATATAAGAAAAGTTAGTGTAAATAGTAAAGAAATGAAAATAAATTAGAAAAAAGAATGTTTTAAGTTATAAAAAAATTATGTTTATGTATAATGGAATTTTTATAACTTTTATGGAGAATAATATTTTAAAAACGTGAACATGTTAATGTAACATGTTGTCTAAGAAACGAAGTGAAAAATTAAAAAAAATAATTTTTAGAAGTTATATGAATTATTTTATGAATTTTGGAGCTTTAAATTACCTTATATAATTACATGCATGTTATTATGCGTGTACAAAATTTGTCAAGTAAAATACCTGAAAAAGGTGTTAATATTATTTATAAATCAAATTATGATTTTTAATGAATTAAAATAAATATTTTATATTTATTATATAAAATATTTAATACACGAAATAATTACATAATGTATTAAATTTGCAATTTTGCATGGAAATTATCCGAACAAAGTCGGTTATGGGCATGAGGCGGTGGAATTGAATTTAGTTTTAAAATTTGTTAGGTTGCTTGAGTTATAATAGAGAGAAAAAAAAAAAAAACCAAGGGAAGGAAAAAGAAATAAGAGGAAACAAAACATTTCCTCTCCATTTCTTTCTCTTCCACCGAAAACCACCACCACCCGACCACCATGCTACCACCAAGAGGGAGAAGAAGAAAATATTTGGTGCTTTCAAGAAAGGAAATTCAAGTTTGGAAGATATAATAATTAAATTATTTGGTTATTTGTGTATTTTTAGTGATAAATTAATGTTGCGGAAAAATTGTAAATAATTAGAATAATTATTCTAAACAATTTATGGATGTGTATATCTGAATTTTATGATTTTTGGTGTAATTATGTTGAGAAAAATTTGATCAAAATGATGAAAAAAAGGCTAAGTTGGCTACTGTCGCTAGGAAGAAGAAGAAGAAAAAATTTTTGGACACCGAGTAAAACGGCGTCGTTTTGGGTGCGGTTAGAAGGGTAGCCGTGCCTTGCGCGGAAGCCATTTCTTTCGAAAGCCGGGGCCAAAACGATGCCGTTTTGGGACGCGGAAGGGGGGAAGCCGCGCCATGCGCGTAGGCCAAAAACCGGTAGGGGAAACGACGCCGTTTGACGTCTATAGTAAAGTTCCGCGCGCAATGCGCGGTGGCCGACACGCTGAAAATTACCAGTGTGTCTCTGGCCTTTTACGGTAATGACCAGCATGTCCCTTGGCTACGAAAATTACGACTGTGCCTCTGAGCTTTTCTAGAAATACCGGATGTGTCCCTAAGGGCGCGAAAATGAGCAAAATGCCCCCAAAAATTATTTTAATTGAAATAAATGTTTAAAAATTGTTTAAAAATCATAGAAAATTATAGAAAAAATACTAAAAACATAGAAATGATGTTTAGGCATTAAATTTAATATTTTTTAAAAATATTAAATATTGTGGATTAATATTTAAATATTTTAAATATTAATCTATTAAGTTTAAAGGTTAGAAAATGGATTAAATAAAACTCTGGACAACCAAATATGCTAAATTTTATCCGGTGAGCCAGGTTGTCTGTATGGAATGTGTTAGATATTAAGTTAAATTAAAATATTAAGGAACGAGGTTAGTATAATTAACCATATTAATTATTAATTGAACTGGTACCCAAAAATAAATCGACGGGTAGGGTTAATTATATTATAGATGATATTAATTAAGTAAATTAATATCATAAAGAGATAAATAATTATTATTTGATTATTTTATGATCATAGGTTGTACGAGGAGCATGATTAAAAGGGTATTTATTATTTAACTCCACAATACAGACAAGTTCTTCAGTCCTTTAATGTTAAATGTTGTCTATTATGATATGTTAATATTTGTTCAAATGTATACAAATTATGTGCTATGTACTACGTGATTAATATGACAACAATGTGTACTTTGTGCAATGATATGAATATATATGAGACATATTGCTCAAGTATAGGCACAACACATGAGGTATGACACACACCGAGCATATTAAGGTATGTGCTACATGACACATAAACTGCTGAACTTGCTGAGCCGTTGTGCTCATTACTTGCTTAAAATAAACTTTTGCAGGTTAAGAAATGAATTTCAGAAATATCGGATTATACTAGAGATGGATCAACTGAGAAGGTTGTAAATGAAATTATTTTATTCAATGTGGTAAATTACAAAGTTTATTTTGATGTTTCGTATGTACATATACGTTGAATCCGTATATGATGAATAGAGTCAAATTGTGAACCGTGAATGTTCAAGATATTGGTTACGATATAAATTATTATAAGTTTGATTTTGAATGATGCAACAAGGAATCATTGTATGAAAGTAAATAATATTAAATTTTGAATGTGGAGCATTATAATACTAGCTACAAAAAGAAAAAGTAAAGGTTGCGATCCAGGGACTAGGATCCAGATATAAGGATTTTTAAATATCCAAATATTTTAATACAATGATTGAATTGAGAAAAAGAGAAAAAAAAATTTATATCTAAAAATTTGGTAATTAATGGTTTTAAAATTAATTAATGGATCAATTAAGGTGATTGAAGATTTATTAACGGACCGAAATTTGGACGTAAGAAAAATAATGTTTAATAAATATGAAAATTAAGGTAAGAAGATTATTCGAATTTCGGGGATGTTACAGGACTGCTAAGATTTGAAGGGAGGATCTGCATACCGATGGTTCCAGAATTAAAAGAAGAAATCTTGCAAGAAGCTCACACTACAAAGTACTCGATACACCCTGGGAGTACCAAGATGTATCAGGACTTACGTCAATATTTTTGGTGGCCAAATATGAAGAGGGAAGTGGAGGAGTGCACTAGTCGATGTCTAACATGTCAGAGAGTTAAAGCAGAACATCAGAGATCGAGTGGACTGCTACAACCTTTGGAAATTCCAGAGTGGAAATGAGAGTATATCACGATGGAATTTGTGGTGGGACTTCCAGTTGCTCCGAAGAGATTTGATGCAATTTGGGTAATTGTGGATCGTTTGACAAAATCTGCACACTTTTTACCGATCAAGATCAGATATAGTCTAGAGCAGTTGGCAAAGTTGTATGTGAAGGAGATTGTTTCACGCCATGGAGTACCGGTGTCGATTGTGTCTGACAGAGATCCGCACTTCACGTCAAAATTTTGGAGAGGTTTGCAAGAGAGATTGAGAACACAATTAAGGCTGAGTACTGCATATCATCCCCAAACTGATGGACAGAGCGAGCGAGCGAACGATTCAAACGCTTGAGGACATGCTTAGAGCCTGTGTTATGGATTTGAAGGGCAATTGGGATGATCAACTACCTTTGGTGGAGTTTGCCTACAACAACAGTTATTATGCTAGTATTGACATGCTGCCTTACGAAGCACCTTATGGAAGAAAATGTTGCGCGCCCTTGTGTTGGGATGAAGTTGGTGAGCGAAGACTGTTGGGACTTGAAATGATGCAACAGACTATCGATGTGATCAAAATAATAAGAGTTCATCTAGTAGCAGCTCAGGATCGTCAAAAGAAGTATGCCAATTTACATCGTCAGAAGCGGGACATTGAAATCGATAGTTTTGTATTTTTAAAGGTATCTCCCTGGAAATGGAAGATAAGATTTGGCAAGAAAGGAAAATTGAACCCAAGATTTATAGGGCCATTTGAAATTTTAAAGTGAATAGGTGAAGTGGCGTACGAGATAGCTTTCCCTCCTGAACTTGAGCACATTCACAACGTGTTTCATGTTTCAGTGTTGCAGCCATATAAACCTGATTACAAGCATGTGATAACCTACGAATTGATTCAAGTCGAGAAGGACCTATCATACGAAGAGATTCCTGTTCAAATACTAGATAGGTAGGAGCAGACGTTGCGAAATAAGGTCATACATTCGGTCAAAGTTCTTTGGAGAAACCATGCAGTTGAAGAAGCTACGTGGAAGCTCGAAGAAAAGATGAGAGCGAATTATCCGCATCTTTTTTGAGTGACCTTATGTTATAATTCCGGGGACGGAATTCTTATAGGGGGGGGGGGGGGAGAATGTAAGGACCAAGAATTTTGAATTACATTATAAATAAAATTAAAAAACTAAATTCTAATTAAATGAGTTATTGTGTGATTTAATTTAAACATTTATGTGGTAATTTGATTGTTGACTATTTGGTTAATTTTAGTATAGGAAGTCTGATTAATGGATTTATTAAATTAATGGACTAGCCTAAGATTATTTTATGAGGAATCCTAATTAAATATTCAATTAATATTGAATATGACAAGTCTAAATGGATTATATAAATTAAATTTAAATTGATTATTTAAGTGTTCCTATAATTATTTAAACAATCTTAAACAATTAATTAAGTAAGGGATTTGTGTGATGTGCTCTGTGGGTTGATATTTAATTAAGCTAGCCCAATTTATTAAGAAGTGGGTGAGTTATTTTGGTAGCCCAATGTTGTTGGATTATTATGATAATGGATGGCCCAAATGAAATAAATTGCAAGCTCATTCCTTGATCCAATTGCTAAAGCTTCTAGAAGATTCATTATTTACCAATTTGACTATAAAAATAAATCAAAAATGGGATAAATTAGAGAGCATGGCTGGTGGTATGGAGGGAGTACTATGGATTCTAAATTTTTATTCAATTTGTTGATTTCATTAGTGTGTGGAACACTCAACCTTTTTGGCTAGCAAATTTTGTAAAAATGTTGAAGTCCAATTTATACATATATATGTTATATGTATAGATTTATACTACTATAAATAGAAGCTAGGTCATTTGGTGGAGAGTTTACAAAATATTGCAAATATTCTCTATATAGTGTGCTAGTGAGTTTTAGTGAGTTAACTAGGCGAGTTAAAGAAAAAGGAAGTGAGTTGTGTAGTGAGTCACCACCGAGTCAAGTGAGTCAAGTCATTTTCATCAAGGGGGTGTTCTTGAATGTCATCACAACTTATTACCTACTTTGGAAAGCAAAGAAAACAAGCCATCAAAAGCAAAAGGTATAAAAATTCCTTTAAAACCCTAATCTTGGTTTTCTTTTAAATTTTATGGTAGAAATATTATCTTGGAGCTCTTTATGCTTAGAATCATGCTAGACATGTTTATATAGGATTTCATGTGGTTTAAATGTATAGTGGTATGGATTTATGTAGAAAAATCTAGCAAAATACTTGAAAATATTTTTACCGATGAACAAAACATAGGTTGTATGAATAAATTACATATTTTAAAATCTACAAATTATTTTTGTTATTTAATAATTTATGGGAATATATGGATAAGGTAAGAAAAAAATCCCTTTGGAATCACCTAAAAATGTGTTAAAATGAGCAAGTTAAGCATTTTTGACCCAACACACCTCACTGTCCAAGTTCTTGCATGAACAGTCCACTTTAAGCCAAATTTCCAAAATCAAAACTTATCTAAAAATGATGTTTGAGCCCAGAAAATTGTATTTTGAGAAGTCACGATTCCATCGATACCTTGTAGAGCTCCATCGGAGTTGTAAAACTCAAATTATTAAGGTTTTTGTCCAAGACCCCAAAGTTTGACAAAAATCTGGAAATGAGTAATGTTTTTGCCGGTTTTTTTTCATGAACCGCCCGGAACTTTTCGGCTAAGACCGGTTCCGGCGACAGGTCCTTGACGAAAGTTGCTTGGTTTTACGTGTACTATTTTACAAAAATATTTTTTTCTTTTTATCAGGTTTTTTGGTAATTTTCATAATTAAAATATGATTAAACCTTACTAACTAAAGGAAAAATAATAAATTAATATTTTTAATTTCTGAAAAATCATAAAACTGCTAATTACTTATTATTTAAGTAATATTAAATAATAAGTAAGATTAATTAATAAATTAATTATTTTTAATTCTATTTAAGGTGTAAATAGTGCACTAATTAGCTATTAATTAGTTAGTAATTAGATAGAATTACTAATAAATTATTAAATATGTGATTTAAGTATTTAATAATAATATAAGAAAGATAAAGTAAATAAATAAATTATTTATTATTTAATTTATAATTAAATAGTAAATAAAGATAAGTAATTAACTAATTATTATTTAATTAATATTAAATAATAGTTAAAGAGAGATAAAATTTATAAATTAATTATTTATTATTTAAATAATAAATAAATATAATTAAGAAATTAATTATTATTTAATTAACATTAAATTACAATTAAAGAATGATTCATTGTTATTTAATTAAGATTAAATAATAAGTAAGGGTAATTGATTAATTAATTATTATTAAATAATAATTAAATGAAGGATAAAATAATAAATTAATTATTTAATATTTAATTAAGATTAAATAATAAGTAAGTGTAATTAATTAATTAATTATTATTTAACATTAAATAATAATTAAAGATAATTAAAGTAAGTAAACTAAATATTTATTATTTAATTAAGATTAAATAAGAAGTAAGGATAATTAATTAATTGATTATTATTTAATTAACATTAAATAATAATTAGAGATAATTAAAGTTAATAAAATAATTATTTATTATTAAAAAATAATAAATGAAGATAATTAATAAGTTAATTAGTATTTAACTAATATTAAATAATAAGGCAATTAAGATTAATACTTTAATTATTTATTATTTAATTAATTTTAACTAATAAATAAACATAATTAGTTATTATTTATTGTAAAATTATAACTAAAAGTAATTAATTAATTACTCTTCTTATATTAAATAGTAATTAAATGAAGGTAGAGTTAATAATGTGACGCCCCCAAATCTGGGCCCACACAGCCTAAACTTGAGTCGTCAAAATACTACAACAAAATTATTACAACAAAGCACAACGTACAACAATACAGTGTATAATAATACACAACTAAGTCTTCACTATTATTGCCACACTATTTTACAAAACGTGAAGACTATGATAACTATTCCTCGAACCCTCACTCCATTCCCCGGCTAGACCCTGTTATGTTTTCATCTCCTGTTGAAAAACAATGGAACAAAAGAAAGGGTGAGCTCAAATAGCCCAGTAAAGAATATCATGACTAAGATAATGACGAATAAATTATCATTAGTCTTCAACAGTTGAGTTCTTGATAGAATACAATAGACTACAAGGTTTATATCAAAAACTGCAGTTAAATTCTTAAACAACGTTCAGATCAATAATAGCAGCGGAATGAGTAATCTATTAGAAGAATAATGCAGACTATAATGTCCACTCGGTTCTCTTTTTAGGAAAAACATCATCAACTTTTATCATCTGAAATATCATTAGTCAAGATAATACAAATTCACAGTTCCTGATCATAATCATGCACATCAACAGTTCATTTTTGTACTACGGGCCAAAGATATTCAATATAGCACCAACGGTCATGATTATACCAGATTCAGCCTTTGGTCATAATCATACCAAACAACAGTTCATCTTTGCACTACGGGCCAAAGATATTCAATATAGCACCAACGGTCATGATTATACCAGATTCAGCCTTTGGTCATAATCATACCAAACAACAGTTCATCTTTGCACTACGGGCCAAAGAGAACATTCACCACGTGCCATAAAAGACACCGAACAGATGTATCGCCTTTAACCTATTATATCGCCTTTAACCTATCATCTGTTCAACAAATATATCACATCTGTGCCCCCGGCCACAGATATTCACAACAGCTTGATTTTTGGATGATTAGAATGATATAAATGATGAACAGAAGAAATAGGATAACAATAAGTATCGGAAGTTTACTTTGTACAGATTCAAATAATGTCCAAATTGTCAACATGATGTGGAGTGAAATTCAAGATCCACAGTTCAGAATAACGGTTACAATTCAATAGAAAGGTTCACGTAAATAGGAAGGTTCAGTTGAAATAATGAAGTTCAACTATTATGGAACATATAATATTTTCAGGAATTATAGAAGCAATAGTTTCATAATAAATTTTGATTTAGGAGTATGAAAGAAAATAATATCCCTTACCGTAGCAGGTTTGATTAACAAAAGGTGAAGGAAATTAATACAAAGGATTATTCACCAACAGGCGGCAATCCGCTCCGTAAGGTTATTCCCACAATTTAATAGAATTTGAGTACAAAGAGTTATTCACCAAACAGGCGGCAATCCGCTCCGTAAGGTTATTCTCAGAGATTAATAATGAATGAATACGAAAGGTTATTCACCAACAGGCGGCAATCCGCTCCGTAAGGTTATTCCCACAATTTAATACATGGAAATAAAAGGCACGTCTTATGAGTAAGGAAGAAACAATATTATTATCGAGAATCAAATAATGATAATCCCTTACCATAGTACGTTTGAATAATGGAAGATGAAAAAGATGGTATCCCTTACCTCAACACGTGACTGGATATTGATTTAAATGAGGTTGATTAACTTGAATAGTACACGTATACTTATAGATCTTCACAAATACTCAAGATGACTTAAGCACACTTAGAGAGAACTTTCACAAGAAGTATTTAGAGAGAGAAAGAAAGAACAAGTAAGGAAGTTTATGAAAAATCCTTAAGTTAAGGCTTCTATTTATAGCCAAAAATCTTATCATTCATTTAATCTAAACCATTCATTTAATCTAAATCATTCATTTAAAGATCATCTTTTAATCTACACCATCCATTTCAAATATTATATTATCTTTAATCTACACCATTCATTTCATATCACCTAATAATCACCTAACTTTATATTATAAACAAATCAATTTAATTATTCAACAATAATTCACACTTTAATCTACACCATTCATTTCATATCACCTAATAATCACCTAACTTTATATTATAAACAAATCAATTTAATTATTCAACAATAATTCACACTTTAATCTACACCATTCATTTCGTATCACCTAATAATCACCTAACTTTATATTATAAACAAATCAATTCAATTATTCAACAATAATTCACACTTTAATCTACACCATTCATTTCATATCACCTAATAATCACCTAACTTTATATTATAAACAAATAACTTTATCAATTCAATTATTATGACTAATTGTTATAAATACAGTATAGTTAGCTCTTAGATATCAAGTCAATAAATTAATGAAATACAACTGTTTAAATAACATCATAATAGAGATAACAATAATGTAAAATAAAGCATACGTTACTGTGTAATGACAATTATTGATTCAATAATGTGAATTACTGTGCATATGTTACTGTGACAATTATAAGGTTCAATAATTTTAAAAACAGTACAACAACAATTATTGACTCAATGATATAAAATACAGTGTAATGACAATTATTAAATCAATAATGCAAAATACTGTGTAACAACAATTATTGAATTGATAATATAAAATATTATGCAGTGACAATTATCGATGAAATGATGCGTAACAGTTACGGTGTCAATTATCAGACCAATAATATGAGACACTATGCAATACCGTGTGTTACTGTAGAGTACCGTGTGCTACAGAAAATACCATAAACTACCGTATGCTACTATTCTTTTATCACCGGTATTTTAACAGTTCCGTTGACTATTTTTATTTAAAAAGGTTACTTCTGTCGTTTTCTATATCCGACAAATATTCCGATGTGGGGTCCACCAATAATTTGTTATTTCGGCGCCGTCGGACCAAACGAATATTCCCCGACCAAACGAATATTCCCCGACAAAGCGAATATTGTCCGACAAAATAAAATTTGCACATAACATCCTTAACTTTTAACTTTATCGATTTAACCACTTACTGTTTCAAAAAAATATATATATGAAGAAAAATTAAATTTTGTATTTCATAAAATTCGGGGTCTTACAACCTCCCCTCCTTATGAAATTTCGTCCCCGAAATTGACGTACCTGACATATCGAAGAGGTAAGGATACTTAGATTTCATCTCAGATTCTAGCTCCCAGGTCATTTCCTCAGTATCTTGGTTCCTCCATAAAACCTTAACTTGAGGTATAACCTTTGAGCGTAGGATCTGCTCCTTCTTATCCAGGATCTTAACAGGTACTTCCTCGTATGTTAAATCCTCTGCTATAACGTCTGGTTCTAACTCAATGACGTGGTTTGGGTCCTTCACATATTTACGTAACATAGATATGTGAAAAACGTTATGGATGCGAGACATACTTGGTGGTAGGGCTAGTCTGTAGGCTACGGTTCCTATTCGATCGAGGATTTCAAATGGGCCAATAAATCGAGGGTTGAGCTTTCCTCTATTTCCGAATCTCGTAACCCCTTTCCATGGAGAAACACGTAAGAATACATGATCTCCGACGTTGAAGCTTTCGTCTCTCCGATGAAGATCATCATAACTCTTTTGTCGTTCTTGTGCGGTCTGTATTCGTTGTCGGATCATTTGGATCTTTTCGGTCGTCAAGCGTACCAACTCGGGTCCCAACAATTTTGCTTCTCCTACCTCATTCCAACATATTAGAGAGCGACACTTCCTTCCATACAATGCCTCGAATGGAGCCATGCCTATGCTTGCTTGGTAACTGTTGTTGTAAGAAAATTCCACCAACGGCAAGTACTTATCCCAACTTCCTTTGAAGTCTAATATACAAAGTCTCAAAAGATCTTCGAGGGTCTGGATCGTCCTTTCCGATTGTCCGTCTGTTTGAGGATGGTATGCAGAACTAAAACGTAGTTCAGTGCCCATAGCTTTTTGTAGACTGATCCAAAAGCGTGAAGTGAATCTAGGATCTCGATCAGAAACTATGGAAACTGGCATGCCATGCAATCTCACGATCTCATTTATGTACATACCGGCAAGACGTTCAAGTGAAAAGTTTTCTCGTATAGGCAAGAAATGAGCACATTTGGTCAATCTATCTACGATCACCCAAATTGCATCTAAGCCTTGAGAAACTTTTGGAAGACCCGTCACGAAGTCCATATTGATGTGTTCCCACTTCCATTCGGGAACTTCAAGTGATTGTAATGGACCTTTAGGAACTTGATGCTCTACCTTGACACGTTGACAAGTTAGGCACCTTGAGATAAACTTCGCAATCTCTCTTTTCATATTGTTCCACCAAAATGTATGTCGAAGATCTCGATACATCTTGGTACCTCCTGGGTGGATTGCAAACGGCGTGTTGTGTGCCTCCATCATGATTTTATGCTTTAATTCAGGATCGTTAGGAACACAGAGTCGAGAGTTGACTCGAAGTATTCCTTTCTCGTCGATTCTTGCTTCGGGAATGGCACCTTCTTGTACTTTCTTTATCATGTTTATCAGTTCCGGATCGGTAGCTTGAGCAGTTTTAATTTTATCGATTAAAGTTAGTTCTACTCACACGTGAGCAATCTTCGAGTGGGTCCCTGGTGTCTTTAGCTCTATCTCCATCTTTTGCAAGTCGTACAAAATACACTTTTGTGTTGTCAGCAGTGCACTTGTACTTGCATAAGATTTTCTGCTTAAAGCGTCAGCTACAACGTTCGCCTTTCCCGGGTGATACTGGATTGTGTGGTCATAATCCTTTAACAGCTCAAGCTAACGTCGTTGTCGCATGTTGAGTTCCTTCTGGGTGAAGAAATACTTGAGACTTTTATGATCCGTATAGATATCCACTTTTTCTCCGTACAAGTAGTGTCTCCAGATCTTCAACGCGAAAACGACTGCTGCCAACTCTAGATCATGAGTAGGATAATTTTTCTCATAATCTTTGAGTTGTCGAGAGGCGTAGGCTATAACCTTTCCATGTTGCATAAGGACACAGCCTAGACCTTTGCCAGAAGCATCGCTGTAGATAACAAATTCTCCTGATCCTGATGGTATGGTCAGAACAGGAGCTGAAACAAGTCTCCTCTTGAGTTCTTGAAAACTCTTCTCGCATTCCTCGCTCGATATAAGTTTTGTACTAGAATGAATGATACCGATATCTAGTAATTAAACTTTCAACTCTTGGTGTTCTATGGGAGCCATTTGGTATGGGACTTTAAAAATGGGCTTAGTGCCGGGTTCAAGATCGATACATAATTCAATTTCACGGTTTGGGGTAAGCCAGAAAGTTCCTCAGAAAAAACGTCAGGAAACTCATTAACAATGGGAATATCATTCAAGTTTGACGTGTTTTTGTTCAAATCAGTGACATGAGCTAAAAAGGCTTGACATCCGTTTTTCAATAAACGAATGGCTTTATGGCTAGAAATAACAGTTATAGATTTCAATGGTTTAGTTGCTTGAATTTGCATGACAGGTTGATTTTGAATATGAAAACTAATAATCTTATGAAAACAATCAATTTTAGCATGATGGGTAGTCAACCAATCAATTCCTAAAATCACATCAAATTCATGCATCTCCAAAGAAATAAGGTCAACAGGTAATGTGAGGTTGTTGATTTGAACTAGGCAAGATTTATAGATAGTAAATGTAATAGGTATTTCTCCCAATGAGGTTTCAACTGATAAAACAAGATTTAAGTTTTCAATAGTCAAATTTAAACGTTGAGTACATATAGGTGAGATAAAAGAGTGGATAGAGTCAGTATCTAATATGGCATAGACTTCACGAGAATTTATGAATAGCTTACCGGTTATCACCTCATTCGGTTTCTTGACTGTTATCGTCAAATCGAATCCCGAATACTTCATTCGGATCTTCACGTATTTCAACCATGGGAATACCACTGAATAATTTTCTAGCAAACTGTTTCTCGGGTTCATCAACTTCATCAGTAGTAAGGTACCAATGACTTCCATTAAAATAGTATTTTCGATAGACTGCAGTTTCCACGATAGTGACTAACTTAACCTGAATTCCTCTAAATTGTAACGCCCAAAAGTATAGAAACATCATTTTTAAATAATCTTGAAAATCATAGCTGGAACACCATAAATCCCAAAGACTAATATGAAAAGTCCATATATTCTGATCCTTTGTTATAGAGCATAACCATGTGATATCACTCTCCCAATTAGTGAGTAAATTAAAGGCAATAATTTCCGCAAGTTCGTTACTTCCTTTAATTGCTTCTAATAATGGATCTGGAACGACTGTAGCAGAGCTTTCACCTTCATCCTTACTGGATAGAACACGCATAATTTTTGCCTTAGACAAATGATTCAACTCTGAGTTTGTAAGAAGATTATTCGTCGCCTCTTGTTTTGCAGCTACATTTGTTTCGGTAATTTCATAGTTAACCTCCTGATTTCCAGATGCCATAATTAACTGTGGTCACAAAATAAATGTTAGTTCAAATAAACTGACTCATCTCTTCATGTTCCTACATTCAAATCGACTCATTAGATAATAAAATCTATTTTAGGTAGGACACACTAGTGACTGATTCTATTCGTCTCTCCCCTCCTAGTTCTACCCCAGATCTCCATTAAAGACCATATCCCTAAGCTCTGATGCCAACTGTGACGCCCCCAAATATGGGCCCACACAGCCCAAACTTGAGTCGTCAAAATACTACAACAAAATTATTACAACAAAGCACAACGTACAACAATACAGTGTATAATAATACACAACTAAGTCTTCACTATTATTGCCACACTATTTTACAAAACGTGAAGACTATGATAACTATTCCTCGAACCCTCACTCCATTCCCCGGCTAGACCCTGTTATGTTTTCATCTCCTGTTGAAAAACAATGGAACAAAAGAAAGGGTGAGCTCAAATAGCCCAGTAAAGAATATCATGACTAAGATAATGACGAATAAATTATCATTAGTCTTCAACAGTTGAGTTCTTGATAGAATACAATAGACTACAAGGTTTATATCAAAAACTGCAGTTAAATTCTTAAACAACGTTCAGATCAATAATAGCAGCGGAATGAGTAATCTATTAGAAGAATAATGCAGACTATAATGTCCACTCGGTTCTCTTTTTAGGAAAAACATCATCAACTTTTATCATCTGAAATATCATTAGTCAAGATAATACAAATTCACAGTTCCTGATCATAATCATGCACATCAACAGTTCATTTTTGTACTACGGGCCAAAGATATTCAATATAGCACCAACGGTCATGATTATACCAGATTCAGCCTTTGGTCATAATCATACCAAACAACAGTTCATCTTTGCACTACGGGCCAAAGATATTCAATATAGCACCAACGGTCATGATTATACCAGATTCAGCCTTTGGTCATAATCATACCAAACAACAGTTCATCTTTGCACTACGGGCCAAAGAGAACATTCACCACGTGCCATAAAAGACACCGAACAGATGTATCGCCTTTAACCTATTATATCGCCTTTAACCTATCATCTGTTCAACAAATATATCACATCTGTGCCCCCGGCCACAGATATTCACAACAGCTTGATTTTTGGATGATTAGAATGATATAAATGATGAACAGAAGAAATAGGATAACAATAAGTATCGGAAGTTTACTTTGTACAGATTCAAATAATGTCCAAATTGTCAACATGATGTGGAGTGAAATTCAAGATCCACAGTTCAGAATAACGGTTACAATTCAATAGAAAGGTTCACGTAAATAGGAAGGTTCAGTTGAAATAATGAAGTTCAACTATTATGGAACATATAATATTTTCAGGAATTATAGAAGCAATAGTTTCATAATAAATTTCGATTTAGGAGTATGAAAGAAAATAATACCCCTTACCGTAGCAGGTTTGATTAACAAAATGTGAAGGAAATTAATACAAAGGATTATTCACCAACAGGCGGCAATCCGCTCCGTAAGGTTATTCCCACAATTTAATAGAATTTGAGTACAAAGAGTTATTCACCAAACAGGCGGCAATCCGCTCCGTAAGGTTATTCTCAGAGATTAATAATGAATGAATACGAAAGGTTATTCACCAACAGGCGGCAATCCGCTCCGTAAGGTTATTCCCACAATTTAATACATGGAAATAAAAGGCACGTCTTATGAGTAAGGAAGAAACAATATTATTATCGAGAATCAAATAATGATAATCCCTTACCATAGTACGTTTGAATAATGGAAGATGAAAAAGATGGTATCCCTTACCTCAACACGTGACTGGATATTGATTTAAATGAGGTTGATTAACTTGAACAGTACACGTATACTTATAGATCTTCACAAATACTCAAGATGACTTAAGCACACTTAGAGAGAACTTTCACAAGAAGTATTTAGAGAGAGAAAGAAAGAACAAGTAAGGAAGTTTATGAAAAATCCTTAAGTTAAGGCTTCTATTTATAGCCAAAAATCTTATCATTCATTTAATCTAAACCATTCATTTAAAGATCATCTTTTAATCTACACCATCCATTTCAAATATTATATTATCTTTAATCTACACCATTCATTTCATATCACCTAATAATCACCTAACTTTATATTATAAACAAATCAATTTAATTATTCAACAATAATTCACACTTTAATCTACACCATTCATTTCGTATCACCTAATAATCACCTAACTTTATATTATAAACAAATCAATTCAATTATTCAACAATAATTCACACTTTAATCTACACCATTCATTTCATATCACCTAATAATCACCTAACTTTATATTATAAACAAATAACTTTATCAATTCAATTATTATGACTAATTGTTATAAATACAGTATAGTTAGCTCTTAGATATCAAGTCAATAAATTAATGAAATACAACTGTTTAAATAACATCATAATAGAGATAACAATAATGTAAAATAAAGCATACGTTACTGTGTAATGACAATTATTGATTCAATAATGTGAATTACTGTGCATATGTTACTGTGACAATTATTAGGTTCAATAATTTTAAAAACAGTGCAACAACAATTATTGACTCAATGATATAAAATACAGTGTAATGACAATTATTAAATCAATAATGCAAAATACTGTGTAACAACAATTATTGAATTGATAATATAAAATATTATGCAGTGACAATTATCGATGAAATGATGCGTAACAGTTACGGTGTCAATTATCAGACCAATAATATGAGACACTATGCAATACCGTGTGTTACTGTAGAGTACCGAGTGCTACAGAAAATACCAATAACTACCGTATGTTACTATTCTTTTATCACCGGTATTTTAACAGTTCCGTTGACTATTTTTATTTAAAAAGGTTATTTCTGTCGTTTTCTATATCCGACAAATATTCCGTTGTGGGGTCCGCCAATAATTTATTATTTCGGCGCCGTCGTACGGCACGAATATTCCCCGACCAAACGAATATTCCCCGACAAAGCGAATATTGTCCGACAAAATAAAATTTGCACATAACATCCTTAACTTTCAATTTTGTTAATTTAACCACTTACTGTTTCAAAAAAAATATATATATGAAAAAAAATTAAATTTTGTATTTCATAAAATTCGGGGTCTTACAATCGTACCATGTCCAACAAGGTTCGATTCCTCCTTTTAGATACACCATTCAATTGTGGCGTACCAGGAGGTATCCATTATGAGATAATATCGTTATCTTTGAGATATTCGAGAAACTCATTGCTTAAGTATTCTCCTTCTTGATCCGATCGAAGAACCTTAATACTTTTGCCAGTTTATTTCTCCACTTCACTTTTGAATTTTTTAAGCTTTTCAAATGATTCAGATTTGTATTTCATCAAATACATATATCCAAATCTCAAATGGTCATCAGTGAAAGTAATGAAGTACGAATACCCTCCTTTTGTATGCGTTGTCATAGGTCCACACACATTTTTATGTATTGACTCTAACAACTCTATAACTTTCTTTCCATGTCCACTAAATATAGATTTAGTCATTTTACCCATGAGATAAGATTCACAAGTTAGATATGATTCATAATCAAAGGACTTTAAAAGCCCATCTTTATGCAACATGTTTAATCTAGTTTTATTAACATGACCGAGTCTACAGTGCCACTTGAAGGTATGATTCACATCATATCTTTTTCTTTTATTAGGTTGTTCAATTTGTAATATGTTTTCATGCAAGTCAAGTATATACAATTCATTAAGCAATTTAACAGTTTCAAATAAAACATTATCATTATAAATTGAACAACAGTTGTTCTTAATTGTAATATCAAATCCCTCTTTGTCCAACAATGCAATTAAAATAATGTTTTGAATTAAAATCAGAACATAGTAATAGTTTACAAGCTTGATAGATTTGCTTGTAGGCAATGCTAAACTATAAGTTCCTATAACTAATGCAGCAATCTTTGTTCCATTTCCCACTCGTAGAACCACTTCTCCCTTGTTTGGCCTTTTACTTATGCTTAGTCCCTATATAATATTACATATGTGAGAACCACAACCGGTATCTAATACCCAAGTAGAACTTTAACTTACAGAAATATTTATTTCAATCATGAACAAACCTATGTATGTAGTAGTAGATGTTTCTCCAAGCTTCTTTTGCTTCTGCTTCTCCTTGCAGTTCCTCTTCTAGTGCCTTGACTTGTTGCAGTGAAAACAAACTCCTTTGCTTTCTGGGTCACTTTTTTTCTTGTCCTTTTTGGGCGCCTTTTCCTTTGCCTTCTTTTTCTTCTTTTTTGACTTCTTAGAATTGCACTTGGCCCTTTTCCGCTTCTTTGAAGAATCATCCTCAAGTAATACTTGGTCTTTCTTAGATGGGAAGTGACTCTCTGTAGTCTTCAATATATTAAGCAACTCAGGCAGGCTAACATCAAGCTTTTTCATATGGATATTCACAACAAACTGTGAGAAAGAGTCAGAGAGTGACCGTAAGATCAAATCTTGACTCAATTCCTCATCCATAACAAAGCCCAATTATCCTAATTCTTCAATCAAATTGATAATATTTAGGACATAAGTCTGTACTGTGGTGCCATCGAATATCCTAGATCGGAAGAGCTCTTTAGATATCTTATATCTAGCAGACCTACTTTGTTCACCATACAAATCTTGAAGGTGAAGCAACATAGTTGGGACATCCATTTTCTCATGTTGACGCTGTAACTCATTACTCATAGATGCCAACATTATGCACTGAGCCACTTGCGCATCATTTTGCCACTTCTTAAAATTAGCAATCTCTTCCTCAAAGGCAGTATCTACAACGTTTGTAGGTACAGACGAGTTAAGGACATACGCTAACTTTTCAACAGTGAGAATAATTCTAAGATTCCTTAACCAATCTATATAGGTTGGTCCGGTTAACTTATTAGCGTCCAATATGCTCCGTAGTGATAATGAGTTAGACATTGTAAAATTTTGAAAGTTAAAATAACAATATTTTAATATGTATTCATTTTATTAATCATCAAATTAATTAAGTCTTTATTTAAAATAGTGTCTCCTACTATTTTCATCAAATTATATAACCCTCCATATATAATTCGGTGAATCTAATTAAAGATATGCTAGTGAGATTAAGGATCCCATTGACATAAATACATAGCATGTGTGTGTACAACAAACCACAGACTTATTCAATTAGGTAGATAGTTCTTTGTCAATTACATCAACATGTAACTACTTATTATTTTGCCTCTTAGATTATTATGATAAAGTGTGTGCACATCCAAAACAAAATTATCTTAGTTAAGTTTGACCTAGAAAAATATCATCATTGTGTGTGCACAACAAAACAGTATTGTTCAATTCCGTATAAACATCAAATGTAATAAAACCAACATCTTAAATATTTAATACAAGCCTTGTGTGTGCATAACAAACTAATATTAAATATTTAATACTCTACTGCTTTATCATGCTAGAAGGCGACGTTCGATATTCTGAATATTTTTGAACGTTATAACTTAAAATTTTCTCCTTGAGGGTTTCGTTATTATTTGTCTTATCTTGTTTAGCTCGCGCGCGCGCGCGCGCGCGCGCGCGCACACACACACACACACACACATATATATATATATATATATATATATATATATATATATATATATATATATATAATATGCGTCATATTATTTTGGGTTAAATGCATATCTGACCTCGAAATATACACTCTTTTACACATCGTACCCCCAAGTTTCAACACTTCTATCCCGCTACCCAAAGTACCCTTAAGTAATGACGATGGACCCTATCAAGTATTCCAGTCAATTTTGTTTTGCCGAAAAATAGCCACGTGTCACAATTTAACATTGAAATATAGTTAACCATATAAATACTGCATTTGAGTTGTATTTAGTGCTTTAAATTTGCAAAAATGCATAATATCTAACCCAAATAATTTACTCAATTAATTAACCGAATTATCTCAAGTAAACAATTAACTCATTGATTAAGAAAATTTAAATAAATAACTCCACTAATTAATCAAAATAAATAAATTAACTTCACTAATTAAGAAAAATAAACCCAGACTCATAAATACATATTAAATACTAGATCAAGTAAACTAATTAATTAAAAATTAATAATATAAACAAAAAAATAGTAAAATAGAAAATAAAAGTATTGCCAATATTTTAACATATAAATTAGAAATTAAAATAGAAAAAATTAAATATAAAAAATACATACATTAGAATTAAATATACTAAAGTATTATCAATGCTATTAAATTTTGGGTTCATAACATTTACAATTTATTAATATAATTAAACTAATACTAAAAGTAGAATTAAATTAAATAACTAAATTGCATATTAAAAGTGGTGGATGTTTAGGATTTCTTCTGTGTTCTTCAAGAAATGAAGGTCACTGAAAAAGACGCTATGGATGAGAGCTGAAGAAGACACTATGGATAAGAGAGAAATTTGGGGTTCTTGTTTAGGTCTGTATTTCTTTTCTGGGTTTGGTGTTCTTTTCTTAGATTTTTCTGAGTTTTGAGATTCCTTCCCCAATTGTTCCAAATATGGGTTTTAATATTTGATTTATGGGCTTGGGAGTTTGGTTGTATATGGGGAATTTGATACATCTAATGTGATAAGAGTATTGAGTTTTGCATATTGTGTGTTTGGATTTATGAGTTTTTGGGATATGGTAAAAATTTGAAGATGATGAACGAATTGAGGTTTTTGATTTGAGATTTTCGAGTTCATGAATGTTTTTCATATTTGAGTTTGAGATTTGTGTTTTACAAGAGAATGAATGATTTTCAGATTTGGATTTGAGAATTCTTCCCTAATTGTTTCAATCTTCATCTCTTATCAATTTGTTTTCCATTTTTTGTTTTAAAGAGAAAAATGAGTGGATTTATTTATAGAACATGATTTTGAGAGTTTCATGAATGGTTACAAAGGAAGATGATGAAAGATTTGAGATTTTGAATTTTGAAATCGTTGATGAGTTCCATGGTAGATGGGGCAGATAATGAAGATGGAATTTTTTTTTATTTTATAAATAAATTTGGATATTTTATATGTATAAGATTAATACAAAATTATTTTTAAGTTAATTTTATACGGTCAAATGTATAAACATATGGACAAACTATACTTATACTCCCTCACCCGGAATAGGTGGTAACTCCGGTCACTTTTTTGGTTGGAAATTACGAAAGAGTCAGTTATGGTTACTTAAGGGTACTTTGGGTAACGGGATGAGAGCGTTTAAATCTGAGGATATGATGTGTAAAAGAGTGTATACTTCGGGGTCAAATATGCATTTAAACCTATTATTTTGCATGGGAATGATGTTCAGTAATATATATATATATATATATATATATATATATATATATATATATATATATATATATATATATATATATATTCTACTTGTATTGATTATGAACTTTATTTTAGTTTGGTTCACTAGTGCTACAAAGTGAACCAAAAGGTCAAATAGAGGGTGCAAGACTAAATACATAAATATAACTATTAAATTTAAACCCGGGCTCCAATAGAAACAGGTCTTCAATGTTCATTGTTCTTCGATTCCAATTTTTCAAATAAATCTAACTAATTATATTACAAACTATTTTCATAAAATAAAAACCTTGATCAACAGTGAAGGGAAAATACATAGAAGAGAGATAGAATTTACATAAGAAAAATTAGAAATGCGAGATACGTAGAGCCCATTTATTAAAACTCATTCATTCAAGCATCCAAATAAAATAAATTCTTTCACACACTGGTCAATAGTCTGTAATCAATTCTTGTATTATCATACATATCATTATATGTATCAATACATAATTTATATCATACATATCATCATAAGTATCATTCATCTCATTAATTAAAACTATTCCATATTTATATATCGATATCATTTAATGGGTAATCTAGTTAGCATGAAATTCAATTTTAAGTTTAAAATAAATTATTTATTTTAAGTATAAAATCATCAAAAATAACTCCTTATCTTAATTTTCAAAATACTACAAAAATTGGAAAAATCGGACTCTTTAGCATACCGTCATTGTGACACCGTGATTTTGTACTAATCAGGCGCTGCTGTAACGATCCCAAAATTCGCCTAACCTTATCACCTTAAATTTCATATTTATTATACTTTGTTTCCTTAACGTCCAAATTTTGGTCCGTTAATAAATCTTTAATCACCTTATTTAATCGATTAATTGACATTAAATTTTCAATTATCAAATTTTCTGTATAAATTTTTTTCTCAACTTCAATCATTGTATTAAACTATTTGGACATTTAAAAACTTATCGTCTCGATCCTAGTCCCTGGATCGCAACCTTTACTTTTATCTCTTCTTTCATAAAAAGTATTCTGAAATAATCAAAATACATGACTATCAATAAAACATAAATGAATTCTATTCACCCGATCGGTATTTATGATATCCATAACATACACAATATTATTATAAACTTTGCTAATTGCACTTGCAATAGTTCATTCTACCAAACATTGAATAATTAGACTATACCCTTAATTGGTGTCATATCATAACCTTCATATATCTTGATATTCTAGGATTCTCATTTTCACCTGCAAAAGTTTATATTATGCAAGTAATGATCGCAACAGCTTAGCAAGTTCAACAGTTTACACCTTTCATGCTTCATGTATCACATAGCATAATATGCTCTATGTGTGTCATACATCACGTGTTGTGCTTCTACCCAAGCAATATATCTCACATATATTCACATTATTGCATAAAGTACATATCGTTTTCATATTATTCACAGATCACATAACACATAATTTATTTCCATTTGAACAAGAATTAACATATTCTAACATATAAACAATTAACATCAAAGTACTGAAGAACTTGCCTTGACGTCTAATTATTAAATTGGTAGCTCAAAACTCTTTCTCAAACAACCTATGACCACGAGATAATTAATTAATAATTATTTATCTCCTCTTGATATTAATTTAATTAATTAATATCATCTATAAAATAATTAACCCTACCCGACGATTTATTTTAGGGTACCGGTCAATTATTATTAATTAATATTGTTAATTATATTAATCTCATCTCTTAATATAAAACACATTCAGTGCGGACAACTCGGCTCATCGGATAAAATTTAGCAAATTTGGTTGTCCGGATTTTCATTTAATCATTTTCTAACTTTTAAAATTAATAGATTAATATTTAAAATATTAATCTCCAATATTTAATATTTTTACAAAAATATCAAATTTAATGCCCAAATATCATTTCTTAATTTTCTATAATTTTTAAACAAATTTTAAACATTTATTTAATTAAAAACCAATTTTTAAGGGCATTTTCGTAATTTCAGCGACCTTAGGGACACATTTGGCATTTTTCGAAAAGCTCAGGGGCAACACCGTAATTTTTGAGGCCAAGGACACGCTCGGTATTAACGGAAAAAACCAGGGGCATGCTGGTAATTTTCAGCATTGCCGTCTGCCGCGCATGGCGCGCGACTTCTCTTCCGCCTACGTCGAACGACGTCGTTCGGCCTGTTGGTTTTTGGTCGCCGCGCATGGCGCGACTCCCCCCAGTCGCGCCCCAAAACGACGCTGTTTCGAGCCTGCGTTTGGAAATAAAATGGCCACCGCGCATTGCGTGGGCGGCCTTTTCTTCTTCTTCCCTTTCTGTGAAACAATGGCCACCCAACATGCAAAAATTATTCATTTTTCTCAAATGTTTCCCAACATAATTATTCCAAAAATCATATAATCCATAGATATACATCTAAAAATTTTTTTAGAACAATTTTTCTAATTATTTACTAATTATTCACAAAATTTATTTATCACCAAAATATTAAAATAAATCACATAAAAATAATTTATACCTTTCTTGGATTGTAATTCTTCCTTTGGTGGTTGCCGATTGTGGGTGGTGGTTGGTTCGAGTGGTAAGAAAAATGGAGAGGGAGAGTGTTTTGTTGCTTTTCTTTCTTATTTCCTTTCCTTGCTTTTCCTTTCCTATTTAATATAACTAAAAAAATTAACTATTTTGTAATGACATAAAAATTCCACCGACCTATCCATGCATTCCACAACCGACTGAGCTTTTTCTTCTTCTTCGGATTTGGTAAAAATAAAGCATACATGAAGTATTTTTATACATTACGCAATTATCTCATGTAATAAATATTTTATATAATATATATAAAATATTTATTTTAATTTACTAAAAATTATAAATTGATTTATATATAATATTAATACTTTTTTCAAATACTTTACATGATAAATTTTGTACACGCATAATGACATGCATGTAATTATATGAGGTAATTTATACCTCCAAAATTCATAAAATAATTCATATAACTTATAAAAATTATTTTTCATACTTTTTCACTTCGTTACTTGAACAACATGTTACATCAACCTGTTTACGTTTCTCAAATATTATTTTCAACAATAATGAAAATAATTCCATTATACATAAACAAAATTTTTAATAAATTAAACCATTCCCTTTTCTCATTTATTTTTCATTTCTTTTGTATTTGGCACACTTTAAATATATACTATATAATAAAATCTTGTACCATTTGTACAATTATATATTTCATTTCTTAATTAATATATTCTTCTAATATAAATTATATAATCATCTTTATATAATTTATATAATTATTTTTTTCTTATAATATACATTAACTTTTCTTATATAAATTATATAATTTATTATTATATAATTCATATAATTACTTTTATTCTTAATTAATTTCTAAACTTCCTCCATAATTATTGATTAAATCTAAAATCAATAATTACAATTTTACTAACGCCCTCATTAACTTTTCATTTAAATTTGGATTAATTTAATTATTAATCCCTTAATTTTCCATAATCAATAGAATTTATAAGTACAATAATATATATAAAAATGTATATATATATATATATATATATATATATATATATATATATATATATGTATATATATATATATATACATATCTAATTCATACCTCACATTACCACATAACATTATTTAAATAATAATTTCTGCACCTCCACAATAATTTTATTGTACTATTATATGTAATTTCTCTTATTCTTAATAAATTATTTTTAAATAATTTATTTACTTTTCAATTATTTTAATTCAACACCAATTTATCACGATCTCTGTACAAATTTAATTTACCAATTAAATCCCTTCACACGCTTTAAATCACTTACATCATAAATAATTTAAACAACTTTGATAATTTTGTTAATTAAATTCATATTTAATTTTATAAAGAAAATCCCGAAAATTCGGGTCCTCATAGCTGCAACTCCCAAAGCAGAATACGAAATAAGGGGTAGGCGCTGTGGTGCCCTACGACAAATTTAGTTATCCATATTTTCAAAATTCGCGATTTTGATCCATTTTTTACCAAAAAATAATTTTATACCAACAATTTGCCCAAATAAATTGTTCTAAACACATACCCATACATATAGGGAATCAAAAATAATTAACAATTCGTATAAGTTTGGCTCTTGATATCACTGTTTGTTTATAAAAATCATACATAAATACAATCAAATTGAATAAAATAGGGAAAACATGCAATAAATCAATTTTAAAATTTACTACAAACCAAATTTCAAGATTTTTCTTATGCGATTTTTATTAATTGAGAAAGGATAAAAGATTATACCGATAGACGATTCATGTGATGCCCCCAAATCACTATACTTATGTAGCTAATTTGGTGCTCACTATAAATGCTAAGTCACTAGGATTATAAATGATTCCCTTTATTCATAAATAAAGTTCTCATCTTAATTCCCAAAGATCTTTCATTATTTCATACCAAGTCTTTATAATCGATGAAATGGACTTAATACTCATCTCTAATATTTTAACCTTCAGATTTAGAGGTTATATAACTTTACATATTCCAAGATTCACGACTTTAAATCATTAGGACGGTTCTTGGGAACAGAGAATCTCACAATGAATGTTTATATCTTCATTCGTGATAATTATTTACATCTTTATCCATGACAAATGTTTGTATCTTTGTCCGGTGCAAAATTCTCTTATTATATAAAACATACACAACTAGTTAAAACCCTCACTCGAAATACATTTGATTATAATGATATCTCTTCATATCAATAATCCTATTTATCTGGCATTTAGAATTGTAATAACAAGCTTGTACCTGGGTCCAAGGAACCTAATGATGAATTTAATCATTTAACATCGATTAATCCTGTCTCGAATACTTATAGTACTCACAATGTTATTTATCATCCTAATTATGATAAGTAACTCACATCAATACTGTGTTAATATTTAACAATTTTAAGTCTTATAAAAGTAAAGACATAACAAGAGGATATGATTAAACATGATAATATTAATATAATATTCGGTTATATGTGTGAGACTTGTTCTTATTATAGAATGTCATTATGATTACATTTAAGAACAAGTAAGGAAATCAGTAAACTAATCTACACATTTCTTCTTTCTTTTATTCTTTGAGCCAGAACTCTTAGGTCTATTTGCAAATTGGGATTTATTTGCAAGGGTGAGCTAAAAATGCTCAGCAAGTTTTAAACACATAGCATATAAGTAAACTCACACCAATATAGATTGAAAAGATTCATAGAACAACAATTGATATCACAGATGTTTTAACATAGCAAAACTAAGTGGTGGTTAGACCTTGAATTATTCATTTTTCTTTGGACTTAGAACCATACAATGGACATAGAAAGAGAATAAACCTAACGACATCCTATGTTATGCATAACATACACTACACTGGACTAATCATGAACAATGCTACGTATTCTTTCATCTCAATTTACTTCACGATAAAATAAGACATGTTTGAAAATATATCACGAAGGAATATTTTATTTCTCAAGTTATGCCGAAACAAGAAGCAATAACTTTCATATCAAAGATTTATAACACATTGTTTGTATAAGATGTATAAATCACATAAAAAGAAAGTAAACAAAGGTTAATGATATAAAATTTACCTTGAAACTAGATTAGGGTTTTTCTCGGTAAATCGTTTAAAAGCTTATATAAAGGTTACATATATCTGATCGATAGTTTATCAAATTTTACCTTTAATAAGTGTGTTTATAAAGTACATAGACTATTTCCATTAGTGGAATCATTTGGTTTAGTAGTGAACTCAAAATCATATTTTTCAGTCCTAAAATTTGAATGGTTCCTTAATATTTTCAGCTTCGACCTCTTTTATGGCAACAGCCATAATGATGCCATATGAAAAATATTTTGAGGTGATTTTTGAGTCCAAATTCATTAAAATTGCATGATCTACAACTGTTGTTTAGGTTGCTAAGAAAGATTTTGATTTTAGGTTTTCAAAAATTGGTTAAAACAGTCAGTGAAAATGTTTGGATCAAAATCTTTGGGGTTAATCATGTGAAACATGGTACCGCTAGCTTTAATTCCTTAAGATATCATGTTATGAGAATTAATAAAACTTTATAACATAAAAATAATAAATCATAAACTTTCTTATAGAAAGATTCATGGCATTTGCTCAAGAACACACGAAGAAAGAAAAATCGTACATGGCTACGACTTATGTTCTTGAGTTTTCATACTTGAAATAATTTAAACATTATAATTGCTTACATATGTGATTATGACAATTATATTTGAAATAATTTGGTCATTATAACGACTTGTATAATTTATTATAATAATTTATAATTATTTCTTAAGAACACACGAAGAATACGGAGAACAACAATCGTACATAGCTACGACGTACGTTCTTGAGCTTTGGACTATGAAATGAAATTCAACATTATAACTGCTATAAAATGAAGAAATGTTCAAGAACACGTGAAGAACATGGAGAACGACAATCGTACTATAAAATGAAGAAATGTATTTGAACTGAAGGAAGTCAAATTCTAGATTCAAATCTAATGATTCCCTCCTTGTCCATCTTGTATTTGCTATCTAAAGTCTCTGTTAACTTCTTCAACTTTTTATAGTCTCCATCATTCTCTTAGATATCCTTAATTTTACCCAACAAGGTTGAGTGATCCTCCATTATGAATAATTTTCTTGTCTAGATTGAAGGAACTCTCACCTCTATTTCGAGTCTTACGAACTCTTTGATCAACTCATCCTGAGTAGTTAACACATTTAATTTTTCTTGATTCTTCCTACTTAAAGAATCTGCAACAACATTAGCTTTTCTTAGATGATATAGAATCTCACAATCATAATTCTTTATCAATTTCAACCATCGTCTTTGTCTCATATTCAACTCTCGTTGTATAAAAATATACTTCAAACTCTTGTGATCAGTATAAATTTCACATTTCTCCATATACAAGTAATGCTTCCATATCTTTAAAGCAAATATTACCCTCGCTAATTTTAGATTGTGAGTAGGATACCTTAACTCATAATCTTTTAACCGTTGCGAAGCATAAGCTATATGCGAGGCATCATTGTAGACTACAAGACCTCCACTATTATTAGGTAGTGATAATACTAGTGCCTTACTTAACCTCTTCTTTAGCTCATTAAAGCTCTCTTCACATTTATCTGTTCATACAAATTTCACCGTCTTCCTAATTAAGTTGGTTAAAGCGGTTGCTAACTTTAAAAAATCTTTAATGAAATGTCTATACTATTCCGCTAAACTTAAGAAACTCATTACTTCCGTTGGGGTCTTTGGTTGTTCCCAATTCATCACTACTTCTATCTTTGATGGATCCACCGAAATTTCATTCTTTTCAATCACATGACCTAAGAACTGAATTTTTTCTAGTCAAAACTCAATTTTTGAAAATTTGGCATAAAGTTGTTCCCTTCGTAAGGTTTCTAGTACACTTCTCAAGTGTACAACATGTTCTTCCAGTGTTTTCGAGTATACGAGAATATCATCGATGAACACTACAACATACTTATCTAAACAAGACCTAAAAACCCTATTCATTAAGTCCATAATTGCTGCCGGTGCATTCGTTAATCCAAAGGACATCATTAGAAACTCGTAATGCCTATAACATGTTCGAAATGCTGTCTTCGGCACATCATCATTTCTAACTTTTAGTTGATGATAACTCAACCATAGATCAATCTTAGAGAAGTGCTATTCTCATTTGAGTTGATCAAAGAAGTCATCAATCTTAGGTAATGGATACTTATTCTTAATGGTTAATTTATTGAGTTAATAATAATCAACAAATACCATGGAAAAACACTTGGTTGAAAGTATTTTTTATTTAACAGTTCTTGTAACTATACCATTAAATCCTTCACTCTACATGCGCCATTTTATATGGAGCTTTCGAAACAGGTGCGGTTCTTGGAGCTAAATCAATAACGAACTCAATCTTCCTATCAGATGGAAGACCGGGTTGATCATCGGGAAAGACATCCTAAAACTCTCTAACCACTAGTATTTGGTCTATTTCTAACCCTTTCTGTTGGGTGTCTATGATATATGCCAAATAACCTTGACATCCCTTATGAAGTAATCCCTTCATTTGATTTGCAGTTAGGCATCAGAATTTTCTCGGTGACTGACTTCCGTTGAAGACTACTTTTGACTTGGACGTTGTGAGAAGTTTAACCCACTTTTGTTGACAATCGATCATCGCTTGGTAATTGGTCAACCAATCCATGCCTAGAATTACATCAAATTCCCCTAATTGGATTAGAATAACACCGACTCTCAACTCATGACCCTTGATCACTATGCAACAACCTCTTAATATGTTATTAACATGTATTAATTCTTTATTAGTAATATCTATTATTAAGGGATTTTCTAATAATTCATTAGACACGTTTAGTATTTTAGCAAATTCATGAAAAATAAAAGAGCAAGTAGCACCCAAATCAAATAGCACATAAGAATTTATGGTGTTGATTGAAATGATACCTAACACGATATCTTGTGATGGTATTAAATCTCCCATGGACATGTTGAATGTCTTAGTTATTGGATGACCCGGGGTAGTTGTTGGGGGTAGATTTGTTGATATTATCCCCTCCGATATTTCTTCCTTTCTTGGGGAACATCTTTGCTTGATGTCCCATGGCTCCATAATTGAAGCAAATGTCTTTCTTAGGGTTAGGGAATGCATTTGCTAAATGTCCATCTTATTTGTAATTGTAGCAAACATTATTCCCTTTTAGACACACTCATAAGCGACTTTTCCTGCATGTTTTGCACGGTTCAATTGATTTTTTCTTATTCTCCCATCCTTGTTGGGTGTTTCCCCCACTACCGAACTTTCTTTTATTATTCCTTCCACCATCTCCCCCTTTATGACTACCTCTCCCATTCCCCTTTTTATTATTTTTATCTTTATTAAATTTTGTCATGGCTTTGTTGTCGCCTTTGGCAATGATAGTCATCTTGAGGATTTGAGATAAATCCTCTAGTTGTAGCACAACCACCTTGTTATAAATCCAGGGTTTCAAACCATCTTTAAACCTTCTAGTTTTGCGCTCTTCCATATCTACACTTGATGTGGTGCAAAACGAGCAAGCTCGTTAAATTTTGACACATATTAGGTAACAGTCATGTCCCCTTGTTTGAAGTTTAAAAATTGAACCTCCATATGGTTCTTTATATTTATTGGGAAAAAGTTCTCGAAGAATATCTCTTTGAACTTTTCCCATGGTATAATACCTTCGCCCACACGAGTTTGGTTTGCTTCCCACCAGAAGTTAGCCTCGCCCTTCATTAGTTAGGTGGTAAACTTCGTCTTTTTATCCTCATCAATCTCTGTTATGTCAAAGTCTTTCTCAATTTCTTTTATCCAACATTGAGCCTCTATGAGCTCAGCGGTTTCCTTGAATTCAGGAGGACTTACATTCTTGAAGTCTTTAAATAAGACTTTATGTAGTTGAGGTTGTGGCTATGGTGGTAGCGGTGGTGCCTGTGGTTATGGTTGTAGGGGTGGTGTAACATTGGTTGTTGCTCGAGTAACTAAGACTCCTATTAACTTAACCATGAATTGTTGCATAGGATCAGTAGCCTAAATCTCACTCTCACTATTAACACTTGGTGTTGCCGTTGCCCTTGTTTGTGGTCTTGGTGGTGCCATCTTTATAAATAAAAAGAAAAACACGAGTAAATATGAAATCATTAATAATTGCGAGACGTATTTTATAAACAAACTTTTTTTTTAATTATATATACATAACAATTCCACATTAAAATATTCGAGTGATTTAAAATCACTTTACAACTATTAACATTCCTTATAAAAATAAAAATGTTAATTTATAACATTTAAAGCATATTAATGTATTACAGATCTTTAACTTCTGACTAGAACTTCCTAGCTTTCTTGTAGATTTTGTGGATCATGCTAATCACTACGGACCTATTTATGTCAAACCCCAAGTCTCTGGTTGGTGAAAGGTAACCAGTTATTTTGTCCTAGAGTTTGGAGTATGTAGATAGGCTCATTTGATTTGACCATAATCTACTTGAAGGCGAGTCACTTCCTCTTGGGAAGCCTCCAACTGGATTTATAGTTGGTAGCTTCTTTCGGCATCATCCAACCATCTCCTTTCAATCACTTCCATTATGTCGTTGGTAGTTTTTGCATTTGCTTGATTTTCTACCTGTAAACTTTCAATACGCTCCTCTTGAGCAGTTCCATATGCTAACATCTCGGCAACATCTTCTTTTAACTCAACAATTATTTCATCGTACGTCAGCAAGTCGATGACATCGTCATCATCATCCTCCTCTACTGAGAGAATCTGATTATCCTCGGGAGCAACCACTGCCTCACTGGCATCTTGGAGTTCCAAGTCTTGGTTAGCCTCCTCATCTATGGAATCATCACTGAAGTACTCGCTCGGATCACTTTCGTTGCCCATGGCTTGAGCATTGGCTTCAATGATGTCTAGTCCATTTAAATTTGCCATTCTACAAAAATTCGACTTTAATTAGTATATTTCTTTTATATAATGTCTTTTATGTAATTAAGATTTATTTTAATTATTTATAGACTCTTCACAGGTCCATTTAATTTATTTCATCAGATTATATCATAAAGTACTAGTTAATTTAAAGCTATGATCTACAGCTCTAATACCAACAAGTGATGCTCCCAAATCATTATACTTTCTATAGCTGATTTGATGCTCACTATAAATGCTAAGTCACTAGGATTATAAATGATTTCCTTTATTCATAAACAAAGTTCTCATCTTAATTCCCAAAGATCTTTTATTATTTCATACCAAGTCCTTATAATCGATGCAAGGGACTTAATACTCATCTCTAATATTTTAACCGTAAGATTCAGATATTCTATAACTTTACATATTCCAAGATTTATGACATTAATTCATTAGGACGGTTCTTGAGAATAGAGAAACTTGTAATGAATGTTTGTATCTTCAGCCATGATAAATGTTTGTATCTTTATCCGTGATAAATATTTGTATCTTTGTCCGGTGCAAAATTCTCTTTCCATACATAACATACCGAACTAGTTAAACCCCTCACTCGAAACACATTTAGTTATATTGATATCTCTTCATATCAATAATCTTACTTATCTGACAATCAGAATAGTAATAACAAGCTTATACCTGGGTCCGAGGAACCTGACGATGAATTTGACCATTTAACATCGATTAGTCTTGTCTCGGATGTTTATAGTACTCACAATGTTATTTACCATCCTCATTATGATAAGTACTTCATATCAGTACTTTGTTAATGTTTAACAATTCTAGGTCTTATAAATGTAAAGACATAACAAGAGGATGTGATGAAACATGATAATATTAATATAATATTCGGTTACATGTATGAGACTTATTCTTATTACAAAATGTCATTATGACTACATTTAAGAACATTTAATGAAAGTAATAAACTAGTCTACGTATTTCTTTTTTCCTTTCCTCTTTGAGGCAGAGCTCTCAAGTCTATCTATAAATTAAGGTTTATTTGCAAGGGTGGGCTAAAAATGCACAGCAGGTCTTAAACACATAGCATATAAGTGAACTCACACCGATATGGATTGAAAAGATTCATAACACAACACTTGATATCACAAATGTTTTAACATAGCAAAATTGAGTGGTGGTTAGACCTTGAACTGTTCTTTTGTTTTTCGACCTAGAACCATACAATGGACATACAAAGGGGATCAACCTAACATCTTATGTTATGCATACCATACATTACATCGGACTAATCATGAACAGTGCTACATATTCGTTCATCTCAGTTTACTTCACATGTTGGGATCGCCCTAAGACAACTTGATTTGATAAAATAAAGCATGTTTAAAAATATATCACAAAGGAGTAATTTATTTCTCAAGTTATGTCGAAATAAGAAGCAATAACTTCATATCAAATGTTTGTAACACGTTGTTTGTAAAAAATATATAAATCACATAAAATGCAAGTAAACAAAGGTTAATGATATAAAACTTGCATTGAAACTAGATTAGGGTTTTTCTTGCTAGGTTATACGTATCCGATCGTTAGTTTGTCAAATTTTACTTTTGAATAAGTGTTTTATAACTTAAATAGATTATTTTCATTAGTGAAATCATTTGGTTAAGTACTGAACTCAAAATCATATTTTTCAGTTCTAAAATCCGAATGATTCCTTAATATTTTTAGCTTCGACCACTTTTATGGTAATAGCCATAACTTTGCCATAAAAAAATATTTTGAGATGATTCTTGAGTCCAAATTCATTAAAATTTCATGATCTACAACTATCGTTTAGGTTGTTAAGGAAGATTCTGACTTTAGGTTTCAAGAAATTGGCTAAAATAGTCAGTGAGCATTCTTGGATCAAAATCTTTTGGGTTAATCATGTGAAACATGGTACTGCTAGTTTTAATTTCTTAAGATATCACATTATAAGACTTAATAAAATTTTATAACATAAAAATAGCAAATCATAAATCTTCTCATAGAAAGATTCATGACTTTTGCTCAAGAACACACGCAGAACGAAAAATCGTACATGGTTACGACTTATGTTTTTGAGCTTTTGGATTTCATACTTGAAATAATTTGAGCATTATAACTGCTTACATATGTGATTATGACACTCATATTTGAAATAATTTGGTCATTATAACAGCTTGTATAATTGATTATAACAATTTATAATTATTGCTTAAGAACACACGAAGAACACGGAGAACGACCATCGTACATGACTACGATGTACGTTCTTGAGCTTTAGACTATGAAATAAAATTCAACACTATAACTATTATAAAATAAAGAAATGCTCAAGAACAAGTGAAGAACATGGAGAACAACAATTGTACATGGCTACGACCCGCGTTCTTTAGCTTTTTAAAAGTAAAGATGAAAGAAAAAATTGAACATTATAACGACTAGAGATTGTACATTTTGAATTTGCAAACTTTAACTATTTCTTTGTAATTTTCTCTCAAGAACTCACTCTTATAATTGTGTATAGCTTTGAGACTAAAAAATTTACTTTTGAAAAATGATGAGAGAAATGAAGAGGTTAGCTTCCTATTTATAGAAAAATCAAGTTTCGTTAATTGCACGTTAGGGACTTGGCTTATTACGCTTTAGTACCTAGACAACTTACACTTTGGCATCTTAGTATATTCTTGGAATATTTTTTAGGGCTTGCATCACCATTTTTCTGATTTGTCGATTCATTTTCACTTGAATTTAGTTCCAAATAAATCGTGCCAATTTTTTCCCCAGTTAGTGTAATCGTGCTAGGTTTTCCTAGTTTGGTTACACTAACTTAGTTACTCATAACCTAGTTTGATTTCAACTAATTATCTTCAACTTAGTTCACTCTTAAGTCTTCTGATTTAATTGACTTTTACTAATTAAAAGTCTAATATTACTGAGTTTTGTTCCGTATAAGCACTATTCTGTGAAGTGAAAAATCCAAAAGACTTGGCATGCTTTTCAGTGAATAGTGTTTTGACGACCATTTCTTAGAAAATGGTTAGACAATTAAAACTTTGAAAAAAAATATTTTTTGCCATATTCCCGTCATACTTTTCGAGATAAACTTTTATCGGCTATTACATGTTTTCAAAGTGTGGGAAGGATGAATCTTGAAACATAATGTTAATTTGGCATACACGTTTTGCTCGAGAGCCTAAGTTATTTTTTAAGATTTAGACCATAGGGTTTAACTTCATTTCAGTTTAAAAAAAAACTTTTATTCTTTTTTCACTTGCTAAGGTTGGATACTCGAACCAAAATACAAAAATAAACATCAACAAAGAGTTCATAACACATATAAGATGTAATTAAATCTTTATTTAGTCATACAAAGTCAGATTACAACTATCTCGGAAGTTCGGAATATTACAATTCAACTTCTTAAACATCTACAAGTTCACCTCCCTTGATCTTGCATGTTCTTCTTTGATTATACTGATTAAACACTAGCTACAAAGTGTATATAGCACTCTAAAGATAATCCACCAATAGATTATGAATAAAAAAAGTAGATTTAGGTTCTTCAAGACATTGGGTAGTAAACCCTAATTCTTTCTTTCTCTCAAACTCCTTAGATGTAGAGAATTACGAAGTATTCTCTAATAATACTTCCAATAACTAATTCAATAATAAGACCCCTCTTATTTATAAAGTTGCCTAACTCTTCTAAACTATTTAGGAATATGGTTTTAATTTAACTCCCAATCTAATTGGGAACTAAATTAATAATTACAATTCCTAACCTATTTATGAACTTAATTATTTATTATAATAATAATTTCTAAATCATTTAAGATCTATAATAATAATAATAATAATAATAATAATAATAATAATAATAATAATAATAATAATAATAATAATAATAAGAAGAAGAAGAAGAAGAAGAAGAAGACCTTTCTTATTAATTTATAATTAGTATTTTCAAAATACATAATTATTAATATTAAGCTATTTAATTTATTCTATCACCATAGCATAAATTAAATATACTTAATTTATTATTACTATTATGCCATCTACTTCTAAAATAAATATTTATCTTTTATTGTGTGGCCCTTTAGTTTAATATTATATCGGTTGTGAATAAATAAGTTAGAACAATTCTAATATTATTTATTTATGAATTAAACTCATTTAATTTAATATTTAAATTCATAAATAAATAAATATATTTATTCTATAATAAGAGTGAAGCGTCTTATTGTATTAAATATGATTTTTCGGATAATATGAAATCAATGTTTAATTACAAAGAACCTATTTAGTAAATAGTTATCATATAATTCAATCTTTCTACCATACAATATCTCAATCAAATATAGGACATGAAATTACTGTCAAGTCTTATTTTATTTGATCAAATGTATTTCAATTTTCAAATGCACAACTTTAGTTAATGTAAATTAGAAACTCCTTTCTAATTCTATTCAACCCTGACCAATGATTTCTGAGTTGTCATTTATCAAATTACATATGATATTCTCTCATTTTATTAGAAGTGATAGATCATTTGTTGATCATTCACCTACTTCCATGTACACTTTATTATACCTGAACATATCATTTGATATATCAACATGCCTTAAGGAATATGACAAAGTATAACTCAGAATACACAAGGTACTATGATGATCTCAAGTCCGAGGATCACATGTACTACTATCACTTAATGAACTCATATTGACAAGTAAGTAAAACTCCATTAGGTGTTCCTTGAGTGAATCACGTTCAGTGAACTTATTTTTGAATAAGCACATACGTACTTACTTTAGTGTTTATATATAAATGATTATGAGATCAATCATCATTTTTTTAAGAGCAAGCATAGTATGTATTAATCTATCTGGATCAACTAACCACACATTAATGATAATATGATTAAGAATATTTTAGTTTTAAGCTATCTTAAATTTAGATCTTGTTAGCATGATCAACATCATGATTCTAAAAGTATTGCTCAAAAACTATGGTTTATCACATTAATTAATTCAACTAATTAAACATGGATAAATAAATGTCTTTTAAATAAATAAAAATGTTATTGATTAAATGAATAAGATTACAAAGTATATGCTATCACATCAAATGTGATTGACTTGATGGCATACTACTTTCAATGGATGGGTTTCAATGATCTACTCGAGAAGGATCAACCCAATAAGTAAAACAAACAAATGAATTACATTGAGATGCAATATAAAGATATTTCAGCTTCAGATGATTTAGGAAGGATAGATGGTCCAACTCAAAGCACTTGAGAGACACAGTTTCAAACAAGTAATATAGCAGGAAAAGACTCATAATTTCTTGGAACAGTGATTGTTTGGTTTAATGAAGCATCTGATATTACTAACTCGAGATTGATGGCGATATGTAGTGATAAAATTAGGGTTTGTAGCTATAAGTGCATACCAGGATCTGCAGACTCTTGAATCATATGAGAGAGTTCGCGGGTAGTCTACTAAGAATATCCACCATCACATCATTTGGAAGATTAGCACTCAACATTGCTCTAAGTACCTGTATATTCTATACAGGTATGAGCAGCTATATAGAAGCTGATTTTTTTTTTCTATATGATGTAGAGTAGTAACCCTATAGATTTAAATTTAGAACTTTTTTGTTTTTAATCTTGATAAAAATCAGCCTAATTTTCATCAGGGCTGATGCGTTATCTATGGTGGATACTTTTAAGAATGAAATGGTCAATGTAAGCAACATCTACTATGTTATCCAATCACATATGGCAAAACTGTAGCCTGAAGAAATTTTTTTCTACTAATAAATTTGATTATTAAGGTACAACTGTTTGGATTGTAACATAATCCCATTCAATAAAATTTATTAATTTGGGACAAAAGGCATTGTTGAGTTGAGTACTCAGTTTGATTATATATAGACAACAGAAATGGCACTCATGCTGTAATTACAGTGCTCCCAAACTTACCTAGATTCAAGTAGTACTATATATACGTAGACTTTAGCACAATTATACAAGGGGTGGAGGGGAGAGAGATGTTTGTAGGTAGCAAAAAATATAAGAAAACCCGTTCTCATCCCCATCCCCATGTTCCACCTTGGCCCTTAGTGAAGCAATACAAAATGAGAAAAAAGAGATAGGAACAATGAACTTACAATGAGACGCATACAACATGATGTACTCCATCCAAGAAACAGTCTCAAATAAATATAAGACATATAAGAGGGAAAAAACAAAACTTGACTTCAATCTAATGAGTATTACCAAAATAAAAAGACTAGCATAATTATTGAGCAAGAAGGAGATTTATTGTTAGATAATAAGATCTTACTCTAAAGGTCTCATTTCTAAAATTAATCTTGTTTTATCACAATTAGAAAACAGAACTTGAGAAGGATGATGCTTTCTGTGGGCAAGTATATTCTAGGATAAGTGCAATATGGGCAGAGCCAAAGGTCGGCTCCGCAGGCTGTAGCCTAGCCCTAAAAATAAATTATCCTCCATTTTCAACAACTATAATTTTGAATTTTGGCATTAAAATATTTTTAGTCCACCCCAATTAAAATTCTTGACTCCGCCACTTATTGCAATACTTAACAACATGCGAAGTTACCAATGAAAGTTCAGGATTGTGGTTAAAACAGGAAAGCAGAATGTGAAGGTACATCATTCAATTGGTACAAGAAGAAATGTTACTTATGGTGGATGCACAAGGCATTGAGGTTCTTATACCACGAGTTAGGACGATAGTACTTAGTTCATAGAACACAGGACTATAAGAGTGAGTTCTATGGTAACATAGTTTACGATTTTTTTTTTCTTTTGTAGTTGTTGATTGCTTGATGTGTCCATTTCATCATCTTTCTCATTCTTGCTGCAAATGGGGAATGAAGAGACACAATATGCACTAACCATAGTTTTGCTTTATAAGTTTGACTAAGGGCAAAAATTTGGAATATCTATGCGTCAAAGCAATAAGTAATACTCTGTTTTGAATATTTTAATTTCTTCCATCTTAGGAAAATTATAACATACAACAGTTTTATTTTATTTTTAGGAAAAAATAGTTTTGATAAACATGGCTGGTGCCAAAGAAGTTGCCACACCCTTGGCTTCTTCCATTATTTTGCAACTTCATGATGGCTCTCCCAAAACCAATGCTATCGAATTAAGATCTGTCCATGGTCCTCTTCAGTACTGTTATTAACTCGTCCAGACATAGCTTTTGTTGTCAATAAGCTTTCTCAGTTCATGCATTGTCCAAGTGAAAAACATATGGTAGCTTCAAAATAGTTCTTCGACATCTCAATTGTACAATCCATCTCGGCTTGTCTATTTTTTCTACTAAAGACTCTTATCTCCGTGCCTATTTAGATGCATATTGGGTTGGCAATAAAGATGATCGTACCTTTAGAACTGCCTACATTATCTATCTTGGTAACACTACAATTTCGTGAACCTCTCGAAAGTAGCGTTCTGTAGCTCATTCCTCTACCGAAGCTGAATATTGTACAGTAGCAACCACTGCATCCGTACTTGCATGGTTGCAATCTCTACTAGGCGAACTAGGTGTTTCAACTAAGTCATCACCTGTTGTTTATTGTTACAATATTGGTGCCACATATGTATGTCTGAGTCCGATCTTTCATTCTAAGATGAAGCATATTTCAATAGATTATCATTTCTTTCGAGATAGTCCCAAAAATGCTAAGTGGCTTATGCGTCTTCCAAAGATCAATTGACATATTCATTTACAAATTCCCTTTCTCGTCACCAATTTCTCTCTTGTCGTTCCAAGCACGTCTGATGGCTCGCCTACCTTAAGAGGCATGTTACGAAGAAGTGTGTTTGATTGTATCTTAATACATCTTAATAGTCACCTCTTAATGCATCTTAATGTGGTCCTCTGAATATTTTAGATTTAATTTTGTATCTTAATGATGTAAAGGCATTCAGAGGAAATTTTTTTATCCCAATTTTAAACATTAAGATGTGGACTATTAAGATACATTAAGATACAATCAAACACCACTGTGTCTTGACTTTATCCTACTGAACAAATTATTTAGTTAGCCTTTTATGTTTAAATTTAAATGTAATCTAATCAGTTAATATATGCAATATAATCAGCTAGTATTCTTATCACTTAGTTTTAGGCCAAGGCCAAGTTATTTATATAGCTATGTATCTACTATAATAGTAACTTGAAATCAATACATTTATGTTCTGTTCTACTCTAGTTGTTTCCTTCATATGAATTACCTTAAAGAAAGTTATTTTTGGTACCTCAGTTCGGTTCCACATTATTTCGATTGTAACGTTCTTTATATTTTTTTACTTGCATATTCATTTATTTAAATTTAAATTTATTTGTTTTGTTAGTATTTTTTATACCGAAGGAACATCGCATGTAACACCCCCTTCCCGAACTGGAAAGAGAGGTTACGCACAGAACATAACAAAACTAATAAACTGATATTCAAAACTTGAATATGAAATCGAATAGTCTAAATAGATAATTGCCAACTGGTTAAAACACAGTCTGAGTATTACTACAATACTTAGAAACCAAAATATCAAATCCTGCACAAAATATCTAAACTTTTTACATAAAGTAAGCTCACTTCACACTTGCTTTTGCTCCCCTTGATTACCTGTCGGAAAAAAATACAGCAAGAGCCAAATGCCCAGTACGGATATAGAGTGCAAGAAAATAAGAACTAAAATGAATAACAAAACTAACTGAACTAAACTAATCTGAATAACATAATAGGTTGAATCAAATGGCTGAGATTATTTCATACTGAGCTCAGAATAGAACAAAAATATACCTTATCACTAAGACAAGTTAAAATACTACCACATAGACAAGCACACATTGGACTGCAGATCCAAATGTATGCAAAATCGGAAGGTGCGTTCGACATAAACAACACCAAACCGCATAATAGAACAGAACAGAAAACTAAGGTCGACCCATACATCTCCCACAACAAAATACCAATTGGCCAACTCCTATCGGAGCACACAAAATGAAGACGCCGTGAACTAATCATACCACCACGGAAGTGTCATGCCTCGGAGTCAAGAGGACATGTATGTGGTACCCCCACATGTGGTTATAACTCAAGTATCCCCTACGGTACATTCTAACAAAAATATCACGTCACAATATATACGACACAATACAAATAAAAGGGGTTCTAATATGCACATGCTAAATCGAAACAAATCAACACAAAGTCCTCAAAATATATTAGCATGTACGTTTCTACAGAATTAGAATAAATACTAGACATGCTCTTTAAGTTCAAAGAGTACAAGTTATGAATTTTTGAATATCTAAAACCAAACAATTCTATCATAAACATTTGAATATGAATAATATATCGAAATAATATCTGAATTCTAATTGAGAGACAAAATGAACAAATTAAAATTTAAGAAATATCGCTGAAGGAATACGAAATCCGTACCTGGATTAAGCAATGTAATATCCAAAATTATATTGCAAAACTGACTCGTTAAATTTCCTCTGTTGGAACTAATTAAACAAAATAAAAGAATAAATAAATAGTTAATTAATTGATTAAGCTTTACACATTTTCTTTCTTTTAAGCGAATTTGAAATCCTTTCGTTCTTAACAAAATTCTACATAAACTTGTACATGTAAAAATATTCTGATTATGGTAATATATAGTATATAACATCTTTCTTGCTCTTTCCAAAATACATTTAAGTATATTTACAAAATATTCTTTTCATTTTTAATTATGTTACAAACAAATATTATTATTATTATTATTATTATTATTATTATTATTATTATTATTATGTCAAAACTCTAAAGTTACAAAAATAATAATTTAATATCCCAAAATACTAATTACTAACAAAGATATATACCCAAAATATATACACTAACAAACTAAATAACATACAAAAATTAAGGCTACAAAATTAAAACTAATACAGAAAATTAAATAATTACACAAAGAGAGAAAAAGAGACATACCCGAAATTAAGAAGAGATCCACCGTCTCCAAAGAAAACCAAAAGAAATTTGGGCACATATCAATACCCAAAATCCAAATAAGAAAAATAAAATATTTAACTAGGGAGGTTCTTAATTAAAAGCCATTCACACAACAAGGTCCTTTATCACAATGGGAGGTCCTTATTGTTTGTGAAATAAAACAAGGGCTAGTGTTATATTTATAGGCTAAGGGAAAGGGAATGTTTTAGTGGGTGAGTGATGTGGGACTCCAAAAAGAAAGAAAAAGACCGGGTATTACATCATAACTTACCAATGTTATATGGTGTAACAATTTCATCATAACTAGATCTCTATTTTATTTTTGTGTGCGTCTTTAGATGTGTAACTTGATGTACACATAAATATACTCTAATTAAATATATCTACGTAAAAATATCATTGCAAGACTTCTATTCTCACCCATAGTGTGAAATGGAAACAACATATGGTGAATTATGTAATGTACCTTATAACTAATATTGACAACATCTTTGCGGTAAATATTATTTACGTGTTCAACTGTACAATGAAGTTTCAAACTATAGCTATTGTTGTAAAATATAGGGTAAAATGCAATGTTGTTTATACAAAACAAAAAATAAATAAATATGCAATGCTGGTAACTGTTGAACACCAATTTCGCATAGCACCCATTGTGGTGAAGATTGACTGCCAATTATGGGTAATTCTTTTGATAGTAAAAAAGTATTTGGTAGGTGTAGATAACGGTCGGTTTAGTCAATTTTATATATAAAAAATAACTAAACCATTTAAAACGGTTATAAAAAGTTAAAAACCAAAATCGCTCAAACCTTGCTCCGTAGTCGGTTATCGGTCTGTTGGGTTATCGATTAAATCGATCGGTTTAAACTAGAACAAATAAACAATTAAATATAAAATTAAATCACAAATCATCAAACAACTAAGCACAATATACTGTTCTAGAGATTTGTACTCTTCAAATTTTGGAAAAATGCTTATGGTCATTAGAAATAAGACTTTAAACTTCTTCTCAAGCTAAATTAAGATCAAAATACTAATAAAGTACTCAAAAGGCTATTAAGCATACATGAATAATAAACATTCATTAAGCCTGAATTTTTTAGTATGATAAATAAAATATTATATCATATACCAAAAAAATTTGACTATTATTCTATATAAGTAAAAGTATATTCTATATATAATTATATTTATAAATATGACTATATAAATATATTTATAATTTTATATATTTGACCGATTCGATCGGTTTTGACTTTTCATGCGTGCAAACCGGAACTAGCTAAATATGTTATGATTTTCTTTGTTTTGTAATTGTCCGGCTAATTATGTTATGATTTTCTTTGTTTTGTAATTGTCAACATATTGATTTTCTAGTTTTCTTTGTTTTCGGTTTGGTTCGGTTCAGGTGATTTTTCGATTTTGATTGATTACTTGTTCACCCCTATCATTTGTAAAGGTCAAAACATAATTAAATAGCACCAAGTATACACAAAAGAAACATTATATAGAGGCAAAAACGAAGGAGAAACGGATATTCATTTTTTTTCCTTTGTATGAACTAAAATCAATTTAGACATGAGAAAGAACATGGAAATGTAAAATATAAAATGAAAAATTTGTCAATGACATTTTCTAAAATATTCCATTCGTTTCAAATTATAAAATTACTATTAATTTTTAAAATTCAATGTGAGATATTTTTAAGCTCAAATTAATATAATTTATTAGCAATTACAAAACAAGTAATCTTATAATTAATAGTATTGTTTTGATAATTTACAATATTTATCATTGTATTAAGTAAAATTGAATAAGTTCTTGTAAATTTTAAATTTAGAACTTTCTCAAATTAACATCAAAAAGTCAATAATGATATTGTATTTTGGAATACAAGTACTAATAGAATTATAATAAGTGGAGCATGTGAATCTTTTACTTCAAACTCTTTTAAAGCATAAAAGTCAGTTGCAAGATACCAAAACCTCCTGCAGAAGAGTTGTACAACTGCAGCTTCAGGTTGCCATCTTCAACAACTATATTCCATTCACCAAGAATCCCAAACGAAAGGTATTTTTTAAGGGGCATTTCCATGGCCATATATTTTGTCCAATACACTTGGCTTCCACCACCATCAAATTCTGTTATAACAAACTATGTCTAAGCACAGAAATCAGCTGAATAATTAAAGACAATAACATAAGATTTACAAGCCAAACCTAAATCGAAAAAACCATGAGCAAGAGATAGAAGATATTACTATATCAAAATGTGAATAATACACTCTTCAGTCTTCACACCCCAAAATCCGAATACAATCAAACATTCTCTCTCTGAAGATGGCTACGACCACTAACCACATCTTTCTTTTACTTCGGGTTGCCAAATAAAAAAAAAGGAAAAAAAGAAGAATAAGGACTGGGTCAAATGTTGGATTCCAAACTAAAATTCAGAATCATTCAGTACATGATATTCCCAGTAGTCATAACATATCATCATATTCCCTGTAACAGGCAGCTCTATCACTTTCATTTACATATCAATCAATTTCACCAACTGCGGGTCTAGCAAGCATCAAGCAATTTGAAAGTCCAAACTTCATTAATTAGCATAAATATATGCCAATGAAATATTGTAGAAGCAGGTGTGAAGTGAAAAGTAACTTCGATTTAATTCCCTTATTAAGAAGTAGAATTATTCGGGATAGATATAGATTATGGAATGGGGATAAAAGAACTGTAACAGCATTTTAGAATAACATGTTTTAAAAAGTAGAGAATGTGAATATATTAAGGTAAACATAATCCCAGTGAATATGGAAGTGCAATTCATAAGTATCAAGCAAATTCATTTCCATGTTCTTAAAGCACAACTCCTTAAAGAAAAACCAGGCTCGCACTATAAACGACCAATTTGTCTAAACCATCAAACTATAAGCCAAGATTTTTGATTAGTCCAGTAACTAAGTTGTGCAAGTGCAGCTCTAGGTTGTTGTCTTAAAGAACCACATCACCATTTACAAACAATGTCAAAGGACATATGTTTGAATGGGGCATTTCCATGGTTTAGTTAAACCTGAAGCATTTATTAGAATGGAATTTTTTAGAATGTCATAAAGAGGACACTTGACAGATCATCTCAAAGCATTTATCATTCATTTCAAGAGGAAAATTGATCAAGGCAATAAAATCATTCAGTACCATAATTTTCACCCAGTGCTCGCTATTAGTCCCAACAATCCTGGCATTGGGTAGCAACTCGACTCTGGAATTACACTACAGTTCAGTGCTTCGGTGCTGGGTCCCGAATTCAATTTTTTATTTTACGCAGTTTTTTATATTTTAGTTTTGCTTAGGATTTGTTACCTATTTAGATTAGATTTTATGTAATGTTATTTCCTATTGATTTGAGTGTTAGGAATCATAGAATTATTATAAATAAACACCAAAGGCCCTTGTAAACATAACATTCATTATTATTATTCAATATATTTTCTTGGGAGGATTTATTCTTCATCTTTTGATTCTTTGTGAATTTATGAGTGCTTTCTTAGTTATTCTTGAAATTTAATATTGACTTATCATATAATAATTTATAGTTGTGTGTGGCGTCTTCTACTGCATCAATCGTCGATTGTACCAAGGTTCTTGTCCCTTTATAGACAACGAATTTAGGTGTCGTTGGTGTCCATTCAACACGGATTTTTTACACAAGCAATTATACCAATATTCTCATTTCTAAATAAGCGATTGGTTGAGGTTTTGTGCGTGTTCCACAAATAACTTAACTAGAAAACGAACCGCGTAGCGTTCACCTTACGCAAGCATATCATGGACCATATTAGTTGGCATCAAAGCTACGTTCATCTAGCGGGTTATCTATCTTTACTTTTCTTGTTCTAGTTTGATTATTTGTTAGTAAAAAAAAAAGAGTATATAAAATCTTTTTTATATATATTTAGATAAATTTTCGTTGATATCAAATTCTTGCAAGTTTGCAAATTTTAAGGCTTCAATCAAGTGTAATCCATGAAGATTAAGAAATTTCAAGGAGCTCAAGGTGCATCTAAAGGCGAACCTGTGAATTTTGTTGGTAACGTAAGTATTATACTTTACTATTTATTGTTCTTGATAGTTCTTATTGGATTGATAGATACTTTGATTGTGCTTGGTAAATTAAAAAAGAACCTATAAAAGAGAATATTGAGAGGTAAAAGGCAAGAGTTGTGAGATCATTAGAGCGTAAAAGTCTATTGAGTGATACTCGAGTGAAACATTGTATTGAGCAAAACATGTAAGGGAGTGGTGATGAATTTTTTTGACTACTAACCCTTGTTTTGCAGCAATTATGTTTGGTTACAAAGATAAAGGTGTTTATAGAAAGGATTTGTGGAAGAAGAATTGCTTTCAAGGCGAGAATGATCCTAAGGCATAAATGGAGTGGGAGAAGGATATGGAATGAGAGTTTGACTGTCATAATTATTCCGAGCATAAAAAGTTCAAACTTGTAGCCATGGAGTTCTCTAACTATGCAGTTATTTGGTGTGATCAATTTGTGATTAACATAAGGAGGTGTGGAGAGCGTCTGATCGAGACATGGGAGGATTTAAATTCGTGATAAGAAAGTGTGATGCCCCAGTCTACTATGTTCAAGAGATGGAGATTAGAAAAGAGCTTTCATCCACAAGGCATTTTGAGCAACCCCTAAGGCATTCAACATTAGATGAGGAGGAGGAGGAGGAGTATGAGCAGAGTTGTAGCAAATTCTATAATGGTTGTAGGGAATGATCACAACATCCTATGTAGCGTATGAGCTAGGGAACAAATTCAGCCTAAGGAGCATATGGCGAGAATTTCACATTCCACTTACCATGAGTCACCAAGGAAATCATTCAAGGATGAAGTGACAGAGGTTCGTCAAGAGTTAGAAAAGATTAACAAGTTGTTTACAACTATGCAGATTTAGATTCAAGAAGATCTAGAGCTCTTACAAAAAACAGCAGTGTTAAAAAGAGAGTGATCAAAAGAATGAGTGTGAAAAAGAGGACGGGAGAGAAAGAAAAAGTAGATGAATATGAGAGAGAAAATAAAAGTGAGGAAAATTAAAGAAAGATTGAAAATACAAGAGAGATTGATAAAATTGAGATTGAGAGCAAAGAGAAAATTGAGTGAAAAGAAGAGGAAAAAATAAGTGACTATGAAAAAAAGAGTGAAAGATAGTTGTTTTCTAAACAGCCTATGATTGTACTTTTGTACAAGGAGGCACTTTTGAATACTAACAAGATTAACTCTACTTTGTCTAGTTCTATTATTTCTCTATTTCAGATTGATTCCATACCCGGTGCTATCATTCCACGTTTACCAGCTTATAAGAGTAATCTTGAGTAAACGAAGGAGTCGCGAAAGCAAGTTGGTGAGTTGATAGATGAGAGGTTCATTAGAGAATGTGACGACCCCGAATCCGGGTTCCTTGAACCTCGGATCCGGTTCAACATGAGTACAACATTTTTCTTATTGTTCATGAATTACAACAATATTATAATTGGTAAATAACCATTTATTTACAATTTTACAACATCTCTTTCTATTCCAGAATTTAAATCTTTATACATTCCTAGTATGTCTTAATATCATACATGATACGACATTATATTACAATCAAATCAAGTATTTAACACTCATATAATATACCAACTAAGTATTATACTACACAATCATTTACCTGTCCAATTCGGACTGATATCTACAACAAATATTTAGATCTTCAGTGAAAGTAATATGCTTTCCTGTTCCTTGATCTTTATCGAGAACTTCAAATAATTTGCACTATCTGAAAATGTTGGTTTAGGCAAGAGTGAGCACGACGGCTCAGCAAGTCTAACCACATAACACATAGTTCATGTTTATACATGTTTCTCATGCTTCATACATTATATTATATGAATGCATCATGCTTCTCATGTTTTGCATTTATTTATGCAACATACTGATCATGCATTGGAATGAATACATGACATACAGTTTAACTTATTCAATTAATTCAGGCTTTCTATCATATAGAATCAACACACCTCATATGGTTTCACAAAAATATATTTAATTCAAATTCTCACATGCTTCAAGTGTACACACAACAGTTATACACATATATAACAACAATATCTGAAAAACTTGTCTGGTTCGCTTCTACCAGTTATGCTTATTTGCGTCTTTCATTCAACCTACAATTTATATATAAAATCGACATAATCATTAGTTACAATGACTATTAATTAGTCTTCACTTAAGACCTTAACTTCAAATTATTAATTAACTCTTTAGTTGTCTGACCAATGAACCTTTACGTTCCGGACAAAAACCCAAGCCCAATAAACCTAATTGGACATGTTGGTAAACTTAACCAACTTACACCTTCACTACACGTTCTTTGTGCGACTTACTTTTAATAAGTTGTCTAAAATTTAGTCACGAATTGACTATTTACATCGGTTTAATTTAATTAAACATTCTTCTTTTACATAACTTAATGATTCAGACATTTAATAATGTACAAAATATTTCAAAATATTATCTACCTTTGATAATATACAACTACATTCAAATATTATTAACCATTTAATAATATTTTAATCACTTATTAATATTATTATCCATTTAATAATATTTTAATCTATTACAAATATTATTAACCATTTAATAATATTTTAATCACTTATTAATATTATTAACCATCTAATAATATTTTAATCACTTATTAATATTATTAACCATTTAATAATATTTTAATCATTTACAAATATTTTTCACCATTTGATAATATTTTAATCTCTTATTAATATTATTAACCATTTAATAATATTTTAATCATTTACAAATATTATTCACCATTTGATAATATTTTAATCTCTTATTAATATTATTAACCATTTAATAATATTTTAATCACTTCTTAATATTATTAATCATTTAATAATATTTTAATTACTTACTAATATTATTCACCATTTAATAATATTTTATTCACTTCTTAATATTATTACCCATTTAATAATATTTTAATCATTTATTAATATTATTAACCATTTAATAATATTTTAATCACTTAATAATATTATTAACCATTTAATAATATTTTATGCACTTCTTAATATTATTAACCATTTAATAACATTTTAATCATTTATTAATATTATTAACCATTTAATAATATTTTAACCACTTATTAATATTATTAATCATTTAATAATATTTTAATTACTTATTAATAATATTAACCATTTAATAATATTTTAATCTCTTATTAATATTATTAACCATGTAATGATATTTTAATCATTTACAAATGTTATTCATCATTCAATAACTTTTTAATCATATACTAATATTATTGATCATTTAATAATATTTTAATAATCTTCAAACAATATCAATAGTTAACTTTTTAATTGTGTTAACTTTAGTCTTTATGTTAAATATTTAGCTACCAATTAGTTACTGATAAACTTCATATATTGGTTTAGTATTCAAACACATTCATTTTACACTTATTTCAACTTAAATTTTTATTAAAAACTCGACCCGGACTGACCTGACCCAACCTGGACCGAACCGACCCAGAAAACTTACACATTCTGTTTTGAAAGTCGGGGCGCTCAACTGGGCACCGGGGCGTCCAAAACAGAAACAAAACCCTAAAAATGGGTTGTTCGACCTCCAACCACTCCTACAGCCATAACTTCTTCATTTTAAAATATTTTGGAGTGATTCTTGAGTCCATTCTCATCAGAATTTCCCCTCTACAACTTCTATTTAGATCACAAATCCAAATTCCAAACGAAAGTGGACTTAAAAATGCTCACAAGGACAAAGTGAAAATTAAAATCACAAATCTTTGGTTTTAATGGTTCAAACTTGAATAAAATAAACTCTACACATCCAAATGACACCAACTTAGTGTTGTTGTCTTTATAACTTCTTGTTTTACAATATTTCATGGTTCAATCATATTTTTGAAAACGTTTGACTCAAAATTTAAAGATCGAACCATTTAGGGTTTTACCGGTAAATCGTTATATGGACTTTTCTTCTAATTCTTTGCGTACCACCCATACAAATACATGTATTAACTATATCAAACCATGAATATACCTTTATATCATATTTTTAGACTTCTAGAGCATCAAAATAACTTTTGATCTGTTAAAAATACATTTTAACCGTTCAAATCATATCTAAACTATAAAAATGAACTAAGGAAGAGATAGAACACTTTTGAACCTCTTGGACATGGATGCTCTTCTTCTTCTTGATATGATCTTGCAAAGGACTCCTCATTGACTATTCTCTAGAACTTTTTCTTGGTGGATCATCAATCTCTCAAAGGTTTACTTACTTTTTCTCTAGAGCTTCTCTATCTATATTTGGTGAAACAAATGAACAAACACTAACACATGATTCAAGGTCTCTATTTATAGGCCTTTCTATCATCTCTTTTTATTACTTACAATATGTATATCTATACAATTTGACCAACATTACTTGCAACCATCAAAACTTGGCTTGATTTAAGGGAAAAAACTTGATTGAATGACTAACATGAAAGACTTCCATCAAGGTTGCTTGTAAGCAACTTTTGGAGTGTAAAATAAGCAAAAATGAAGTCACACACAACATCTCCATATGGGGCCCCTCCAAAATTCGGAATTTGCTCTAAAATTATACCGATTTGGCTTTATTTTTATATCTTATATCATTATATAAGTATCCATATATATATACATTGACCACAACTTTGATTACCATTTGAGCTCCACATTGGACTCTAGAATTTAATATATTGGGCTCATTCAATTAATTGGTTTGGACTCAATTTAATTATTATATTGGGCTAACATTAAATACCCTTTATTACATTTAATTAAATCAAGCATTGGGCTTGTTTAATTATTACATGGATTAATGTTAGATTAATTATATGAACTACTAGGTAAATTTATTTGACCTAGATTAATATCTCAATTGGACTTATATTATAGTCCAATTAAATTTGATTTAATTTATTCTACCACATTGGGTTACATAATTAACTCATCCATAGTTAATTCTCATCACTACCTTTCTTCCTCTAGCAATTAACCAATGTTTGGTTAATTCTCTATCTTGCCTACCAACTAGGGTTATTCAATTAACCCTACATTAGTTAATTCTCTACACTCAACAATATCTCCCAACACTTTGACCAACATTGGACTTTTAAGTGTTTGGGCTACATAGCTTACCTTGCATTGGGCTTTCTTATTTAATTACTTGGGCTACCCAACACAATTCATATATCATTTATAACTTGGGCTTGGTAATTAATTTAATTGGACTATCACAATACTTGCCAACATAATTTAATTGGACTTATATTAATTACCTCTTGGACTATTAATTAACATAACATTTGGGCTTATTAATTAATTACCCACCTTCATGCAAGTATTTCCATCTTGGGCTTGTTTTAAATCCATTAATGGACTCTATATAACAACTTAATAATTAAGCTAATTACTTAATTAATCACTTCTTATTATTGCCATCCTAGACAATAATTCTAGCTATTCTATAACTTTAACTCGATACCTAATATAATTTAATTAATTAATTATATTTCATGACTTTTCTTCTTACTTTATATTTAAACTAATTAATTTATTAGTTTCATTGAGTATTAATTTACTCCTCTTCTTATTTGGCTGATAATCACACTTTAGGTAGATATATTACTATAACCCCTTTCACTTTTCAATTGAATTTATTTTCTTAATAAATTCTCTACATACATCATTAAAATATTCTTACATTTAATTTCTAACAAATCAATTATGTTAAAAAAAATATTTACTCATTTTCTACACATCTTACTTCTCAAATTCTAGGTTTTAAACCTTAACCTTTAATTAAATCAATTAAGATCTTATATAAAATCTTGAAAATATCTGAGATATTACAGAGAAAGCGTAAGTTCATATGCAGTTTTAGCATTCAAGGTACATAAGGAGGAAGGATCATTGAGCATGTGCATTGATTTTCAATTGGTAAATAAGTTTCAATATTCTTTTCTTTGCTTAGATTATATGTTAAATGAATTGCATAGATCTTACATCATTTCTAAAAACTACTTATATAAATTACATTATATTTATGTTGGTTATCATCAAATTAGAGTATGAGATGAATGAGAAGTTGCATTGACACATGGGTTATATAAATGGTTAGTTATTTTAGTTAGATTAACTAATGCATATAGTATTCTCATAAGTTTGTTGAAACATGTTTTGCATGCTTCCATTGGTAGATTTGTCATTAGCTATTTTGATGATAAGGTCATTTTTATCATAAACTATGGGGTGGGGTGGGGTGGGGGGGGGGGGGGGGGGTATTTGATTTACACTGAGATGGTTTATGATCATACTGTTCAATCTTGTTGTTCTTTTTAATTTTTTTTGTTTGCATCATTCAAGTTGTTGTTTTTAATGTTTTTATTTTCGTAGCACTCATTCTAGTTGTTCTTATCTATATTCTTGTTTTCATAATGTTCAATATGTACTTGAATTTTCATCATTTAGCGTTGATCGTGATCGATTTTATACGGCTAGTGTTTTTCCATTGGAGTTAATATCATTACATGATTATAAATATGCTATCCTTGAGGGGAAAAGAAAGGTTAAATTTGTTGAGTCTGCAATTTATCGTAATGTTATTTCTATAGTTTGTTTTCATCTTGTGAAGTTGATCATGACCTTTTAATTCCATTAATGCCGTTATTTGATTAAGTATGTTAACGTCAATGGAAAAAGGAAGGTTGTTTGTGTTGTGCAGATTTATAATGAGACGAAATTCAACATTGAGTAGGGAATAGAGTAATATGCGAAATCAATCAACATTGAGATGCAAGTTAAGAGATAGAAAATTCAATTTGAATAATGCATATGATTCATAAAGGGAAATATTTTGATTTTTGATTTGACAAACTATGCACATATACATGTTTAATGGTTTTGTTTTGTTTTTGACCTAGGTGAATTTTCAAATGAATGAAATCATTAGGCTACCAACATTATCAGTTGGTTATAGGATATATATTAACTGTGTTTGTGTTGTGTTTGTTGGTTTATATATTTTGTGATTTTAATGATGACAATTTATTTGGGTTTGTGTTAAGATTAATAGATTTAAATTTGAAATTGCTTGGGCTGGTTTTTATATATATATATCGTATTATTGGTGTGACCTAGTTGGGTTATTAGTCCAGTAGCTTGAATTAATAAGATTGCAAATTGTTGTGTTGTTGCAAGAAAGTTTTTCTTATTATATGTCCTATTTAAAATTCAAAGTAACTTATTCAAATAGGAGTCTATCATGGAATCTATTCTAGTCAAGCAATATGCTGGGATTTTAATTGGTCTATCTATTTCCTTTAAATCAGCTATTTAGTTTAGTTGGGTTAACATATATTTTTAATAGCTGTTATGGAATTGATTTTATCAACTGTTGGATGATATAATATTGCTAAAATCTTAGGATTTTCTAACTGGACAAAGTGTTTTATGCTAATAGCTCTAACAACTCTTTCTAGTCGTTTGATCTCTTTGTTATATATACTATCTCCTTCACGGCAAAGACAACAGAGAACAACAAGGCAAACATCTATCGTGATATACTAAGTTAATTGAGTGCTACATCAAAGCTTATAACTAGCTGATCATTATATTGTTTTTCCATTTTCTTTTTGGCTGGAAATTAAGCATATATTGTAATATCTTATCCTGAGTGTAAGCCGGGTTTGGCTTGATCTATCTAGCAATAGATAGGGTTTGTTCATAGAAAATCTTTCAAGGTTGTAGAGGTGCAAAAGTCTCAGTGGCGAGAGAGGTTGCAGTGGTGCAAGGGGACAGTCGTGTCCATCTCAATAAAAAGCTTCTTTGAACAGGGAGTTTTTAGATTTTGTATTGAACAATTTTATTTAATAAAAAGAGTCTCTAATACCAATTGGTATTGGACGTGGATTAGGCCACTATATTAGTGGATAGGGGCCGAACCACGTAAAAATCCGTGTGTTTGTGATTTGCATTTGTGTGGCTTTATTACATTCTTATTCTGCCTTTGAACTGCTGCACAAAAGTATTTCGATGATATCCTTAACATACTGGTTCAGGTTAATCCAGACACTGACTTTCAATAGTTCATTATGTCTGCATTAGTACTAAAGTAGAATTTAGTCTAAAGCAGACATTAAAAGTTATAGTCATCATCTGTCTGCTTTAAGTCTGTAACAAGGAAAATTAAAATTTGCCATTACAGATCACTTTTAGGTTAGACACCTATTCACCCCCCCCTTTAGGTGTGCACGTACACGAAATTACATTTGGTATCAGAGCGAGGCTCTACTAATATTGATCTTTGCATATCGTAAGGCAAGATCCTATGGCACACCTCAATTTTCAAGAAGGGCAGTCCACTAGCAGGCCGCCTTTGTTGCTCGGGAGCGAGAACTTCGACTTCTGGAAATTCAGAATAAAGATATATCTCAATAGGGACCCATATGAATGGTGGGTAGTTTAAAATGGACCTGTTATCCCGAGGCATGATGATTGTACACCCAAGACTCTCATGAAAATGGATACAAATGAATCGTATATGGTATCATATGATTTGAAAGCCATGAATACGTTGCTGAGTGGTATGGTTCAAGCTGAAATCGATAAGGTGCATGTAATACGACAAAAGAGATTTGGGATACAATCATCATGAGCCATGAGGGAACAACTAAGGTAAAGGAAGTCAAGCTAAGCATGTTGATGCAAGAATATGAGCTTTTCAAGTTAGAAAAGAATGAGACAATCAAAGAAGCTCAAGAAAGGTTCCTTACTCTAATGAACTCACTAAGTATGCTTGGTCAGAAAGCTACTTAGAGTCATGCCTAAACGGTTTACACCAAAGGTTACTACACTTCAAGACTCACCAACAATCAGTACTATGGATACTCTCACTTTATTTGGAGAACTTGAAGAATTTGAAAATCAACTAAGAAGTTATGATGAAGAAGATGAGGGACCTAAAAGAAAGACTTTAGCACTACAAGCTGAAAGTTACATAGAAGGGGATGATGAAGACTCCGATGAGGAAATAGCCATGATGACTCAAAAATTGAGAGAGCTGATTAGAAAGAAGAACAAGTCAAAGTTCCAAGGCAAAACATTCAACAACAAGAAAGACTTCAAGCAAAAACCACAAGAGGATACATGTTTTGAAGGTGGAAGGCCTGGTCATTTTAAAAGAGATTACTTTCAACTGAAAAGAAAGAACAAAACAAACTTTTCAAAAGGAAAAGCATTGATGACAAGGAGTGACGATGAATCCAATCATGACGATGAAACTGCTCAACTATGTTTCACAGGATTAAGCAATGAGAAATTATCTGAGGTAAATTCTGAACTTGGAGATATTACTATTTCCGATTATATTGTATTAAAGAATGAAAATATTCGTATAAAAGAGGAAAATGCTCATTTAAAAAACTGGATAAATGATTTAATGAAAGAAGTAGAAACCTTAATTGAGGAAAAATAAGAAATAGTTAAAGATTGTTCATCTAGTGAAGTATCTAAGCTAAATTTTAAAATTGATTATCTAGATAACTATAATAAAATTCTATATAATCGTGCAAACAAGTTAAATGAAGAATACAATGATATTAAAAAGGAAAATGATAATTTAAAAGAAAGTTTAAAAATGAGAGATGCATGTATTGACGCTTTTAATAATGGAAAAATAGTAAACATACAAAATAATAATGAGGAAGAAATAGTTTCATTAAAAAAGGATCTTGCAAAATATGTTCAAGGAGAAGAAAATTTAAATATAATGTTAGGCGTTCAAAGGTCAAGCCTAGGTAAACAATGAATTGGATACAATCCTGTAAAGAACTTAAAAAGCACAAATAATAAAATAAGAGTAATAAATAATAAACCTCGAAATAAGTCTCTCTATTATTCACCTTTTGTTACTTGCAAAAATTGTGGTTTAAAAGGACATTTAGATACAAATTGCAATAAAATAAAAATAAAATAAATTAGGGTAAGGAAAAATGAATTAAATGCTACTAATAAAATCGAACCCAAATAGGTTTAGGTACCAAAACGATGAGCTGCCTCTTTGTTTTGTAGGTATGCTTAAAAGCTAAAGTGTCGTCACATAAATGGGTACTAGATAGTGGGTGTTCTAGACACATGACAGGTGATAAAAATAAATTCACATCACTTATTGCAAAGAAAGGAGGAACGATTACTTTTGGAGATGACACCACATGCCAAATCATCGGTAAAGGTAAAGTTGGAAATGGTAAGGTTTTTATTGATAATGTCCAACATGTTGAAGGATTAAAATATAATTTAATTAGTGTAAGTCAACTAATGAATAATGGTCATAAAGTAATTTTTGATAAAGATAAATGTGCTATTATCCATACCTCACATAATGTTCCTCTAGTAGCTAACAGGGAAGGTAACATATATATAATCAATTTTGAAAATCAAAATGAAGATATATGCTTAGTTTCTATTCAAGACCAAACAATTATATGACATAGAAGGTTGGGGCATGTGCATATGGAGTTGATTAACAAATTGGCTGCAAAGAATCTTGTTAAAGGTCTGCCAAAGCTGAAATATAAAAAGACAGGTATTTGTAATGCATGTCAGTTAGGTAAACAAGCATGAAAATCTTTTATAAGCAAAAATTAGGTATCAACACCCTTACCTCTTCAATTATTGCATCTTGATTTATTTGGACCCGAGAGATATGTTAACTTAGGAAATAATCATTATGCTTTTGTTATTGTTGATGATTTTTCAAGATTTACATGGGTATTATTTTTGAAAACTAAAGATCAAGCTTTTGCATAATTTGAAGAGCTTATAAAGTATCTTGAAACAAAACACAACCTCAAGCTAATTGGTGTAAGGAGTGACAACGATAGTGAATTTGGAAAAGACTTTATACCATACTGTAGTGAGAAAAGTGTTACACATGAATTTTCTGCACCAAGAACACCACAACAAAATGGTGTGGTAGAACGTAAAAATCGTATTCTCCAAGAAACTGCAAGAACTCTACTTCAAGAGAGTAAGCTACCTAAGAAATTTTGGTCAGAGGCTATTAGTACTGCATGTTATGTTTTAAATAGAGTATTACTTAGACCTATTTTGTTAAAAACACCATATGAGTTACTAAACAATAGAATTCCTAATATTAGTTATTTTAAAGTGTTTGGTACTAAATGTTTTGTTTTAAATACTTATAGTAATCCGGGTAAATTTGATACTAAATCAACTGAATCTATTTTTCTTGGGTACTTAATGCACAGTAAGGCATATAGAATTTATAATTTGGATAAATCAAAAGTTGAAGAGTTTCTGTGCATGTAATATTTGATGAGTCTAACCATGCTTTGTCAAAGGAAGAAAATGAGGATTGTATAGGAAATGATAATCTAAATCGTGGAACCCAAACAACTCAAATCAGATAAGCTAAACCGTCTGCATTAGAAGAAAAATCAGGCAAACAAGTAAATGAAATCAGACAGCCCGATCCGTCTGTTTTAACAGAAAACTCAAATCTGCAGACTCCTAAATCCAAACAGAATGAATTGTCTACTTTAGAAAATAGACCAGATGAACATTCAGATGCTTATTTCAATATACCAGAGTCTGATCCTAAAGAGCAAATGACCACGGTCAGACTTCCTAGATCATCCAGAACTATAAGAAATCATCCTCCAAATCTGATCATTGGTGATCCCAACACTTGGATGAACACAAGAAGGAAATCAAGGAATTATTGCGCATTTTCAGCTTTTCTTTCACAAATAAAACCTAAGAATGCCAAGGAAGCAATTCAAGATAAGAATTGGTCTATTGTTATGCAAGAAGAGTTAAACCGATTCAAAAGATGTCAGGTATGGGAACTTATTAAACCTCCTAAAGATGTTTCTATAATTGGTACAAAATGGGTGTTTAAAAATAAACTTGATGAAAGTGGCATAATTACTAGAAACAAAGCTAGATTGGTAGCTCAAGGTTATAATCAATAGGAAGGTATAGATTATGAAGAAACCTTTGCCCCTGTTGCAAGGATGGAGACAATAAGAATCTTATTAGCCTATGCATACTATAGACAATTTAAATTATATCAAATGGATGTGAAAAGTGCATTTTTAAATGGTTATTTAAATGAAGAAGTGTATGTTAAGCAACCACCTGGATTTGAACATGAAAAATATCCACATTATGTTTTTAAATTAAAGAAGGCCTTGTATGGATTAAAACAAGCTCCAAGAGCTTGGTATGAAAGGTTAAGAAAGTTTTTGTTAGACAATGGTTTTAAACGTGGAAAAATTGACTATACCCTATTTATTAAAACCAAAAATAAGTATTTATTGATTATTCAAATCTATGTTGATGATATAATTTTTGGAGCTACTACTAACTCTTTGTGCGAGTGATTTTCCCAATGCATGCATAACGAATTTGATATGAGCCTTATGGGTGAGTTAAATTATTTCTTGGGTCTTCAAATCAAACAATCCAATGAAGGGATCCACATTCATCAAACGAAGTATGTAAATGAGTTATTGAATAGATTTGGTTTTGAAAATACCAAACCAAAGGCAACCCCAATGAGTACAACTGTCAAGTTAACAACTGATGCTACATGTAAAGATGTTGATGTAACAATGTATCGAGGTATGATTGGTTTTTTACTTTATTTAACAGCATCAGGGCCAGATATTATGTATAGTGTATGCTTATATGCTAGATTTCAAGTTCTACCGAAAGAATCTCACTTTAATGCGGTAAAAAGAATATTTAAATATTTATCTGGAACAATTAATTTTGGATTATGCTATCCTGTATCATCAAGCTTTGAACTCATTGGATACTTAGATGCAGATTATGCAGGTTGCCAAATTGATAGAAAAAGCACAAGTGGAGCTTATGAATTTTTAGGTCAAAGTCTTGTGGCTTGGCATAGTAAGAAACAGACATCAGTTGCATTGTCCACTACGGAAGGGGAATATCTGGCTGCAGGTAGTTATTGTTCACAAATTTTGTGGATGATACAAACCTTACATGATTTTAATATGATATGTGAAAATGTGCCTATTATGTGTGACAATACTAGTGCTATTAATATATCTAAAAATCTTGTACTTCATTCTCGTACCAAACATATTGAAGTGAGACATCATTTTTTGAGAGATAATATTGCTAAAGGGTTAATTAAATTAGTATTTGTCCCTACTAAACATCAATTGACTGACATTTTTACAAAACCTTTGAGTGAAGATCGTTTCTGTACTTTGAGAAGGGAGCTAGGTATGACTGTTTGTGCCTAATACTTTTTATAATAATTATTGAATGTGGTTATTATACTATTCATTTTATTGTTTATGCATTAATTTATTTAAAAATAATAATAACAAATAAAATAAATAAATAAAATTAATATTCGTATTAAATATTTATCATATAATTTAGTTGCTCATCTTGAAAAATATTATGTGAATAGTTTATGATTTTGTCTTCACAATGTTACATTAATTACATATGAGATTTGGTTTAACTATATGTAACTGGGCCATCTGTTATAATTGAATTAGGGCAATTGTAACAATCCGAATTTTTAAAGAATTTTTAAGATTTTTTTTATTAATACAAGTAAACATATTTGTATTTAATATTATGTGTTATTACTTTATGTAATTAATTTTATGTGTTGTTAAATCTTAACAAATGAAATAAAACATTCAAAAAATAAATTATTAGAACATAATTAGGAAATCTTAAACCTAATTAAGAAATCCTAATCAAAAATTATAAAACCCTAATAAAAAATTATACAACCTTAATCCTAATTAGGAAACCCTAACCCTAAATGGCAAACCCTAATGGGAAAATCCTAAAGGTTAAACCCTAAACCCTAAAGACACTTGTGAAATGACTAAATTAACCTCACAATCTCAGCCAGACAATCAAACAAAGAAGCAAAATGAAATCTTTCTTCCTTAAAGCAAAATGAGATCAATTTATTCCCACATAAAATTGGAAAAGAATGAGTCACCAATTGCAATAATTCATAACCCGTTGACTGATCACGGTTTTAGTTTGGAATTGATGGTCAAAACCCGTTGACTGATCACGGTTTTAGTTTCTCAAAATTCCAGAAAATGAAGAACAGTCTGACAAGGCATATTGTCAGACTGTTTGATTCAATCCTGTTGGTTGGATGATGTGGTTTAATGTTTGTAGTTGTACCTTACCATGTAGGGAACACATAGAGACTAACCACAATTCCATCGAATCAATATGTAGATAGTTGTGCATAAAGGAAGGTGGGTGATCGATCACGATTTCTGGAAAACCCAGAAATTCAGGGCAACCCAGAAACGTGATGAACAACAGAAGCACCTAGTTTGATCGGGATTGATCTTGCAACTGGGATATTTTTAAGGTCAATTATTGACATCTTGGATACACTGCCATGTGTAGTATATCGAGGTTCAATTATTTTGCCAAAAAATGTTTCAAGCCAAAAGTCCCTCCTCGGCATTTACCGAGAATCTAGGCAGCCTCAAGAACACTCAAGTCTATATCGATGGACTGTCTGTCGCTATAGGTCTATAGCGACGATCTCCTTCCGGCCAACCAAGAACACTAAGAACAACCCAATAGTGACGGACAGAACTGTCGCTATAGCTCAGTGGCAAACTTAATTAGGAAATTAAAAATAAAATACCTTTAGCAACGGACTTAGTGACAGATTTTTATAAATTCTTTATAAATCACATATAGCGACGGATTGGATCCGTAGCTATATCAATAAATCATAAATTTAATAAACTTGAATAATAAAATTAATTAAAATATTTTTAGCGACAAATATAGTGTTAATTTCTAGGGTGCTTCTAAATTAACTTTTAGCGACGGAGAAGCTTTATAAAATTAAAATATAAGACTTTAATAAATTAATTAGCGATGAATAAAATATATAAACACTATATAACATCCAATACAACAATTAAAGTGACGAATCGACACCAAATCATAAACGTATTTAATTAATTAAATTGAATATATAATTTTATACATTCTAACAATTATTGTTGTTATATATTAAATATATTTAGGCTATGAATACAAGTCTAAATACAACGTACGATTATCAGGCAAGTTTTCTAAACTCAAACTCGAATTATATTTCAAATATATGCTAAGTGGTTTAATTATTGTTGTTATATAATGAATATATTTAGGCTATGAATACAAGTCTAAATACCACGTACGATTATCAGGCAAGTTTTCTAAACTCAAACTCGAATTATATTTCAAATATATGCTAAGTGATTTAATTATTGTAAATTATTCAACATCGATAATTATTTTTGACATTCGCACATAGTGCATTTGCATTCTTGAGCAAGTTTACTATCTCAAACTCATTTCATTGAACAACTTTATTGTCTTTTGCACTCCGTGCAATATCATATTTTAACTGTTGAATTTCATTTGAGTTATGAAATTCTTAATTGTGTGAAATACATATTGTGATAATTCTTTTTGGCCTTGTTTATTTCTAAACAAGTATTCTATTCCTTGTACATTTATGTACAAACTTATTATTTTAATTCATTAAATTCATTTGTTTGTATTATGTATTATTAGGAACTTATTGCTTATTGTTCAAGCATAACTTAAGGAGTTGAACTATTTATTTGCGTGACTTTGACTTGAGAAACTATCAAAGTACAAAGTGTTGAATGGAAACCAAATTTGTTTGGTACGAAATATATACTGATACTTTGTCTCTTTATATAAGAGTGATAACCAGGCAGTAGTACACTGACCGTGGTTTAGGTAGTCAAATGGACTAACCTCAGTGTGTCTAGAACACTGGTAAGATGATATGCATACTCCTAGGTTATAAATAGGCTGATCCCCTATTAAATAACCGAATCAATGATTTCTAAGTCTACATGACCTCTTGGAATGATTATTATGTTTTGTTGAACAGATCAACCTATGGTTTCTAAGTCTTTTTGACTGACAGAAACCATAATATGTATGGTTTGACAGACAAACCTCAGTATATATAAATGAATTTTTTTTTGAACTAAAGGTTCTTTCGAATTCAAACACAGTGTGAATATTCTATTCATTTTATTTAAAACTTGCTTAGCATTTATAGTTTATCCTTGCAAATATTATTTCATTTGCAGTATTGAAAGATAATCCAGATCATTCGATTATGAAGTCAGATGGAAAGAGACGTTGTTAGATTAGGTTTATTGCTTTTACTTGTAATATTTAAGTCTTTTAAGACTTTGATGTAATAACAATACGTTGTTTGGAAATCTATGTAACCGAAATCAAAGTTATAAAATATATTATCATCTTTTGATACATCTATTGCGTTGTACTTATATTTTAGATTGTTAGAATGATGTGCTGATTTAGTACAGTATCTATATGAACTATACATCTGAATGAGGGTGTGAAATGATTTAAGGAGTTCTGTAAGAACAGAGAGTTGCTCCTCTGTTCCAGGAACAAACTTATCATCTAATACTGTGAATTTCAGAAAGATAGGAATTATTGATATCAAAAAGATATTCATGAGACATGAATCTATACATCCAAGTGAGGGTATCCAAACACAATAATTGTTATGACGAGAACTATTATCTGTTATGGGATATTATGACCTGGGATTGATAGAAGTTATGTATTATGGAATATTTATAGTTGATTAGTCAGCGTGAGCACTATAATCTGCTACAGGAGGTGTAGAGATTTTTTAGGGCGACACAATTTGGTATCAGAGCTGTAGACTGTAGCTCTAGGGTAGAGGTACCTTAGGATATAGTCTTTAAGTCCGTAAATTTTTTTAATACACATAAAATAACCTAAAATGCTTATTAACTTTTTGCGTAAAACTGCTTCATTATAATAACTAATCAAGTAAAATTTTTATATAGGATGGATGGCTGACTCAGATTGGGAAGACTTACCAGAGGTAATAGATCCACAAGAGATAGAACAAAAGCAGGAAGAGCCAGTAGTAAGTAAAGCTGAATATGATGCGGTAGTTCAAGCAATCACAGACTTAGCTATAGAAGAAATTCAGGCGATAGATGTAAGAGCTGATGTAGCTGAAGAGTTGTTATAAATAGAGAGAGATGTTGCTAATCAATTGAGGATATTTCTACTAAAGGAAAAAAAGAGAGAAATAGATTCTTCAGGCTCAGTTAGAAAAAGTTGTTCGAGGATAGCGTAACTCATTTGATGAACTAGAATGTAAGGTGATTAGGTATCCGACGGAGGAAGGTACGATATATTATCTTATAGATCGATCAGTGGTATGCCACATGATCCAGGATTCCTACGATGAGGCTCGTCATCATTAAGTATATTATAGGACTAGAGTCACCTTCTAGTAGTGTGTAGTAGATGGTTTTAAAGAGGGAAATTGTTTTGTAACTAGTGATAGTATATCACTAGTCGAATATGTAACTTTCATTTATGTTATATACAAGTTATGTTTATTAAACCGAGTGGTTACTTAATTGTATGTGTGTACTTGTATTTATACTAGTTACCCGTAGTTACCCGTTGACTTTAGATAAATGGCACGAAAGGGAATTATAAACAAAAATCAATACGGAACCAATAGAGGCAAACCCCACGCAACAACTATTTGTTATTATATTGAGAACATTACATAGTAAATAAGAAAAAAGCATCACCTATTGAGACCAACATATATAAAATAACTACGAGTAAGAGCAATGCGTAAATAAAATTCTGCAATAATGAGAGATGTAATAAGGAGGGAAAAAGAAGTTCAAAGGGAAAAGTACAAAAACAACAAAACGAAGTGGGATGCCATTTCTTTGAATAACTATAATAGATGGGGAAATAATAATAATAACTACAATCACAATAGGAAAAGTAGTAAATAATACCAATAACAACAATAAGAGATTTGATATTTATGGCGTATATAAAAAGGGATACAAAAGAATTATATCGTATAAAAATCACTTGTTTTACCTGTAGACAACATGGGCATTACACCAATCGATGTCCTCATAATAGAAACCATAATAAAAATAAATAAAATTGACAAATGTTTCAGTTGCGGGTCAATAGAGCACATGGTTAGATTTTTGTCTAAAACCTAGAAATCAAAATATAAAGGGAAATCAAAACCCCAATAATAACTAAGCCAACAGTAGTAGAAGATAGTTAGAGTTGACAAACGATTCTGACTGTGAAATCCTATGTCATCCCTAAAATTCTAGACTCTCCATAAGGAACACCGTATAAAGATGGTAACAAGTACAGTGTAAGGTGCTATCTATAGTAAATGGAAAGTCACAATTAGATGTCATTATAGTCACATTAAGTCAAAAGAAATTAAAGGTAATAACAAAACAACGAGGTACTGATAAAAGATTTTAACAAAGTAAAGATTTAAATAAGAGTTTCAGCTAACTCTACGTAGAAATTTTTGTTATGGAGAATGTTTCGACTTTGTTGTACAGAGTCGAAGAAATACAGGAGTCAAACAAAGAGTGTCAAAAAGGTAAAGCCCGAAACCACTTATACTAAGAATAGAAGAAAAAAATATAGGATATTGAACTACGAAGATAAAAATTTGGGTTTTCTCGGTACAAGCACTAAAAGAAAAAAAATATTAAAAGAACCTTATAACTTTAAGTTTGGCGTTCACCCAGGTAGTACTAAAAGATGTAAACACTTAAATCAGCATATTTGGTGGTCAAACATGATAGGAGTAATAACATAATAGGTAAGTAAATGTCTCACATATTATAAAGAGTTAATATAGAACACCTTGGTGGAATGAAGTCAGGAAAATAACAAATGCTAGAATCCAAGATAGTTCAATAGAACACGGTAATTATCCGAATCGTATACAAGAGATTTCAAGCACTCAAGACCAACAGAAGGAGTATGCGGATCAACAGAAACAACCAAGAGACTTTAACGTTGGGAGCCACGTATTCTTGATAGTAATCCCTTAATAGGGCAAGATACGTTTTGGTAATACATGAAAAATTGAGTCTAATTTTTTTTTTGAACCATTACAGATATCGAGGAGAATAGGTGAGGTAGCCTATGAGGTAGCCCTAACTCCTGAGATATGTCACATTCAAAATATGTTTCATGTGACCGTACTACGAGTCTATGCAAATCAAGAAAGATTTGTCATATATGGAAAATTCCTGTCCGGATCATTAATCGGAAGGAACAAGTTTTGAAATAGAGTGAAACAATCAGTTAAAGATTATATGAAGAAATTAAAACGTCAAAAAAACTACGCAGGAGCTCGAGGATAAAATGCGAAAACATAACTCGCTCTTATTTTGTAGATTACCATCGAATTTCGAGGACGAAATTCTTATAAGGGGGAGATGAATGCAACAATCCGAATTTTTAAAGAATTTTTAAGAATTTTTTTTTATTAATACAAGTAAACATATTTATATTTAATATTATGTGTAATTACTTTATGTAATTAATTTTGTGTGTTGTTATATCTTAACAAATGAAATAAAACATTCAAAAATTAAATTATTAGAACTTAATTAGGGAATCCTAATCCTAATTAAGAAATCCTAATCAAAAATTATAAAACCCTAATCCCAATTAGGAAACCCTAACCCTAACTGGCAAACCCTAATGGCCAAACCCTAAAGGTTAAACCCTAAACCCTAAAGACACTTGTGAAATGACTAAATTAACCTCACAATCTCAGCCACACAATCAAACAAAGAAGCAAAATGAAATCTTTCTTCCTTAAAGCAAAATGAGATCAATTTATGCCCACATGAAATTGGAAATGAATGAGTCACCAATTGCAATTATTCATAACATTAAATGATCAATATCTGGCCACTCTAAGCTTGCAAACCGACCATAGCTTCATCATTACAAGATCAAAACTTAGCAAGCAAGAAAAAGGGTTTAAAGACCATAAAACTCTAGCATTTGCCCTCCTATAAATAGAAAGCCTCAGATCTTCCTTAGATCAGAATCTAGAAGGATTTTAGCAAAATTGCGTCAAGAGGTATAAACCCTAATTTTAGTGTAGATATTTAATGCTTTGTTAAATTTTATGTTTTCATGTTTTGGAATGACTGATATTATGTATATAAGTGACCTGGGTTGCTTAATTAAGGTTGCATAACATTTAGATGCATAAAATAATAGAATTTAGCTCTCTGTCCAAATTGCCCAGAAAAGGTTGCCTGACAAGCTAGTTTGTCAGACTTTTTAAGCATCTTAATGTGTTATTTTGTTGTGTTATATAGTCTGTAGTTGTAGTATGCCATGAGCTTAAGAGATAGAGACCTTAATCACCTCAATCGGATCACGGGTCCGTGAGATATAAGGTCTAGAAAGTGCATAGTCGATCACAAGTTCCTACCCAGAATTTTCTGGAAAACCCAGAAAAATGAAGAACAGTCTGACAAGGCTCCTTGTCAGATAGTTTAATCCGATCTTGTTAGTTTTATGTTAAGTTTTAATGTTTGTAGTTATACTTTGTCATATAGGGTATACACAGAAACAAACCACACACGAATCGAACCACTATGCTGTTAGGAATTGATGGTCAAAACCCGTTGACCGATCACAATTTTAGTTTCTGGAAATTCTAGAAAATGAAAAACAGTCTGACAAGGCATATTGTCAGACTGTTTGATTCAATCCTGTTGGTTGGATGATGTGTTTTAATGTTTATAGTTGTACCTTACCATGTAGGGAACACATAGAGACTAACCACGATTCCATCGGATCAATATGTAGATAGTTGTGCATAAGGGAAGGTGGCTGATCGATCACGATTTCTAGAAAACCCAGAAATTCTGGGCAACCCAGAAACGTGATGAACAGCCGAAGCACCTAGTTTGACCGGGATTGATCTTGCAACTGCGATGTTTTTAAGGTCAATTATTGACATCTCGGTATACACTGCCATTATTAGTATATCGAGGTTCAATTATTTTGTCAAAACAGTACACAACCTAAGAGATGTTTCAAGCCAAAAGTCCCTCCTCGGCATTGACCGAGAATTTGGGCAGCCTCAAGAACACTCAAGGCTATAACGACGGACTGTCTGTCGCTATAGGCCTATAGCGACGATCTCCTTCCGGCCAGCCAAGAACACTAAGAACAACCCTATAACGATAGACAAAATTGTCACTATAGCTCACTGGCAGACTTAATTAGGAAATTAAAAATAAAATACCTTTAGCGACAGACTTAGTGACAGATTTTTATAAATTCTTTATAAATCACATATAGCGACAGATTGGATCCGTAGCTATATCAATAAATTATAAATTTAATAAACTTTAATAATAAAATTAATTAAAATATTTTTAGCGACGAATATAGTGTTAATTAACTAAAAATCAATCTATGGTGCTTCTAAATTAACTTTTAGTGACAAACAAGCTTTATAAAATTAAAATATAAGCCTTTAATAAATTAATTAGCGATGTATAAAATATATAAACACTATATAACATCCAATACAATAATTAAAGTGACTAATCGATACCGAATCATAAACGTATTTAATTAATTAAATTGAATATATAATTTTATATATTCTAACAATTATTGTTGTTATATAATAAATATATTTAGGCTATAAATACAAGTCTAAATACCACGTACAATTATCAGACAAGTTTTTTAAACTCAAACTCGAATTATATTTCAAATATATGTTAAGTGATTTAATTATTGTAAATTATTCCACATCGATAATTATTTTTGACATTCATATATAGTGCATTTGCATTCTTGAGCAAGTTTACTATCTCAAACTCATTTCATTGAACGACTTTATTGTCTTTTGCACTCCATGCAATATCATATTTTAACTGTTGAATTTCATTTGAGTTATGAAATTCTTAATTGTGTGAAATACATATTGTGATAATTCTTTTTAACCTTGTTTATTTCTAAACAAGTATTCTATTCCTTGTACATTTATGTACAAATTAATTATTTTAATACATTAAATTCATTTGTTTGTATAATGTATTATTGGAAAGTTATTGCTTATTGTTCAAGCATAACTTAAGGAGTTGAACTATTTATTTGCGTGATTTTGACTTGATAAACTATCAAAGTATAAAGTGTTGAATGGAAACCAATTTTGTTTGGTACGAAATATATATTGATACTTTGCCTCTTTATATAAGGGTGATAACTAAGCAGTAATACACTGACCGTGGTTTAGGCAGTCAATGTACTAGCCTCAGTGTATCTAGAACACTGGCATGATGATATGTATATTCCTAGGTTATAAATAGGCTGATCCCCTATTAAATAACCGAATCAATGATTTCAAAGTCTACATGATCTCTTGGAATGATTATTAAGTCTGGTTGAACAGATCAACCTATGGTTTCTAAGTCTTTTTGACTGACAGAAACCAATAATATGTGTGGTTTGACAGATAAACCTTAGTATATATAAATGAATTTTTTTTGAACTAAAGGTTTTTTCGAATTCAAACACAGTGTGAGTAGTCTATTCATTTTATTTAAAACTTTCTAAGCATTTATAGTTCATCCTTGCAAATATTATTTCATTTGCAGTATTGAAAGATAATCCAGATCATTCGATTATGAAGTCAGATGGAAAGAAACGTTGTTAGATTAGGTTTATTGCTTTTACTTGTAATATTTAAGTCTTTTAAGACTTTGATGTAATAACAATACATTGTTTGGAAATCTATGTAACCGAAATCAAAGTTATAAAATATATTATCATCTTTTGATACATCTATTGCGTTGTACTTATATTTTAGATTGTTAGAATGTTGTGCTGATTTAGTACGGTATCTATATGAACTATACATCTGAATGAAGGTGTAAAATAATTTAAGGAGTTCTGTAAGAACAGAGAGTTGCTCCTCTGTTCCAGGAACAAACTTATCATCTAATACTGTGAATTTCATATAGATAGGAATTATTGATATCAAAGAGATATTCATGAGACATGAATCTATACATCCAAGTGAGGGTATCCAAACATAGTAATTGTTCTTACGAGAACTACTATCTGTTATGGGATACTGTGAACCTGAAATTGATAGAAGTTATGTATTATGGAATATTATAGTTGATTAGTCAGCGTGAGCACTATAATCTACTACAGGAGGTGTAGATATTTTTTGGGGCGTCACAACAATTTTGGTATTAAGGGGTTCAGTTGGAATTTTGTACATTATTTTTAAGCGGGAATGCAATAAATTCTTTTAGTATTTTTTTTTCCTTTTCCTACTGAAACTCTTCATCTTCCTCATTTTATTTCCTTCATTTTTCTCTCTTTTACCGTTCGGCTTTCTCTCTCCTTCTATCTAATTGTTTTTCTTCTCTTATCTCACTTTCTCGGCTCACCTTCACCACATGAAACCTAAGGTTTCTACTTGTCCTTCTCTTCCATGGCCAAAACAAGAGGAGGACACGTCATCGTCACTAGACGAGAATCGGCCGCTTGCCGGAAAGAGAACACGCCCAGGGCTCGAGACAATGGCACGACAACGACTACACGGACGAATCGACATCTGACCTAAAAACAGAAAATTGTGGCTAAAAATTTGGGGGTTTCTTCTTTGAAAATCCAAAAACATAAATCTTCAAAAAAGGCAACCTTTCCTTCTGTGAGTATTCCTGAATCTTCTTTTGTGAACCCTAAGCCTCTTGGTATTGCTCTATTTTTTTTCGCTCTCCTAAATTTCAAAATCAATTTAAAAAATTCATGATACACAAAAATTTTATCCATTGAAAATCTGTTGATCCCATTTTATTTCATCAAATTGGGATTTCTGCTATATTTGATAATGTTGGTTTGGGGGCTATGCTCTATCCTTCAAATGTTGTTTATCCAATCTTACTCAAGCAATTCTTTGGGAATATGTCTACTAAGTCAGATACATTAACTACTTTTGTGCAAGACAAGACTCTATCTATTGATTCTGTGTTGTTTAGTATTGTGTTTAAAATCTCCTGTTCTGGTATATGTCCATTCACTCTTAAAGGTCCATATGAGTTTGAACAGTTAAGTATTCTTGATCAGATAAATACTGAATTTATTGAGTTACCTATAGTGATTGAAACCTCTCCTATTAATAGTGTCATTCATAAAATTCTTCGCACCAATTTAGTTCCTCGAACTGGTGGCAGGTCTGACATGATATATCAGGATCTAATTCTCTCAGCCTTAATTTTGTCTGGCACTAAATTTAACTTTGCATTGTTTATGATCAAACACATAGAGAGTTGCCTCACAAATAAAATAAAATGTTTTCCCTTTGGAGGGTTTATCACAAAAAAATTGGAACATTTTGAAATTTCTTTTGAAAATGAGGAAGTGGTTCAACTCTCTGATGTGATTGATTCATAAGTCCAAGTTAAAAGTCAATTCTTATGGTGTGTTATCTTCGGATTTAGAGGATTCTCCTCCTATTTGTAACGACCTCGAAATTTACATAAACTTATCCCTAATTTCGGTTCGTTAATAAACCTTTAATCACTTTATTTAATCTGTTAATTAACTTTACATCATCAATAACCAAATTTTTTGATATAATCTTTTTTCCATCATTCTAATAAAATATTTTGGCATTTAAAATCTTTACATCTCGATTCTAGTCCCTAGATCACAACCTTTACTTTTTACTTTTACTGTCAATCTCATTTATTATCTGGTTTGACTCATCACCCCAATTGTAAACGTATGATAGTTCAAAATTTATAATTTAATATTACTTCAGACTTCAGTTGTTATTTGCTTAGAATTTTTGGCATAATTCAATCAATACCATAATTATACACTTGTACAATCAAAATGCTTAAGTAACCCTTTAACAGTCCGATCAGGACTCATAACACCGTTGACATATTAATAATTACTATAAGCCTTAATAATTTCAACTACAATGAATCATTATATCAGAAATCTAAAATAATTACATTATAATCTTAGTCGATGTTGTAACATAACTCTATTATATCCCGATACTCTAGGATTCTCATTTTCACCTGCAAAATGTTAATATTGGGCAAGGATGAGCACAACGGCTCAGTAAGTTCAATAGTTTACACATTCCATGTTTCATGTAGCATATAACAATTAACATGTTGTGTGAGTGTCATGCTTAACGTGTTGTGTAACTATTTATACAAATCATCTTATATATACCATATTCATTATGATTTAACAGCTATTTAGATCAAACATTGAACATTTTCAGAGGTACTCACATAATTGCACTAAGTGCACACATTGATCAAATTATCAAGTAATCACATAACACGTAATTTTATATGCATTTGATCAATTTAATCATACATCAACAAATAAGCAAGTAGCAACAAGTATTGAAGAACTTGTCTCGATCCGTAGTTCACCGATTAATATAACTCAGCCAAAACCATCATCGTACAACCTATATTTAATATATTAATTAAATATAATCAATTATAAATTCAACACGTTAGTTTAGTTTAATAACATAACCGTATATGTCACTTAACATGTCAGACATAACCTGGTATGTCCGTTCGCCTATACTTATTTTCTGGTAATATATCTCAATTCTTACATTAATGGATTAATATTTAAAAGAGTTAAATATTAACCCAACATCACACTAGTCCAATCATCATCTTAAAGTCTATAGAATATTATTCAAGGCTTTTCGACCATATTTCAAAATTTGTGGATTATCCGATAAATTTCTGTTATTATTTATATATCTAAAAACTATTATTTAAGAGCTTTTAAAATATAAATAATTACTCAACATACTTTTGTATCCCCCAAACACCATCAATATTTATCTTATACTATTATAAAATTTTCCACCAAGTTTTGTAATTTTTCAACATTCATAGAATTTTTCATGAATTTTTAATTATTTTTACATTAACTTTAAATCGCAATAAAATATAATAAATACCCATGCTCCACAAAAATTTACCAAAATTTTAAAAAAAATCAGAAATAATATGACAATATTTCTGTCCAAAAATGATTTCAGTACAAAAATATTTTTAATAATTAAATTTTAATTTTTAATGCGCTGAAATTTTCGAAATTCATAGAAATTAGCTCGTTTATTAAAAAATTACGAATCTTAAGTCCATTCCACACTAAATTTAATTCTATACAACTTTGTAGAAGGAATATGTTTCAAATTATGCACGGAAATGGACAGAATATGGACAGATCCGGTTTTACTGCTTTGAATCTTTCGAAATTCACAGTAATTAGCACGTTTATCCGAAAATTATGAATCTTAAGTCCATTCCACACAAAATTTAATTTTATAAAACTTTGTAGAAGGAATTTTTTTTAGATTTTGCACCAAATAATACAGATCTAAGAATTTTCACAACTTGTCCAGGAAGTTCAAGTCACTGGACAGTCACACAAATTTAATTCTTTCAAAAATTCTATAGTCCATAAAATGGTTAAATGACGCCGGAGCGGGATAACGATTATCCTGCTGGCTAAGTTAATACAAATCTACAGGTAAAGATACAAGAGATTCACCAAAAGAAATAAGAGGAGAAACTCTCAACTCTAATTCTTAGAAAATTTGTATCAATATATTCAACAACAACTTTCTATACCCACAAGCCGGATATATATAGCTGGGTAAAACTTGGGCACAAAGAAAGAAAATATCATAAAAGGAAATATTAAAAAGGAAAATACTAGAAACGTGGCTAACAGATTCTGACAAATATTTCTCTCTCCTACCACATAGCTAGTCCCTAATATCTGTCACTATCTTTCTTTAAACTTTAGTAACCAACTCACGTGCGTTTATCATATGACACCTAATGATTGATAGCTAGATTATATGTCGAATAATAATAAAGGAAATAAAATAAAATAAAATAAAAACTATCAAAATAAAAGACTGAAGTCGTCTGAACTGAAGTCGTCCCCGAAGAGCATTATTGATCCCGACCTCAAGGTCCCCCGAAGAGTATTATCGACCCGAGATTAATGGTTAATAGGTCGATCCCATCTTACTTGCCCGAGGGCATCGACGCCTTTTAACTTTGTCCCGATCCGCTTTCTCTAGGTACTGTAGAGCCATTAATGTGCTAGCTGACAGATCGACATGATCAAGCTCAGCATGATCAAGCTCAGATGCTCCTGCATCAGTCACCCCGGGTTGAAAGGAACTCGTCCTCGAGTTGTCATCAGTGTCTTCGGTTTCGTCAAAGCAGGGGCTTAAATGTTTGACATTGAAGACATCTGAGGTCCGTAAATGGCTCGGGATGCGCAGACGGTAGGCATTATCATTGATCTTCTGTAGGATCTCACACGGGCCGATCTTTCGATCCTTAACCTTATTGTACTCTCCAACAGGAAACCGTTCTCGGGTCAGAACAACCCAAACAAAATCATCAACTTCGAAAAGTACTTGACGTCGGCGTTGGTCGTTTTGATCCTTGTAGGTGTCATTATGCTCGATGATAGATAGACGGACTTGATCATGAATAGTCCGAAGGTGTTCGGCCATCTATCTGCCTTCGGATGCACTCGTCCGATCCTGGGAATAGGGAACAAATCCAGAACTCTTGATGGATTTTGACCATAAACAATCTCAAAAGGACTCATCCCTGTAGTTCTGTTCTTAGACCTGTTGTAAGCAAACTCGGTTTGAGCTAAAGCAAGATCCCACTGCTTCGACTTTGTTCCAACCAGACATCGCAACATATTGCCTAGACTTCGGTTCACCACCTCGGTCTGACCATCGGTCTGAGGATGATAAGCACTACTGAAGTACTTGGTTCCGAACTTTCTCCATAAACTCCTCCAGAAGTTACTGACAAATTTGGTATCCCGATCAGAGGTGATTGACTTTGGAATTCCATGCAGTCGGACGATTTCCCAAAAATAAAGATTGGCAATTCGGTCAGCATCCATGGTCTTTCGACACGCAATAAAGTGAGCCATCTTCGAGAATCGATCTACTATAACGAAGATAGAATCAACTGACCGCTGAGTTCGAGGTAATCCCAACACAAAATCCATACTCACATTTATCCATGAAGCTTTTGGTATGGGTAAGGGAGTGTATAGACCTGCGTTAGTGAGCGCCCCTTTTGACCGTTGACAGACATAACATCTTTCAACATGTCGAGCCACATCTCTTGACAGCTTCGGCCAATAGTAGTTAGTCGAGACTAGGGCTAGTGTCTTATCTCTCCTGAAGTGACCCTCATTGTGAAGCTCACCAATTATCTGCTGTCTGAGCGAGCAATCTGGTACACAAAGTTGAAACCCCTTAAACAGATAACCATTGTGCAGGATGAAGTCACATCGTTGACCTTCAGTCACTTCCCGTACTATCTTCCCGAAGGAAGGATCTTCTGTATACATATCAGGGAAGACTTCAAACCCAGTAATTGTATTGCTCATGGTAGTAAGAAGTACTGTGTGTCGACTGAGAGCATCGGTAACACGGTTTAGACTTCCTGCTTGATGCCGAAGTGTAAAGGTGAATTCCTACAAGTATGCCACCCACTTGGCATGCCTTCGGCTCAGCTTATGTTGACCATTGATATACTTCAAAGCTTCATAGTCGGTAAAGAGAATAAACTCCTGCTGTATCAGGTAATGACGCCAATGTTTCAAAGACTGAACTAGGGCGTAGAACTCCAGATCATATGTAGAGTAATTCTTCTTCGATCCTGACAACTTCTCACTGAAAAATGCCACTGGCCGACCCGCCTGACTCAATACTCCACCAATGCCAATCCTGATGCATCACAGTTCACTTTGAATACTTTATCAAAATCAGGGAGTGCTAACATTGGTGCTTCGGTCATCTTCTGCTTCACTAGCTGAAAACTGATTTTGGCTTCTTTTGACCATTGAAATTCCCTACCCTTAAGGCACTTTGTGATAGGTGCAATTAAGGTGCTGAAGTCCCTGATGAACCGTCGGTAAAAGGAAGCCAGATCATGGAAGCTCCTGACATCATGTATATTCTTTGGAGTTGGTCATTCCCGAATGGCATCTACCTTCGAATGATCTGCATGCACACCCTCAGTTGATACAACAAAATTGAGAAAAATTACAGAAGTAGTGAAGTATGAACTCTTCTTCTGGTTGATGAACAAACACTCCTTTCTCAAAACTTCGAAGACAGCTCGGAGGTGCTCATGGTGGGCTTCTCGGTTCGGACTATAAATTAGAATATCATCAAAGTATACAACCATAAATTTACCCATGAATGGTCATAATACTTGATGCATGAACCTCATAAATGTGCTCGGAGCATTGGATAACCCGAAGGGGGTAACCATCCATTCATATAACCCGTGTTGAGTTTTAAACGCTGTCTTCCACTCATCTCCTGGTCTAATCCTGATCTGATGGTAGCCACTCTTGAGGTCGATCTTGGAGAAGACCTTGGCTCCTGACAGCTGATCTAACATGTCATCTAAACGTGGGATCAACAATTGATACTTCATAGTAATCTTGTTGATGGCTCGACTGTCTATACACATCCTCCACGAACCATCCTTCTTCGGTACCAACAAAGTTAGCACTGCACACGGGCTCATACTTTCACGAATGTATCCTCTTTCCAGTAACTCGACCACCTGTCTTTGTAGTTCTTCGGACTCCTTAGGGCTGAGTCTATAAGCTGGTCTGTTCAGTAGACTTGATCCTGGGATAAGATCGATCTGATGCTGGATGTCCCTCATCGGCGGTAACCCCGATGGAAGCTCTTCGGGCATAAGGTCAGCAAATTCAGTTAACAACTCCTAAACGTCGACTGGCACTTCGGTGTTGCTATCTGCTGAACTGTTTTCACAAGGAAACAAAGCGTACACTACTCCTTGTCCGACCTCATGTAAGAATTTTTTCATAGATAACAAATTGGGATGATTACTTGACCGACCCGAACTCCCTTCTTCCCGACGTGGGGCTAACACAATCTTCTTTCCTTTGATGTTAAGGGAGTAAGTCTTCTTCCGACCATCATGAGTGACACTTCAGTCGTATTGCCAAGGTCATCCTAACAGTATATGACATGCATCCATGGAAACCACATCACACCAAGCATTGTCGAAGTACTTTTTGCCAATTGAAAATGAAACCAGGCACTTCTTATCTACAGTTACCTCATTCCCCTTGTTGAGCCATGAAAGCTTGTATGGTTTTGGGTGTTGATCCGTCTTCAGGCTTAATTTATGAACAGCCTCTTCGGACACCACATTTTCACAGCTTCCACTGTCAATGATCATCTTACAGACCTTGTCGGCTACGGTGCAAGTAGTGTGGAAGATATTGGTTTTCTCAACCAATCATCATCGGTATCACCCTTAGGGGTCAGTAAACTCTTCCTGATGACTAGGGTTTCTCTATCATCACCGTACAACACGTCCTCCTCTTCATAGTCATCATAGATAGGCTCACCGAACTCCTCGGTTTCCTCTACCTCTTCCCCGATTAGAAGATTTTTGCCTTTCTGGTTAGCAGGTTTTCTGCACTCGGTTGCCCGATGTCCTGGTTCTCCACATCTGAAGCACTTAATAGTAGATCCGACATTACCTTGTGGTTGGGTTGGTGCCGAACGTGTTTGTTGAGGTGGTGGGGTTGGTCTACTACTGGGGATGCCTCTGGGCATCGACCTTCTGTTCTGCTGTTGCTCGACCTCACGTACTCGGCTCGGATACAGTCCATATTGAACGGAGGCTAAGCACATGCTGCAGAGATTGCTTCAAACCATCTAAATACCTTGCCACCAACTGTTCCTCTGTTTCAGATAGGTCATTACGAGCGATTAACTGGTAGAACTCCTCAGTGTATTCGTCAACTGACCTGACTCCTTGCCTTAATAGGTGCAAGCGCTTGTACAGGGACTGAGAATAGCTGAAGGGAAGGAAGTGAGACTGCATCTTCTTTTTCATCTTCTCCCACTCAGTTATCTTGGATCTTCCCTGTCTTGCTCTCGACTTCTTCAACTGTTCCCACCAAGCAGATGCTCTGCCCTTCAATTTTATTGCAATTAGTTTCACCTTCATCGCATCTGGAACCTCCTTATACTCGAAGATTCTTTCTACTTCATTCATCGAATCAATGAACCCTTCCGCTTGAAGCATACCAGAGAACTCCGGTAGCTCCACTTTGAAACCCAAATCCTGACGATAATAGTCTTGACCTCTTCGTTCCCAGAACTGGTTCCGGTTATGATAAGGATTATCAAAACTGGAATCAGCATCAGTATCATCTACCTCAAACATAAGGTGTTGGACTTCCTCATCCGGAAACTGCCCATGACGACCCTGATATTGGCAATTAAGGTGCGGAGCCTCCTCAGTCAGAACCCGTTCTCGACGACATTGATCTTGCGTCGTTAGACGCTGGGTTAACTCTGCAACTTGTCTCTGTAAATCCTCAATCATCACTTCCTGAACGTTGTGATCACGGTGGGGAACTTCCTCAGTCAGAACCTGTCCACGTCTACCACGACCACGACTACCAGCCATTGAAACCGGTGAGTATTAACTTCCAGGTGAACGATGAGCTCTGATACCAACTAACGCTAGAGCGGGATAGCAATTATCCTGCTGGCTAAGTTAATACAAATCTACAGGTAAAGATACAAGAGATTCGCCAAAAGAAATAAGAGGAGAAACTCTCAACTCTAATTCTCAGAAAAGTTTTATCAATATATTCAACAACAACTTTCTATACCCACAAGCCGGATATATATAGCTGGGTAAAACTTGGGCACAAAGAAAGAAAATATCAGAAAAGGAAATATTAAAAAGGAAAATACTAAAAAGGTGGCTTACAGATTCAGAGAAATATTTCTCTCTCCTGCCACGTAGCTAGTCCCCAATATCTGTCACTATCTTTCTTTAAACTTTAGTAACCAACTCACGTGCACTTACCATATGACACCTAATGATTAATAGCTAGATTATATGCCGAATAATAATAAAGGAAATAAAATAAAAGGAAATAAAAACTATCAAAATAAAAGACTGAAGTCGTCTGAACTGAAGCCGTCCCCGAAGCGTATTATCGACCCGAGATTAATGGTTAATAGGCCTATCCCATCTTACTTGCCCGAGGGCATCGGCGCCTTTTAACTTTGTCCCGATCCGCTTTCTCCAGGTACTGTAGAGCCATTAATGTGCTAGCTGACAGATCGGCATGATCAAGCTCAGATGCTCCTGCATCATTAAATCTCTTGGGTACTTCTAGGTAACTTTCATATCTACAACTTTGTAGTTTACATCAACTTCAAATTTGAAATACATGATTTTATATGATTTTTACAAGCACAAAATTCACAGCAGACTTTAAAATTTTTTGGGCAGACTGATTTTCGCCCGAGCCATCCTGATTCAAACGATCACTACACACAAACCAAAAAGAATTTCAGTGATATAAAAATTTCTATGTGTAGCTTACTTCCATACCTTTAATTTGACATATTATCCACTCTCTAACTCCAAAAGCTCAATTTCATAAAAATGTTCAAACCAACAGCAACAATAGATTTTAATTTGACATTTTTTCGTGAATTTCGTTTTTCAACTTTACTTTTTTTAATTTAATCCGTGAATCATCTAATAGATTCATTAAAATCCATGATTAAACCATTACATAAAAGTTTAATCATCATCTATAACCATTAATTTCATTAAAACCTAATATATACCCAAGAAATCAAGATTAATCAAGAGTTTAGTAGTATACCTTCTTAGGTTTTTTTAATCCTTGGCTTAAGCTTGCATTTCTCTTCTCCTTGTTTTCCCGTGACAAATTCTCTTTTCTTCTCACAAAATGTTGATTTCTCATGCTCTAACTAAGTGAGCTTAATAAAAATTGAAATCCAAGATACGAGATAATAGATGAAATAATGTGATTAGTTAGAATGGATTGCCTTATGATAAGATAAGTAAATGATTGGTTCACATTAAATCCAACCACATAAAAAAAATTGAGATAGTTGGCCCACTAAAATTTGTAAATTAAGTTATCTCTTTTGGGTCCAATTTTTAATTATCTGACCTGCTTTTTGACTATCTAACCCGAAAAACTAAAATTTTAATATTACAGTCAATTCCTACTAATTTGGATGTTCCCGACGTCATGGTAACATCCGTTTCTTCAAATTAACTTCCAAACTTCAATTTTGACCTTCTACCCGAAAAAGTCAAACGGTCAAGCTTGACCAAAAAGTCAACTGAAACGCATATCGTGTTTACAGTCCATACTTACTAAATTTGACGTTTTCGTCGTAACGGTGAAGTCCATTTCTCCAAATTCTTCTCTAAACTTTGACTTTTCACCTTTCAAAATCAAATGATTGATTTTGACCAAAAAGTCAACATCGACACCAAATTGTGTTTACTATCTCTCTTTGTCAAATTTAACGTTTTGAACTTAACGGTGCAGTCCGCATCTCTAAATTCTCCTCCAAACTTTAAACTTTGAGTTTTCTTGACTTTTATTCATTTTCTTTAGTCAAACTTTGACTATTTGACCACCTTGGTTATTTCTTAATATTTCAATTTGTTAACTTGTCCTCCCACATATAAGTATACTCATATTATTAGGTATACATTTACCCCATTCTCTTCACACCGCTATTCCACGAAATTACAACCACGTCGGGTTCATTCTTAATCTTAGACTGCCACCTTAATAACTTGGTCACACATACAAGTCTTATAATTATTAACTGTCTAGGCTTGTTCACTATATTCATATGACTTATCATATATACCAATTTGACTCGTCATAACCTTAATCCATTCTGGACTATTATTTAATTTCTAATACTTGGTCACTAGGTTGGGTTTAAACTTAATTGGCACCACAATACCCAACTTGTCTCTTCCCAATTTACTAACTTGGGTTATCTTAAATTTACCATTCAAGGTTTAACTCTCATAAAGCTTGCTTAATTAATATATTAAGCTTTACAATATTCTTGATGATTAATTCCGTTAATCATTTATCACGATCGGCTAAAATATAATTAGCGCACCTCCAAATATATATATAGCTATACATATACACCTTAACTTAAACTTATAAATATCTCAATAAATAAAATTTATTCCCCAAATAAATTTCCTCATACCTCAAAGTAAAAACTTCTTACATAATCTCTTTTAGTCCAATAAATTCATCGAACTTTAAAGACATTATATTACCTTATTATTAGCATACCTCCAAGTATACATAATAATCAAATTTTAGGTTTTAAAATTTAAAAACCTCAATTTACTCATTTAAATCCTAGCACAAAGATTAGGGTCAACTGTTTACTCCTCTTCTATACTTTTTCTTCTCCAAATCTAGGTTTTAAACTTCAACATTTATTTCAATATCAAGACCTTATTTAAAAATCTTGTGAAATATTCGAGATATTACACTATTCCTACTTCTTCTATTCCTGTACTTCCTACCGGTCCTCCACATTCTGCTCTCTTTCAACTGGTTCAAGACATGGGTAAAAAGGTTGATACTATGTTCACCTCTCTCTCAGACTCAATCCAATTCTTATCCGACAAGGTGACTTATGTGTCCAATATAGTTGAAGCATTGGTTGCCTATCATGATTCGTTAGATGTTAAGCTGAAGGACCTTGACAAGAAAGTTGAAGACTGTGTTCGTCCAGCTGAAGCTAAATGATTTTTTTTTATGATGTCAAAGGGGGAGAAGTGGGTTATTTTAGCACATCATCATCATTTCAAGTCTTTGAGTTTTAATTGAGTTTATAACTATTGACTGATTATTATTGGGATTTGAATTTGAATTAGTTAAATGTTGTTTTTGGGTTTGTTAAGAATGATGATGGAAACTGTGGATAATATTATGGTTGACTATATTTATGATATTATGGATTGTGGCGTATCTGTTATGGTATATTGCATGATATATTTATTTGCATAACAGTTGATTACGTGGCATAAATTTAGGGGGAGCCATATAGTTAGGGGGAGTATGTTAGTTAAAACATATAATATATTGTCATCATCAAAAAGGGGGAGAATGTTGGTTTATATATTTTGTGATTTTAATTATGACAATTTATTTGGGTTTGTGTTAAGATTAATAGATTTAAATTTGAAATTGCTTGGGCTGGTTTGTATATATATCATATTATTGGTGGCCCAAGTTGGGTTACTAGTCCAGTAGGTTGAATTAATAAGATTGCAAATTGTTGTGTTGTTGCAGGAAAGTTTTTCTTATTATATGTCCTATTTAAAATTCAAAGTAACTTATTCAAATAGGAGTTTATCAAGGAATCTATTCTGGTCAAGCAATCTGCTGGGATTTAAATTGGTCTATCTATTTCCTTTAAATCAGCTATTTAGTTTAGCTGGGTTAACATATATTTTTAATAGCTGTTATGGAATTGATTTTATCAACTGTTGGATGATATTATATTGCTAAAATCTTGGGATTTTCAACTGGACAAAGTGTATTATGCTAACAACTCTAACAGCTCTTTTTCTAACCGTTTGATCTCTTTTTTATATATACTATCACCATCACGGCAAAGACAACAGAGAACAGCATGGCAAACATCTATCATGATATACTAAGTTAATTGAGTGCTACATCAAAGCTTATAATCAGCTGATCATTGTATTGTTTTTCCATTTTCTTTTTAGCTGAAAATTAAGCATATATTGTAATATCTTATCCTGAGTGTAAGCCGGGTTTGGCTTGGTCTATCTAGCAATAGATATGGTTTGTTCATAGAAAAACTTTCAAGGTTGCAGAGGTGCAAAAGTCTCAGTGGCGAGAGAGGTTGCAGCGGTGCAAGGGGCAGTCGTGTCCATCTCAGTAGAAAGCTTCTTTGAACAGGGAGTTTTTATATTTTGTATTGAACAATTTTATTTAATAAAAAGAGTCTCTAATACCAATTGGTATTGGACGTGAATTAGGCCACTAGATTAGTGAATAGGGCCCGAACTACGTAAAAATCCGTGTGTTTGTGATTTACATTTGTGTGGCTTTATTTCATTCTTATTCTGCCTTTGAACTGCTGCACAAAAGTATTTTGCTGATATCCTTAACATACTGGTTCAGATTAATCAAGACACTGACTTTCAATAGCTCATTCTGTCTGCATTAGTAGTAAAGTAGAATTTATTCTAAAGTAGACACCAAAAGTTACAGTCATCATCTGTCTGTTTTAAGCCTGTAATAAGGAAAATTAAAATTTGCCATTACAGATCACTTTTAGGTTAGACACCTATTCACCCCCCTTTAGGTGTGCGCATACACGAAATTACAGTGTTTGCCCTTGGAATTCAAAAATTGTTGCATAAGCACAAGGACGAGTTCCATAGGTTAATTTATGATCCACAAATTCGAGTATGGTTGAATATCAAGATGTGACATAAAAAATTTTCACGATTGATATTTCATTTAGGAGAGGATATTTTTTTTCATATTCTTACTTGCATTACTGACATTATCTTTATGTCTAATTTACTAGGTAAAACTTGTGGTTATGATTTGTTTAAAGTTACTAACTTAGTCTATTTTGATGTAGGATCAGATTTGAGGACAAAACCTTTTCAAGAGGACATGACACGATTCTTATCACGTCTACATCAAACGAGGCGGAGCATATTAGATATTTGGCTAAAGAGAAGAATTCAATTCAAATTATTATCAAGACCTGGGCTAAAGAGTTCGAGTTAAACCTTATTAGATGGATTTCAAGCATTTGGACTAAAGTTAATTCAAGGGTTCTTAAAATGGAGCTCAATTCGAGGCCTATTCAAGTCCCAATAGTTAATCAAGTGATTCAAAATAGTTGGGTTGGAAAATACTTTAAGAGAATTCTGGACATAGACTTTGATCAATTTATAGACCTCTTAGATCACATTTTCTTGGCTTGAAGCTTGGATATAAATGTAGATCTCGTCGAGAGCTTCGATTCGATAGGTGGCACATTCCGTAACTCTTTTCGGATTAAAAGTTATAGTCATTTTTTCAACAGAAGCAAAATTAAAAAAATTCAGAAATTCAATCCAGAGCCCCAAATTCAATTTTTATTCCAGTTTTGCTTAGAATTTGTTACCTGTTTAGATTTGATTTCTTATGTAATGTTATTTCTTATTAATTTGAGGATTATAAATCATAGAATTAGTATAAATAAACACCAAAGACTCTTGTAAATATAACATTCATTATCATTATTCAATATAATTTCTTGGGAGGATTTATTTCTCTTGTTTTGGTTTTTTGAGAATTTTTGAACATTTACTTAGTTATTCTTGAGATTCAATATTGACTTATCATACAACAGTTCATAGTTGTGTGTAACGTCTTCTACTGCATCAATCGTCGATTATACTGATGTTCTTGTTTCTTTATAGACAACGGGTTTATGTGTCATTAGTGTTCATTCAACGTAGATTTCTTACACAAGCAATTGTATCAAGGTTCTCGTTTCTAATTAAGCAACGGGTTGAGATGTTGTGCATGTTCCACAAATAACTTGGCTAGAAAACGATCCAGGTAGCATTCACCTTACGCAAACATACCGTGGTCCTTATCAATCTCTCTCCAGGAATCATCACCAAGTTTGCATACCTCAACTTTGTTTTCTCACAGACTACCACCATATATACCTTTAAAAAAAAGTCCAAATCCTGCCCACTTTGTATTCATTAGTTTGGGATCAAACCCAAATCCAATTGTACAAGGACCCCAAGAAGTAAAACCTTAAGGTGTTGGAGGACTAGGAGTCGAGGGCAACTCCTTGAAATTGAATTCACAATTAATGGATGGGTTCCAAAGATATACTTGAGGAGGATCAACCCAATAAGTTAAGCAAGCTAACCCAATACATGTAGATGTAATATAAACATATTTCAGCTTCAGATGCTTTAAGAAGGGTAGATGGTCTAAATCAACGCTCTTGACAGACCCAGTTTCAAACAAGTAATAAAGCAGGAAAAGACGCATAATTTCTTGGAACTGTTATTGTTAAGTTTAATGAAGCGTCAGATAAGAAAGACACTGTCTTTGTCACTGACTCGAGATTGAGGGAGGTGCGTACTGATAAAATTAGGGTTGTAGCTATAAGTGCATACTAGGATTTGCAGACGCTCTTGAATCGTATGAGAGAGTTTACAGGTAGTCTACTAAGAATATCCATCATCACATCATACAGAAGATTAGCGCTCAACAGTGCTCCAGCTAACTGTATCTTCTATATACGCATGAGTAGATATATAGAAACTGAAAATTTTATCTATATGATGTACAGTAGTAACCCTTGAAGAATCAAGCTGAGAACTGTTTTGTTTTTTATCTTGATAAAATCGATCAAATTTCCATCAGGGCTGATGCGTTAGCTGTGGTGGATGCTTTCAAGTTTCAAGAATGAAATGTTCAATTTAAGCAACATCTTCTATGTTATCCAATCACATAGACAAAACTGCAGCTAGCAGAAATATTATTCTACTAATAAGTTTGATTATTAAGGTACAGCTGTTTGGATTGCAACATAACTTAATTCCATTCAGTAGAATTAATTAATTTGGGACAAAAGGCATTGTTGAGTACTAAGTTTGATTATATATAGACAACAGAAGCAACACTCATGCTACATTTACAGTGCTCTCACATTCAGGTAGTACCATTTATATGCGGACTTTAGTATAATGATACTAGGGTTGAGGGGAGAGAAAGATGTTTAGGGTAGCACTGACTGACAGGAAAAGATAAAGAAAATCCGTTTACCAACTGCAACTTCTCATCCCCATCCACATCTTCCACCCTGAACCTCCGTGAAGCAATACAAAATGAAACAGTCTCATCTAAATGTAAGACATATAAGAGGAAAAAACAAAACTTGACTTTAATCGAATGAGTATTACCAAAATAAAAAAACTAACATAATTATTGATCAAGAAAAAATATACTTGATTATTTTGACATAAGGCTTCTTAATCTTCCAATTGTTCTCTTTTTACGGGACGTCCCAAATGATAGATAGATCGACACTTTATTTCGAACAGTTAAAATATCTATCTGCGACATTAATCTTTGGACTGGAGACCTGGAAAAATACTGTAATGCTGGAAGCTAACTCTAATAATGTTCACATGCCAAACGCATGAAGCTCTTGCATAAAGAACAGAATAGCTAATGTACTGGGGTGTGAATTGGCAAGCAATAATGTTTGATTAGTTAATTGAATTTGCAGGTTTCTATTATTTCTTTTCCTGTCCTAGAGTACTTTGTTTGAGGTTAAACTCTTCCTCTGTGAGTACTATCTATTAGAAAATTTACGGTTTAGGATTTTGCTCGCTTGTAGAAGCTTCATATTTCAATCCGTATGTGAAAATATATATGTACACAGTCATATTAGGTAGACTAATTGATATTTATTTCTCTACTGCTCTGTTTATATCCAGAATTACCAAACTAAAAAGGAAGAAATACGAAACCAATGACACTAATGAAAAAATACATGTTGAGTAGAAACTAAACAAAGTTTTAATTATGTGAGTCACAGTTTAAAAATATTCTACTTTATAGAGAGAAATATTATAATAGGATATGAAAGATCTAGCTATGTTTGGAACTTGAATAGTGCCCTTGAAAAGATGATGGAAAAGAAATGAAAAGGAAAAGGAAAAATAAATGGAAAATAGAAAAGACTGTCCTAATGAACGTATGTTCAATTATTTCAACTCTTAAAAAAACTAATATCAAATATGACTTTAAAGTTTAGTGTCTGTAGTGTTTTAAAATCTCCTCCTAAGTCCACTTAATCCCTACTTAAGTGGTAGGCTGGACCTCTGTCCCCTAGATTTGACTAGGCGTCTGAGCACCCACCTAAGCAAAATCAGATCTCTACCTCATCGATTTAATAAAGACTTTGAATTAAGCCATGCAATACTTGAAATGAATTTGTTAAACTTTGAAAGAATGTTTTGGTAATTTTTCATGTAAAAGTTTTTAAAATTTCATCTACTATATGGTTTGTATAGTGTAACAAGTAAATAAAGTAAAATAAAAAAATAAGAAAATGCCTAGTCCACCTAGGCACAGCCTAGCGGCACAGGCAGTCTAGGTGCTAGGTGCGTCCTTCGCCGTCTATCAATTTTTAGAACATTGAGTATCTTGAACGCTTAAAAATGCTCCAATAAACTTTATATATTTCCTTTCCTTTTCCTCTCCTTTCACTAGTGTTTTCCAAGTTCCAAATATAGCCCACATTTTAGGTCAACAAAGTGTCTTTGGAAGAAGAGGACTCAACAACAAAACATTAGCGGGAAGTAGATTGATTGTTGGATAATAAGATATTACTCTAAACCTATTGTTCTCATTTCTAATGTTAATCTTCTCTGATCACAATTAGCAAACACAACTTGGAAAGAATTATGCTTTTTATGGGCTTATATTCTAATTTTTAGGGTAAGTGCAATACTTAACAACGTGCAAAGTTGCCAATGAAAGTTCAGGATTGTGGTTACCAGGAATGTAGAATGATTGGGTATGCCGTTCGCGTGATGGAAAGTGGTACCAGGATCACTACCTATGGTGGATGCACAACGCATCTAAGTCTTGTACCATAATTTAGAACGATAGTACCCAATTCGCAACATACGAAAATAAGAGTTACATGGTAACACAGTTTACGCTCTTCTGTATTAATTAAAACATTGTTTATTTGTTTTGTACTTGCTGATTGCTTGATATGTCCATATGTGAGTTGTGACAAAAAAAAAAAAAAGGTACTACACTGTTTTGACAATTCTAATTTCTTCCAACTTATTATTTCACTAAAATTATAACAGAATATGTTTTGTATTTTATTTTAAAAACAATGATGTTATGTTTGCATTTAATATCTAAAATGGGGTAATTTTATTCATTTCAGCTTCTTCTAATAAGATTTAGAAGTTCCTTCCTAAAAGAATCACTAGTATCTGGCTATCTGCTTAACATATATAGCTTACCAAAAATATAAAAAATTTGTTGGTTAGTAAAACTTACCTCTGCTACTCCATGCAAAGGGCAGAAACGGCCTGGCAAGATAAAGAAAATTCGGCTATAACAATTGTTAATATTACTTTATCTGAAACAGAAAAGGGAAAAATAAGAGAAATATTGACATATATGCGTTCAAGAATGAAGTAAGAAAGGAAAAATAAATTGGGTAATAGAAATTACCTTGCCAATTTGCAACTCTGGCCATAAAAAGAGTGAGATAATTATAGTCTCACATCCTAAGTTGCTGATTAGTAAACTAGACTGTTTTTCTAAAGTAAACCCTCGTAACTAAGAAAGTGAAAAATAGTGTTTAATCCTTAAACCAGGAGTTGGATATTATTATATCGTGCTACTATACTTTTATAAAGTAAAAGTAGAATATGATAAAAATATTTTGTTTTAATTAATTTATGATATAAAAAGAGAATTATACTTTGTCTCAATCCTGATTATAACTATAAAAATTAAAACATCGAACCTCATACAACAAGGTCCACAAAATTCTTATGAAGCAGAGGAAACAACAATCAAACATTATCAGGAAAACAGAATGGTAAATGGACAATGAGATCTTACTCTATAACTATACTTCTCTTTCCTATTTACAATCTTTCTCAGATCACAATGAAGAAACAAAATCGAAAAGGATGATGTTTTTTTCTTGCATAATATATTCCAGAGCAAGTACAATAATTAGCAACATGACTAAATTTTTTGAATAACAGAAGAGTGAGTAACATTGAAAGCATCACCCGTTAATACCCTTAAAATTCCTTAGTGAGACAGAGATCAGAGACTGATGCCATGCAAAAAGAACACGTTTCCTCTATACGTAAGTGACCGGCTCTGTACCCCAACACACCATAAATGGCCTTGCACCTCCAAAGATACCTTCATCTCTACCGTCTCCCATACAAGCTTGAATAGCCCAAGAGCTCTATCTAACTGCTTGACACCACTCCAAACCATCTTCTCCTCATCTGATGTCAAAATCTTTCCCATACCAAGCAAAACTTTTTGCCGCCATCATTACCATAGACTCCACCACAAAGCTCTACTTCAACATCTCTCACACTGCCATAGAGATAATACAATAGAAGTATGAACAAGCATCGAGACGAGTGACTTAATGTCTTTGATAGTTTCTTCGACACCAAACTTTCTTGATACCGAGTCTCCCTGTATCCAATATTTTTATCTATCAAAACATCCTTGATCTGAGAGAGCCCTTCTTTCATGACCTCAAGCTTTGTAACATGTAAAACCAACTCCTTCTCATTTCTCAAGTAGCAAATAAGATCATTAAACATCTCAAGAACATCTTTCCATTTATGGGAAGAAGGTGAGCTCATGAATTTCATAGGTGAAGGCCGCATCCATGAAGTTGAATCAGGATGATAGGAAATAGCAATGTCCAAGAACTTTAGACAAGTAATGATTATTTGTTGACCCATGTTATCAACTTTTACAAGACCCTGATGATTCATAAAATCCATATCTGATTTCAATGCATTCAGTGTCTCCTCAAGCGCACCAGTCCATATCTGGTGCTGTGTGACCTGCGGGCAAACTGAGAGACGCACTTCCTTCCTTTGTTGCGCAGAAACATTCAAGACGTTGCACACTTTGGTGAGTGAATTCACAGTGATGGACTGCCTTTCACTCGGCTTACTGAATAATGAAGGTGGTGTGCACTTATCATCTGCCAAAGAAGACATCACATCCTTCTTCAGTGCTAGTTGAACAGATGAATACCCAATAAAGGCCCTGGCAAGTGACTTAAAAGTATGCATATCGTGTAAAAGATACTCATCGACAACTATTGAATAATCATTGATGTTAACTAGCCTTCCATCAATAAAATCTAGATCTTTTAACAAATGGGTCATTCTTGTTAGCATTGGAAACGCTTTCTCATACCATTTAGAAGGCAGATTTTCGTCATGGGGTTCTTTCAAGCTGTGATACGAACATCCACTGGAGTTCATAATTCTGTTTGGCTTGAACCAGAGATACATTAGCCCACATAGAAGGTTCTCTGCATGTAGGCCATTATTTGAAAGTCAAAATTACCATATAATGTAAGATTCCTTCCAAAACATTTTCAACCTTTTCTTCTTAAATTGTTGAGAGTGCCAACATTTGTACCATCTGAAACTACGCCTGCAACAACAAATTGAAATTGAGTAATATAGAGTTAGGTCTAGTAATTCGGCATTTCATCAAACACAGAGTGTGCACTTCTAACACTATTAGGGACCGGTCCTGACATATTCAAGGAGCAAACGGGCAGATTACATTGTTCCTACCGCTAAAAACTGAAAGATAATCAATTAAAGATTACATACAATAATCTTGTTCGTGAAGAAAAGTTCTACTGGAGTACGCTAGTGATGCACAAATGACATGCGGCCCTATCTTGGTTCTGCCTGGGCTTGACCTGATCAAGGCCTGATCCGGCTCAGCCCAGTATGCCAATTTACTTTCTTTGTTACTTAAATTCTCCCACTGCAAACGAAAACTTCATCTTTATGACAACTAATTTAATAAATCAAATAAAATTGACATATTTCAATACGTTCATTCATGCATGTTTATTTATATATAAATAAAAAAATTCATGAAAATACATTAGGTACTTTAATATATAAGAATTTTTTTTACATATCTAGCAACCTACATTTATTGTAGACATTCATTATATCTTCATTTTAATAAATAGTTAGCGTAAAAACTAAAAAGTCATTTATAAAATAATAATAATAATAAAAAAGATAGTTTTTATAAAAAAAAATATTTTTATTTATTTATTAATAATAGTATAAAATAATACAATATCTTTAAAATTATACAATATTTTAATTCATTATTGTAATTTGTAAGTTGTAATATATTATTTTTAATTAATACATCAATTAATTTAAAATTTTAATTGGTGTTTTTATAGTGTTTAAAATTACTAAAAAAAAAATTGAATGGACTAGATTGGATTGGCTTGGCCAGGCTTAACCTGGCTTGACCCAAGGCCTGACCTGACCTGCAGGCCTCCGTAGGCCTTTTTTTCAAGCGCCAAGTCCGGTCTGCCTTAGCCTACAAGCCGAAAGTCAAAGGTTTGACCCAGCTTAGTCAACGGCCAAGACCTAACAAACCTAAGTCGGACAAGGTCAGACTGACCTGTTATGCATAATTAGAGTACACTAAGATCCAATAGATGACACAATTATACTGGGTTGCGAATGGGTTTCCAAGTTTCACATTCTATTTTCTCTACCTACGTACATTGGGCCTGCGAATTTGGTGTATATGAGAATGGTATCAATTAATCAACAAGGGCAAAAGGACAACCCGAAAGACATCATATTTATCTATTTTATTAGTCTTGCTTCGGATGGCAAATTTTTTGTTGAATTATAATTGCTATTTGCCACCTAAATACATGGTGAGATATGATAGGCAAAAATTAAGAATGATCCAATCCTAAATTTTTATATTGGTCCCTATTGGTTCTCAATACGCACAACAAAATCATAACTAAAAAACGAAATCCCACCTCTTTATATGTGTTTGTTTATGTATATATATATATATATATATATATATTAAAATTTTAATTGTTTAAAATAGGAAACCTTGCAGACAATCAAAGTGAATATATCCCTCCTCTTTATATATGTGTTGTGTGTACGTATATGAGTTAGATTCTCCAATGAATTGAAAAAAGATGAATCAAAGACGATTTGACTTTAACGACGGACGAACCGTTGCTACACCCGGTTCATCCATGGTTATAGCGGCAAACCAAATCGTCAGTCTATCGTTAAAGAAGGTATACTTGATAAGGGGATATGCTCTTGATCCTTCTTTTATATATATATATATATATATAGCATGGATCAAGAGCATACCCTCTTAAAGGGTATACTAAGCTCACCCCTTTTAGTGACAGACCGGACGACGGGTTGGTCCGTCGCTATATGTTGTCTATCGCTAAAACATATAGCGACGGATCAAACCGTCGTCTGGTCCATCACTAAAGGAAATGAGCTTGGTTACCTTTTAATAGGATATACTCTTGATCTATGCTCTATTTAACTTTAAAGAACATAGCAAATCAAGCCCAGTTCATGGTTGACCCAACTCATCCACGTCTAAAAGTAAAGTAGTTCATTTATTCATTCTACTATAACACTACACAAAAGTCAATGGTTAAATCCACCTTTTAAAGAATTTAATAGTTAAAAAAAAAAATTCACTTTTAATTTTGTTTGTCCAGATTTTCAATCACACTCCTCGTCTCTTATCCGTCTTCCTCAAAATGATTGATTCTGTTCTTTTAATTCATTTTTTTTTATCTTAAGTCCGCTTCTATCTATCTGTATGATCAAATTGAAATTTGTGTGGTACATCTGCATTTGCCTTAATTATACATTACTTATGATATTTGAATTGAAAAAAATTATTATATTTTATCATTAATTTCTAGTGTTTTATCCTCTTTAGTTGAACAATTTGTGAACGATGATGTCAGGTCTTTCAGTATTATTGTTAATAATAAAAAATTATAAATAGTGTTTGAATTATTTACAAGTAAACATGATATGTAATAAGAATAAAAACAAAAAAGTGAATACTAATTAGTGAATTTGTCAAAATTAATTTTTTGATTATCGATATCATACTAATCAATTGAAACCACTTGCTTGTTTCCTCTAGTAGAAAAAAGACTAGTACCTAAAAAGTTGTTAGTAGTCTTGTTCATCAATTTTTTTTTTCAAATAACAATTATCATTTCAATTAAATAAGCTTATGTTTTTAACTTAAAGAAAAATAAAAAAATAATATGACAAACCCATGGGCCGACACAACCCATTGTATCTTTGGGTTATGGGTCTCACTTTTGTAACCCAATAAAAACAACGCCTTGTTTAGCCTAACCCATTTTTAGTCCAACCTAGTCGTGACACCCATTTGCCAGGTCTAGTTAGTTATTGAATCTTGGCTGGGAAAAAAATTAGATAGAAAGATGAAAGTAAGAGAGAGATTATATGGAAAAAAAAGAGCCGCATGATTTAAGTTTGGACACATGTACTGTTGAGATTGAAAGTCTGGAGCAGTATAGACCGATTGAGTGTGGAAGGGAGCTAGTTCCAAAATATATGAATTTATCTGTCACAGATATGTTACACCACAAACTTAGAAATGTATCTCCCTCTATTTCGAAGTTACCCATAATATGTTAAACGACACATTTCGAGTTTTTATCCGGTCAAAAGTGATTGTAAGAATCAATTTCTAAAGAATAAATTGTCATTACATTAAAAAAATATTAAACAGTAAAAATTATTTGAAACATCTCAACAAATTATTTGAAAAATTAAATTAAACTAAATTGTGTGTGTATATACAACTCTGATAATTGACCTACAAGGGAAAAAATTACAAGGACAAAAGATAAAATCTACAAATCTAAGCCTAATTTGTAGGATTACATTGTTTGAAACTATGTATAGTCTTGGGCAGTAAGACTAATGAACGAGGGATGACAGATATTGATCATACCTATCGGTGAAGCAAATGGATGTGCGGATGCATTGGCATATTTAGGATCTGTTTCCTTTTCTACTTTAATGGAAGTGGAACGAACATAATTGGCTGATGTTGCATGGGGTCAGCTCCCAGAGTTATTTGATTTAATGCTTGTTCTATTGTCACAATAAAATAAAATGAATAAGTCTAGGGTCACAAAATTTAAATATAAAATTAAATACTACATCTATCTCAACTATTAAAAAGTAAAATATGACACGAATTTTAATAGTATGACATGATTTTTAATGGTTAAGATTAATATAGTGTTTGAATATTATACAGTTATATTTATTCAAATAAAATAGATCGGAGTTTATACAAGACATACAACATTCAAATAAAATATTTTTTCTGTAGTACTTTTTTTTTAAAAACTTATATTATTACAATGCGATAAATTTAAGGATAAATTTTGCCGATGGGAGAGTTTCGGGATAAAAGAAAGGGATGACTTATTCATTTTTCCTTTATAAATTTGATTTTCTTATTAAATTACATGTTTTACCATAATTCCCGAGCTAAAAATCACAGACGCATGTGGGCGAATTGTCCAGTAATCAAAGCCAGAAAAAATTTGACACAAATCAGTATTTCAGAGGAACTTATGTGTAAATTTTGTAACTTGAAGAATGACATTAATTAGTATAAGGTACAGCTTGGTGGACCGGAAGTTTATTCAACCTTTTATTATATAGATAAATTGAAGAAGAAATATGTATCGAATAAACACATGGTCATCAACTGATGGAATTTATCTCAAAGAAACAATTTAAAGGCAGTGCAAACTCATAACAAAAATTCATATAACTCCTAAAATGTAATGTTAACTCCATATCAATTCACAAAGTTATCGCCGGGTAATTGTAGCATAGACAATGTAATAAATCAATGACCGACAAGTACAATCGTAATGCTCGAAAAAAATCTTCTAGTGTAGAAATTAGTATAAATATTTAGAGGTGTGGACTGATACGAGGGCATGTATTCTAGAGTGTGTTTGGACATTATATGGAGAACCCCTCATGTAGAAATTAGGGATCCAGTTAGAGTGAAGTTAACTTCACTATAAGTTGGTCAAATGATCAATAAATCGTTGACAGGCAGGTCGGAGTACATTCTTTCTGCCTGTGTATCAATACTTTATTGGTCTATGGATCAACTTACCATAAAATTAACTTTACCCTAACCGCATCAAAAAATTAACATGCACGTGATGAAAATCAGCATAAGAAACAAAAAAAATTCAAGTTCTAACTATGATGATGAAAATGTTCACTACGCTGAAACTGATTGAGAATTTAGAGGGCAAATGTGTAATTCAGCTATAATATTAACACGATCTTATAACACTTTTTCATTTAATTGAATGAATTATTATTGTACGTATAATTCTTGAATTTATATAAAATTTTATTATTAGACAGATAATATAGTTTTAGATGGAATCAATTTCCTAATGAAGATTATCGAACTCAATCAATTTGCCAATATCTTTTCTGATTTGGTTTTTAAAAAACTAATTAAATATAAGTTTCACTACTTATAATTAAGCAACCTCAACCCCCTCTCATTCCTAGATGATGTCTGATACACGAGCACATATTTGAATGCTAACGTGTTTGAAGGAATATATCATGGCTGGTTGAGATATGTTTATATTCAGGGAATGAATAATTATAAGATATCAATACTACTATATAACATCCCACGAAACGATCTTCAACTGAGTCAATTGGTTTTCAATTTATTCAAGTTGACCTTAAATTCCCGTATTAACTTACCGAGTTTAACATCATGTCAGTCTTCTATTTGTTAGGCTGCAGAGTTTGAATAAAATTAGAGTTCCAATTTAGTTCTAATTAAACCGAGTCAACTTTGTTCATGCTAGATGGATAGTAGAGCGGGGGGGGGGGGGGGGGGGGGGGGGGGGGGGGGGGGGGGGGGGGGAGTTCCTATTGAAGCGACATTAATAACCGGTTGAGCGTGAGTGGGCCCATCCTCCAGAGATAATCAATGTAAAATGACTTATAGTTCAAATAATGTTATGTTAACCCATTTGATAGAGTTAAAACTTGTAATAGAATAGAAAATCCAAGTTCCCATATAAGAGACATTGGACAAGAGATCAGATAAGAGATTGAAAAAGTTTAGATAAAAGATCGGATGAGTTCAAACAAAAGATAAGAGATCAGAAAAGACATCGGATAAGAGTTCGGACAAGATATCAGATAAGAGATCGGATGAGATTCCGAAGAGCTGAGACTTAGTTACTCTGAGATCGCAAAGTGAACTAAGCAACTAACAAAGTCGTCGATGAGAATGAAAATGACTGTGAGTTCGCAGAAATAACAGAAGGACATAGTTAAAATGAAGAAACGACTTTAGATAGTCAAATAGTAGAACGACTACTAGATAACCAAAACGTAGAGTCAGTCAGTATGGTTAGCCTGCCCCTCTGAGTTGTAGTTGAGGAGTGAGCTCTAGTCCCTTTAAGAGATATGGGTGATTCTTTTGCTAGAAGCACGAGTGGAACGCTTTCATGGTGTAGACACCCAAAATTTGCGCCTGTGTACTAACCCTGACAGGAGGGCCAAATCGTCATTTGACCCGACATACGAAAAGGAGGGTGGACCCCAACACGAAGCCACCGCAACGATTTACGGTCAAAAGCCGCCACAACGGACAACGAGCATCCGGTCACTTGAGGCAAGCAAAACGGTTGATCCAGAAAAACCCGAGTTGATCATAAGAAACGACTAATGGCCACTACGCTTATGATGTTCGGGGGTCTCGCTCCCTGGTGAGCGAGCGGCTGCCCAGCTCGCCGGTGAGCTGGCGGGGGTGGAAGGGGGCAGCGCCCCCTGGAAGCCAAGCACAAAGAGCAGTTTATACATCAGGTAGCAGCCTTCCAAAATAATACCGCAGAAATGGGCGAATTAAGACCGCGTGGCACGAAAATCGAGAAAAGCAAGCCGGACAGCCGCGGATGCACCTGCGGCCACCGACAAACGGGACAGTGCGCGGCTCGAGGAAACAACCCGGCAGCCGAGGATTCGGCGCGGACGGCCACATCAGTCAGCCGCAGATGCACCTGCGGCTGCCTGCTGAACTCTATACAGCGGCCATTTCCACCCGAGAGGAAAAAAGAAAGAGATAGAGATTTTGGAGAGAAAAAGCTCGCGGGAGGAGAGAGAATAGCTTGTTCTTGGTTAGATTTGAGTGAAAAGTTTATCCTTTCTTGTTAATTAGTAGAGTGGTCTTGTGGTGTTGTCCGATTTGTGAAATAAGATGCTTAAATCGACATTTTGCAAGGTGAAAAGGGGTGTTTCTTTTGATATTTTTCTTGTTTATATTAATGTGATAATCTTGTGTTTTTGGTTGTTTAGCATAGTTTGTTGTTGTATTAATGATGATCCGTGGATTAGGGATCATTAGCGAGGGTTCCTTTGGAAAATAATCTCCTCCTAATATCCCGAGGACATCCATACGGTGATAATGCGAGTTCATGGCGTTAACGGATTGTTCATAATGTGGGGTTTGTGATTTGAGTCATGTAACGTAGTAGCAAGTTTCGTATTATAAAAAAATTGTCCGTGGTATGATTGTGTAGTGATTTGGGGTAACTGTGAGCCTAGGGAGAAGATCCTTGTGATCAAATCCCGATGATGGACATTTTGATATGTAATCGTTGAATAGGGTTCCTGGTTGTATATATGTAATGTCGGGCCTTAAAGCGATACCAAGTCGAGGTCGGGTTAAGGCCCCGTAATAATAAAGATATGTGATTGTGGATGTTTGGGGTTGTCTGGATGGCTCACATGCCCGTGGATAGCCCCGACACGTTTGGAATGCTTATTTTGATTTTCGACACAAAAAACGATTTTCCAAAAATAAGGCAAACGATGAAGATTTTCATAAAATCAATCAAACTAGGATATTAGATCATCCGTAGGCTAAAATAAAATTGTAAGTGTCAGATGAGCTCTATTCCTATTTGGCGAAGGATTTAAAAAAATATGTTTTACAAAATATCATCGGTTTTATTATCGAAAAAAAAACAATAAAAATGAACTCTTCGATTAAATCAAATCCTTCGTGCATAAGGTCAACGAGATTTCTGAAGCACTTTCAAAATAAAGTATTCCAACAACATTCATTTAGGCACACACACACACACACACACACACACACACACACACACACACACACACACACGTTTTAGGATTTAAAAGGATAGGAAAACATCGAGATTGCGGTAACCGTGTTTCACGGAAGTCGGGGGGTGCCTAACACCTTCCCCTCGCTTAAGCAAGCCCCCGAACTCTAAGAATCTCGGTTCGCGGATCAATTAACTCGGAGTCACATATGAGCCAACGATTACGAAAACAAAATTCGGATGAGTTGGTACATCCATTTCAAATATACCAACTGGCGTCTCTGGTCAATTGGCTCATAAAAAAATCGATCTTTCAAAACCCGTCGACATTAAGCCGACCCTTTTCAAAATTACATTTAATTCAAAAGGCTAAAATTGGAAAGGCTTTTAACATTAAAAAACGAAACGACCAAAATCCCGGCGTCGACACATGGCTTTATGGCTTTTTTCCTCTTTTGATTTTCGCTTTAACTAGCGAAAATTTGTTTTAATAAACAAGGTTTATTTCCTAGTTGCCTTACTTATTTAGGGCTTAGTGAACTACAAGAAGCTTTACTCTACGATCCAAGTTTATCATATTGTAGAGTGCAACCTTGGAAGTTACCATTGTGACATGAAAGCTTCCTCAACACACAACTATATATCCTGAAGATCTTGAAATGTTTTGACAGAAAGAGAATGACAAATCAGCCACAACTCAAACAACTATATTTGGTAAAGACAGTTTACCACAACATTTAAAGATAAACCTGTCACTGACAGCTACAACAGATTAACAAATAACTTTTACGGCTATGTTACAGGACTTTCTAACGGACAAAATTTTAGAGAAAAATCCATAAATAGATTTCAAATCCAGACTTCAAAGTTGCCGATCGATCAAGCACATACATGAGATAAAGCTTACAAGTCAAAAAGCTTAAAGCATCCCAACAATCCAAAGATCATTCCAAACTTTCTGAAAATCCACTCTATGCCTTGGATAAAAATTGATTAACACTACTAAATCATTCAGAAGATGAGCTTAAACGAACCTTAGCATCACCCCAAACTCAACTACAGGGACACTAAAAAGTCGAGATAGAGATCTCGCCTAATTCTAAGTGGATCAGCTATAGAGAAAGGTTGAAAAATCGAGACAGAGATCTCGCTTGATTCTTAGTGGATCAGCTCTAGAGGGAGGTTGTAAAGTTGAGACAGAGTGCTTGTCTGATTCTAAGAGAATCAGTTCTCTAGAGGGAGATTATAATTAGTTCAGTGGAGCCTTATCCTATAGTGTGGATGATCTTTACTCAATAGAGTGGAAGATAGGACTATGAGTAGTTTAAGCTTTGAACCTCTTAAAAATCACTGTGTCCTTTATTATTTTATATAACTGTTATATAATTGTCATATCACTATAATATCATATGATTGACTCTCACATTTTCATATCACTAAAGTCAAACATGAGATCCTGATTCAATCTTAAAGGGATTTTTATAAAACATAATATTCTGATATGTTTAACTGAATCAGATTAATTAATTATCGGGTAAATGAATTTAATATGAGATTTTAATAAGATCTATTCAACCCTTTGGGATGCTGTCGCAGACACCCAAAAATAAAATTTTACTTTTTGAAAAATATTAATGTAGTAGTGTAGCAAGAGTCAATCCCACAGAGAATCATTAATTTAATTTTATGTTTTCGTAAACCAGAATTGGGGGGGGGGGGGGGTTTTACTTAATTATTTAACTAATTACAATTCAAACAAACAAAACTAAATAATAAATAATAAGGATGAGAAAAATCAATTAAAATAAACTTCGGTTCCTTAGTTCAGTATCCCTTTCTTTTAATCAATAAATTAATCAAGTTATTATTATCTTTTCCTTCAATTAAAATTAATAATCCTAGATAACCGACAATCGCCAAGCTACCCGAAATCCTCCTTAAATTATAAATCTAATGCAGCAATCGCTCACAAAAGACCCTGAAATTTAGATAAAGCACACTTAGAAGAGGGGTTGAATAAGTGTGGAAACGAACTATGATAAAAACTTTTTTTTATTTTTTATTAAAACACAGTACTGAATTCAGTTTACTATATTAATGAATTCAACTTGCTATATTAATATGGCCTACCGAATTGACTTTTTTTTTTTAATTCTATGAAAATATCTTGTTGAATTTCTCACTTAGAGAAAATACTTGGTGTAAATAAATTATCTTAAGATAAAGCAAATAATTTAGATTTTAATTATTAAGATAATTAACTAGCTTATGTGAGTAATAAAAGTAAGCAATAAAATCAACACCAAGATTTTTTACGTGGTTCAACTATTACCCTATATAATAATAGCATACTCCACGTCCAATACCAACTAGTATTGTAGACTCACTTTATATATAGATCTTTCAATTACAAAGTGACACCTTTTACAAAACAGGTTAATTGAATTCTTAAATTCTCTTGAGCACTTTTGCTCCTTATGCACCTATGCACTCCTCAAGCAACCTATGCTTCCTTAAACCTGTTTATACAAAATTCTCAATCCACAATTGGACTAAATTCCTTTAGACAATTACTTAGTCTAAATAAACAAAGATCAGAGAATTACAAATTTAGAAGTCTAGTGATCAAAGCAAATAATCAATTTAACAATATAAGGCTCAACTAATGTATGCAATGATTAATTAATAATAGAAAGATATTACCAATTTAAAGCTCACAAAAATATGCTGGATTAGAATTCTAGTAGCACAGCAGTAGATTGCACCAAAATGACTTTTCAGTATATAATTAGTGCACTATAAAAATTGTATATTTTGCTGGGATATACTCATGCGATTTATAGCCTTGATAAATATTATCGTTGCAGCTCAAAGAAATATTGAAATATTTTATATCCGTTGCCCATAAGATTTACCAGAATGTTATACTTCCGTTAAAAGATAAAACATGTTAACAAAATATCCGGACAAACCAAAACATCCGGAACTAACTTCTAGTCTATCTTTTAATATATATCTCCAAAGTAACAGAATAACCGTGGCAAGTGATTAGATATACCAAGTCAAAGAAGATTTTACTTTTTAATCAGAATGATGAAATCTACATATACACGGCATATTAAAATATTCAATATAGCTATAGAAAGTTATCATGACTATTTAGTAGATATCATGATTAACAGTTGCACTTATATCAAGATTAGTACTTTTCAAAACATTATGCATGATGCGTCCAATTCATAATAAATCATGATACTAACCAATATAAAATAAACATTAATATCCGTGAGTATTTAAAAACACTAATCATGTAGTATGCACACATAAAATGTCCTAGAGCCTTGAATTGAAAAGTTGAATATTTGCGATGATCTTACATTAAATTCTTAGGACTCAAAATAGTCTTCGATCTTCTTGAATAATTCCTGAAATTCACAATAAAAAATTTAGTACCAAAGAACAAATCATCATCAAAACATTAGGTTTAGAATATGACAAAGTCAACATTCTCCCCCTTTTTGATGATGACAACATAAGCCCCCGCTAAATTCATGCATATCTTAATATAGTTTGCATTTAAACAATATGCTTAGCAAAAACCAAATGAAACAATAGTCTTGAAAACCATAATTAAAACATAGTTGGTATTTAACTAATTCTCCCCCTTTGTCATCAGGCAAAAATTCAGTCAATATCCGCAAGATTAGCTCTTTGTTCAGCACATGTAGTGAAGTAGGGACGGTGACGAATGCGATGAAGACGTTCTTCGATAGAGAGATTATCTACAAAATGAGGGGGTCTGGGGATAAAAATTGAAGAAGGAAGTGGCATATCAAGAAAATCACTCTTGTATTCTGCCATCCAATTGTACATTGGCCATTCTGGGATTGTGGAATACATTGTCTGAAAATGAATCTTGATTCGGAGAAATAGGAGGAGGATCAGGGAGAAGACGTACAAACTCACCAACAAGTAAAATGATATTAGATTGTTTCAAATTAGCAGTGTCTATAAACTCATTACTTGAAACAGAAATTTCATCATCAAAAGATATTTTGAAATGTTGGAAGAGTTTTGTTAAAAATTTGCTATAAGGAAGACAGTTTTTGGTCTGACGGATACAACTTAGCATATGAAACAACATCATTTAAGAATGATTAAAAGAAACACCTTTTAAAATCATTGCCACAACAACAAGATCTTGATATGTAAAATCTGCTCCACCACCAAGTCGTGGGAACAGATTATACCGAATCAACTTATGCAAAACACAAGCAGTTGGACACACATCAATAGTTTTAGGAGTAAACAGAGTAGATAAAGATTGATCACTCATAACAATACGAAGTTGTTCCAATGGAGTAAAAGGAATAGTGGCAGCACCTTTAAGAGTAAAAGGACAAGGTCCAGCAGAAGAAATTCCAAGAATGCTACCAAAATCAACACTAGTGAAAAATAATGACTTTCCCTTAACATATGTTGTAAAACAATCCCCATTGCATTTTAGATTAGTGTAAAACTGTTGAACCAATCTAGGATAAGCAATAGTAGGAGGACACAATATAGATGATATTTCATAAGTAGTGAAGAGTTTCTTCATAACAGAATTTTTGAAATAAAATAAATCTAGAGATTTTTCATAAACAAATTGCTTTGTAGCAATCGAATTTTTAAAACGAGTTTCAAAACTGTACCCTTTGAAGAAATTTTCTTGCATATCAGTTGAAGATGAAAATTGATTTACCAGATTTGAAAGGGACTCTGGCTGTGAAGAAATATGTTCTTCGCACATTGGTTGCTTCAACTTGCCTCGTTGAAATGGATCTGCTTCTGAAGCCTTTAAAAATGAGAAGCTTAAATCCGAATTGTCAGATAATATTGTGCCATTAGACGACACATGCGTAGAAGACTTCTTCTGAACTCGCTTAGATTTCATTTTTATTCTAGTAGCGTTCTTTAATGAAGATCCTTCGTCGTTTGATTTCTCAGATGATCGCTTGCTAGCCCTGGTTTTCATGGCTTTAAGGATTTGTGAAAAAGAAATGAAGGGTTTCGGTAAATGATAGAGGTATAGGATCTGATTTATGATCAAAGCTGAAGATATAAAGACACACGAAATAGAAGTCGATTAAAAGGCTGTCACCGAAAAATGTGTGTCTTTTCAATTTTGAAAGCTGTTCGGCTGCTGTTCCGTCTTTCAAGGTAAAAAAAATCTTTACATTTCCCAAAAAAAATGATATCCGACGATAGATATTGATCATTAAAAGAAACGTGTATCTAGAAAATAGCTTGAACATATAAAGACTAATGAACATATATATATTATCAGATATCATGCAGAAAATAAATATATGCATAAAATATTAACTGCATCTCATAAAATTTCAAGTATGTGAAACACAATTATACCATACACATTCCAAGTTCTCTTTTTAGCATACAAAACCTTTCCTCACTCAAAGGTTTGGTAAAAATATCAGCTAATTGTTTTTCTGTAGGAATAAAGATTAATTTAACTAACCCTTTTGAAACATTATCCCTTAAAAAATGATGTCTTACCTCTATATGTTTTGTACGTGAATGCAAAACAGGATTTTTTGATATGTCAATAGCACTAGAATTATCACAGTATATAGGCACATTATTGCATACTATATCAAAATCACATAAAGTTTGTCTCATCCATAATATTTGAGAGCAACAACTCCCTGCAGCTAAATATTCACCCTCAGTGGTTGATAGAGCAACTGAAGTTTGCTTTTTACTATGTCGTGAAACAAGACTTTGTCCCAAAAATGTACAAGCACCACTTGTACTTTTTCTATCAATTTGAAATCCTGCATAGTCATCATCTGAATAACCCATTAGTTCAAAATGATTACTAATTGGATAAAATAACCCTAAATTTATAGTACCACTTAAATATTTAAAAATTCTTTTAACGGCTAGTAAGTGGGATTCTTTGGGTTTTGCTTGAAAACGAGCACATAGACATACACTGTACATTTTATCAGGTCTAGATGCAGTTAAATATAATAACGAGCCAATCATACCTCGATATTTGGTTAACTCTACATCTATACCTTTGTCATCTGATGTAAGCTTTATTGATGTACTCATTGGTGTAGCCTTTGGGTTGAATCCTTCAAAACCAAATCTTTTTAGTAGCTCTTTTGTGTAGTTAGTTTGATAAATATAGATCCCTTCATTTGTTTGCTTGATTTGAAGTCCCAAAAAGGAATTTAGCTCTCCCATTAAGCTCATATCAAATTCCTTATGCATACACTTTGAAAACCACTCACAGAGAAAATCATTAGTAGCACCAAATATTATATCATCTACATATATTTGAACAATAATTATTTCTTGTTTTTCATGTTTAATAAATAATGTAGAATCTATTTTACCTCTAGTAAAACCACTTGAAATAAGATACTTACTCAACCTTTCATACCAAGCTCTTGGAGCTTGTTTGAGTCCATAAAGAGCTTTCTTTAGCTTAAAAACATGATTTGGATACTTCTCATGTTCAAATCCAGGAGGTTGTTTGACATAGACTTCTTCATTGATGTATCCATTAAGAAACGCGCTCTTTACATCCATTTGATAAAGCTTGAATTTCTTGTAACAAACAAATGCTAACAAGATCCGAATAGATTCTAGTCTTGCAACTAGAGCATACGTTTCTTCGTAGTCTATTCCTTCTTGTTGATTGTAACATTAAGCCACTAGCCTTGCTTTGTTGCGAGTGATTGTCCCATGCTCATCATGCTTGTTTTTAAACACCCATTTTGTTCCGATGACAGTAACATCTTAAGGAGGAGGCATTAATTCCCAGACTTGGCATCGTTCAAATTGTTGAAGTTCCTCTTGCATTGCCATTAGCCAATTTTCATCAAGTATAGCTTCCTTAGCATTTGTTGGCTCAACTTGTGATAAGAATGCAGAGAACGCACATTGATTTTATAGGCTTCTCCGGGTGGTAACTCCTTTGTTTATATCTCCAATGATATTCTCCGGTGGATGATCCTTGAGATATTTTGCTATCTTTGGCATTTGGACACCGTGTATTACTTATTCTGGTTCAGAAAAGTCTACTTCAAGCTCTTGTGATGTTTCTTGTTCCACTTCTTGTGAGTTTTCCAATTCCGCTTGCTGAATTCGTTCATTCGGCTTACTGAATAGACCTTTTTGGTTTGCTGTATTCGTTGAAATTTCCAAATTTCCTGCATCTTCATCTCTTTCTTTTGGAAGATCATCATTAGTCTCATTAAATGTAATATGAACTGATTCTTCAACACATAGCTTGTTAATATTAAATACACGATATGCTTTGTTATTATGTGAATAACCAATGAAAATTCCTTCATAAGACTTAGCATCAAATTTTCCCAAGTTATCACTAGTATTTAGTATATAACATTTAGACTCAAATACTGAAATAACTTATATTAGGAATTTTTTTATTCAAAAGCTCATAAGGAGTTTTCAAAATAATAGGACGAATAAGAACTCTATTTAGCACATAACACGAAATATTAACAGCTTCAGCCCCAAATTTCTTTGGAAGTTTGCTTTATTGTAAAAGTGTTTTAGCTGTTTCTTGAAGTGTTCTATTCTTTCTTTCCACTACTCCATTTTGCTGAGGAGTTCTAGGAGCTGAAAACTTATGGCTTATACCTTTATGATCACAAAATATAATAAAATCCTTTTGAAATTCGGTACCATGATCACTTCGAATCTTTCTAAGTTTGAGACTATACTTAGTCTCTAAATTTCTTATCAATTTCTCAAACTCCTTAAATGTTTCATCTTTGGTTCTTAGAAATAATACCTATGTATATCTAGAAAAATCATCAACTAATACAAATGCATAAAATTTACCATTAATACTAGCATGCCTTTCTGGGCCAAATAAATCAAGATGAAGTAATTGTAAAGGAGAGGAGGTTGATACCATATTCTTTGCACTGAATGATGTTCTTACTTGTTTTCCAAGTTGGCAAGGAACACATACTACTTTCTTTTCGAACTTTATTTTTAGCAATCCTTTGACTAGATTTTTGGAGGACAATTTCATGATTAGATCAATATGAACATGTCCCATCCGTTTATGCCATAGGTTAGCCTCATCTTGCATCGAGGCAAGATATAGTTCTTCCTCTTGTTGCTCAAAATCAAGAGTATATATATTTCCTTCTCTTTGTGCAACTAGAATAGAATTGTTAGTACCATGAGAAATTATACATTTATCTTTTTCAAAACTAACTTGATGTCCATTATCCATTAATTGACTAACACTTATAAGATTAAATTCAAGTCCACTAACAAGATGAACATTAACTATATTAACCTTACCATTACCGATTTTACCTTTTCCAACAATGTCACAGGTTCAATTATCTCTAAATGTGACCGTTCCATTTTTCTTCTTGATTTTTAGTTCCACGAACTTTGATTTGTCACCAGTCATGTGACGTGAGCATCCACTATCAAGAATCCATTTTTGAGATGGAACCCTTGCCTTGAAGCACACCTATCAAGAAAAATTAATTCAACCTTTTGGTACCTATATCTTTTTGGGTCCATTTGTGTTAGTTGCGCATAAATATCCTTTCTTAATCCACACCTTTTTAACTTTCTTTTTCTTAAAACAATTAACATCCAGGTGACCTTTAATACCACAGTTTTTGCATGTTGTGAAAGGAGAACATTAATTCAATTTGAAATGAGACTTGGATTTAAGCATATTCACATTTTCGGTTTTATGAGTGGGATTATATCCTATTCCTTGTCTATCAAAACTAGGTCTTTGCTTACTTAACATAACAGTTGGATTTTCTTCTCCTTGAACAAATCTAGCCAGTGATAGTTTTAATGAATCTACTTCCTTTTGGAGTTCATTAGTCTGAATAGGTTTAAATTGAGATTCATTACTAAATGCATCAATACATACGTCTCGAATTTTCAGTTCATTATTCAATTTCCCAACTTCATTTATCAAAGACTCAACTTCACACATTAAATTATTTACTAAATCTTTAAAATATGCATTCTTTTCTTTTAATCTTAAATTTTCTTGTTTTAAAGGATTAAACTCATAAATAGATACCTCATTTGATTCACCTTCTATTCCTATGAAGCATACTTGAGCTATTTCATCATCGGCGTCTACCTCAACTTCAGATTCTTCATCGTCACTCCATGTAACAAGGTCTTTGTTTCTTTTGTTATCTTTGGCGCTCATTCTTCCCTTGTTCTTTAGTTGAAAACAATCTTTCTTGAAGTGTCCTGGACATCCACATTCAAAACAATTCTCATTTGTTTGCTTTCCTTTGATCTTAATATAATTGAAATTGTTCTTTCTCTTGTTCTTTCTTTGTAGTAGTCCTTTGAGTCTTCTTGATATCATCGCTACTTCTTCATCCGAGTCAACATCAAGTTCTTCTTCATTTCCTGCATTAAGAGCTAAAACCTTTCTTCGAGGGGTTTCCTCCTGATCATCATATCTTTTTAACTGATGTTCATATTCCTCAAGTTCACCAAAAAGTGTTAAAATATCCATAGTAGAAATAGTAGAATAATCTTGAAGAGTAGTTATTTTAGAAGCAAACCTCTTGGGCATAGCCCGAAGTAACTTACGGTTAATCTCACTTTGTGGATAGATTTGTCAAGTAGCTTCAATGAGTTTAGGAGAACTAGAAACCTTGTTTGTGCCATCTTTATTGTTTCATCTTTCTCAAGTTTGAACATTTCATAGTCATGCATGAGCATGCTTAGTTTGACTTCACGCACCTTGGATGTCCCTTCATGACTTACTATTAAAGTATCACAGATTTCTTTAGTTGTATTGCATGAGGAGACTTTGTCGATCTCAGATTGTACCATGCCGCTGAGTAGTGTATTCATAGCTCTTGAATCATAAGACATTATGAAAGTTTCAGTTGAATCCATTTCAAGCAAAGTCTTTGGAGTACCATCATCTTTTCTTGGTATAACCGGTTCATTCTCTACAACCCACCATTCCCAAGGATCTCTTTTAAGATAGATCCTCATTTAGAATTTCCAAAAGTTGTAGTTGTCCGTTCCATGCAGCAGTGGAGGTATATTGGTTGATTGACCTTCATGGTTGTTGTTGTTCCCGAATTGTGCCATATTAGAATCTTTCCCTACAAGTCACCTTTAAGACCAAGATAAGTAGAGTCTAGCTCTGATACCAAATGAAATTTAGATAAAGCACACTTAGAAGGGGGGTTGAATAAGTGTGGAAATGAACTATGATAAAAACTTTTTGTTTATTAAAACACAATACTGAATTCAGTTTACTATATTAATGAATTCAGCTTGCTATATTAATATGGCCTACCGATTGACCATTTTTTTTTAATTCTATGAAAATATCTTGCTGAATTTATCACTTAGAGAAAATACTTGGTGTAAATAAATTATCTTAAGATAAAGCAAATAATTTAGATTTTAGTTATTAAGATAATTAACTATCTTATGTGAGTAATAAAAGTAAGCAATATAATCAACACCAAATTTTTTTACGTGGTTTAGCTATTACCCTTTATAATAATAGCCTACTCCACGTCCAATACCAACTAGTATTGGAGACTCACTTTATATATAGATCTTTCAATTACAAAGTGACACCTTTTACAAAACAGGTTAATTGAATTCTTAAATTCTCTTGAGCACTTTTGCTCCTTGTGCACCTATGCTTCCTTAAACTTGTTTATACATAATTCTCAATCCACACTTGGATTAAATTCCTTTAGACAATTACTTAGTCTAAATAAACAAAGATCAGAGAATTACAAATTTAGAGGTCTAGTGATCAAAGCAAATAATCAATTTAACAATATAAGGCTCAACTAATGTATGTAATGATCAATTAATAATAGAAAGATATTACCAATTTAAAGCTCACAAAAATATGCTGGATCATAATTCTAGTAGCACAGCAGCAGATTGCACCAAAATGACTTTTCAGTATATAATTAGTGAACTGTAAAAATTGTATCGTTTGCTGGGATATACTCATGCGATTTATAGCCTTGATAAATATTATCGTTGCAGCTCAAAGAAATATTGAAATATTTTATATCTGTTGCCCATAAGATTTACCAGAATATTATACTTCCGTTAAAAGATAAAACCTGTTAACAAAATATCCGGACAAACCAAAACATCCGGAACTAACTTCTAGTCTATCTTTTAATATATATCTCCAAAGTAACAGAATAACCGTGGCAAGTGATTAGATATACCAAGTCAAAGAAGATTTTGCTTTTTAATCGGAATGATGAAATCTACATATACACGGCATATTAAAATATTCAATATAGCTGTAGAAAGTTATCATGACTATTTAGTAGATATCATGATTAACAATTGCACTTATATCAAGATTAGCACTTTTCAAAACATTATACATGATGCGTCCAATTCGTAATAAATTATGATACTAACCAATATAAAATAAACATTAATATCCGTTAGTATTTAAAAACACTAATCATGTATTATGCACACATAAAATGTCCTAGAGCCTTGAATTGAAAAATTGAATATTTGCGATGATCTTACATTAAATTCTTAGGACTCAAAATAGTCTTCAATCTTCTTGAATAATTCATGAAATTCACAATAAAAAATTTAGTACCAAAGAACAAATCATCATCAAAACATTAGGTTTAGAATATGACAAAGTCAACAGACCCTAACTATCATACAACCTAGAACTATCAGTCTAGATTTAATATAACAGTTGCTTTAAAAATTAGAGAATGAAATTATTCCAAGCAACAATCATAACATCGCAGATTATTTAACTTGCCATCTTGTCCATAATCATAACAATATTCAAAAATTTGTCCACAATCAAATATTATTAAATGTTACTTATGATAAGATAAAACATCGTTTGCTTAATATCAAATCTTAATCTAGCATATGATAAATTATTGATTAACTTAACGGACCCTTATCAAATTAATCAAGCAAATATCCTAAAGTAATTAAAACAGATTATCAAGAATAAATCTCATGCATGAAGGAATAAATTATAAAACTCAATTAAAACATCAATTAAAAATAAGGTTCAACATCCCTTTAGAACTGAAAATAAAAATTTAGCTTGACATCCTTCAAAATAATCTCCACTAGTTGAAAAACTCCTTCCAAGAAACTAGAAGAAAGATCTCCCAAAAACTTACAATGAATAATGAGAGATTGACCCTCTATTTATAGGCCTCTAACTTATCTAAACCCTAATACAATTTACAATTAAAAATAAAAAATAAAAAAATAATTATTATCCTAACCCTAATTGAAAGTCTAAATAAAATATTAAAAATAAAATAAAGAATTATTGCTTCATTTTCCAAATTAAAATCGGACTTTTATTCTACTGATTTGTTGCATTGTAGTGTAGGAAATCCAAAATAAAAAAGGAAAACAAAATAAAGTCTGCCAGCCGCTTCTTTCTTTTTTTGACGCATCAGCGCGTGTTTTTCACGCGTCTGCTTTTTACCGTTAACACGTGTAAGACACGCGCGAACTGTTCTTCAGTGTCTGCTGCCAAAACATCGTCGTCCCAGCTGCTTCTCACTTCTATGCGCGCATTGCGTGGTCGGTCTCTTTCCATGTAATTACGATTTTGCCACCAATGTTGGTTAATTACAAAATTGCCATTTAACTTTTGCAATATTTACAGAATTGCCCCCAAGCTTATTTTTTCTACAAAATAAAATATAAAATAATTAAAAATAAATAAAAATCATATAAAAATACTAAAAATCCTAAAAACACATAATAATAAATAAAATTCCTAAAATACTAAAAATAAATAAAAAGACATAAATAAAAAGAAATATAAAAATACTATAAAATTACCTAAATTAACATAAATTAACTAAAATCCTATAAAACCTATTAAAACCAAAATAAGCTAAATAATTAAACATTTAAGTACACAATAAATATAAAAACTAAGTATTAGAGAATAAAAATATCGTATAATTTAACCCTATCACCCTTTTTCTAGATCTAGAAATAACAATTGGTATCAAAGTAGCATTCTCATTGAATAGCTTAACTACTTGACTTGATCTAATGATATATAACAAAACCAGTTCTAAGTTTGGTGGTGAAAACAAGCCACCATTGTGCAATAAAGATAAATTCTTTAACTAAAAAGCGCGTATGCAGGCGTACATAGATACAATAGATGGGGAGCTCTTTGAAGCTGTGCTTAATGGTCCATACATTCCCACGAAGCTAGCTCCATCCCCTAAAGATCATAATAAAGTCACTATAAAAAAAAAGAGCCGAATGGATAGTCAGTGAGAAAAAACTAGTAGCTCTAGAAAAAAGGGCTAAAAACATCTTATTCATAGCTCTTGAAGATGATCTGTTCGAAAAGACGGTCAACTGCAAAACTACAAAGGAGGTGTGGGAAGCTCTCCCTATTATGCATGAAGTGATAGAAGAAGTCTGAGAAAACAAGCAATTTCTCATCACTTAAAAGTATGAGATGTTCTCACATATACCTGATGAAGACATCTCATCAACCGATGAGAGATTCAACATTCTTCTAAATTCTTTAAAGGCCTTTGACAAGGTCTACCCAAAGAAGGATGTTAAAATAAGGTTTATATGGGCTTTATCCAGCACATGGAATGCCAAAATCACTGCCATCAGAGAGTCAAAAAATCTCAATGATATGACACTACAACAGCTATATGAAAATCTGCTCAGTTACGAGTTGGAGGTAAATTAAAGAGCTAAAAAAATATTAACTACTGAAGTGAAAAGAAATGACAAATGTGTTACTCTCAAAGCTACAAAAAGTGCATCCAAAGTCTCAATTGAGGAAGAAAATGGTTCTGAAGATGAAGATAAAGATGAATATGTTGTTGTCCTAGCCAAAAGACTAAGAAGGTTCATGAAGAAAGGCAGGAGTAGCACCAACAAAATACTTCAAAAACTAGACCAGTAATAAGAAAGATTATCTCAAAGACCTATGCTTTAATTACAAAGAAGCCAGGACATTTCTTTGCTGAATGTAGCAAGCCAATCGAGGAAGATATGAAGAAAGAGAGAAATAAAGAATATATCTAGAGAAGAAAAAGACATACCCAAGAAAATTCCACAAGAAGGATAGAGCGCTAGTTGCTGATGGTTCCTGGAGCTAAACTTAAAGTGACTTCGATTTTGGATCAAGCGAAGATGAAGACCACATAAAGCCAACCTTTGTCTTATGATCAATAAAGCTACCGAGGAGATCACCACTGATATTCAAGAATTTATAATTAGTATTTCTAAAATACTAAATAATAAATATTAAGCTATTTAATTTATTATATCCCCATAGTATAAATTAAATATACTTAATTCATTATTACAATTATGCCATTTACTTCTTAAATAATTATTTTTCTTTTGCGGTGTGACCTTTTAGGTTCTCCATATCAAACCGGTTAAAGAACAAAGTAATTATAACTATTCTAATCTTATTTATATAAATAAATTAAACTATTTAATTCATTTAAATAAATAATATTTATTCTATAATAAGGGTAAGTCCCCTTAGCGATTAACGACTTTTCAGATAATATAGATTTCAACATTTAATCACAAAAGAACCTATTTAGCGAATAGTTACTATACAATTCAATCCTGCTACCTCACAATGTCCCAATCAAATATAAGACATAGTATTACTGTAAAGTCTTATTTTATTTGACTATATGCATTTTGATCCTCAAATAAATAAATCTAATTAATATAAATTAGAAATTATTTTCTAATTTTCATTCTGTCTTGACCAAGGACTACTGAGTTGTCATTTATCGAATTGCATAAGATATTCTATTCTTTTACTAGAAGTGGTAGATTCTTTGTTGATCATTCACCTGTCTCCATGTATGACTTATTATATCTAATCATACCATTTGATACACCCTAAAGGTTTTAAGGAATATATCAAAATATAATTCATCATACACAAGATACTATGATGATCTCAAGTCCAAGGATCACTTGTACTACTATCATAAAAGGAACTCCTATTGACAGGCAAGTAAGACTCCATTAGGTGTTACTTGAGCGAGTCATGTTCAGTGAACTTATTCTCTAATAAGCACCTACATACTTGCTTTAGTGTCTCTACACAAATGATTATGAGATCAATTATTCTCTTCATAAGAGCAAGCATAATATGTACTAATCTATCCGGATTCACTAATCCCCATTTTAGTGATCCAACGATTAGGAACAATTTTAGTTTTGAGCTATCTTGAATTTAGATCTCATTTGCATGATCTTCATCATGGTTCTAAAAGCATTGCACGAAATCTATGAGTTTATCCATTTGATTAATTCAAGTAATTAATCATGAATAAAGAAATGCCTTGATTCTTTTATTAATAAACGAATAAGATTACAAAGTATATGCTTATCACATCAAATGTGATTGGCTTGAGGGCATACTACTTTCAATCTCCCACTTGCACTAAAGCCAATCGCCATTTGGTATCCCCATACCATTCTTCACTAAGTGACATACAAATTGCTTAGTAAATGCTTTAGTTAATGGATCTGTAATACTATTCTAAGAGCTTGTCATCTTTATGGTGTCATCTCCTTTTCAATGATTTATCTAATCATATGAAAGTGTTGCAATATATGTTTGGATTTCAGATGAGACCTAGGTTCTTTAGCAAATTAAACTCCTTTAATGCTAGGAACCATCATAAGTTATGCAATGAACTTGTTGAACCAAACAATCACCTTTGCAACTTCATTTATAGTTATTTACTATGTCTTTATCACTAAATCAGCAACTCATTGCTGTTTGAAACTTCACTCACTACAACACCGTTCAAGGTAATCATATTACCTGAAACGGATATGCTGTTATCTCGACCAGTTTGAAAACTTGAGTCTGTTAAGCCCTCTAGTTTTATATCGGACCAATCATTAAAAACTCTTTTCTAATATTTTTCTCTAGAAATGAACTTATATCTGCTTATCATGCATAAGCAATATCAGGTCAAGTACATATCATCCCGTACATGATAGATCTTATTGCTGAGGCATAAGAAGTCTTGCTCATACAGTCTCTCTCTTTAGGTGTCTTTGGGACCTACTTCTTCGAGAGATGTATTCCAGGACCCATCGGCATGAGCCATTTCTTGGAATCTTTCATGCTAAACTTTTTTAGCATAGAATCAATGTACGTTCCTTAGGACAAGTCAAGCATCCTTTTAGATCTATCTCAATAGATCTTTATCCCCAAAATATAAGATGCTTCTCATAAGTCCTTCATGGAGAAGTGTTTAGACAACCACATCTTAACTGATTGTAGCATCGGTATATCATTCCTTATCAGTATTATATCACCATATAATACTAGAAATGTTACAGTGCTCCTACTAACCTGATAGGGTTAAATTATACGATATTTCTATGCCCTAATACTTAGTTTTTATATTTATTGCATGCTTAAATGTTTAATTATTTAGCTTATTTTGGTTTTAATAGGTTTTATAGGATTTTAGTTAATTTATGTTAATTTAGGTAATTTTATAGTATTTTTATGGTTATTTTTATTTATGTTTTTTTATTTATTTTTAGTGTTTTAGGTGTTTTATTTATTATTATGTGTTTTTAGGATTTTTAGTATTTTTGTAAGACCCCGAATTTTATGAAATACAAAATTTAATTTTTCTTCAAATATATTTTTTTTTGAAACAGTAAGTGGTTAAATTAACAAAATTGAAAGTTAAGGATGTTATGTGCAAATTTTATTTTGTCGGACAATATTCGCTTTGTCGGGGAATATTCGTTTGGTCGGGGAATATTCGTGCCGTACGACGGCGCCGAAATAATAAATTATTGGTGGACCCCACAACGGAATATTTGTCGGATATAGAAAACGACAGAAGTAACCTTTTTAAATAAAAATAGTCAACGAAACTGTTAAAATACCGGTGATAAAAGAATAGTAGCATACGGTAGTTTATGGTATTTTCTGTAGCACACGGTACTCTACAGTAACACACGGTATTGCATAGTGTCTCATATTATTGGTCTGATAATTGACACCGTAACTGTTACGCATCATTTCATCGATAATTGTCACTGCATAATATTTTATATTATCAATTCAATAATTGTTGTTGCACTGTTTTTAAAATTATTGAACCTAATAATTGTCACAGTAACATATGCACAGTAATTCACATTATTGAATCAATAATTGTCATTACACAGTAACGTATGCTTTATTTTACATTATTGTTATCTCTATTATGATGTTATTTAAACAGTTCTATTTCATTAATTTATTGACTTGATATCTAAGAGCTAACTATACTGTATTTATAACAATTAGTCATAATAATTGAATTGATAAAGTTATTTGTTTATAATATAAAGTTAGGTGATTATTAGGTGATATGAAATGAATGGTGTAGATTAAAGTGTGAATTATTGTTGAATAATTGAATTGATTTGTTTATAATATAAAGTTAGGTGATTATTAGGTGATATGAAATGAATGGTGTAGATTAAAGTGTGAATTATTGTTGAATAATTAAATTGATTTGTTTATAATATAAAGTTAGGTGATTATTAGGTGATATGAAATGAATGGTGTAGATTAAAGATAATATAATATTTGAAATGGATGGTGTAGATTAAAAGATGATCTTTAAAATGAATGGTTTAGATTAAATGAATGATAAGATTTTTGGCTATAAATAGAAGCCTTAACTTAAGGATTTTTCATAAACTTCCTTACTTGTTCTTTCTTTCTCTCTCTAAATACTTCTTGTGAAAGTTCTCTCTAAGTGTGCTTAAGTCATCTTGAGTATTTGTGAAGATCTATAAGTATACGTGTACTGTTCAAGTTAATCAACCTCATTTAAATCAATATCCAGTCACGTGTTGAGGTAAGGGATACCATCTTTTTCATCTTCCATTATTCAAACATACTATGGTAAGGGATTATCATTATTTGATTCTCGATAATAATATTGTTTCTTCCTTACTCATAAGACGTGCCTTTTATTTCCATGTATTAAATTGTGGGAATAACCTTACGGAGCGGATTGCCGCCTGTTGGTGAATAACCTTTCGTATTCATTCATTATTAATCTCTGAGAATAACCTTACGGAGCGGATTGCCGCCTGTTTGGTGAATAACTCTTTGTACTCAAATTCTATTAAATTGTGGGAATAACCTTACGGAGCGGATTGCCGCCTGTTTGGTGAATAACTCTTTGTACTCAAATTCTATTAAATTGTGGGAATAACCTTACGGAGCGGATTGCCGCCTGTTTGGTGAATAACTCTTTGTACTCAAATTCTATTAAATTGTGGGAATAACCTTACGGAGCGGATTGCCGCCTGTTGGTGAATAACCCTTTGTATTAATTTCCTTCACCTTTTGTTAATCAAACCTGCTACGGTAAGGGATATTATTTTCTTTCATACTCCTAAATCGAAATTTATTATGGAACTATTGCTTCTATAATTCCTGAAAATATTATATGTTCCATAATAGTTGAACTTCATTATTTCAACTGAACCTTCCTATTTACGTGAACCTTTCTATTGAATTGTAACCGTTATTCTGAACTGTGGATCTTGAATATCATTTTTAAATTTCACTCCACATCATGTTGACAATTTGGACATTATTTGAATCTGTACAAAGTAAACTTCCGATACTTATTGTTATCCTATTTCTTCTGTTCATCATTTATATCATTCTAATCATCCAAAAATCAAGCTGTTGTGAATATCTGTGGCCGGGGGCACAGATGTGATATATTTGTTGAACAGATGATAGGTTAAAGGCGATATAATAGGTTAAAGGCGATACATCTGTTCGGTGTCTTTTATGGCACGTGGTGAATGTTCTCTTTGGCCCGTAGTGCAAAGATGAACTGTTGTTTGGTATGATTATGACCAAAGGCTGAATCTGGTATAATCATGACCGTTGGTGTTATATTGAATGTCTTTGGCCCGTAGTGCAAAGATGAACTGTTGATCTGCATGATTATGATCAGGAACTGTGAATTTGTATTATCTTGACTAATGATATTTCAGATGATAAAAGTTGATGATGTTTTTCCTAAAAAGAGAACCGAGTGGACATTATAGTCTGCATTATTCTTCTAATAGATTACTCATTCCGCTGCTATTATTGATCTGAATGTTGTTTAAGAATTTAACTGCAGTTTTTGATATAAACCTTGTAGTCTATTGTATTCTATCAAGAACTCAACTGTTGAAGACTAATGATAATTTATTCGTCATTATCTTAGTCATGATATTCTTTACTGGGCTATTTGAGCTCACCCTTTCTTTTGTTCCATTGTTTTTCAACAGGAGATGAAAACATAACAGGGTCTAGCCGGGGAATGGAGTGAGGGTCCGAGGAATAGTTATCATAGTTTTCACGTTTTGTAAAATAGTGTGGCAATAATAGTGAAGACTTAGTTGTGTATTATTATACACTGTATTGTTGTACGTTGTGCTTTGTTGTAATAATTTTGTTGTAGTCTTTTGACGACTCAAGTATGGGTTGTGTGGGCCCAGATTTGGGGGCGTCACAGTTGGCATCAGAGCTTAGGGATATGGTCTTTAATGGAGATCTGGGGTAGAACTAGGAGAGGAGAGACGAATAGAATCAGTCACTAGTGTGTCCTACCTAAAATAGATTTTATTATCTAATGAGTCGATTTGAATGTAGGAACATGAATTGATGAGTCAGTTTATTTGAACTAACATTTATTTTGTGACCACAGTTTAGTATGGCATCTGGAAATCAAGAGGTTAACTATGGAATGCCTGAAGCAAATGTAGCCGAGAATTAAGAGGCCCCAAACAATCCTCCTGCCAACTCAGGAAATAATGTTCCTGATAACATGATGAACGATGGATTCTTTAGGAATTTCATGCAGTTCATACAGAATCAAGGAAGAGGAAATCCAGTCAATAATAACGGTAGAAACGCTGGCAATTTGAGGAAGGTCACTGTTAAGCAATTTAAAGAATTAGGACCACCTGAATTCCACGGGAAGCCTGACCCACTCAAAGCGGAGGCATGGCTAAAGCAGACGACAAAAATACTTGATGTCTTACAATGCGCTGATGATCAGAAGGTGCCATTTGCCACTTTTATGTTACGAGGTGAGGCGGACCATTGGTGGGAAGCGGTAAAACGTATCCAACCTTCAGCACTCGAAATGTCTTGGACAGAATTCGAAGAACTGTTTAACGAGAAGTATTTTCCAGAAAGCATCCGCCATATGAAAGAGGTGGAATTCATTAAGCTGGAGCAGGGAAACATGACAGTCTCCCAATATGAAGCCAAGTTTGCCGAGTTATCTCGCTTTGCCACCCATCTTGTGGATGACGAAGCACGAATGAGTCGGATGTTCCTAAGAGGTTTGAGATTCAAAATTCGTCAACAACTTAGCTCTTATAAATTTAGTTTGTATTCAGATGTTGTAGATAGGGCTCAAAGGGTGGAGCAAACAGATGAAACATTGCAGCCAAGAGTTAATGATCAGCATAGAGAAAGGAGTGACAACAACCACAGGAACGAGAACCATCGAGGAGGTAACCAACACTTCGGTGGTAATTCCATACCAAATAACAGAAGAGGAGAATCTAGTGGGAACAATTTCAAAAGAAAGAGATTCCATAATAATTATGGAAGGGCACCAACACCAGTACCAACACCAGCACCGACCCCAGTTTCAAGGGGAGAAGATCGACCACCAGTGAGATGCTATAGGTGTGGTCAGGAAGGTCACATCAGTCCAAACTGTACACTGCAGTCCAAAAAGTGCTACAGTTGTGGGAAAGAGGGTCATCTTGCGCGGTTCTGTCCTGCCACAAAATCAAGTCCAGCTGCAATGATGATACCAAAAGCTAGCACGGATAAGGGAAAATCTGTAGTTCAAGGGAGAGCTTTTGTTGTTACATCCCAAATGGCGCGAAACTCGAACGAGGTGATAACCGGTAAGCTATTCATAAATTCTCGTGAAGTCTACGCTTTGTTAGATACTGGCTCTACCCATTCTTTTATCTCACCTGCATGTGCTCAGCGTTTAAACTTAACTCCTAAAAATTTGGACTTTGACTTATCAGTTGAAACCCCATTAGGAGAAATGACCATTACATCTACTGTCTATAAATCTTGCCTAGTTCAAATCAACAACCTCACATTACCTGTTGACCTTATTTCTTTGGAGATGCATGAATTTGATGTGATTTTAGGAATTGATTGGTTGACTACCCATCATGCTAAAATTGATTGTTTTCATAAGATTATTAGTTTTCATATTCCTAATCAACCTGTCATGCAAATTCAAGCAACTAAACCATTGAAATCTATAACTGTTATTTCTAGCCATAAAGCCATTCGTTTATTGAAAAACGGATGTCAAGCCTTTTTAGCTCATGTCACTGATTTGAACAAAAATACGTCAAACTTAAATGATATTCCCATTGTTAATGAGTTTCCTGACGTTTTTCCTGAAGAACTTCCTGGCTTACCCCCAAACCGTGAAATTGATTTTTATATTGATCTTGAACCCGGTACCAAGCCCATTTCCAAAGCTCCCTACCGAATGGCTCCCATTGAACTTCAAGAGTTAAAAGTCCAACTACAGGAATTGTTGGATACCGGTTTCATTCGTCCGAGTGCATCACCTTGGGGTGCTCCTGTCCTTTTTGTGAAGAAGAAAGACGGGAGTATGAGATTGTGCATTGACTACCGAGAATTGAACCATGTCACCATCAAGAACAGGTACCCGTTACCTCGGATTGATGACATGTTTGATCAATTGCAAGGCGCTCAACATTTCTCAAAGATTGATCTCCGTTCTGGATATCATCAGTTAAAGGTTAAAGCTGAGGACATTCCAAAGACTGCTTTCAGAACTCGTTATGGGCATTATGAGTTCTTAGTCATGCCTTTTGGACTAACTAATGCTCCTGCAGCTTTCATGGACATGATGAACCGGATATTCAAGGAACATTTGGATCATTTTGTGGTTGTCTTTATTGATGACATCCTCATATACTCCAAGAGTCGCGAGGATCATGAACAACACCTGAGATTGATACTACAAAAGCTCCGTGAAAACAAATTATATGCCAAGTTGAAGAAATGTGAGTTCTGGCTTGAGGAGGTCGCGTTTCTTGGGCATGTGATTTCTAGTCAAGGAATATCAGTCGATCCTGCGAAGATTGAAACGACACTAAATTGGGAACAACCCAAAACAGTAACCGAAGTCCGAAGTTTTCTGGGTCTAGCTGGTTATTATCGGAGATTCGTAGAAGGATTTTCTCGAATCACCACTCCATTAACGCAGCTTACTCGGAAAAGCACAAAATTCATATGGAGCGAGGAATGCGAGAAAAGTTTTCAAGAACTTAAGAAGAGACTGGTTTCAGCTCCTGTTCTGACCATACCATCAGGATCAGGAGAATTTGTTATCTACAGCGATGCTTCTGGCAAAGGTCTAGGCTGTGTCCTTATGCAACATGGAAAGGTTATAGCCTACGCCTCTCGACAACTCAAAGATTATGAGAAAAATTATCCTACTCATGATCTAGAGTTGGCAGCAGTCGTTTTCGCGTTGAAGATCTGGAGACACTACTTGTACGGAGAAAAAGTGGATATCTATACGGATCATAAAAGTCTCAAGTATTTCTTCACCCAGAAGGAACTCAACATGCGACAACGACGTTGGCTTAAGCTGTTAAAGGATTATGACCACACAATCCAGTATCACCCGGGAAAGGCGAACGTTGTAGCTGACGCTTTGAGCAGAAAATCTTATGCAAGTACAAGTGCACTGCTGACAACACAAAAGTGTATTTTGTACGACTTGCAAAAGATGGAGATAGAGCTAAAGACACCAGGGACCCACTCGAAGATTGCTCACGTGCGAGTAGAACCAACTTTAATCGATAAAATTAAAGCTGCTCAAGCTACCGATCCGGAACTGATAAACATGATAAAGAAAGTACAAGAAGGTGCCATTCCCGAAGCAAGAATCGACGAGAAAGGAATACTTCGAGTCAACTCTCGACTCTGTGTTCCTAACGATCCTGAATTAAAGCATAAAATCATGATGGAGGCACACAACACGCCGTTTGCAATCCACCCAAGAGGTACCAAGATGTATCGAGATCTTCGACATACATTTTGGTGGAACAATATGAAAAGAGAGATTGCGGAGTTTATCTCAAGGTGCCTAACTTGTCAACGTGTCAAGGCAGAGCATCAAGTTCCTAAAGGTCCATTACAATCACTTGAAGTTCCCGAATGGAAGTGGGAACACATCAATATGGACTTCGTGACGGGTCTTCCAAAAGTTTCTCAAGGCTTATATGCAATTTGGGTGATCGTAGATAGATTGACCAAATCTGCTCATTTCTTGCCTATACGAGAAAACTTTTCACTTGAACGTCTTGTCGGTATGTACATAAATGAGATCGTGAGATTGCATGGCATGCCAGTTTCCATAGTTTCTGATCGAGATCCTAGATTCACTTCACGCTTTTGGATCAGTCTACAAAAAGCTATGGGCACTGAACTACGTTTTAGTTCTGCATACCATCCTCAAACGGACGGACAATCGGAAAGGACGATCCAGACCCTCGAAGATCTTTTGAGACTTTGTGTATTAGACTTCAAAGGAAGTTGGGATAAGTACTTGCCATTGGTGGAATTTTCTTACAACAACAGTTACCAAGCAAGCATAGGCATGGCTCCATTCGAGGCATTGTATGGAAGGAAGTGTCGCTCTCCAATATGTTGGAATGAGGTAGGAGAAGCAAAATTGTTGGGACCCGAGTTGGTACGCTTGACGACCGAAAAGATCCAAATGATCCGACAACGAATACAGACCGCACAAGAACGACAAAAGAGTTATGCTGATCTTCATCGGAGAGACGAAAATTTCAACGTCGGAGATCATGTATTCTTACGTGTTTCTCCATGGAAAGGGGTTACGAGATTCGGAAAGAGAGGAAAGCTCAACCCTCGATTTATTGGCCCATTTGAAATCCTCAATCGAATAGGAACCGTAGCCTACAGACTAGCCCTACCACCAAGTATGTCTCGCATCCATAACGTTTTTCACATATCTATGTTACGTAAATATGTGAAGGACCCAAACCACGTCATTAAGTTAGAACCAGACGTTATAGCAGAGGATTTAACATACGAGGAGGTACCTGTTAAGATCCTGGATAAGAAGGAGCAGATCCTACGCTCAAAGGTTATACCTCAAGTTAAGGTTTTATGGAGGAACCAAGATACTGAGGAAATGACCTGGGAGCTAGAATCTGAGATGAAATCTAAGTATCCTAACCTCTTCGATATGTCAGGTACGTCAATTTCGGGGACGAAATTTCATAAGGAGGGGAGGTTGTAAGACCCCGAATTTTATGAAATACAAAATTTAATTTTTCTTCAAATATATTTTTTTTGAAACAGTAAGTGGTTAAATTAACAAAATTGAAAGTTAAGGATGTTATGTGCAAATTTTATTTTGTCGGACAATATTCGCTTTGTCGGGGAATATTCGTTTGGTCGGGGAATATTCGTGCCGTACGACGGCGCCGAAATAATAAATTATTGGTGGACCCCACAACGGAATATTTGTCGGATATAGAAAACGACAGAAGTAACCTTTTTAAATAAAAATAGTCAACGGAACTGTTAAAATACCGGTGATAAAAGAATAGTAGCATACGGTAGTTTATGGTATTTTCTGTAGCACACGGTACTCTACAGTAACACACGGTATTGCATAGTGTCTCATATTATTGGTCTGATAATTGACACCGTAACTGTTACGCATCATTTCATCGATAATTGTCACTGCATAATATTTTATATTATCAATTCAATAATTGTTGTTGCACTGTTTTTAAAATTATTGAACCTAATAATTGTCACAGTAACATATGCACAGTAATTCACATTATTGAATTAATAATTGTCATTACACAGTAACGTATGCTTTATTTTACATTATTGTTATCTCTATTATGATGTTATTTAAACAGTTGTATTTCATTAATTTATTGACTTGATATCTAAGAGCTAACTATACTGTATTTATAACAATTAGTCATAATAATTGAATTGATAAAGTTATTTGTTTATAATATAAAGTTAGGTGATTATTAGGTGATATGAAATGAATGGTGTAGATTAAAGTGTGAATTATTGTTGAATAATTGAATTGATTTGTTTATAATATAAAGTTAGGTGATTATTAGGTGATATGAAATGAATGGTGTAGATTAAAGTGTGAATTATTGTTGAATAATTAAATTGATTTGTTTATAATATAAAGTTAGGTAATTATTAGGTGATATGAAATGAATGGTGTAGATTAAAGATAATATAATATTTGAAATGGATGGTGTAGATTAAAAGACGATCTTTAAAATGAATGGTTTAGATTAAATGAATGATAAGATTTTTGGCTATAAATAGAAGCCTTAACTTAAAGATTTTTCATAAACTTCCTTACTTGTTCTTTCTTTCTCTCTCTAAATACTTCTTGTGAAAGTTCTCTCTAAGTGTGCTTAAGTCATCTTGAGTATTTGTGAAGATCTATAAGTATACGTGTACTGTTCAAGTTAATCAACCTCATTTAAATCAATATCCAGTCACGTGTTGAGGTAAGGGATACCATCTTTTTCATCTTCCATTATTCAAACATACTATGGTAAGGGATTATCATTATTTGATTCTCGATAATAATATTGTTTCTTCCTTACTCATAAGACGTGCCTTTTATTTCCATGTATTAAATTGTGGGAATAACCTTACGGAGCGGATTGCCGCCTGTTGGTGAATAACCTTTCGTATTCATTCATTATTAATCTCTGAGAATAACCTTACGGAGCGGATTGCCGCCTGTTTGGTGAATAACTCTTTGTACTCAAATTCTATTAAATTGTGGGAATAACCTTACGGAGCGGATTGCCGCCTGTTTGGTGAATAACTCTTTGTACTCAAATTCTATTAAATTGTGGGAATAACCTTACGGAGCGGATTGCCGCCTGTTGGTGAATAACCCTTTGTATTAATTTCCTTCACCTTTTGTTAATCAAACCTGCTACGGTAAGGGATATTATTTTCTTTCATACTCCTAAATCGAAATTTATTATGGAACTATTGCTTCTATAATTCCTGAAAATATTATATGTTCCATAATAGTTGAACTTCATTATTTCAACTGAACCTTCCTATTTACGTGAACCTTTCTATTGAATTGTAACCGTTATTCTGAACTGTGGATCTTGAATATCATTTTTAAATTTCACTCCACATCATGTTGACAATTTGGACATTATTTGAATCTGTACAAAGTAAACTTCCGATACTTATTGTTATCCTATTTCTTCTGTTCATCATTTATATCATTCTAATCATCCAAAAATCAAGCTGTTGTGAATATCTGTGGCCGGGGGCACAGATGTGATATATTTGTTGAACAGATGATAGGTTAAAGGCGATATAATAGGTTAAAGGCGATACATCTGTTCGGTGTCTTTTATGGCACGTGGTGAATGTTCTCTTTGGCCCGTAGTGCAAAGATGAACTGTTGTTTGGTATGATTATGACCAAAGGCTGAATCTGGTATAATCATGACCGTTGGTGTTATATTGAATGTCTTTGGCCCGTAGTGCAAAGATGAACTGTTGATCTGCATGATTATGATCAGGAACTGTGAATTTGTATTATCTTGACTAATGATATTTCAGATGATAAAAGTTGATGATGTTTTTCCTAAAAAGAGAACCGAGTGGACATTATAGTCTGCATTATTCTTCTAATAGATTACTCATTCCGCTGCTATTATTGATCTGAATGTTGTTTAAGAATTTAAATGCAGTTTTTGATATAAACCTTGTAGTCTATTGTATTCTATCAAGAACTCAACTGTTGAAGACTAATGATAATTTATTCGTCATTATCTTAGTCATGATATTCTTTACTGGGCTATTTGAGCTCACCCTTTCTTTTGTTCTATTGTTTTTCAACAGGAGATGAAAACATAACAGGGTCTAGCCGGGGAATGGAGTGAGGGTCCGAGGAATAGTTATCATAGTTTTCACGTTTTGTAAAATAGTGTGGCAATAATAGTGAAGACTTAGTTGTGTATTATTATACACTGTATTGTTGTACGTTGTGCTTTGTTGTAATAATTTTGTTGTAGTCTTTTGACGACTCAAGTATGGGCTGTGTGGGCCCAGATTTGGGGGCGTCATAATTTTTATATTATTTTTATTTATTTTTAATTAATTTATATTTATTTTTGTAGGAAAAATAAGCTTTGGGGGCAAATCTGTAAATTCAGCAAAACCGGAGGGCCACAGTGCAAATTCCGCAAGACTCTGAGGCTAAAATGGTAATTAACCAGCACCGGTGGCATTTCTGTAATTTCCGGAAAAAGATACGACCGCGCAATGCGCGGGGATGGAATACCGAGTATCGAAACGACGCCGTTTCATCACAGCGTACGCGCAATGCGCGCGGTCGCGAAACAGTAGCAGGAACCGGAGCAAAACGGCGTCGTTTTGGGGCCAGGACCGCGCAATGCGCGTGGGCTGATGACGCGGTCGGTTACTGTAGCGAAGGACGCGTTTGTTTGGCGCGTTAATTCTCCCAAATCAGATTATTTGAATTTGCTACTTTTTGATTCCAAATTGGATTTTAATTCCAACTAGGGTTAGAATAATAATTATTTTTCTTTTTCTTTTATTTTTATTTGTATTTTAAATCCTATTAGGGTTTGGAAAGAGTAATTCCAACTAGGTTTAGGAGGTTTATGGAACCTATAAATAGAGGGCTTGAGACACATTGTAACACAACTTTTCTTAGAATAAAAGTCTCCTTTCTATTATTTAGTGTTCTTTATATTTATGAGTAGTTAATTTATTTTTCTTGGTTTAAGTGATTGAAGCCATCAAGATTTATACACTGTGAGATCTAATTTATTTTAATTGTTCAATTTATATTTTGATTATTGAATATTCTTCTATGCTTAATTTTATGATTGATTTGTTTAATTGCTAGAAGGCCTACTAGTTTATTATTCATATTAATCTACTGCTATTTGTGAAGCAACTAAGTTTAATAATTGTTTTGCAGATCAAAAGATTATTTTATCTTAGGAAGAATATTCATCTAAATTAAATGCAAACAAGTGGCTTGTGTTGTTTAGTTCAACGATCTCTCTAATTCTTTATGCTGCTATTAAATTAAATCTTTAGCAAGTGCCGGAGGTTGTTTATTAGTAAGGGTATTTAGACCAAGTGGCTCTACTTATCTAAAATTAAGGAGAGAGGAGAAAAATTATTCCACCTGCGAGTAGTTCTTTCTACGGTGAATCTTCAAAATATTAATTAATTTAACTTTGCATCAGTGATCAGTTATAAATTCTTGATGGTAGATATTAACTTAAACCAAGGCTTCCTATTTTTATTTATTTCTTGCATAATTATTTTAATTAGTTTTATTTAAATTATTTCTTTAATTACGAAATCCCCCAACTTTTGTTTACAAAAACATAAAATTAAATAATCATTCTCTGTGGGATCGACTCTTGCTTACACTACTACATTAATATTTTTCCAAAGTAAGATTTTATTTTTGGGTGCTTGCGACATCACACCATAACCTTTGTATACACTTGTTTCATCATCGTCTTTGATAAAGTCAAACTCCTTTGATTATCTCATCAAAACGGATGTTCCATTTTCGAGAAGCTTACTTCAATCCATAATTGGATAGTTGTAGCTTTTATACTTGATTTACTCCATCTATATGGAGACAAATCATTTTGGTTGTATCATACAAACATCATTTTGTATAGTAAGCTACAACTGCAAGTAAAATCCGAATTGATATATACATTTTTACTAGTGAAAAGTTTCATTTTAGTCAACTCATTGACCTTGTTTGAAATCTTTTTACCATTAGTTAGGTCTTATAGGTCTCCACTTTGCCATTTGCATTTAGTCTTTCTCCAAAGATCCATTTCGAATTTTATGATTATCAGTCATTTCTCTTGAGTATCTAATACTCATACCTCATCGTATGTAACTGGATCATCATCCACTATGATGCGTACCTCATCATCATCTATGATGAATCCATACCATTCAGGTATCTTCGATACTAAACCAGATTTACGACTTGGTTGTGGTACAATAGGTTTATCTACTTGTACAGATTCCTTCACTTGATCTGTAGTGTTTTCTGATTTTTGAACTTCTTCAAGATCTATTTTACTCCCACTAACCTTTTAAAAAAAACTCATTTTCCTAGAAGGCAACGTGTTTCAATAAACATCTTTTAATTAGTTGAATTATAGAAGTGATATCCTAAACTTTCTTTAGGATATCCCACAATTTTACACTTATCAGATCTTGTCCCAAGCTTATCACTGTCAAACCTTTTGACATAAGTTAGACAATCTAAATCTTAACATATTTAAGACTTGGTTTCCTCCCTATCCATAACTCATATGGAGTTTTTGGGACGAATTTAGAAGGTCTCTTATTAAGTAGATATGCAACCGTTTCTAGGGCATAACCCTAGAATGAAACTGGAAGATTGATAAAACTCATCATAGAACGAACCATGTCCAATAATTTTTGATTTCTCCTTTCAGATACACCATTCAATTGTGTAGTACTTGGTGGAGTCCATTGTGAGATTATACCATTTTGTTTAAGATAATTGAGAAAATCATTGCTTAAATATTTACCATCTCGATTTGATCGAAGAATTTTAATACTCTTACCTGTTTGTTTCTCTACTTCACTTCTAAATTCTTTGAACTTTTCAAATGATTCAGACTTGTATTTCATTAAATACACATATCCAAATCTTGAACGATCATCAATGAAAATGATAAAATATGAATACCCTCCTCGTGCATGTGTTGTCATAGGTCCACATACATCTGTGTGTACCAACTCTAACAACTCTGTAACTATTTCTCCTTTTCCACTAAAAGGAGATTTGGTCATTTTACCCATAAGACAAGATTCACAAGTTGGATATGATTCATAATCATATAACTTTAAAATTCCATCTTTATGCAACTTGTTTAATCTAGTTTCATTAATATGACCGAGCCTACAGTGCCATATACAAGAATAATTTACATTGTCTCTTTTTCTTTTCTTAGTTTGTTCAATTTTTGAAATATTTTCATGTAAGTCAAGCTTACAAAATCCATCAAGTAATCAACATAGTAACATCTTACTAACTAAATGAACTTGCTTGTAGGCAATGCTAAACTGTAAGTTCCTATGATTAATGCAATAACCTTTTGCTCCATTCCCCATACACAGGATTACTGATCTTTAGTTCAGCTTTCTACTTCTACCTAGTCTCTGCAACGGCTTGCATATTTAAGACCATCTGCCGGTATCTAATACCCAAGTAGAACTTGACTTATAGAAAGTTCTATTTCATTATGAACAAATCTATATCTGCAGTAGAAGCTTCACTAAGCTTCTTCTGCTTAACTACTACAAGATACTCCTTGCAGTTCCTCTTATAGTGTCCCATTTTATCGCAATGAAAGAAAACTCCTTTGCATTCGGGATCACTTTTATTTATGTCCTTCATTTAGCCTTTCTATTCCATTCTATCTTTTTCTGACTCTTTAGAAACACCTTTGGCCATCTTCTTCAACTTAGAAGATTCATCTACTAGTAAGACTTGGTCTTTCTTGGAAGGAAAGTGACTCTCAACTATATTCAACATATTTAAGCAAATCAGGTAAACTGACTTCGAGCTTATTAATGTTAAAGTTTACAACAATTTGTGAAAGGGAGTCAGCGAGTGACTGCAAGATCAAATCTTGACTCAACTATCCATCCTTGACAAAACCCAGGTGTCCTAATTGATCAATCGAATTGATCATCTTTAGGATACGTGTCTTTACTGTAGTGTCATTGGTTATTATAGATTGAAAGAGCTCCTTATATATCTTATATTTAGTTGACCTACTTTGCTCACCAAACAACTATTAAATGTGCAACAATATATTAGGTGCATCCATTTTCTCGTGTTGACGCTGTAACTCGATACTTATGGATGCGTGTATGATGCATTGAGCCACCTTTGCATCATCTTGCTATTTCTTAAAATAACAATATCTTCCTCATAGGCTTAGTCTGCAGCGTTTGCAAGGATAGAAAAATTTAGGACATTTTGCTAGTTTTTCAGCATTAAGAACTATTCTCAAATTTGTTTAATCAATCCGAACAATTCGGTTCGATTAAATTATTAGCATCTAATATGCTATGCAGTGTTATTGAATTAAACATAGCAATATTCTTTAAGTGAATTAATAACAATATTAACATGCATTCATTTTATTAATCACCAAGTTAATTAGGTCTTTATTTAAAATGGTGTCTCCCACTATTTTCATCAAACTATATTACCTTATATATATAGTTCGGCAAATTTAATTAAAAATTTGCTAGTGAGATAAGGATCCTATCGACATAAATATAGCCTTGTGTGTGTACAACAAACTATAGTTTATTCAATAGATAGACAACTCCTTGTAACTCCTTGCATTTTGGCTTTTAGATTATTATGATCATGTGTGTATACATCCAAATCAAAATTATCTAAGTTAAGTTAAACCTAACACTTCCATATAAGTGAAGAGAAAAATACCGTCCTTGTGTGTGCACAACAAAACAGTAATGTTCAATTCTATTATAAGCATCCAATATTGTGATAAAACATCTCAAATAATCGATACAAGCCTTGTGTGTGCACAACAAACTATATCGAGTATTTGATACTCTATCGTTTTATCATACTAGAAAGTGACGTTCGATATTCCAAATATCTTTGAACGTTACAACTTAATATTTTAGTAGTAGAATAAAAAATTAGAACCATTCTAATTTTATTTAATTGAATTAAACTTCTTTTAATTCATGAATTAAACCTTTTAATTCATTTTATAAATAATATTTATTCTACATCATGAGGGGTTTGTTAATATTAATTGTCTCATCTTATTTAGCGCGCATGCACACATATATATAAAATACGCGTCATATTATTTAACATGCGAAGCATGTTTGGATAATATATAATTAGCATGCACATATAGAATATTATATTCTACTTGGATTGATTATGGACTTTTATTCTAATTTGGTTCACTAGAGCCACCAAGTGAACCAAAAGGTCAAACCTAGGGTGCAAGAATAAATTAAATTAAATATAACTATTACATTTAAATTCGGACTCCATTACAAATAGATCTTCATGCGCTCCTTGCTCTATGACTCCAATTCTTCAAAATAATTCTAACTAATCCTATTACAAAATTATTTACAATAAATAAAAAACCATGATCAACAGTCAATGAGAAGTACATAGGAGGAAGATATAATTATACATAAGAAAAATTAGAAAGATGAGGTATGCAGACCCTATTTATTAAAACTCATTCATTCATTCATTCAATTAAAATACGTCCAATCATATTGGTCAATAGTCCATAATCAATCACATTTATTATCATGTATATCAACATATATATCAATAAATAATATTCATCGCATGAATTAAATAAATCATTCCATATATGTATTGGTATCATTTCATGGGCAATTAAAGTTGCATGAAATCCAATTTCATGTTTAAAATAAACCTTTTATTTTAATTATAAAATTATTTAAAAATAAACTATTTATTTTTATTATTTTAAAATTACCCAAAATAAACTCTTTTATTTTGAAATTTTAAAATCTGTACAAACTTACCAAACTGTTTGGCTAATTAATATTTATTATAAATATATCATATGTATTAATAATATATAAATAACCGTGTACTATATATATATATATATATATATATACATATATATATATATATATATATATATATATATATATATATATATATATCACACAAAATCGATAGTTGCTTTATCCGAGACATTAAATTCGGGACAAGTACATCTATAATATAAAACAGAGCGGTTCAAATTCCAAAGTTTCAACATCCAACGGCCTCAAATCAATTTAGGCTTCAACATCCAACAGTATAAAATCATTTGTGGCTTCAACATCCAATGGTCACTAATCTATCTCTCATTTTCCCTCCAATTCAACATCTTTTTTTCAAAAATCTATCCACTCACATTTTTCGCCCAAATCAAATTTACCACTACACTATAATAACAACAACAACAACAACAACAACAACAACAATAATAATAATAATAATAATAATTATAATAATAACAATAATAATAACAATAATAATTATAATAATAACAACAACAACAACAACAATAACAACAACAACAACAACAACAACAACAACAACAACAACAACAACAACAACAAAAACAATAATAATAATAATAATAATAATAATAATAATAATAATAAACAATTACTGGATTTAGTATCAATTTTTTTTTTATTAATGGTTGGACTCTCAGTTCTATTATGGAACTGAGAGTCCACAACAGTTTTAGATTTTTCAATCTAGAAATATTGGATACAGTACTCAACTGTTATATTAGTTGCACCGTACCTTCAGGTACAGGTTATCCCTAGTCATATATATTCCAAGTTTGTTGCTTTCATGCTTTGTCAAAGACACCAAAACCGAAAGGTGGGTTGTATTACTGAAAACGAAAAAAAGGTTGCTGCTATTACCATATATATATATATATACACACACAGTAATAATATACATATATATATACTACCCAAAACAGCCGCCCAACAACTTAATATCGAAAGCATGAATTTGCGGTTCTGATTCAATTTTAGTAATTAAATAATAATTTTATTCAACAAATTAATAATTCGCATAAAGTTTGGCTCTGATGCAACTGTTGGTTTGTAAAATTCATAGACGCATCAAATTGTATAAAATAACGGAAGTATAGTAAAATCAAATTTAAAAAAAAATTACAAACCATAATCCAAGATCGATCTTTATGCGCAACTATTAATTAATAAAAAAGAAGTTAGAGATATACCCTTGTAGAACTTAAAGTTTCAACGGGTACAAGTTCACCTCCAAATCCTTCGCTTTCTCCTTGAATTTCACTAATTGGATTCCAATGATCAACGTTAGCCATTCCAGTGTTTGGCCTCAAGAGGTGATCCACCAAGGAATATTAATAATTCAAGAAGTGGGTGATGGCAAACCCTAGTTTTCTCTCTCTAGAGAATATGTGAGTACTCTCCCAAAACTTGTGGAAGTGTATGTGTGTGACCTTAATCCATAATAAGACTTCTCTTATTTATAGATTTAGTAAACCCTCCTAATACCTTTAGGAATATGATTTTTAATTAAACTCCTAATCTAATTAGGAACTTAATTAATTTAATATAATAATTTTAATTCCTAAACCATTTAGGAACTTAATTATTAATTATGAGAGTACTCTTATTAATTAATTCCTAAACCATTTAAGAACTAAATAATAATGATAATAGTAATAATAATAATAATAAGACTGCTCTTATTAATTTATAATTAGTATTTCTAAAATACTAAATAATAAATATTAAGCTATTTAATTTATTCTATCCCCATAGTATAAATTAAATATACTTAATTCATTATTACAATTATGTCATTTACTTCTTAAATAATTATTTTCCTTTTGCGGTGTGACCCTTTAGGTTCTCCATATTAAACCAGTTATAGAACAAATTAATTAGAATTATTCTAATCTTATTTATATAAATAAATTAAACTATTTAATTCATTTAAATAAATAATATTTATTCAATAATAAGGGTAAACCCCCTTAGCGATTAATGACTTTTCAGATAATATAGATTTCTACATTTAATCACAAAAGAGCCTATTTAGCGAATAGTTAATGTACAATTCAATCCTTCTACCTCACAATGTTCCAATCAAATATAAGACATGATATTACTGTCAAGTCTTATTTTATTTGATTATGTGCATTTTGATCCTCAAATGAATAACTCTAATTAATGTAAATTAGAAACTACTTTCTAATTTTCATTCTGCCTTGACCAAGGACTACTGAGTTCTCATTTATCGAATCGCATATGACATTCTCTTCTTTTACTAGAAGTGGTAGATTCTTTATTGATCATTCACATGTCTCCATGTATGACTTATTATATCCGATCATACCCTTTGATACACCTTAAAGATTTTAAGGAATATGTCGAAATATAATTCATCATACACAAAATACTATGATGATCTCAAGTTCAAGGATCACTTGTACTACTATCATAAAAAGAACTCTTATTGACAGACAAGTAAGACTCCATTAGGTGTTCCTTGAGCGAGCCACGTTCAGTGAACTTATTCTCTAATAAGCACCTACATACTTGCTTTAGTGTCTCTACACAAATGATTATGAGATCAATCATTCTCTTCATAAGAGCAAGCATAGTATGTACTAATCTATTTGGATTCACTAATCCACATTTTAGTGATCCAACGATTAGGAACAATTTTAGTTTTGAGCTATCTTGAATTTAGATCTCATTAGCATGATCCTCATTATGATTCTAAAAGCATTGCTCGAAAACTATGGGTTTATCAATTTGATTAATTCAAGTAATTAATCACGACTAAAGAAATGTCTTGATTCTTTTATTAATAAACGAATAAGATTACAAAGTATATGCTTATCACATCAAATATGATTGGCTTGGGAGCATACTACTTTCACCAACGTGGATAAAAGCTTTATAGAGACTACTGGATTAGGTCTCTAGAAAATGACATAGGAAATTCTGTAAGATTTTCTAGCCTAAGTTTTTAATTACAACGTATCTTTTAATTATTGGAAAATTATTTTTAAAAAAGTCACATGGGCTTAAAATTCAAATCAGGATTCATTAGGAAACAAATTAAGTAAAGATATTTTATAACAACACAAACTTGATTTGCTGAGATATTATCAGCTTAAATATTCCTTATCATATCAATCCTTATCAGCTAATATCTTCTCCATAAAGCACGTTTTTCAAACTATTTAAAATTCAAAATCATGTTTATTTTAAACAGATTTGAAAGAGGATTTTCATATATCCGTTGGTTTAAAATTTATATTGTAAAAAATCTTTTACAAAACCAACCGTGATTGATTTGTTAAATCTTTTTTAATGTTAAACTTTCTAGTCGTTGGTCTTGATAATATATATATATATATATATATATATATATATATATATATATATATATATATATATATATATATATATATATATATATCAGAGCTTTTACAATAAAATAATTATGAGAGACAAAGATTTCATGTTATAAACAACACATTGATTTTGAGAGCTTTCACAGAAAACTTTCTTGCAATTATTCTTGCCTTGTGATTGATCCAGTGGTGGATATATCTGTACAAAGGAAGCTCTAAGGTTGAAGTGGTGCATGTAATATCCCAGATATTTAAATGAATTAGAAATAAAATTTCTAATATTTAATAAAGGTTAGAGTTTGATAACCTAGTAGTGGTAGATAAATAGAGGTCCAAATTAAATTTAATGAACTAACTTAAATTTGGTGATATCAAATTTTTTATAAGTTAGCGAGTAAAGTGATAATTCAATAAGCTTGACTAATAGCAAATCTAATTACATTAAGAGAATTAATTAGTGGAGTTATGTAATTATGCGAGATGGTTGCGTGTAAATTAAATATGTATTTATATGAATATATATATGCGAGCATATTTAGTAACATAATTTAATGGTTAATTAAATTGTGGTAAATAAATAGATTAATATTAAATTAATCCGAATTGAATTAAAAGGTTAATTATGGAATTAATTTAGTTATTATATTGATTATATTCATTAATCAATATTTATGCAAATTATTGATAAATTATTTGTGAGGAATAATTATGCAATTTATATAATTATAAATTATATAAGGTAGTTGAATTAATTAAGGGAGAACAGTAATTATATATATTATACAATATTTAATTTCATATATATATATATATATATAAAGGGATTAAATTAATTGAGTAAATTTAAATAGTAATATATTAAATGAATATATTCTATAATTAAATAAATCTTTGTAAATGATTTATGGGAGTGAGAAATTTAATTATACAATTATTTGTGTAATATTAATTAAATAATTTAATAAATTATTTAAATAAGAAATTGAGTAAATATATTATTACTTTAATGTATTTTCGCGTAAATGGATTTATTTCCATAATTGATGAGAAATGAATTATTTAATGTAAATGTATTAAATAATTTAATTTATGGCCTAAATAATATATATTAAATTATATATTGTATTTATTTTAATTTGATAATTTATTGTGAAGTTGTTTTTGAAGTAAGGTAATGTGTATAAATAATATATATATATATATATATATATATATATTATTGGTGAACAAACCCTAAAGTTTTTAATATCAAAATAATTGATAAGTTTCCTATTAATTAAATATTCAATTAAATTGAATATAATGAGTTAATTAAATTTTATAAATTAATTAATATAATTATTAATTAATGTAAACAATGTGAAGCATTAAGAATAATATTTATTAGTCCATTTAGTAATTTAATACTAATGGGTTAGAGTATTTAATTATTTATTCAATTTAATTATTTATTTAATCATGTATTGAATAATTAATGTGTAAACTATTAAATTAGCCAACATGGATCAATTAGTAGCCCAAGTGAAGAATAATAAAACTTGGCAAACTAGTAGCCCAAATAATTTAATAGGAGCTCAATTGGTATTTTTAAATAAAGCCCAAAGCTTGAACCACCTGGAAAATAATTATGTAACTATTAATTATTAATAAAGTGAGTATTATAACAACCATTTTGGGACTTAACGAGCATGTGCCGGCAAGGATGGAGAGAAAGAGAGTGAAATGTTGATTTTTTATTTTCTTTTTCATTTATTTAATTAGGTTGCTTGTTTTGATTTTTGGTGAGTCTTTTCCCACAAAATCCTCACCAACTAAGTTATTGGCTAGCTATCTTGTGTAAGTATCCATCTAGGTACATGATGACTTATAGATACAATTTTTGTATCTAAATTTTTTTTTCCTAGTATACTTGTTTTATTAAGGCATTTACACTTCATTTTTCTCCAAGTCCAAAAGAGAGAGTTGAGAGAAATAGCTTGTGAGAGTAAATATTTGAGAGAGATTTTGGGTGGAGCTTCAAGGAAGAAGAAGAAAATTCTAAATAGTTCATGCCATCTTCCTTCACAACATATTTTGGAAAGAAGAGGAGAATAACTATCAAAACAAGGTAATTATTTTTATAAACCCTAATTTTGTTTTCTTTCAAATTTATGGTAGAAATATTAACATAGTAATTTTTATGGTTAAAATCATGATATGTATGCTTCTATAATTGATCATGAGTTTAACTTATGTTTTATAAGTTTTAATGATGGAAAACATGTGTTTGGTGGTGTGTAATCAAGTCTCAAAATAATGACCAAAAATATTTTTTATAAAATTTAGATTTAATGTTATAATATTATAGAACATTAAATCATGAGAAAAACAAATTTTGGATCACTCAAAATGGAGTTATACACAAAAAGTTATGATTTATAGTAGTTTATTTGGTATAATAATTTTTATGAAAACAATGAATTAAATCATGGAAAAATTAAATTTTCATGTTATAAATTATTATTAAGTGATTGGTAATATTTTTGGATTTTTATTGAAGAGTTAAAGCTTACTTGAAGGTATAATTTTTATTAAAGTGGTGTATTAAAGTTACTGTTCATGTTATGCGAGTGGGGAAAAAAAAGGGGACTGGCCGCACAATGCGCCAGCCAATTATTTCTGCCAGACGCGGAGCCAAACGACGCCGTTTGGAGTATTAAAAAAAAATAACCCGCGCGTAATTCGCGGAAGTCAATTTCCGGTTTTTCAAAACGGTACCGTTTTGATCCTGCTTTCTGTATAACGCGTGCAATGCGCGAGATCCTGTTTCTGCGGAATTTACCAGTTTGCCCCTCCGTTCAGTTTTTCGGTGTAATTACAGAAATGCCATTCGGGTTAATTTTAATTAATTTAAATATTTGAAAATTAATTTAAAATTATAACAAATAATAATAATAATAATACCAAAATGATATTGGGGAGGATATTTTTCATTAAGTTTAATATTTAGATATTTTAAATATTAATCTAGTTAGCTAAACTTATGGTTAAGTTCAATAAATAAAGATTTCATTAATTATTTATTATTTAAAATGTTAATAATAAATAAATATGATAAATTAGAAATTATTATTTAATTCCTATTAAATAATAATTAAAGAGAGATAAAAATTTATAAATTAATTATTTATTATTTAAATAATAAATAAGGATAATTAAGTAATTAATTATTATTTAATTAACATTAAATAATGATTAATGGAAATTAAGTTATTAGATTAATAATTATTTAATTTAACTAATAAATAAGGATGAATAATTTGATTATTATTTAACCTTAAATAATAATTAAAATTAATTAAATAATTAATTATTATTTAATTGACATTAAATAATAATTAAAGAGGATTAAAATTTGTAAAATATTATTTAATTTTCTTAAATTAAATAATAAGTGAGGTTAATTACTTGGTTAAGTATTAGTTGATTAATATTAAAGTAAAAAAGGTTAAAATTAAATCAATAATTATTTCTTATTTAATTATTATTAAATAATAAGTAAGTACAATTAGTTATTATTTATTTTAAGTAATAACTAAAGATAATTAATTAATTTCTATTTAATCAAGATTAAATAGTAATTACATAGAGATTGAGTTAATAAAATAATTTGAATTTAATTATGTTTTAATTAAACAATTGTAATAAATTGTTTAAGGGTTTAATAAGTGTCTAAGACTTAAGAAAAATATTTTCTAACTTATTAAATTATTAACCTAATTTGATTGAGGGTCTATAAGGTTCATAATATTATTTTGACTGATGTAAATTATGTGTTAGTACTTATGTGTGGTAGATAATTTCCTTAGTGAGCGTATAGTTGTACAAATACGCTGTACTAATTATTAGACCAACTTTATTAATGTTAGATTTTTCAAAGCCAGTTATTTAAAGCTAGACATTAATTGTAGCTAAGCAGACAGTCAAGTTTTATAAACCCTACTCAATTTATATTCGAGCAGGATATATTATTTTATTGTTCAAGTTCCTAACTCAAACTCAAGTTATTATGTTTCAAGCATGTTATGGTTTAATTCTGTATAATTATTCAACCTCTTTAAATTGTTGATTCGCACATAGTGCTTGTTGCATGTGTTCATCAGGTATGAAAGGCTGATCACCTTCATTTGTGACGACCCCAAATCCGGGTTCCATAACCTCGGGTTTGGTTCTCACTATTCAACACATTACTAACAATTAAATACATACATTGCATTTAAATATCGCGGAATAATACATATTGGTTCCCTTCAAAAGGTTACAATACCAGGGTCTATCAACCTTAACATAAAAACAGTTCCTATCATAAGAAATTACAAAAGGTTTAACAACCGTAAATACATAAATAAAGATATAACTAGCATGCATAAGCTACTTAAGCTTTGGCCTTTCCTTTTCCCTTATCCTTCCTGGAGCAATCAGGATTATCTGAAAAATGGTTCATGATATAGCAAGAATGAGCAACTAGTTTGCTCAGCAAGTTTATAACAATCATATAGATTTAATATATCATGAATGAATGGGAAAGATCATCAATGGTTCAACAATAGATATAACAATTGTGAATGAAACAGGATTCAAATTTTAATAAACAGAATATTTGAATTTTAAAATGCTGAGTGGTCTCTAAGGACCCTGAACTAACTAGGGTATAATAGAGTTTCCTCTGACCCTTTGAGTTGTTTGGTTTTCAAGGGGATCAGCCTATTCAACCCGCTGTATATGCATTACATTTAGTCACTGGCGCCCAAAGTCGGTTTCCCGACACAAAATCCCCTAATTTAGGGTTGTTCAATTCTCAGACTTAATATAAGAAATCCGCACCCAACAATGGTTTGGATAAGCTTTTAAAAGTATTCAAGTTATTGAATTTAGAAACGCAATGTCTAGCTGAACTATTAGCTTCAGACATTTTTAATACAGTTCATGAATCAAGAACTAACAAGCTTCAAATGCACTAAGTGCGATTGTATAAACAATATGGATGTGGAATAATTTTAAATAATTAAACCACTTCAAGCTTTAACAATAAATACAAGTATGGAAACTTGTTCAACGATAATAATTGAGTAGGGTTAGAGAACTTGCCTGTTTGCTCAGCTACAATAATTGTCTAGCTTTAACTAACTTGCTTTGAAAGACCTAACATTAATAAAGTCGGTCTAATAATTAGTACGGCGTATTTGCATAACTATACGCTTAATAATGAACTTATTTACCACATAAGTACTAACACATAAATTACATTAGTCAAAACAATATTATTAACCTTATAGACACTTAATCATTTTAGGTTAATAATTTAATAAGTTAGAAAATATTTTTCTTAAGTGTTGGACACTTATTAAACCCTTAAACAACTTATTACAATTGTTTAATTAAATCATAATTAAATTCAATTTATTTTATTAACTTAATCTCTATTTAATTACTATTTAATATTGATTAAATAGAAATTAATTAATTAACTCTAGTTATTATTTAAAATAAATAATAACTAATTGTACTTACTTATTATTTAATTATAATTAAATAATAAATAATTATAACTTAGTTTTAACCTTCTTTAATTTAATGTTAATCAACCAATAATTAACCAAGTAATTAAACTTACTTATTATTTAATTAAGGAAATTAAATAATAGTTTACTAATCTTAATCCTCTTTAATTATTATTTAATGTCAATTAAATAATAATTAATTATTTAATTAATTTTAATTATTATTTAAGGTTAAATAATAATCAAATCATTCTTATTTATTATTTAAATTAAATAATAAATTATTACTCTAATAACTTAATTTCCATTAATCGTTATTTAATGTTAATTAAATAATAATTAATTACTTAATTATCTTTATTTATTATTTAATAATATTTAAATAATAAATAATTAATTTATAAATTTTATCTCTCTTTAAATATTATTTAATAGGTATTAAATAATAATTGCTAATTTATCATCTTTATTTATTATTAACATTTAAAATAATAAATAAATAATAAATTTATTTAACCTAACCATGGTTTAGCTAACTAGATTAATATTTAAAATATTTAAATATTAAACTTTATGAAAAATATCCTCCCCAATATTATTTTTGTATTATTATTATTTTTGTTATAATTTTAAATTAATTTTTAAATATTTAAATTAATTAAAATTAACCCGAATGGCATTTTCGTAAATAAGTTGAAAAACCGGACCGAGGGCAGAATGGTAATTCTGCCAAGAAAAACACGGAGGGGCATAAATGTAATTTCCCCGGAAACAGATGCTCGCGCATTGCGCGCGTAAGCCGATGCAGGACCAAAACGGCGTCGTTTTTGAAACCCCGGAAATGGCCTCCGCGCATAACGCGCGGAGTAAAATTTCACGGACGCCAAACGACGTCGTTTGGCTCCGCGTCCTCGGTGAACAGTGGCTGCCGCGCATTGCGCGGAAAGCCTTAAATTTTTTTCTTCCCGCAGAACGTGAACAGTGACCAGAAAATACCCACTTTAATAAAAATTATACCATCAAGTAAGCTTTAAATGCTCAATAAAAATCCAAAAAAATTACCAATCATCTTATATTAATTTATAACATGAAAAATTAATTTTTTCATGATTTAATATCAATATTTTTTTATAACAAAATTTTACATCACATAAACTACCATAAATCATAACTTTTTGTATAAAACTCCATTTTGAGTGATTCGAACTTTGTTTTTCTCATGATTTAATGTTCTATAATATTAGAACATCAAATCTAAATATTATCAAAAATTATCTTTAATCATTATATTGAGATTTATTTTCACACAACCAAATACATGTTTTTCATTCAATAAAACTCATAACACATAAGTTAAACCCATGATCAACTATATAAACATACATAGCATGATATTAACCATAGAAATTATTACACTAATATTTATACTATAACTTGAAAGAAAAGCAAGATTAGGGTTTAAAAATAACTACCTTGTTTTGATAGCTATTCTCCTCTTCTTTCCAAAATATGTTGTGAAGGAGGATGGCATGAACTAACTTAGGATTTCTTCTTCTTACTTGATCTCTCAAATATTATGCTCTCACTTAAAATTTTCTCTCAACTCTCTCTAGCTTTCTTTTGCTTGAAAAATAAAATGAAGTATATCTCACATTTCAAGTATACTTGAAATATTACTAGATACATAAATTATATCTAATAATTTTAGCCCATCATGCACCTATTGGATACTTACACAAGTTAGCTAACCCATACTAAGTTGGTGAGGATTTTGTGGGAAAAGACTTTCCCAAAAATCAAAACAAGCAACCTAATATTAAATAAATGAAAAATAAAAGAAAATAAAAAAATTATTTTCTCTCTCCTCACTCACCTACACACGGCTGATGGACATTTGATTTGTCCCAAAATCAAGTCACTTTTCATTTTTTTAAATAATAATAGTTAAATTAAGTATTTTCCAAGTGGGCCAATCATTGGGCTTTAATTTAAAATACCAATTGGGCTTCTATTAAATTGTTTGGGCTACTAAATTGTCAAATTTTATTATTCTACATTTGGGCTACTAATTGACCCATGTTGGGCTAATTTAATAATTTAAACATTAATTATTCAATCCATGATTAAATAAATAATTAAATTGAATAAATAATTAAATATTCTAACCCATTAGTATTAAATTACTAAATGGACTAATAAATATTATTATTAATATTTCACATTATTTACATTAATTAATAATCATATTAATTAATTTATTATATTTAATTCACTCATTATATTCAATTTAATTGAATATTTAATTAATAGGAAACTTATCAATTAATTTGATATTAAAACTTTAGGGTTTGTTCACTAATTTAATAACATATTAGTGACCCCCTTTAATTAATTTTAGTAATTAATTACATAATTATTTAATCACATAATTAATTAATCACATAAAAAGATTTAAATAATCTCGAAAAAAAATAACTCGTTGGAAATTAAATTAATAATTTAATTAATAAAGATGTGGAAATTCTAGGACATTACATCATTACCATAAGGTTCAGTTAAATTTGTTCATGGTCATTATTGACACTCAGGATTAATTGATTCAGTCATTCAATTATTGAAATTATGATTCGTACTCTTTCACAATTATTATATTGTTGAAAATTCAAAACCTTATTCTTTCTTTCAATCATGATATATCGTTATTGTATTTAAACTTGCTGGGCAAAGTCGTTGCTCACTCTTGCTATATCATGATAACAAATTTCAGAATAATACGAATGTTCGAGGAGAGACGGAGACAGAAGAAAAAGACAAGATTATAGTGTTATGCATGATAACTAAATTGTTATATGATGTAAGTAATTTTGTAAACCTTTTTATGAATCTAAAGGTATATATGTAAGTTAATGTTAGAAATCTTGGGAAATATTGTAGAATAAATAATTTATGTTTATATATTTCTGCATTAGTTATAGAACATGTATGAAGATGATGTATCGTGACGTACCAAGTATAAGGTTCAAGGTACCTGGATTTGGGGATGTTACAATGCAAACGTTGTAGTGGTGCAAGCGGCTGTAGTTGTGCAAAGGGGGCAGTGGTGTCCAACAGATTCAGAGCTTATTTGTATAGAGAGTTTTTGTAATTAATTGAATATTAATTAATAAAAACCTACTATGTATCAATTGATACTTGGCCTTGGATGTAGGCCCTTAGAATAGAGGTATAAGGGGCTAAACTAAGTATACATCTTTGTGTTTTTATGATTATCTTATTATTCTTCTTATTTTGTATTGTTCTGCATTAGTATATCACACACATATATTTACATTCACAGTAATATTAAAACTAAAGTATTATAAGGTGAACTTATAGTAAGATTTTAATACAGATAGGAAAGCAGATAAGTTCAACCTGTCTGGATTACATTTGAAGCAGAACAAATCTTAATACAGATAACAAAGCAAACAAGTCTTACCTATCTGGATTAATCCTGTTGCAAAAAAATTTAAATTCGTTATCGTTAATCAATTCAATCACATACACCTATTCAACCCTCCTTTTAGGTGTGCACACTCATGAAATTTCAATAGGAATTAGAGCTTGGCTACCTTAACTATTGTCTTTACAAACCGTAGGGTAAGATCCTATGGCACACCAATTTAATTTTCAAGAAGGGTAGTCCACTAGCAGGCCACCAATACTTCTCGAAAGTGAGAACTTCAACTATTGAAAGTTTAGGATGAAAATCTATCTCAACAGAGATCGACATGAATGATGAGTGGTTGACAACGGACCTGTCATTCCAAGACATGAAGATAACAAACAAAAAACTCTTATGGAAATGGATGCTAATAAATCATTTATGGTGTCTTACAAATTAAAAGCCGTGAATACTTTGCTAGGCGCAACGGTTCAATAAAAAATTGACAAAATTTTAACTTGCAATACGGTGAAGGAAATGTGGGATATCATCATCATGAGTCATGAAGGATCTTCCAAGGTCAAAGAGATGAAACTAAGCATGTTGATGCAAGAGTATGAGTTGTTCAAATTAAAGAAAGATGAAATAATTCAAGAAGCTCAAGCGAGGTTCCTTACACTAATGAACTCGTTCAGCATGCTAGGGAGAAAAATTGATCAAAAGAAAATCAATAGAAAGCTGTTGAGAATTATGTCAAAAAGATTTACTCCAAAAGTTACCTCCCTCAAAGACTCGCCAACAAATTAGAACTATGGACTCTTACACTCTTTGGTGAACTTGAAGAATTTGAAAATCAACTCACGAGGTGTGATGATGAAGAGGAGACACCAATAAAGAAGACATTGACACTTCAAGTTGAGAGCAATCATAATGATCAATACGAAGATTTCGATGAAGAAATTGAAATGATTTCAAGAAAACTCGAGAGACTACTATAAAGGAATAAACAAATGAAGAATCATAAAGGTAGCTCAACTCCAGAAAGTAAATCCAGAACAAAACAAGATGACAAAATTTCCTAACTCTGTTTCACGGGACTAGAAAGTGATGATCAACTTAAGGTAAACAATTTTCATGAAGCTGATCAGGATGATAAAACTGCACAACTTTGTTTCATAGGTTTGGACAACCAGGATACATCCGAGGTAAACAATGAAACCTTTGAAGTTACTATTTTTAATTATCTTGTTTTGAAAAAATGAAAACCTATCACTACAAGAAAAAGGCTCAATTCCGACGGAATTATCTCCGACGGAATTAATTTCGCCGAAAATAATATAATTACGACGGAATATTCCGTCGTATTTAATTCCGTCGACACTAAGTTATAGTCGACGGAATTCCGTCGATATAGAAGATTCCTGTTGGCGCCAAAATTCCCGCGTCCAGACGATATAAGTTCGACGGAATAGAACATATAATCGACGGAATTTTCGTCGATCTTATCTTATTTTCGACGGATCTAATATCGACGGAATATTCCGTCGAAAATAACTTAAAACCTTTTTCATCGTCTTTTTCCCCCAGCCGCTTCAATTTTTTGTAAACTCTCTCTCTCTATCTCTTGTCGCGATATTTCTCTCCTCTCTCTTAACGCCTTCCGGCCCTCCGATCGACGACCCACCTCCGGCCCACCCCTCCGTCCGTGCCGCCTCCGACGTCCGTAACATCTAAGGTATATATATATATATATATTCTGAAATTATGTGGAAATTAATTGTGGCAGTATGTGGACTATATATAATTTGTTGTGTATGTTAATTTGTGGCAGTATGTGGCATTTCTTATTATTTTGTGTATTTCCGACGGAATTTCTGACGGAATTTGGAATTTCTGTTAAAATTGTTCAAATGCAATATTTGTGGGCCCTACATATATTTATGTATTTTCCTAATTTGTCAATATTAAAATAAGCTTAGTATTTACTTAGTTTTATAATAATAACATAAAATGAAATGAACTAACATAAAAATATAATTAAATTAAGTAAATAAAATTAAGCTAAATTAAATATACTTAAAATAAATTAAATTCATAAAAATAAATAAAATAAAATTAAGTAAAATTAAATGAAGAGAAATATAATTCAGAAAAAATAAATTAAATTACGTAAAATAAAATAAACTCAAATAAAATATAATTAAATTAATTTATTATAACAAAATTAGTGTAATATAATTAAATTAAATTAAGTTAAATTATAATAAAATTAATGTAATATAATTAAATTAAATTAAATTAAGTTAAATTTAATATAATTAAAATAAAATAACATTAATTTAACATTCCTCGCTTGACATTCACTCGTAACGGGTGAATATAGAATACTCTCAATTTAATCAAATCAGTTGTACATGCAGTTTCGTTACGATTTTAGAAATTCAATTGCGCTGTACCCAAAAAATTTGGTTAGTAAATTCAATCACTTGTGCATGTAATTTGGTTAGGAGCTTAGAAAACCGTTTGACATTCACTCACTAGGAGTGAATGCCAAATAGTCCCCCGTCTGGGACTGTTGCTAGATGTTATGTCTCTCACTTAGGTTTGTGCCAACAATTTGAGTACATTTTATTTGTTTTGGGGACTTTTCGTTGACATCTCTACATGTTCTCTGAGTACATACTTAGCCTACGTTGACGTGGTCTATTTCGTGTACTTAGAGACCATGGGGAGGTGCTGTCGAAATTTCTTCGAAACAGAAAAAATGTGCTCACGGTGTTGGCACAAGTGAGAAGACGCATCTAGGAACGGGATTGAAGCCTTACCCGTATATTTAGAAGGTGAAGTCATGCAGGAATCATGAATGCACACACATACGCTAAGCACCCTCGTTAATTTGATACATCGTATTGTTCAGTTAAATATGTCAGACGATCGGAGCTGGATGTACCGTAGAATTCCGGTTGATGGTAGAGGATTACTGCCTGAGTACCGTGATGGGATGTCCAAAATTTTAAATTTTGTCAATGAACACGCTGATAATTCTAACGGAAAGATGAGCCCGTGTTTCAAATGTAAAAACCTGATTTGGAAGAAAGCCGACAACATTAAGTACGATTTGTATTCGCGTGGGTTTGTAGATGGGTATTCTCAATAAGTGACAGTATAGGCCAACCAATTCACTGCGATCGATACGATGATAGTTATGATGCCGTGGAGATGTTGGTTGATGCGTATGGCCCTAACAATATTGATTGGGGTGCAAATGAGCAGTCGTCAATAACTGGTCATCAAGAACCAAAGGACACAGCAACAGCTTTTTACAATATACTATCCGAATCTGCTGTCCCATTGTACGATGGAAATGATAAGCACACCAGGCTATCTGCAGTGACGAAGCTCTTACACTTCAAGAATGAGCATGGCTGCAGTGAGAGAGGTTTCAATGAGTTTCTTAGGCTTATCAGCGAGTTCTTACCAAAGGGTCACATTCTGCCCTCAAGTTATTATGAAGTTAAAAAGATGGTAAAGGGTTTAAATTTGGGGTATACAAAGATCGATGCTTGTGAGCAGGATTGCATGTTATATTATGGGGCTGACATAGATAAACTGCAGTGTGACATTTGCAACATGCCTCGTTACAAGACAACTAAACGTGGGGGGGAAACTAAGCGTGTGCCTAAAAAAATCTTAAGGTACTTTCCGCTTGCCTCGAGACTTCAGCGTCTATTCATGTCGACCCACACTGCAACGCATATAACTTGGCATAAAACAAGGGACGTCGTGCCTGGTCAGTTGTCTCACACCGCAGATGGAGATGAGTGGAAGAAGTTTGATGCAAATTTTCCTCAATTTGCTGAGGAAAGTAGGAATGTCAGGCTTGGCATGGCTACAGATGAGTTTTGTCCATTTAATAATTTTAGTCAACCATACTCTGTGTGGCCAGTGATCATGGTAGCTTACAATCTTCCACCGTCAATGTGCAAGAAGGATCCGTATCTGTTCTTGACTTTACTCATACCGGGGAATAAGAGTCCTGCAAAAGACATAAACGTGTATCTTAGGCCATTAGTCGATGAACTTAAGATGCTGTGGGGGACGGGGGTGCAAACTTATGACAAACCAATAAAGAAAAATTTTCTGATGAAGGCAGCTTTATTGTGTATTGTGGACTATCACTGATTTTTCGGCACTTGGGATCATCAGTGGGTGGTCGACTTATGGAAAGTTATCATGTCCAGTTTGTGTGAGGGATGTGCAAGGCACACATCTAAAACATGGCCAAAAAATTAGTTTCTTTGGTACTGCTCGTAGATTCTTGCCTGCTGATCACAGTTACAGAAAGATGTCGACACAGTTTAATAGAAAAACAGAGAAAAATGGGGTTGTCGGTCGATTGTCAGGCAGCGAGGTTTTCAGTTGGCTGAACGATCTTAACTTTCCACCACCAGGGAAGGATCACAGTAAATATAGGGCCCAAGGTTACGGCAAGGCTCATAACTGGACGCATTCACGTATGTTCTTCGAGTTGCCGTACTGGGAGTCGCTTTCAGTCCGTCACTATATAGATGTTATGCATACAGAAAAGAATGTGTTTGAGAACTTATTTTACACCGTGCTAGATGCGAGTGGTAAAAAAAAAGACAACGACAATGCACGGAAAGATCTATAGGCACTTAACATATGGCCTGATTTGTGGCTTTGACATAACAACGCAAAACCTAAAGCTCCATTCTGTTTAACCAAGCAACAAGTTGAAGACATCTGCAAATGGATAAGTACGTTGAAGCTCCCAGGTGGATATGCTTCTAATATATGTCGTTGTAGTAAGGTTGAACAGTTGAAAATTACTGGGTTCAAAAGTCATGATTGTCATGTATTGATGAAGAAGTTGATGCCAATTGCATTTCGCGAGATGTTGCCCAGAAAAATTATAGACGCCTTAACCGAACTTTCAAATTTCTTTCGAGATCTATGTTCAACGGTTATAAGGTATACTGACGTGGAGCAAATGGAGAAAAATATAGTCCTGACAATGTGCAAGTTAGAAATGATATTTCCTCCGGGGTTTTTTGACTCGATGGAGCATTTGCCTATTCATCTGCCATATGAACTTAAGCATGGAGGACCTGTGCAATATCGATGGATGTATCCGTTTGAGAGGTATTATCGTCTACATTTCTTTTTTGATGATATTCATAAGTCATATTCGTAATGTTTGTGAACTTAATTAATGTATTTTAGGTACATGTGTCGTTTAAAGCAGAAAGTAAAGAATAAAGCTCGTGTAGAGGGTTCCATTGTTGAACGGCACACGGAGGAAGAGCTTGCCAACTTCAGCTCATTGTATTTTGAAGATGTTGTCAAAACGAAACACAATCGTTTAAGTCGAAATGAGGTCGTCGGAGTCCAACCATGTGTTAATGAGTTAGCTGTATTTCTTATCCAGCTAAACCATTTGGCCATGAGAAGATGACGTACTTAAGCGAAAAAGATTTGAAAATTGTGTTTACATATGTGCTTCTAAATATGCCCGAAGTATCGTCATACATAACGTCAGTAAATACTATTTATAAAATTTTAATTTTTAATAGCCTAGTCTAAAATTAAATCGTGTTATAACTATTTCAGTGCATTTGAAGACGAAGCATGTGCTTTAAACCCGAGCTTAAATGCAGTACAGTTGGAATCATTCACGACTACAAATTTTCAACAGTGGTTTAAGAGAAGGGTTGCAGAAGACAACAATTATGTGCGTTTTAAAGATGTCATCGAAGGACCTTACAAATTGATTAGTTCATTTCCCGACTGTTGATGAGCGGGTTTTATACCTGCGAATTAGTACGTCTAACTTAATATTTTGTGAGTTTTTGAGAGTTGTTATTGCTTATATTTATGAATTTTTTGATCCCTAATGTCTCGTCGGTGTTTTGTAGGATTTTTGAGCTGAAAGGGCAAAATGGTAAATTTCACAAAAGACCACCGCCGCAGCGGTGGATTCTACCGCCGCGGCGGTCAGCCATGCTGATTTCTGACGAGTTTTTCCTACTTAAGTGAAACGTTGGCTAACCCTAGGGGGATCAGTTCTCACGCCTTAGAGCTTATTTTCTTCATTTCTTCCAGCCTTCAAAGCCACTTGGATTGGTGTTAAGCTCAAGAACAAGAAGAATCATCAAGCTTGGATTGCTATATTGTGAAGGGAGTTTTAGTGTTTGAAACTTGTGTTCTAGGAAGTTTCATCCATTCTAGTTATCTTCATTCTATGTATTTAAGCTTAATGAGTAACTTGTTAATGATTGTTGGTCATTTAGCTATGAACTAACTTCATTTCTAGGATCACAATGGATCTCACTACTAGATTTTAATGAAATATCTCTCTTTTTGATGTGAATGGATTGCTAATGAATGTTTATCATGCTTTGCTCTTCATGTATGGATTATGTACTTTGTATGTAATGTGTGGTTGTTTATGATGTTGAAAAATGGAGTAAATAACTAGATCTAAAGCATGATAGCACTTGTAGGTTGTTTTATCTTCGGATGAGAGCCTAATTTGTATCTCGGATAGGAATATACCGGTGTACCTTGTGTACCCTTGTTGAGGAGTGTTTTTATTGCCATCTTGCTAAGTTAGGTCACATAGGAATATAGTGAACTATTTAGTTTGGTGTGAATCATTTTACTATCGAAAGAGGTTTATGGTTGCTTGTTTTCTCTGGTTATCATTCGAGCGGTCTTAGCATTGAAAAGAGAGGTGTGAGGGTTAAAGGAGGTAGTGAGTGAAGTTGTGATCTTAGCTTGTTTTAATCGAATCTTTGTTGCTACGTTTTTATTATTTTAGGTTATTGTGTTAACATAAACTCACCATCTTAATCTTAGTTTAAATCGGATTAGATTGCTTTAAGCTTGCCATGCAGATGTCGTTAGTATAACTCCTCGTGGGATCGACAATTTACTTACATTATATTACTTGTTGACCGCGTATACTTGCGCGTACATTCATTCAAACGAATCCGGAATCGCGCGCTTTTTATAGGTGCCGATTCCGCTCAACAAGTTTTTGGCGCCGTTGCCGGGGAGTTATTTATCTAATTTCTCTGCATTATTAAGCTTTATCAGTATAATCTTCGTTTAAACTTTTACATTTGTCTAATTCGTTTTAGTTGTATTTTTATTTTTTGTTTTCTTCCAGGTACTCTTGACTGTGCATGCTTCCTTTTCAAGATCCTAATCTTGTACTCTTCGATCCTGAGATTGAAAGAACTCTGCGTGTATTGAGAAAAGAAAAGAGAAGTCAAGTTATTCACCATCAAGATACAATGGCGGAAGAAGATTATAAAACTTTGCGGGAATATGCTATGCCGCAAGTTACCGATCTTCATACAAGCATCAATAGGCCAGCCATTGTTGCTGCTAACTTTGAGATCAGGCCGGGCACTTTCCAGATGATTCAGAATCATGTGCAGTTCGGTGGGTTGCCGAATGAGGACCCGAATGGTCATCTGGTAAAATTTCTGGAGATCTGTGACACATTCAGATATCAAGGGGTTTCTGAAGACGCTCTCAGACTCCGTCTGTTCCCTTTCACGTTGCATGATAAGGCAAAGAGTTGGTTGCATTCTCTACCAGCAGGCTCTATTAGCACCTGGGCTGATCTAGCTCAGAAATTCTTGGCTAAATTCTTCCCTCTTGCCAGAACAGCTAGAATGCGTAATGACATCACAGCCTTTAGCCAACAGGATGCGGAGCCTCTCTATGAAACGTGGGAGCGTTTTAAGGATATTCTCAGAAGATGCCCCCACCATGGTATTCCTAAATGGTTACAAGTCCAGACGTTCTATAACGGTCTATCTAATTCTACCAGACAAAGTATGGATGCTGCAGCTGGCGGAGCTTTAATGGGAAAAAGTTATGATGAAGCGCTTGAGCTGTTAGAAATCATGGCAGCTAATAACTATCAGTGGCCTGCTGAAAGGTTCACTCCAAGGAAGGTAGCGGGAATGCATGAAGTGGATGCAGTTACTTCCTTATCTGCACAAGTGGCAGCGCTTGCTCGAAAAATTGACAATATGGGAACAAAACCTGTGCAGAGTGTAGCTGTGATATGTGACATATGTGCTGGAGAACATCCCAGTGAGCAATGTGCCATCAAGGCAGAATCAGTGCAGTATGTCAGTAATTACAATCGGCAGCAAAACACTAATGTGCCGTCACATTATTATCCTGGAGTGAGGAATCATCCTAATTTCTCGTGGAGTAATAACAATAATCAAGGGCAATCTTCATCCTCGAGGCAGCCATATCCTCCAGGATATCAAAATTACAACCCACAGCAGCAACAACCACAGCAGCTACAACCAACTCAACAACAACCACCTCCACAACATCAACAAGCTCCTCCTCCTCCTCCTACGGAAAAGAAAGTTAACTTGGAGGAACTTCTGACTAGATACATTTCACAGAGTGAGACAAGGAGCAACAACCAAGACATTGCTATAAGGAACCTTGCAACCCAAGTGGGGCAACTTGCTAATGCTATGAACAATCGTCCGCAAGGAGCTTTGCCAAGTGACACTGAGGTCAATCCAAAAAGGGATGGCAAGGAGCAATGCAAAGCAGTCACACTGCGTAGTGGTAAGCCCTTAGTGAATACCACTGGAGAAACCACTCCTGTGCCACCTATTCTAACGGAAGAGGAAGTGGTTGTTGAGACAGAAAACACTACAGCTGGGACTCCTGAAATTATGGAAGAAGTCCAAGAGCCAAGTTCCAGAGTCAACAAAACCCTTCCAAGAGTTCAACCCATGCCATTTCCTCAAAGGCAGCAGAAGCAGAAACTGGATAAACAGTTTTCGAAATTCTTGGAGGTATTGAAAAAGCTTCACATCAACATTCCATTTGCTGAAGCTTTGGAGCAAATGCCGAGTTATATGAAATTCATGAAGGATATACTGTCCAAGAAAAGGAAACTTGGTGATTATTTTAATTTTTGTTTTATTGTTTTGCTCGAGGACGAGCAAATGTTTAAGTTTGGGGGTATTTGATGAGCGGGTTTTATACCTGCGAATTAGTACGTCTAACTTAATATTTTGTGAGTTTTTGGAGTTGTTATTGCTTATATTTATGAATTTTTTGATCCCTAATGTCTCGTCGGTGTTTTGTAGGATTTTTGAGCTGAAAGGGCAAAATGGTAAATTTCACAAAAGACCACCGCCGCAGCGGTGGATTCTACCGCCGCGGCGGTCAGCCATGCTGATTTCTGACGAGTTTTTCCTACTTAAGTGAAACGTTGGCTAACCCTAGGGGGATCAGTTCTCACGCCTTAGAGCTTATTTTCTTCATTTCTTCCAGCCTTCAAAGCCACTTGGATTGGTGTTAAGCTCAAGAACAAGAAGAATCATCAAGCTTGGATTGCTATATTGTGAAGGGAGTTTTAGTGTTTGAAACTTGTGTTCTAGGAAGTTTCATCCATTCTAGTTATCTTCATTCTATGTATTTAAGCTTAATGAGTAACTTGTTAATGATTGTTGGTCATTTAGCTATGAACTAACTTCATTTCTAGGATCACAATGGATCTCACTACTAGATTTTAATGAAATATCTCTCTTTTTGATGTGAATGGATTGCTAATGAATGTTTATCATGCTTTGCTCTTCATGTATGGATTATGTACTTTGTATGTAATGTGTGGTTGTTTATGATGTTGAAAAATGGAGTAAATAACTAGATCTAAAGCATGATAGCACTTGTAGGTTGTTTTATCTTCGGATGAGAGCCTAATTTGTATCTCGGATAGGAATATACCCGTGTACCTTGTGTACCCTTGTTGAGGAGTGTTTTTATTGCCATCTTGCTAAGTTAGGTCACATAGGAATATAGTGAACTATTTAGTTTGGTGTGAATCATTTTACTATCGAAAGAGGTTTATGGTTGCTTGTTTTCTCTGGTTATCATTCGAGCGGTCTTAGCATTGAAAAGAGAGGTGTGAGGGTTAAAGGAGGTAGTGAGTGAAGTTGTGATCTTAGCTTGTTTTAATCGAATCTTTGTTGCTACGTTTTTATTATTTTAGGTTATTGTGTTAACATAAACTCACCATCTTAATCTTAGTTTAAATCGGATTAGATTGCTTTAAGCTTGCCATGCAGATGTCGTTAGTATAACTCCTCGTGGGATCGACAATTTACTTACATTATATTACTTGTTGACCGCGTATACTTGCGCGTACATTCATTCAAACGAATCCGGAATCGCGCGCTTTTTATAGGTGCCGATTTCGCTCAACAACTGTATCGTCAATGGGTATAGATTTAATGTCGATGACATAAACAAACCGACTTCAGTCAATTCTGGTATTGTCGTGTTGGGCAGTTGTTACCAAGATTCGGAGTCCAATTATTATGGACGTTGAGAGGAAGAAATTACACTCAATTATCCCGGGGGTAAAAATGTAGTTACATTTAAATGTCCCTGGTTTGATACTGAGAAGGGTGTTAAAGTTGATCGTAACAGAATCGTCACAGTAAATATAAAGTCAAAGTTACATTCTGCTGACGTATTCGTATTAGCCAATCAAGAGACTCAAGTTTATTACGCATCTAATGTAGTAAATTGTAAAAGTCCCTGGTATACAGTTGTCACAACAAAGACTCGTCAATTTGATGATAGTAATATGTTTGGGACATATGAGCTATTGCATGATGATATTAGCAAATCCAGTCAGGTAGTCCTACATAACGATGATTTGTTGGTAGATGTCATTGACGTACCCGATAATGATGAAGTCGAGGAAGACGTGGTTGACGACGAAACTGATAATGAAGAAGTCGTGTCAGAATCCGAGGATAACTATGAAAATGATTCTGATGGGTTTGACGACGTATTACATTTAAACTTAAGAAGTGTATTTTATTTAATTAAATTAATTAACAACATATTAATTGCATTTTATTTTTGTATTTCAGTAGTACATTTATGGCAAGGCATAGTGGTAGCAATCGGGGCGGTGGTGGTCGTGCAGGATCATCTGACGGAACTCAGGGTGGGTCATCATCTTCAGGTAGTAGATTTTCTTAAATATTAATTTGTTTTGCTTACTATTTGTAGGTTATGTTTTGGGAATTGATTTATTAACTTTAATTATTCAATTTTACTTACAGATACTTCTCGACGACGTCCTCGAGGGACGAACCTCGGGTTATTTGGTCGCCCGTTAACTGTTGCGCATATTGTCCGCGTAGATGTCGGCTCTGCGCAGTAAGTGTAAAATAACGTTATGTTAAATTGAATTAATTTATTTTGTAAAAAAATAAACATAACTTTGCGTTCTTTGTTTTGTTTTGTAGTATTATGGATCCTGTGGCTAAAGCCACTTTACACGCCATATGTCTGACACACCTCCCCATTGGCTGCATGCGATTTACGCAGTACGCGCAGCATGATGCCTCCTCCATGGATACCGTGTTACGTGAATTTCACGTAAGTTATTTTAAATAATTTAAACTGTATACGTACATACTACTTACACATTCAATTTAGTTTTTCTGATAAGTTAGTTCGTTTTCTTAGATTTATTTTAGATATGAGGATGGCATCTCTCAGGCGACGGTGTTATTATTGCACATGGCGCGAAGAACTACACCTGCTGGTTGTACGAGATGAGATATAGGGCTGCCCGGGCAGTTGTAGACCACCCCGGGACTACTATTCGAGACTATCAACCCCCTATTTTCTCAGATGCAGCATGGGAGGTCATGTGTACTCACTGGGATGCTGACGACTTCAAAAAAAAATCAGAACAAATGAAGAAAAATCGTAGCCAGCTCCGAGTAGTACATACTACGGGTTCACGGTCATTTGAAGAAGTAAAATCGGTATGTATATATTTAGTTTACTTTAATATTCTCATAAAAATATATACTAAATAAATGATAAATTAAAATTTTATTTGTTAGGTCATGGGCGGTGAGTTGGGACGACCTCCCACCATGATCGACTTCTGGGATAGAGCCCACACGCCAAAAAAATGTAGTATGTCACAGGCAGCTGCAGCTATACGGGTAAGAGTTTTTATAAAGTTATGTAATAATTAGTATCATGCACTTAATTAAATGAGTCAATAAACTACCACATACATAATAAATTGCAGGACCGATTTCAGAGCCTTCGGGACGAGTGTATAGCTAAGTTGCAGGCTGCTAGGGGAGATTCTACCATCCCTCCGTCCGACGTTAACTATCACTAGGTAAGGCTCCTCGGGGCCGATTGTTCAAAGCAATAGCAAATTGCCCCATCTGATTTTCCAAATTTCGAATGGCCATTGACTGACTCTTAATATTCATATCCATTTGTGACATGATCATATCTTGTGCTTGCATCCTTGATTCAGTACCCGCCATAAATTTTGCCAACACTTCTTCCAAATTACTCTGCTTTTTCTATTTGAGGAGGGGTTGATTGTGGAATCCAGGTGGATTTACTTGTCTTGGAGCCTTATACTGTGCTTGATTATCCCTCCAAGAAAAGTTTGGATGATTTCTCCACCCCGGATTGTAGGTATTAGAGTTGTTGTCGTACTGTTGCTGTTGCCTATTGTAATTTACGACAAACTGAACAGATGGCACGCTGATCTGTTGAGTGATCACCCGCACAGAGTTCACAAACCATGGCCACATTCTGAATGGGCTGTATTGCCATCGTATCAAACCTTTTCGTCAATGTAGCTACTTGTTCTGCCAAAGCTGTAATTGGACTAACCTCATGAATTTTTGCTGCTCTTAGTTGATGCATCTGTGTTGTCGGCCACTGATAATTATTGGCAGCCATATTCTCAAGTAGATTATAAACTTTCTCGCAGTTCTTGTGTAAGACCCCGAATTTTATGAAATACAAAATTTAATTTCTCTTCATATATATTTTTTCTGAAACAATAAGTGGTTAAATTGATAAAGTTAAAAGTTAAGGAGGCTGTGTGCAACTTTTATTTTGTCGGATAATATTCGTTTTGTCGGGGAATATTCGGGTCGTACGACGGCGCCGAAATAACTAATTATTGGTGGACCCCACAACGGAATAATTGTCGGATATAGAAAACGACAAAAGTAATCTTTTAAAATAAAAATAGTCAACGGTGTTATCACTTTTAACTGTTAAAATACTGGTGATAAATAATAGTAGCATACGGTAATTTATGGTATTTTACTGTAGCACACGGTATTGCACAGTATCTTATATTATTGATCTGATAAAGTGGTCATTGCACAGTATTCATCAATAATTGTTGTTGCATAGTATTTTGCAATATTGATTTAATAATTATCATTACACTGTATTTCATATCATTGACTCAATAATTATTGGTGTACTGTAGTTTAAAATTATTAAACCTAATAATTGTCACAGTAGCAAATACACTATAATTTATATTATTAAATTAATAATGATCTGTAACGTGCTTCTTACATTATTGTTGAATTATTGTTGTAGCATTATTTTATTATATATGTAAGACCCAAGGGAAGAAATGAAATATATATATATATATATATATATATATATATATATATATAATGAATAAAAAATATAATTATTTATTATTTTATGTGAATAGTAACGTGAATAGTACGTGGACCCACTGTGAGGCCCACATGAAATGTGTAAATTGTGTTTTGCTGGGAAAATGGTTGGTGGCAGCAAAGATTGAAAATTAGGCTGGCGTGCAGCACGCCAGCCACTCACCTACCATGCATAGTACCCTCTTTTCTCTTATAAATAGCTTGCTCAGCTGAATAAAAAAATCACACCTAGAACATAAAAATTTTCTATAAGAATTTTATGAGTTTTCTCTAAAGATAATAAGGTTATCTTGAGTGTTTGAAAGCCAAAAGGAGTGTAGGAATTTTTCAAGTTGATCAACCTCATTTTTTATCAATATTCAGTCACGTGTTAAGGTAAGGAATATCATCTTCTTTCATATTCTATTATTTAAACTTACTACGGTAAGGGGTATCATTCTTTCATCTTCTATTATTTAAACTTACTACGCAAGGAATTATCATTCTTTGATTCTCAAAAATAATATCGTTTCTTTCTTACTCATAAGATGTGCCATTTATTTTCATGTATTAAATTTTGGGAATAACCTTACGACGCGGATTACCGCCTGTTGGTGAATAACCTTTCGTATTCATTCCTTATTAATCTCTGAGAATAATCTTACGGCGCGGATTACCGCCTGTTTGGTGAATAACTCTTCGTATTCAAATTTTATTAAATTATGAGAATAACCTTACTACGCGGACTACCGCCTGTTGGTGAATAACCCTTTGCAAATTTCTTATTTGTCTTTTGTGGAAATAAATTGTCTATACGAATTATCACATAACACTTTTATTCCATATTCGTTTGTAATATCATTTTCTTTCATATTCGTAAATGATATTATTCTCCTTTACACTCATAAGGGATACTATCTTTTTCATCTTTAATTATTCAAACTTACTATAGTAAGGGATATTAATTCTTTTATACTCTTAACTTACTATGGTAATTATTATTTGGTAAAGTTACTTGAAATGATTATATATTCCTTGATAGTTTGTGCTTCATCTAATATCATTTCAACTGAACCTTCCTATTTTTCTAAATATTTCTATTAAACTGTAACTGTTATTCTGAACTGTGAATCTTGAATATCATTTTTGAATTTCACTCCACATCATGTTGACAATTTGGACATTATTTGAATCTGCACAAAGTAAACATCCGATACACATTGTTTATCTTGTTTCTTCTGTTCATCAATTGTATCACTGTTATTTGTACTAATCATCAAGAATCAAGCTGTTGTAAATATCTGTGGCCGGGGGCACATATGCGATATAATTGTTGAACATATGATAGGCTAAATGCAATATAATAGGTTAAAGGTGATACATCTGTTCGGTGTTTTTTATGACACGTGGTGAAAGTTCTCTTTGGCCCGTACTGCAAAAATGAACTGTTGTTTGGTATGATTATGACTAAAGGCTGAATACTAGTATAATCATGACTGTTGGTATTATACTGCATATCTTTGGTCCGTAGTGCAAAGATGAACTGTTGTTTGGTATGATTATAACCAAAGGCTGAATACTGGTATAATCATGACCGTTAGTGTTATATTGAATATCTTTGGCCCGTAGTGCAAAGATGAACTATTGATTTGCATGATTATGATCAGGAACTGCGAATTTGTATTATCATGACTAATGATATTTCAGATGATAAAAGTTGATGATGTTTTTCCTAAAAAGAGAAGCGAGTGGACATTATAGTCTGCATTATTCTTTTAATAGATGGCTCATTCCGCTGCTATTATTGATCTGAACGTTGTTCAAGAATTTAACTGCAGTTTTTGATATAAACCTTGTAGTCTATTGTATTCTATCATGAAGTCAACTGTTGAAGGCTAATGATAATTTATTCGTCATTATCTTAGTCATGATATTTTTTACTGGGCTACTTGAGCTCACCATTTCGTTTTATTCCATTGTTTTTCAATAGGAGATGAGAACGTAGCTAGGTCTAGCCGGGGAATGGAGTGAGAGTCCGAGGGATAGTTATCGTAGTTTTCACGTGTTGTAAAATAGTGTGACAATAATAGTGAAGACTTAGTTGTGTATTATTATACACTGTATTGTTAAACGTTGTGTTACTTTGTAATAATTTTGTCGTAGTCTTTTGACAACTCAAGTTTGGGCTGTGTGGGCCCAGATTTGGGGGTGTCACAGTTAGTATCAGAGTTTAGGGATATAATCTTTAATGGAGATCTGTGGTTAGAATTAGGAGGGGAGAGACTAATAGAATCAGTCACTAGTGTGTCCTACCTAAATTAGATTTTGTTATCTAATGAGTCGATTTGACTGTAGGGACAGAAAGTGATGAGTCAGTTTGTTTAAAACTAACAATTATTTTGTGATCACAGTAAAATATGGCATCTGGAAATCAGGAAGTTAACAATGGAGTGCCCGAAGCCAATGTAGCTGAGAATCAAGTGGCCACAAATAATCCTCCTACCAACTCGAGAAATAATGTTCTTGATAACATGATGAACGATAGATTCTTTAGGAATTTCATGGAGTTCATGCAGAATCAAGCAAGAGGTAATCCAGTCAATAATAACGGTAGAAACGCTGGTAATTCGAGGGCGGTCACTGTCAAGCAATTTAAAGAATTGGGACCACCTGAATTCCTCAGGAAGCCTGACCCACTCAAAGCGAAAGCATGGCTAAAGGAAACAACAAAAATATTTGATATCTTATAGTGCACTGATGATCAAAGGATGTCATTCGCCACTTTTATGTTACGAGGTGAGGCAGACCACTGGTGGGAAGCGGTAAGACGTATCCACCTTTCAGCACTCGAAATGTCTTGGACATAATTCGAAGAATTGTTTAACGAGAAGTACTTTCCAGAAAGCATCCGCTATATGAAGGTGGTGGAGTTCATTAAACTGGAGCAGAGAAAACATGACAGTCTCCCAATATGAAGCTAAATTTGTCGAGTTATCTCGCTTTGCCACCCATCTAGTAGATGACGAAGCACGGATGAGTCGGATGTTCCTACGAGGTTTGAGATTCAAAATTCAACAACAACTTAGCTCTCATAAATTTAGTTTGTATTCAAATGTTATGGATAGGGCTCAAAGGGTAGAGCAAACAGATGAAATATTACATCCAAGAGTCAATGACCAACATTGAGAGAGGAATGCCAACAACCATAGAAACGAGAACCATCGAGGAGGTAACCAACACTTCGGTGGAAATCCCGCATCGAATAACAGAAGAGGAGATTCCAGTGGGAACAATTTCAAAAAAAAGAGATTCCATAATAATTATAGAAGGGCGCCGACCCCAGTTTCAAGGGGAGAAGATCGACCACCAGTGAGATGCTATAGGTGTGGTCAGGAAGGTCACATCAGCCCAAACTGCACACAGTAGTTCAAAAAGTGCTATAGTTGTGGGAAAGAGTGTCATGTTGCGCGATTTTGTCCTACTACAAAATCAAGTTCAGCTGCAATGATGATACCAAAAGCTAACGCGGATAAGGGAAAATCTGTAGTTCATGGGAGAGCTTTTGTTGTGACATCCCAAATGACACGAAACTCGAACGAGGTGATAACTGGTAAGCTATTCATAAATTCTCGTGAAGTCTACGCACTGTTAGATACTGGCTCTACCCATTCTTTTATCTCACCTGTATGTGCTCAACGTTTAAATTTGACTTCGAAAAACTTTGACTTTGACTTATCAGTTGAAACCCCATTGGGAGAAATATCTATCACATCTACTGTCTATAAATCTTGCATAGTTCAAATCAACAACCTCACATTACCTGTTGACCTTATTTCTTTGGAGATGCATGAATTTGATGTGATTTTAGGAATTGATTGGTTGACTACCCATCATGCTAAAATTGATTATTTTCATAAGATTATTATTTTTCATATTCCTAATCAACCTGTCATGCAAATTCAAGCAACTAAACCATTGAAATCTATAACTGTTATTTCTAGCCATAAAGTCATTCGTTTATTGAAAAACGGATGTCAAGCCTTTTTAGCTCATGTTACTGATTTGAATAAAAACACGTCAAACTTGAATGATATTCGCATTGTTAATGAGTTTTCTGACGTTTTTCCTAAGGAACTTTTTGTCTTACCCCCAAACCGAGAAATTGAATTATGTATTGATCTTGAACCCGGTACTAAGCCCATTTTCAAAGCCCCATATCGAATGACTCCCATTGAACTTCAAGAGTTAAAAGTCCAACTACAAGAATTGTTGGATACCGGTTTCATTCGTCCGAGTGCATCACCTTGGGGTGCTTCTGTTCTATTTGTGAAGAAGAAAGACGGGAGTATGAGATTGTGCATTGACTACCGAAAATTGAACCATGTCACCATCAAAAACAGGTACCCGTTACCTCAGATCAATGACATATTTGATTAATTACAAGGTGGTCAACATATCTTAAAGATTGATCTTCGTTCTGGATATCATCAGCTAAAGGTTAAAGCTGAGGACATTCCAAAGACTGCTTTCAAAACTCGTTATAGGCATTATGAGTTCTTAGTCATGCCTTTTGGACTAACTAATGCTCCTGCAGCTTCCATGGACATGATGAACTGAATATTCAAGGAATATTTGGATCATTTTGTGGTTATCTTTATTGATGACATCCTCATATACTCCGAGAGTTGTGATGATCATGAACAACACCTGAGATTGATACTCCAAAAGCTCAATGAGAACAAATTATATGTCAAGTTGAAGAAATGTGAGTTTTGGCTTGAGGAAGTCACGTTTCTTGGGCATGTGATTTTTAGTCAGGGAATATCAGTCGATTCTGCGAAGATTGAAATGATACTAAATTGGGAATAACCCAAGACAGTGACCGAAGTCCAAAGTTTTCTAGGATTAACTGGTTATTATAGGAGATTCGTAGAAGGATTTTCTCGAATCGCCACTCCATTAACTCAGCTTACTCGGAAAAGCACAAAATTCGTATGGAGCGAGGAATGCGAGAAAAGTTTTCAAGAACTCCAGAGGAGACTTGTTTCAGCTCCTGTTCTGACCATACCATCAGGATCAGGATAATTCATCATATATAACGATGCTTCAGGTAAGGGTCTAGGATGTGTCCTTATGAAACATTGAAAGGTTATAGCCTATATCTCTCAACAACTCAAAGATTATGAGAAAAATTACCCTACTTATGATCTAGAGTTGGCAGCAGTCGTTTTTACGTTAAAGATCTGGAGACAGTGGATATCTATACAGATCATAAAAGTCTCAAGTATTTCTTCACCTAGAAGGAACTCAACATGCGACAAAGACGTTGGGTTGAGCTGTTGAAGGATTATGACCACACAATCCAGTATCACTCGGGAAAGGCGAACGTTGTAGCTGACGCTTTGAGCAGAAGATCTTATGTGAGTACAAGTACACTGCTGATAACAAAAAAGCGTATTTTGTACGACTTGCAAAAGATGGAGATAGAGCTAAAAACACCAATGACCCACTTGAAGATTGCGCACGTACGAGTAGAACCAGCTTTAATCGATAAAATTAAATATGCTCAAGCTATTGATCCGGAGCTGATGAATATGATGAAGAAAGTACAAGAAGGTGCTATTCCTGAAGCAAGAATCGATGAGAAGGGAATACTTTGAGTCAACTCTCGACTCTGTGTTCCTAACGATCCTGAATTGAAGCATAAAATCATGATGGAGGCACACAACACGCCGTTTGCAATTCACCCAGGAGGTACCAAGCTGTATCGTGATCTTCAACATACATTTTGGTGGAACAATATAAAAAGGGAGACTGCAGAGTTTATCTCAAAGTGACTAACTTGTCAATGTGTCAAGGCAGAGCATCAAGTGCCTAAAGGTCCATTGCAATCACTTGATGTTCCTGAATGGAAGTGGGAACACATCAATATGGACTTCGTGACGGGTCTACCCAAAGTTTCTCAAGGCTTAGATGCAATTTGGGTCATCGTAGATAGATTGACCAAATCCGCTCATTTCTAGCCTATACGAGAAATTTTTTCACTTGAACGTCTTGTTGGTATATACGTAAATGAGATTGTGAGATTGCATGGCATGCTAGTTTCCATAGTTTCTGATCGAGATTCTAGATTCACTTCACGCTTTTGGATCAATCTACAAAAAGCTATGGGCACTGAATTACGTTTTAGTTCTGCATACCATCCTCAAATGGACAGACAATCGGAAAGGACGATCTAGACCCTCGAAGATCTTTTGAGACTTTGTGTACTAGACTTCAAAGGAAGTTGGGATAAGTACTTGCCATTGGTTGAATTTTCCTACAACAACAGTTACCAAACAAGTATAGGCATGACTCCATTTGAGGCTTTATATGGACGTAAGTGTCACTCTCCAGTATGTTAGAATGAGGTAGAAGAAGCAAAACTGTTAGGACCCGAGTTGGTATGCTTGACAATAGAAAAGATCCAAATGATCCGACAACAAATATAGACCGCACAAGAACGATAAAAGAGTTATGTTGATCTTCATCGGAGAGATGAGAGATTCAACGTCATAGATCATGTATTCTTATGTGTTTCTCCATGGAAAGGAGTTACGAGATTCGGAAAGAGAGGAAAACTCAACCCTCGATTTATTGGCTCATTTGAAATCCTCGATCGAATAGGAACCGTAGCCTACAGACTAGTTTTACCACCAAGTATGTCTCGCATCTATAACGTTTTTCACATATCTATGTTACGTAAATATATGAAGGACCCAAACCACGTCATTGAGTTAGAACCAGACGTTATAGTAGAGGATTTAACGTACGAGGAAGTACCTGTCAAGATCCTAGATAAGAAGGAGTATATCCTACGATCACAGGTTATACCTCAAGTCAAGGTTTTATGGAAGAATCAAGATACTGAGAAAATGACCTGGGTGCTAGAATCTGAGATGAAATCTAAGTATCCATATCTCTTTGATATGCAAGGTACGTCAATTTTGAGGACGAAATTTCATTAGGAGATGAGGTTGTAAGACCCCGAATTTTATGAAATACAAAATTTAATTTCTCTTTATATATATTTTTCTTGAAACAGTAAGTGGTTAAATTGATAAAGTTAAAAGTTAAGGAGGTTAAGTGCAAATTTCATTTTGTTGGGCAATATTCGTTTTGTCGAGAAATTTTCGTTTTGTTGGGGAATATTCGGGTCGTACGACTGCGCCGAAATAACTAATTATTGGTGGTCCCCACAACAGAATAATTGTCAGATATAGAAAACGACAGAAGTAACCTTTTTAAATAAAAATAGTCAACGACGTTATCGCTTTTAACTGTTAAAATACCGGTGATAAAAGAATAGTAGCATACGGTAATTCATGGTATTTTACTGTAGCACACGGTACTCTACAGAAGAACACGGTATTTCATAGTATCTCATATTATTTATCTGATAAAATGGTCATTGCACAGTATTCATCAATAATTGTTGTTTCACAGTATTTTGCATTATTGATTTAATAATTGTCATTACACTGTATTTCATATCATTGACTCAATAATTATTGGTGCACTATAGTTTAAAATTATTGAACCTAATAATTGTCACAGTAGCAAATACACTGTAATTTATATTATTAAATTAATAATGATCTGTAACGTATTTCTTACATATATATATATATATATATATATATATATATATATATATAAATAAAATAAATAAAGAATAATTACTTTATGTGAATAGTAACGTGAATAGTACGTGGACCCACTGTGGAGCCCACATGAAATGTGTAAATTGTGTTTTGCTGGGAAAATAGTTGGCGGCAGCAAAGATTGAAAATTAGGCTGGCGTCCAGCATGCCAGCCACTCACCTACCATGCATAGGACCATATTTTCTCCTATAAATAGCTTGCTCAGCTGAATAGAAAAATCACACATAAAACATAAAAATTTTCTATAAGAATTTTATGAGTGTAAGAATTTATCTTGAGTGTTTAAAATCCGAAAGGAGTGCAAGAATTTTTCAAGTTGATTAACCTCATTTTTTTTTCAATATCCAGTCACGTGTTAAGGTAAGGAATATCATCTTCTTTCATATTCTATTCTTTAAACTTAATACGGTAAAGGGTATCATTCTTTCATCTTCTATTATTTAAACTTACTACAGTAAGGAATTATCATTCTTTGATTCTCAAAAATAATATCCTTTCTTTCTTATTCATAAGATGTGTCATTTATTTTCATGTATTAAATTGTGGGAATAACCTTACGGTGCAGATTACCACCTGTTGGTGAATAACCTTTCGTATTCATTCGTTATTAATCTTTGAGAATAACCTTACGGCGCAGATTATTGCCTGTTTTGTGAATAACTATTTGTATTCAAATTTTATTAAATTGTGGGAATAACCCTTTGTAAATTTCTTATTTGTCTTTTGTGGAAATAAATTTTCTACACGAATTATCACATGACACTTTTATTCCATATTCGTTTGTAATATCATTTTCTTTCATATTCATAAGTGATATTATTCTCCTTTATACTCATAAGGGATACCATCTTTTTCATCTTCCATTATTTAAACTTACTATAGTAAGGGATATTATTTCTTTTATACTCTTAACTTACTATGGTAAGTATTATTTGGTAAAGTTTCCTGAAATGAGTATATGTTCCTTTATAGTTTGTGCTTCATCTAATATCATTTCAACTGAACCTTCCTACTTTTCTAAACATTTATATTGAACTGTAACCGTTATTCTGAACTGTTAATCTTGAATATCATTTTTGAATTTCACTTCACATCATGATTTGGACATTATTTGAATATGCACAAAGTAAACTTCCGATACACATTGTTTATCCTATTTCTTCTGTTCATCAATTGTATCACTGTTATTTGTATTAATCATCAAGAATCAAGCTGTTGTAAATATATGTGGCCGGGGGCACAGATGCGATATAATTATTGAACAGATGATAGGTTAAAGGCGATATAATAGGTTGAAGGCGATACATCTGTTCGGTGTCTTTATGGCACGTGATGAAAGTTCTCTTTGGCCCGTACTGCAAAGGTGAACTATTGCTTGGTATGATTATGACCAAAGGCTGAATACTGGTATAATCATGACCGTTGGTGTTATATTGAATATCTTTGGTCCGTAGTGCAAAGATGAACTGTTGTTTGGTATGATTATGACCAAATGCTGAATACTGGTATAATCATGACCGTTGGTGTTATATTGAATATCTTTGGCCCGTAGTGCAAAGATGAATTGTTGAATTGTTGATTTGCATGATTGTGACCAGGAACTGTGAATTTATATTATCATGACTAATGGTATTTCAGATGATAAAAGTTGATGATGTTTTCCTAAAAAGAGAAGCGAGTGGACATTATAGTCTGCATTATTCTTTTAATAGATGGCTCATTCCGCTGCTATTATAGATCTGAACGTTGTTAAAGAATTTAACTGCAGTTTTTGATGTAAACCTTGTAGTCTATTGTATTCTATCAAGAACTCAATTGTTGAAGGCTAATGATAATTTATTCATCATTATGTTAGTCATGATATTTCTTACTGGCTATTTGAGCTCACCCTTTCTTTTTGTTTCATTGTTTTTCAACAGGAGATGAGAACGTAGTTGGGTCTAGCAGGGGAATGGAGTGAGAGTCCGAGGGATAGCTATCGTAGTCTTCACGTGTTATAACATAGTGTGACAATAATAGTGAAGACTTAGTTGTGTATTATTATACACTGTATTGTTAAATGTTGTACTACTTTGTAATAATTTTGTTGTAGTCTTTTAACAACTTAAGTTTGGGCTGTGTGGGCCCAGATTTGGGGGTGTCACATCTTGCCCATCATTGCTCCACCTGTAGTTTTTCTATATTTGTCCTCACTTGACTAAACAGACCATTGTAGAATGTATGCACTTGTAACCACTTGGGTATCCCTTGATGGGGACATCTCCTTAATAGATCATTAAACCTCTCCCAAGCTTCGTACATTGACTCGGAATCTTGCTAAACGAAAGAAGTGATATCGTTCCACATTTTTTCTATTTTCGCCGAAGGAAAAAATTTGGCAAGGAACTTGTAATATCTAGGGTATTATGACGTGTAAAAAGTTTAAATAAATAAAATGTGTGAAATTTAATTATTTAAACTTGGTAGATAATGTGAACTGTGTAAATTAATTATGTATAAATATATTTTATTGTACGGTTATTAATTTTAAATGAATGATGTCAATAAAAAGGGGGATTAATATTGGAAAATTAATCCTAAATTAAATTAAAAGTTAATGAGGTAATTAACGAGGTCATAATTATGGATTACAGATTAATTAATAATTATGGTATATTGTGGGAATTATTAAGAAGGGTAACTAATTATATAAAATATATAATTTAAATAAATTATATATTTTATATAAGAAAATATAATTAAATATAAAGGAATTTATGATTATATAAATTATATGAGAAGAAAGATATAATTTGTACAAGAAAATAAATTTGTTAAGGAAAGATTAATAATTATATAAATTATGCAAAATTATATTATATAGTTTATATAAAATAGTGAAAAAGAATAATAAATAAATATGAATAATTCTTATATTAATAAGATAAATTCTGTTTATGTAAAATATAATTATTTCTATTTTATGAGATTTAATATTTTTGTGATTTAAATATATGAAAGAAATTATTATAATACATGATATATATATCTATAATAACTAATTTATGTATATATTATGTAGTAATAGAAAATACATGTATGTTTACGTAATGTATATGTAATAAAGTTGAAACGTAGAAAAATTTAATTTTATTAAGTTATGCAAATTATTTTATTAATTTTGGAAGTATAAAATACCCCATATAATCACATGCATGTCATTATGCGTATACAAAAATTATTAAATAAAGTACCTTAAAAAGGTATAAATATTAATTATAAATTATTTTATGAATTTTAGTGAATTAAAATAAATATTTTATATACATTATATAAAATATTTGTTACCCGAAATAACTACGTAATGTATTAAATTAGGAACGATGCATGATATTTTCACCGACTTAACTCCAAATCGGTGGACTTGGAGTGAATCTTAAAAGTTATTCACCAACTAAGCTATACTTGGAAGGGTACTAATAATAATAATAATAATAATAATTAAATCAACAATTAGCAACAAAAAAATACACAACATAGCCATCTCATTTTTCTTCTTCTTCCCACCACCATCACCGCCACCTAGCACCACCACTAACTAGAAAGGAGGAATTTTTGGTGCCATCAAAGTGTAGAACAAGCTTCAAAGGAGAGCTTTCAATCCTAAGGAAGGTATAAAACTAATTTATTTGGATTATATTTATAATTTTGGTGATAAAATAATTTTATGGAAAATTTGTAAACAATTAGGATAATTGTTCAATGTAATTTTTGGAGGTGTATTTATGAATTTCATTATGTTTAGAATATTTATGATGTGAAAAATGGGAGAAAAAATGGTGTAAAAATGGTTGCTTAGCTTACTGTTAATGGCAAAAGGAAAAGAAAAAAATTTAAGGTCGCTCGCGCGTTGCGCGGCGGCGATGTTTTTTTTCCGGAGCTGGGACAAAACGGCGACGTTTTGGAGCGAGAAGGATTGGGCAACGCCATGCGCGGCGACCAATTTTCCTGTAGCGCGTGGGAAGAAACGACGTCGTTCGGAGCGGTGAAGGGCCGGGTCCGCGCAATGCGCGGCGGACCGAAGTTCGGCTTATTTATGGTTTTGCCACCGGTCCGAATTTTCAATATAATTACGAAAATGCCACTCAGGTTTAATTTAATTAAAATAAATGTTTTAAAATTAATAAAAATTATATAAAAATCATATAAAATCAAAAAAATATATAAAAATGTTTTATAATTTAAATTTAACAATTTTCCAATTTTGAGGAATAAATTCAATTAATAATTAAGTGCTTTATACGTGAAGACATAAAAGAATACGATTAAATTAAATAACCAAATTTGGTTATAATTATTTATAAACACCAATATAAATCTGATGGGTAGAATAATTATATTGTGAGTGATATTAATTACATAAATTAATATCATAGATTACTAAATTATTAATTATTTGATTATGTTATGATTATAGGTTCTTCAAGAAAGGATAATTAGTTGTTAAGTTAGTAAACGGACATCGAGGCAAGTTCCTAAACCCTAACTTTGAACCATTAATCATATGTTAGATATTAAAATTCTCATTGAGCTCTATTTCCTAAGTTTTATCATTATTTCACTTTCTTGAATATTATTTTGATTGATGTTGTGGATTGTTCAATTAAAATTAAAAATCTCTATTGTTACCCACATTCATTCTTAAATGTCATCCATAACGAATCATAATTGTTGATTTATGAGTTGATGGTTATGAGTCTATGCCATTGTCCGGCTAGACTTTTGATACAATTGAATTTCAAATTACTCTATATCGTTAAGTACTGAGTCGAACCAAATTATTTTGGTGCGGACTCTTAGAAACTGAGATGAACAACCCTATTTCCAAGGGATATAGCTTGTCGGATGTTTTAAATTCCGATCCCCCGTGATATGCGGTAATATGATGTGCACAATCATAGGTACGAGAGGCCGATTACCTCGAGTACGGGTTTAAGGATTTATGGTTTTTATGACACATGCAGGTTATCAATGTTACCATTGGTTAACCTATGTTCAATGGTCTTGTGACCCTCAGTATATAATTCTCATTTATCATATGTCAAAGTATAATTCCCTCAATTATTTGATTTCATTTGAAATGAGATCATGTTATATTATTGTTATAAATTCTTTTCCTCGTGATGCATTGTTATTCAATTCATTTTACTTGCTGAGCACTTCGGTTGCTCATTCTTGCCTGATTAATATGACGCAGACAAAACTATTAAATCTAAGGATATAAATAAGAAAGACAAAGGCATAGGAAAGATGTCGGAATGAAGAATTGATGAAATGTCCCTCGCTCGTAGTTTTAAATCTATTTTGTGGTTGTAGATGCGGAATATGTATTCGAGTAATGTTGTATGTATATAAAGGTTGATGACCCTGGGAAGTTGATTATATATCTTTTGTATAATGTTGAACCAGAATGGATGTAATATATTAATAATACTTTTGAATAGTGGTAAATGAAGTTAGAATATATGAATCATGAGCACCAAATTTGAGGTTCAAAGAGCCCGAATTTGGGGGCGTCTCAGAGTGGTATCAGAGCTGAAAGATTTAAGACTATAGGTGAGGGAAAAACCTTGGTACAAAACTAGGTATGAGTACGCAACTCAAATCGAGTTTAAGAAAAAGAGAAGTAGGGAAATCTAGGACGTCCAAAATTTAATAATTTATGTGTTACTTAATTTTTTTTTTGTATTGTTAGATTATCGTTAATAGAGGATTATTGTAGTGTTTATAGGATGACGGAGGCAGGCGAGCCAAGTGGGGCTAGGATTGAAGAGGAAGAAGTTAGGGATATACATGTAGTACCTGAGCGGGTGATTGTTAGTCCATCAGTGTCTGAGCCAGGGTCGGAGTATGGACCATACTATGAACTAGAAGAACCTATGAGGGTAAATTAAGAAGAAGAAGGAATGGGAGGATCTTCTGAAAGTACTCCTCATGAAAAATTAGACCTAAATGAAGAATTAATAGCTAATGCCATAGATATTATAAATGGTTTAGAGATTCAAGTGGCCGATCTTACACTCCAAGTACATGAGTTAGAAGCCCAAGTTGTAGCTCAAAATGTTGTGTCACAGTAAAGAGAGGAAGAACTCCAGGTCCTCACTCAACAGAAAAATGAAGCAGTGAATAAACTAGCCCAAGCTGAACATAAAATAGCAGAGCTGTCTACAGAAAGACAGATTCTCGTAGATAGGTTGAATAGAGAAATAGCAGATCGTACGAGAATTGAGAATGCTTGGGGTAGAGCAACTAGACAAGTAGGCTTCAACGGAAACGAGGTGAGAGCTAAACAAGTAAGAATGGATGATATGGAGTACGCCTTTAAGTGCGCATCGAAAAGGGCACAACACAGAATTCGATACTTTCGAGTGGAGGAAGGTCAATATTGGCGAGACATTGATCGTGATGTGGCGATCAATATTATAAGACGAGAATACGAAGACGCAATGAGAAGAGCAATGAATCCATGGAATGTAGGGTGATTTGGTATTGGGATATGCATATATATATATATATATATATATATATATATATATATATATATATATATATGTATGTATGTATATATTGGTGTTTATGTAAATAGTATGAAATCCTACTTTTGATGTAAATAGTAGAAATGTGATAGATGAATAGGACGTATATGTGACTTGGGGTATGTATGTATCTTGTAAAATAGTTGGTTGTTAATGTAAATATTTGAATGGTAATATGTTTTGATATAAAATGCTAGTTTAAATTCTGCATTGTAAATATAGTAATGTAAATTAAATTAAAGTTCATATTTTAGAATGCCGCCAAAGAGAGGTAGACCTGCTAGAAAAGCACCAGAAGAATCAGTGAATGAAATCACTGGGACAGGTACAAGAATAGAACCAGAAACAACCCAGTTGATTTAGTGCAAAGGTTAGTAGATTTACTAGCAGGTGCAATGCAAAATAGGAACATAGTTCTTGCTGAACAAAATACCTAACCCCCTCATTTTGCAAATTTTAAAGATTTTAAACTAGCTGGACCACCAGAATTTAAGGGCTCTATAAACCCTATAGAAGCTCAAACTTGGATTATGGAGATGGAAAGGGTTTTTGAAGTGGTTAGAGTAGTTGAGGAGCAGAAGACTGATTTTGTAACCTTCACGATGAAAGGAGAGGCTGCCCACTGGTGGCAAGCAAATCGAAATAGAGAGGCGAGAGAAATAGTTCATTGGAAGAGATTTAAGGAACTTTTTTTCGAGAATTATTTTCCAACTAGTATGCAAAATAAGTTAGAAATCCAGTTTTTGGAATTAAAGCATAATAACATGTTAGTAGCTGAGTATGCAACCAAGTTTAATGAATTAGCCCGGTTTGCTCCCTACCAGGTTAGTACAGAAGAGCGGAAAGCCAAAAGATTTGAACAAGGATTGAAGCCCTGGATTTATAGCAAGGTGAATATGTTTCAGACGACAACATATGTTGATGTGTTGGAAAAGTTGATCTTAGCCGAGGGAGGTAGTGAAACTATTATGAAATACCATCAAGAGCAAAAGAAAAGGAAGAATGAAGGAGATTCCAAGGGGGGAAGTGGTAGTAGCACTAACCCTCCTAGTAAGAAAAAGTGGAGTGGTAGTACCAACACCTCCGGAAACAAATCCGGAGATGTAAAGAAGAAAATTGAGCCTTGTAGTAATTATGAGAAGAATCATTCAGGGGTTTGTTTGAAGGGAAAGAAGGTTTGTTATAAGTGCCAACAAGAAGGACACATTGCACCAAATTGCCCAAAATTGAAGAAAACAGGATGTTTTAACTGTGGAGCGGCAGACCATTTTGCTCGAAACTGTCCAAAGAAAACGACGGAGGTAACGAGTGGAGGGAAACTTGCACTCCTCGTACCAACTCAACCAGGTTATCCTACCGCTCGAACCTTTAACATGACGGTACAGGATGCGAAAAAGTCTAAAGATGTGGTGTCAGGTACCATTTCAATTTGCAATACTAATGCGTGCTCTTTTATTTCTGATGAATTTGCTAGAAGACTAAGGTTGACTCATGAAAACTTAGAACAACCCTTGAATATAGAGATTGCAAATAAAGAAGTGATACCTGTTAATCATGTGCATAAACATTGCCCTATGGTGATAAGAAAACATAAGTTATATGTGGATTTAATTCCGATATGTCTTGGGGAAATTTGATGTCATCCTAGGGATGGATTGATTGTATAACCATAAAGCCATAATTGATTGTCAAAGGAAGTGTGTAACTTTACAGGCTCCTAAAAAGTCAAAAATAGTATTTTATGGTAGCAAATTACCGAGACAATTTAGTTGTCTGTCAGTCATGCAAGCTAGTAGGGCGTTAAGGAAGGGAGGCACATGATACTTAGCATATGTGATAGATACCCATAAAGGGGAAATGAAAAAGGGAAAAATACCGGTAGTGAACAAATTTCCCGATGTGTTTCCGGATGACTTACCTGGTCTTTCACCAGATCGAGAAATCGAATTTATGATTGATGTAGCACCGGGAACTGCTTCAATATCTAAGGCTCCGTATAGAATGACCCGAGTGGAAATGAAAGAGTTGATGAAACAACTACAGGAGCTATTAGATAAGAAGTTTATTCAACCGAGTGTGTCTCCATGGGGAGCACCAGTGTTATTTGTTAAAAAGAAGGATGGAACCTTACGATTGTGTATTGATTACAGAGAGTTAAATAAGATGACCATCAAGAATAAATACCCTTTGCCAAGGATTGATGATCTTTTTGATCAGTTAAAAGGAGCAAAATATTTTTCAAAGATTGATCTTCAGTCAAGGTATCATCAGTTGAAAATAAGAAAGGAGGATGTGCCGAAAACAACATTCAGAACTTGTTATGGTCATTATGAGTTTCTGGTGATGCCGTTTGGATTGACGAATGCACCAGCGGCATTTATGGATATGATGAATAGGATTTTTAAACGGTATTTGGATAAATTTGTGGTGGTATTCATAGATGATATCTTGGTATATTCCAAGTCTCAGGAAGAGCATGCAGATCATTTAATGATAGTGTTAGAAACTTTGAGAAAAGAAAAGTTATATGCCAAATTCTCAAAGTGCGAACCCTGCAAAAGTTGAAGCTGTAATTAATTGGGAACAACCAAAGACACCCACAGAGGTGAGAAGTTTCTTAGGTTTAGCGAGTTATTATCGACAATTTATTCAAGATTTCTCTAAGATAGCAACTCCGCTAACCAATTTAACTAGGAAGTCTGTAAAATTTGTGTGGACAGATAAATGTGAGGAAAGTTTTTGTGAGTTAAAGAAAAGGCTAAGCGAAGCCCAAGTGTTAACTTTGCCTGATGAAACAGGGAATTTTGTGGTGTATAGTGACGCCTCTCAAAAAGGGTTAAGTTGTGTGCTTATGCAGAACGGTAAGGTTATTATTGCATACGCGTCACGACAATTGAAAGATTATGAGAAGGGGTATCCGACGCATGATTTGGAATTGGCAGCAGTAGTATTTGCTTTAAAAATATGGAGACATTACCTTTATGGGGAAAATGTGAGATATATACAGACCATAAGAGCCTAAAATATATCTTCACACAAAAGGAGTTAAATATTCGTCAGCGGAGGTGGCTGGAATTAATAAAAGATTATAATTGTGAAATCCTCTACCATCCAGGAAAAACTAATATCGTAGCAGATGCTTTAAGTAGAAAGGAGAGAGAAAAGTTAATGAAATTAACTGTTCAGGATAAACTAATCCAGAAGATGACAAAATTGGAAATTGAAGTGAGGTACCCCTCTGAAGCAGATGAGATGCTATGTGTTGTAGAAATACAACCAACACTGTTAGATAAGGTGAAGGAGGCCCAATTAGCCAATAATGAATGTATTCAGGTAAGGAATAGGGTTACCTCAAGTGATGAAGTAAAATTTCAAATAGACAGTAATGGAATTCTCAGATTTGAGGGACGAATCTAGATACTAACAGTAGTTGAATTAAAGGAGGAGATATTACGGGAAGCACATAATTCAAAATTCTCAATTCATCCAGGAAGTTCGAAAATGTACCAAGATGTACAAAAGCATTTTTGGTGGCCAAACATGAAACGAGAAATTGCGGATTATGTAAGCCGGTGCTTGACGTGTCAACGGATCAAAGCTGAGCATCAGAAGCCAAGTGGACTGCTACAACCTCTTGAAATTCCAGAATGGAAATGGGAACATATTACCATGGATTTCGTGGTAGGGCTTCCGATTACTCAAAAGGGCTACAATGCTATATAGGTGATCGTAGACAGATTAACAAAGTCGGCCCACTTCTTGCCAATTAAGATCAAATACAAATTGGATCAATTAGCTAGAATTTATATTAAAGAAGTGATATCGCGGCATGGAGTAACAGTGTCAATTGTGTCAAATTGGGATCCGCGCTTTACGTCAAAATTTTGGAGGAGTCTGCAAGAGAGATTAGGGACACAACTAAGGTTGAGTACGGCCTACCATCCTCAAACCGATGGTCAAAGCGAAAGAACGATACAAACTTTAGAAGATATGTTGCGGACATGTATTGTGGATTTCAAAGGAAGTTGGGACGATCATCTATCTTTGGTGAAAACAGATAGCAAGTTATTAATAGTACAATGAACAATGTTTTCAACTTTATGATTAAACCTTTCAATAATCTATCTTTGCTTAACTATTCTTAGAACACCTATCTTACTGTTTGACCACCTTGTCTTCATCCCATAGCTGTAGTAAGTCTCCAGAGTGGGAGCAGTGTAGGCGTAAAGATTTTTCACTATGGTATGCGTCTGCTTAGGTAAGAAGGTATGGGTCTAAGAAATAGTTGTTAGCAAGAGATTGTTAGAGCCCTTTGTCATATTTGTTGACCCAGATTCAATTTATTAGTTAGTTCGTGTTCAATCTTGCCTCTTGTTTGCCTACCCTTTTGCAGAAAGTGTCTTTGTGCCTTGAGAACAGTATTCAAAATATGAGTAGACTGTTCAGATCTAACTCTTCAACTAGTCATAGGTCAAGCCTTTCTTCTATTCCTGATTTTATCAACCAGGAAGAACACAGTTATGATAATTGGAGTCAAGACCTTGGTAATTGGAACATACCTACTGTTTCACCCAAAGAAATTTACAAGTCAACTTTTTCTGATAATTTTAAGTCTGATTATAATGTTAAAACTTTTGAAAAGGTTTATGCTATTAATAAAGAACATGAAAATTGCTCTTTATTAACTAATGAAGTTATTAAAAAACATAGACTTAAAGGATATAATTTTATTCACATAGGTCTAATTCAAGTTGCTGTTAAACCCCTAAGCATTAAAGGTATTAATTCTAGCATACTTTTATGTCTGCGTGATGCTAGATATTTAAATTATGTTCCTAGCATCTTAGGCATAATGGAATCTAGTTTGCATAATGGACCTGTCCATTTTAACTGCTTTCCAGATTTTACATTAAGTCTAAGTGACCCACATTTGTTAAAAGCATTAACTTTAAATATCAAAACAGCTGGAGAAATCACCCAAATGATTGAGGGATCTCAGGCTCTTGCTTTGATATTTAGAATTTATTATAAAACTATGAAAACTAATTTAAATGTGAAAGCCTTAAGTAAAAGTCCTAAAGATAAAACTATTCTTATTCAGAGTAGCACCAGTGATGCTAATATCTAAGTTCCAAAGACTATCCTTTGGAGAGATATAAATCTCCCGAGGCAATGGATATTAGAAAATGAAATGCCCCAGAGACCAGTTAATAATAACATAATGAATTTAGAAAATATTAAACAATACTTAGATGGTACTGTTCGGATAAGTTTGGATGATTCAAGACTTGGACGATCCTTAGTCATTGAAGATGTCAATAGTACTGTAACACCTTCTGTCAGTAATACTATAGCATCTTCCAGGAAAGATCCAGAGTTATTAAGTAAAAATACACTTCAAAATATTAAGCTAAAAGGAGTTATCAATGAAGGACAGACTAGTCAACCCTGCTATAATAATGAAACTGTTAGTCAGGATGAAGATAATGAACAACAATTATCACCTACACAGTCTGATTTTGAAGCAATTAACCATCAACTTAGAGTTTTAAGTAAAGAGTTTAAACCTAAATGGGAAAGATTAACTAATGATTTTAATTCAAAAGAAAATAAAAATAAAAGACATCAATTTCGAGAAAACCATAATGAAATTGATAGAGAAAAGGTAATTAAAAAATGGAAAAAATTTGTAATAAAAGAAAAGATAAATATTACATTTTATTCATGGTATGAAAGATATTATGGAAAATGTAATGTTATAACAAAAAAAACATGGGTAAAGGAAGATAAAACTAAAGTTTCGTCTAGTCATCCTCCTTTAGAAACAATAATAATAAAAGTTCAAAACACTTCTGTCACTACTAGTCCTTTCAAGATTGCTGAAGGAACTAATATTAATGAAAAGAAGATTATTGAACAAAATAATTTCACTAACCAATATTTAGCAACTCTAGGAAAACAGTTAGATAAAATTGAAGAAAAGTTTGAAGATAAAATTATCAGTCAAGATGATAAAATTGAAAAACCTTTGTTAAACTTATCCCAAAATAGTCAAGGTCTAGGATTACCTAGTTCTGATAAACAATTAGTTAAAACCTTGGATAAGTTATTTAAAAATCTAGATGTTACTGCTGAGTCTAGTGGATCTAAGTCTTTAGCTGTCATTGAAAAATATGATAGCCAAAGCGAAGATTCTAGTAATAGTGAGTCTACCACCACAGGTAATTCAACTATTGAAGAAATTGAAAATCAATTCAAGAAATTAACTTTTAAAAACCCAACTGTTACCAGTCAGACAAAAAATTGGTATTCTAAACCAACCCCTCCAGACTTACAGTTTGAAGAAAGGAATTTAGATAATCAATTTTCTGTTTCTGCAAACAAAATTTATGAATGGAACATAGATGGTCTAAGTGAACAAGAATTATTAAATAAATTAAATCACATGTCCATGGTAGCAAATAGTTATTTAACCAACTATACTGCTCTAACCCAGCCAAACATTGTTGAATTACTGGCTAGTGGTTTTACAGGAATACTTAGGTCTTGGTGGGAAAAACACCTAACTGAAGACTCTAGGTATAATATTATTCATGCCGTTCAAACTGATCAAGAAGGTAACCCTATATTTAATGAAGACATAGGTTTTGCCCCTTCTGATGGAGTTAACACATTAATTTACACCATAATTAAACATTTTATTGGAACACCTAGTAACATAACTGATAGAATTCATGACCAGTTAAGTAATTTGTCTTGCCCGACTTTAAGTGATTTCAGATGGTACAAAGATGTGTTTACCTCTAGAGTTATGATGCGTGATGATAGTAACAAACCCTTTTGGAAAGAAAAATTTGTTAATGGATTACCTAATTTATTTGCCCATAAAATCCATGAAGAATTAAGTAAAAATTTAGGTTTTATAGATTATGATAATTTAACCTATGGTGATATAATTAGTCAAATACAAAAAACAGGACTTAAAATGTGTATTAATTTTAAAATTAGCAAACAAGCCAATAAAGATAAAAACAAAGCTAAATATGAGTTAGGCTATTTCTGTGAACAATATGGTATGCCCCCTATTGCTCCTTCTAGAAAGAAAAGTCATCATAAAAAAGATAAAAATTATAAATTTAGAAAACATAAATACAATAACAATGAAAGTTATTATAAAAAACTCCTAAAAATACAGGTTATAAAAAACCCTATAAAAAGAAAAATTATAAAAAAATTGATAAAAGTAAAGTAATTTTTCATAATTGTGGTAAATCTGGACATTATAAAAATGAATGCAAAGTAAAAGAAAAATTAAAACAATTAAAAATATCTGAAGAAGATAGTAACCAGATAATTGAGTTAATGAGAATAGAAAATGATTCTAGTAATAATGAACATGAAGATTATTATTCTTAGTCTTCCAGTGAAACTAATAATTCAACTTCTGGTAATGAAAGTCCTAAAATAACTTTAGGATGTACTGATACTTGCTGTAATAAATCCCTAAACATTTTAAGTAAACAAGAAGAAGAACAAGGCTTACTAATTGATCTAATTAGTAAAATTTCTGATCCCCAATTAAAAATACAATATACTAAACAATTGAAAGATCTTTTTAATAAAGATACCCCAGCTAATAAAATTAATAAATTAAAAGAAAAACCTTTTTTCAGCCTTAATAAGACTTTAGAAAGATTTAAAAGTCCAGTAAGAGAAATAACTTTGCCTGAATTAAACCAAGAAGTTAATAATTTAAAACGAGAAATTTCTAAATTAAAATCAGAAATTCCTGAGTTAAGAAATGAAATTAATAAACTAAAAGAAAATGATACATTGTTAGTTAACAGCTCATCTGATAGTGAAGAAGCTGAAACTTCTAAAGTTAATAACCCAGATAGTGATAATGAAACCCTTAATCAACAAGGATTGTCTTTAAGTATATTAAAATCTCTTACCATTCAAAAATGGTACATTAAAGTCACTATAATTATTAACAAAACTTTCACTTTAGAAATCCCAGCCTTAGTTGATACTGGTGCTGACTTAAATTGCATTCAAAAAGGTCTTATCCCAACTAGGTATTATGTGAAAACTACTGAAAGAATGACATCTGCTAATGGAAGTAAAATGGATATAAATTATAAATTACCTAAAGCTCATATCTGTCAAGATAATGTTTGTTTTGAAACATCTTTTGTTTTAATACGAAACATGACAAATAAGATTATTTTAGGATTACCATTTATATATTTATTGTACCCTTTTACTACTAATACATATGGTTTAACTAGTAAACATTTAGGGCAAGAGATAACATTTCCGTTTATTAATAAACCTAAAAGCAAAGATTTAAGGATAATTCAAGATGAGTCAATTTTCAAAAATTTGAATATCTTAAATAATAAGACAAATCATTTAAAATACCTAAAAGATGAAATTAGGTACAAGAAAGTTGAAGAACGTTTAAAAAATAATAAGTTACAAGAACAAATAAAAAATTTTACAAAAGTTTTAACTGATTCTGTTTGTTTTGATCTTTCTCATGCTTTCTGGCACAAGAAGAAACATATTGTTAGGCTACCTTGTGCTAAGAAATTTAAAGAACATTTAATTCCTACTAAGGCTAGACCTATTCAAATGAACCATGAACAGATGGAACATTGTAAAAAAGAAATTAATGATTTAATTGAAAAATGGATTAATTAGAAAGAGTAAATCCCATTGGTCATGTCCTGCTTTCTATGTTAATAAGAATTCTGAAATAGAAAGAGGAGTCCCCAGGTTAGTCATAAATTATAAACCTCTTAATAAAGTTCTTGAATGGATTCGGTATCCATTACCTAATAAAAAGGATCTGATTAAAAGGCTAAGTCAAGCTGTCGTTTTTAGTAAATTTGACCTTAAGAGTGGATTCTGGCAAATCCAAATTAATGAGAAAGATCGTTACAAAACCGCTTTCAATACTCCTTTTGCTCATTATGAATGGAATGTCATGCCTTTCGGTCTTAAAAATGCCCCTAGTGAATTCCACAATATTATGAATGATATTCTAAACCCTTTCAGTCATTTTGCTATTGTTTACATTGATGATGTCCTTATCTTTTCCAATTCTATTGAGGAGCATTGGAAACATTTGAATTCATTTTTCCAGACAGTCAAAACCAATGGTTTAGTCATATCTTCTACAAAGTTCAGTTTGTTCCAAACAAGAGTCAAATTTCTTGGTTATCATATTCAATATGGAACTATTCAGCCTGTTATTCGTGCTATTCAATTTGCTGATAAATTTCCTGATAAAATCCTTAATCAAACTCAACTTCAGAGATTTTTAGGATCTCTGAATTACATTGGTGAATTCTATAAAGATCTAAGAAAACAGTGTAAACCCCTATTTGAAAGATTACAGTCAAATCCTCCTCATTAGACTAACGTTCATACGTCCATAGTCCAAAATATTAAAAAACATGTCAAGACTTTACCTTGTCTTGGCATCGCCAATCATAATGCATTCAAAATTGTTGAAACTGATGCCTCCGATATTGTATTTGGTGGTATTCTCAAACAAAAGTTAACCCCTACTTCTTCTGAGCAAATTGTATCTTTCTATTCTTATGCTTGGGATTCTACTCAAGTCAATTACTCTACTATTAAAAAAGAAATTTTGTTATTAGTTTTATGCATTAATAAATTTCAAAGTGATTTATTAAATCAAAGTTTTTAGTCCGATTGGATTGCAAATCAGCAAAATATGTTTTAGAAAAAGACGTTGAAAATATTGCCCTAAATAGATTTTTGCTAAATGGCAAGCCTTATTAAGTATTTTTGAATTTAATATTGAATATATTAAAGGAAATAATAATTCTATCCCTGATTTCCTAACTAGAGAATTTCTCAATTCAGGAAACAAACCCATATCTCATTCCCAATGAGTGTGCGAGGTAGTGCATCTTCCAGCCGTGGTGGCAAAAGTAAAGCTGCAGTAAGTTCTTTTTCCCTTTCTCCAGTAACAGGGACAATAGTTCCTCACCCAAGTTATCCTCCTCAGTTACCTTCAACCAAATTTCAGGTTTTAGGTCAAATTCCTAAACCTTACAGTTCAGCCTTGGCCAGTCAACCTAAACCTTTCGACCCCTTTGAAAGCCAAGTTCAGCCAACCATTATGACTTACCCCAAAGCTGAATATAATTCCAGCTACAAAGTTAACTTGTTTTATGTTGAACCCTCAATGAACCCTAAAAATGACCCTATTAAACTCGCCACCCAATTTTTTTCCCCTGGATGGCATTCTGTCCCTTTTGCTCCCCATAAGTCATTAACCTTTTATAAAAATATTCTTCTCCAAACTGAATCAGTTGCAATTAAGCCTATTTATGCTCGAGATGATTCAACCAAAGTTCTTTACCATTCTCTTTATATTAAACAAATTTCTCCACCTTGGGGAAAGCATCTCTCTGATCTTTGTCCTCTTACTAATTCTAATAACCCTGTGATTACTAAAGATGAAAGTTATTTTAATTACTATGATTACATGGAAGCCTGGCATAGAGTTTTCCTATACCAGAATCCTTCTTTCAGTCATTCGTGGTTCCTCCAATTCGACCACAAATTTAAAAGTCAAATTCCTTTCTGGTTTACCATTTGATGGTCCAGATATGGTCCTCTGAGTTCTTTTCTTCCTGAACTCCTTCTTTCTCAAGTCAACCATTATAGTAATAACTCCCCATTTAATTCAAAAAATGAAGGTATCCCCATACTGCTCCGCTTTGTTAGTAAATATAAAATTCCTTGGATTTTAAAATGGCAGTATAACCTTCCTCAGTCCAGTCAACTTCCTGTAGTAACCAGAATTTTCTTTGTTAAATGGTGGGATAAGTTTGATGTCAACAGAATTGTCAAACAAGTCCAAACTGAATTCCCTCATACTCCGGTTAAACCAATTTCATCTTCAATCCCTGGAACTTCTAAAGTTAAAAAGGAAAAATTAAGCCCTTTTGCCTCCGTTGATTTGTCCAGTTGTTCAGTCAAAGAATTAAAATTAATGGCTGATGCTATTAAAGCCAGAGTCTCTGAGTTACACCAGCAAAGTGATGAAGATGACAGTTCTGAAACGGCGTCAGCTTCCAGTCAAGCTTCTTCAAGTAAAGATCCATATGGATCCATTTCCCTCCAAGATGTTTAAAATCCATTTGCTTGACCCATTTGCAGGGAATCTTGTCAAAATTTATTCCTGGCCCACGCCAGCCTCTCAGTTACCCTATTTTTAGCCAAAAGACGCACCTGATGTGCTTTTAGTCACATGCTGCTGCTTTTTCTGCCAAAAGTAGCCAAAAGTGAAGATGCTCCGACAAGAGTCACTGTTCAGAAAAGTAAAGTGTCTGTAATAATTTACTTTTATAAAAGTTTTGCGTCTGTATTCGTTTGCTTTTATAATAGTAAATATTCGCAATCATGTAACAGTTCGTTCCTTATTCTATAAAAGGAACCCGAACTCATTTGTTTAGGCAGACTGCGAACCCATAGGATAGTTTTGGTAAGAAACCTAAGAAGACTCAGAATTTCTTTTCTGACTAATCTTCTGTTTCTATTACTTCTTCTTATTTCTTGAGTCAATCTTTGTAATTATTTTCTAAGTAATCAAAGAAATTATTTAAGTAAGCTTATTTGTTTTGCATTGGATTGGCATCTGTTGGCCAGAGCACAAATCTTGCATATGATATACAACTGTACCACCTATATGGTCGGTTTATAATATACAACTGAAGGTCCCTTCCCCTATTCCCTTCATTTGCATCTGCATCTATACCGCCTATATGGTCGGTTTATATCTATACGTATAATTTAATTTCAGTTATTCAATTCCGCCTGTGAGGTCCCTTTCCCAATAATCCCCTTGCATCATTCATACTTGCATCATTCATATGAACTGTGAGTAATCCACCCCTCTGTTCTCTCGGCCTAATGGCCTTTCTGCGTCAATTCGACTTATTTACCGTTTTGCCATCGGTACGAATTTTCAATATAATTACGAAAATGCCATTCAGGTTTAATTTAATTAAAATAAATGTTTTAATATAAATAAAAATTATATAAAAATCATATAAAATCAAAAAAAATATAAAAATGTTTTATAATTTAAATTTAACAATTTTCCAATTTTGAGGAATAATTTCAATTAATAATTAAGTGCTTTATATGTGAATACATAAAAGAATACGATTAAATTAAATAACCAAATTTGGTTATAATTAATTATAAACACCAATATAAATCCGATTGGTAGAATAATTATATTGTGAGTGATATTAATTACATAAATTAATACCATAGATTACTAAATTATTAATTATTTGATTATGTTATGATTATAGGTTATCGAAGAAAGGATAATTAGCTGTTAAGTTAGTAAACGAACATCGAGGCAATTTCCTAAACCCTAAGTTTGAACGATTAGTCATATGTTAGATATTAAAATCGTCATTGAGCTCTATTTCCTAAGTTTTATCATTATTCCACTTTCTTGAATATTGATTTTGATTGATGTTGTGGATTGTTCAATTAAAATTAAAAATCTCTGTTGTTACCCACATTCATTCTTAAATGTCATCTATAACGAATCATAATTGTTGATAAATGAGTTGATGGTTATGAGTCTATGCCATTGTCCGACTATACTTTTGATACAATTGAATTTCAAATTACTCTATATCGTTAAATGCTGAGCCGAACCAAATTATTTTGGTGCGGACTCCTAGAAACTGAGATGAACAACCCTGTTTCCAGGGGATATAGCTTGTCGGATGCTTTAAATTCCGATTCCGCACGATATACGGTAATATGATGTGCACAGTCATAGGTACGAGAGGCCGATCACCTCGAGCACGGGTTTAAGGATTTATGGTCTTTATGAAACATACAGGTTATTAATGTTACCATTGGTTAACCTATGTTCAATGGTCTTGTGACCCTCAGTATATTTCTCATTTATCATATGTCAAAGTATAATTCCCTCAGTTATTTGCTTTAATTTGAAATGAGATCATGTTACATTATTATTATAAATTCTTTTCCTCATGATGCATTGTTATTCAATTCATTTTACTTGATGAGCACTTCGGTTACTCATTCTTGCCTGATTAATATGACGCAGACAAAGATATTAAATCTGAGGATATAAATAAGAAAGACAAAGGCAAAGGAAAGATATCAGAATGAAGAATTGATGAAATGTCCCTCGCCCGTAGTTTTAAATCTATTTTGTGGCTGTAGATGCGAAATATGTATTCGAGTAGTGTTGTACGTATATAAAGGTTGATGACCCTGGAAGTTGATTCGATATCTTTTGTATAATGTTGAACCACAATGGATGTAATATATTAATAATACTTTTGAATAGTGGTAAATGAACTTAAAATATATGAATCGTGAGCACCAAATTCGAGGTTCAAGGAGCTCGAATTTGGGGGCGTCTCAGAACTTTTGCGCCAAATCTTTCCACATTGTAATGGACCCCGGTGGCAATGAGTGTAACCAGCTCTTAGCTTTATCTCTCAACATGAATGGGAAAAGCCTCTGTCTAATAGCGTCTCTCGTCAGCCCATTGTATTTAAAAGTGTCGCGTATCTCCAAGAAGCTGACAATATTGTCGTTGGGGTCATTGTTTGGTAAACCCCCGAACTGGACTGAGTTCTGGATCATCTAAATAGTTTCGGGTTTGATCTCAAAACTAGCTGATGTGATGGCAAGCCTTGTGACGCTGGTCTGAATTTCTGTGACCTGCGGCATAGCGTACTCCCGTAATGATTTCTAATCCTCTTCTGCCATTCTTTCTTGGTTCTGCACCGTCCCGTGGATAAAGTTGTGAATCATTCGAAACCTTCACTCGATCTTGTCCTCGTATGGAACCAATTCCGGACTTTGGATCTCGTATGCATACACAAATTAAAAGTACCTAGGCTTTAACTCCGGGAAAACGTAGTTTTACGTACATTAGCGGAATTTTCAGCTTCAGTGTCTACGTAATCTGTGTAAACCAAGATAGGCAGGCCAACACTTGGTGCACACGTGATACTAAGATCACTCCTTTACAAAAGCTCGAACTGTCACTTATAGATGAAAGCCTGCAAAAGCAAAGAAAAACTAAAAATTAAAACGCTTAAATTAAAACTAAATTGATAAAAAAAACTAATAATAAAATAATAATTAAAACCTTTGCCCGACAATGGTGCCAAAATCTAATTAACAAGAATTAGATTTAGGTTCATTTAGTTAAAAAGAAAAATAAAAAATAAAAAAATAAAAATTCACAAAAATATTTATCATTTTGCATTTAGTTTGTTACATTCATATAGCATGAAAAATGAAACAAATCGCATTTAGGGACATTTGAGCTATGAATTAATATATGGAATTTAAGGAAGGCCTATGATAAAAACTTGGCCAATTATCTAATTAATTTAGTGGGACAAATAAGGATTGCTAAGTTGAAGATTTTAATTGTTTGCTGGTTTTTATACAGCTTGAGACCCTTTGTTCTTAATTGCGCACATTCGGTATATTGAATTGGTTAGGTTTTGGTTCAGTCTACGAATTAGGTGTTTGTTAAGGATATAGAAAACTTCTATCACTTATTAGAACAAAAAAAGATATAATGGAAATAAATAACTGCTTCTATGTCTGTCTGAAATGTAATGAAAAGAAAACATGAAGGAAGTTAGGCAGATATGAGCAGATCTTGGTTAGTCTATTTTTGTGGCTTCTATTACTCAAACAAGTAAGCTATTAGGAGTGTCTCTACACTTAGTGCCCCTAAAGCCTACTAGTTTGGGAGTCACTGGTGGAAAGTTCGCTACATGGGTAATTTTGAAAAGCCTAAGAAAGATGGATATTACACATGCTAAGATAATAATATACGAGATGGAGCGTAAGACGCACTCGTAAAACAAAGAATAAGAAAATGTAAAAATAAGTCTATAAGAGGGGTAATAAAATATTTTGTTGAGTACTGATATTCATGAATTGGATTGAGATTTTGATTGCTTTGATATATTGAAGTCACACACACACGAAAGGGTCGAGAGTGAGATGAAATTTGTGATATGTTAGATTTTCGACTGCGCATGAATTTAAAATCTTGCTAAAAATCTAGTTAAGGATCTTTAAGGCTGGATTTTTTATGAATTATGTTGGTTTGTTGCTCGACATAGTAGTTGTCATGCATTTGCATTCATGTAGATAGATTAGTTAGTTATGTTTGTTTTTTTGTTTCGTGTTTTGTTTGAGGACAAGCAAAGTCTTGAGTTTGGGGGTATTTGATGAGTATGTTTTATGCCTATGATTTGGATATGTTTAGGCTTATTATTTTGTTGTTTTAAAGTCTTTTTAGTATATTTTATTAGCATTTATGTTTATCTTCTGCAGCAAGGTGAAAAAGGGGCAACACAGGCATGTCTGGGGCTTAAATAACAATTTTGTAATTCCTGTGAAAAGGGCCAAAGCTGGGTCGCAAAATAGTCAGGTTGTTTCGTGATTTACTGAAGATCTTGGTTTCTTAATTGGTTTTGGACGCTTAAAACCCTACTTGGGGATGACTAGTATATATTTGGAGGCTTGGGAATTGAAGAAAGACACAAAAGATGAGAAGGAACCTCCATACATGTGAATTGAAGAGCACAAGAAGATCAAGATTGAAGACTAAGGATTAGAGAGGCTATAGAGTTTTACTCTTCTCCTCTCCTTATCTTCATGTCTTAAACATTTAAATCTTATTTATGTTTATGATGATGATGATTTTCTATTTGACTATAATGAACCAAATGTTAATTAGGATTTCAATGGAACCTTTTGTTTTACGATAATTAATTCATGCTTATTTTTAGTAATTAATTCTATTTGAGTTGTTTATTATATCGTGTGCTTAATTTATTAATTGTGTGCGCAACAATTAATCTGATATCTTAGATGGAATTGGAAAAAGGAATCTAAGATTAGATTTGGGTATAATAACATATGAAATTGTTGATTCTTTTAAAGGAATAGCATAATAGTGCATAAGATGAAAATATCTTGGTGCCATATGTAATTTGGTCGAGAGTTTGTTCTTAATAAGTCTAGTTCAAGTTTATATTGCACGAATGGTAGCAAGGTAATTGGATTAGATCTTTTTGTTAATTATTGAAAAAAGTTAATTAATAGATAGGAATTCTCCATTGACAACTCATGAGAATTAATTAGTTGAAAATAAGGTGAAGAGATTATTGTGGTCAATTAGGGAAGTTATAGTCCTAAGCTTTTAAATATCTGATAATCAATTCTTGTTAATTAGATTTTAATTTAATATTTTCATAATTAAAATTGGTGATCATTTAAATTAGATTAAAATTGATATTTGCAAGATAATTAGAATAATTGTTATCCGTTCATTGTGGGTTCGACATCCTTCTTACTACTATATTACTTGATTGACCGTGTATACTTGCGCGAATTGAATCTAATTCTCAATCTTCGCCTTATCCACCTCGATACCTTTTGTTGAAACTCGATGCCCCAGTATGATCCCCTTTGGCACAATGAAGTGACATTTTTCCCAATTAAGGATCAAATTGGTTTCTACACACCTTTTGAGCACCCAAATCAAATTCTGAAGGCAAAGATCAAAGCTATCACCAAAAACTGAGAATTCATCCATGAACACCTCAAAATTCTGCTCCACCATATCTGAAAAGATGGCCATCATACATCTTTGGAATGTAGCCGGTGCATTACAAAGCCCAAAAGACATCTTCCTAAAAGCGAAAGCACCATAGGGGCATGTGAAGGTTGTCTTTTCTTGATCTTCAGGGGTGATAGATATTTGGTTATACCCTGAACACCTATCCAATAAGCAATATAATTGATGGCCCGTAAGTCTATCTAACATCTGATCAATAAACGGCAAAGGGAAATGATCTTTGCGAGTTGCCTTATTCAATTTTCGATAGTCCATACATACCCGCCAACAGGTCACCGTCCTCGTCGGAATTAACTCGTTGTTTTCGTTAGACACCACAGTCATGCCACCTTTCTTCAGTACGCATTGCACCTGACTCACCCATAAACTGTCCGATATGGGGTAAATGATGCCCGCATCCAACCACTTTATGATTTCCTTTTTCACAACTTCCTTCATGATTGAATTTATCCTTCTTTGTTGTTCAATTACCGGTTTCGCAATATTCTCTAACAGAATTTTATGCATACAAATTGAAGGACTTATTCCCTTTATATCTGTTATGGTCCAACCAATTGTGATTTTGAACTCCCGCAGCACTCTCAGTAATTTATCCTCTTGTGCCTCATCGAGTGATGTAGAAATAATGACTAGTAGAGCAGAAGACTCACCCAAATAAGAGTACCTCAAATGATTTGGTAACTGCTTCAACTCCAAAATTGGTGGCTCCTCTAGTGATGTCTTCGCTTGGGTGATTGACAACTCTTCCCGATCTAGGGACTCGTACATCTTTGCAACTTGGAAGTACGGTGAGGTTGTATTCAAAAACTTCAAATATTCAAAACAGTCCATAAAATATGCTGCTTTTGGATGAGTCAATGCCCTCTCAAGTGGATCCTCCTACAAACTGTCTTCAAAAACCTTATCCACAACTTAATCTAACCAATCAATCTTAAAGCATTCCTCAACCTCCTTTCAGAACTTCATAGCTTTGAACACGCTAAATGTTACTTCTTGATTGTGTACCCTTATAGTTAACTTTCCTTTCTGCATATCTATTAGAGTTCTACCCACAGCAAAAAATGGAAGCCCAAGGATGATTGGAATTTCTTTATCTTCTTCATAATCTAACACTATGAAATTTGTCAAAAAGATGAACTTGTCGACCTTTACCAAGATGTCCTCCACTATTCCTTTTGGGTAAGTCAATGAACGATCTGCTAGCTGCAGAGTAAAATTAGTTGGCTTAACTTCCTTCGGACCCAATTGTTGGTAGATTAATAAGGGCATCAAGTTGATACTCGCCCCTAAGTCACACAAAACTCTTCCAAATGTTTTATCTCTAATAGTGCATAGTATTGTAAAGCTACCCGGATCTCTGAGTTTAGGTGGTAACTTTCTCTGCAAGATTGCACCGCACTCCTCCAAGAGTACAATTGTTTCAAATTCCTCAAGCTTTCTTTTCCTTGATAGAACCTCCTTCATGAATTTCACATAGCTTGGCATTTGAACTAGGGCATCTGCGAACAGTATGTTTATTTGGAGCTTCTTAAACACCTCTAAGAACTTCGCAAATTGCTTTTGCTCCCTTACCTTTTTGAAGTCTTTGGGGGAAGGGAACCTGCAGTACATAAGGACTCGTTTTAACTTTGTCAGATTTCTTCTCAACCTTCTCCTTCTTCTTTTTACCTTCCAAACTATCCTCTTTGACTAAATCTTTATCCATGTCAGTGTCCTCCTCATGTGATTGCTTTACTTCGTCCTCTGGTTTAGGTAGTTCCAACTCCTTTCCACTCATCAAAGTAATTGTTTTGCAGTGATCATTTCCATCTCTTCGTGGATTCAGCTCTATATCACCAGGTAAGGCTCCTTGGGGCCGATTGTTCAAAGAAGTGGCAAATTGCCCCATCTGATTTTCTAAATTTTGAATGCCCACTAACTGACTCTTAATATTCATATCCATCTATGACACGATCTTGTCTTGTGTCTGCATCCTTGATTCAGTACCCGCCATAAATTTTGCCAACACTTCCCCAATTTACTCCATTTTTCTGCTTGATGAGGGGGTTGATTGTGGAATTCGGGTTGATTTACATGTCTTGGAGCCTAATTCTGTGCTTGATTATTCCTCCAAATAAATTTTGGATGATTCCTCCACCCCGGATTATAGGTATTAGAGTTGTTGTCGTATTGCTGTTGTTGCCTATTGTAGTTTACGAAAAATTGAACGGATTCAGTACTGATGGCACACTGATCTGTTGAGTGATCACCCGCATAGAATTCACAAACCATGGCCACATTACGAATGGGTTGCATTGCCATCGTATCAAACCTTTACGTTAATGTAGCCACTTATGTCGCTAAAGCTGTAATTGGACTAACCTCATGAATTCCCACTGCTCTTGGTTGATGCATCCGTGTCGTCCGCCACTGATAATTGTTGGCAGCCATATTCTCAAGTAGATTATAACCTTCCTCGTAGTTCTTGCCCGTCAATGTTCCACCTGCAGCTGCATCTATGCTTGTCTTCACTTGACTAAATAGACCATTGTAGAAGGTCTGCATTTGTAACCACTTGGGTATCCCGTGATGGGGACATCTCCTTAATAGATCTTTAAACCTCCCCCAAGCTTCGTACAGTGACTCGGAATCCTGCTAAATAAAAGAAGTGATATCATTCTACATTTTTTTTATTTTCGCTGGTGGAAAGAATTTGGCAAGGAACTTTTGCGCCAAATCGTTCCACGTTGTGATGGACCTCGGTGGTAATGAGTGTAACCAACTCTTGACTTTATCTCTCAATGTTAATTGGAAAAACCTTAGTCTAATAGCATCTTCTGGCACTCCATTGTATTTAAAAGTGTCGCATATCTCCAAGAAGCTGACAATATGGTCATTGGGGTCATCGTTTGGTAAACCCTCGAACTGGACTGAGTTCTAGATCATCTAAATAGTTTCGAGTTTGATCTAAAAACTAGCTGCTGTGATGGTAGGCCTTGTGATGCTGGTCTGAATTTCTATAACCTGTGGCATAACGTACTCCTGTAATCATTTCTAATCCTCTTCTGCCATTCTTTCTTGGTTCTGCACCGTCTCATGGATAAAGTTGCAAATCTTTCGAAACCTTCGCTCGATCTCGTCCTCGTATGGAACCAATTATGCACCTTTGGGTCTCGTATGCACACATAAATTAGAAGTACCTCGGCTTTAGCTCCGGGAAAACGTAGTTTTACGTACGTTAGTGGAATTTTTCAGCTTTAGTGTCTACGTAATCTGTGTAAACCAAGATAGGCAGGCCAACACTTGGTGCACACGTGATACTAAGATCACTCATTTGCAAGAGCTCAAACTGTCACGAATAGATGAAAGCCTACAAAAGCAAAGGAAAACTAAAAATTAAAATGCTTAAATTAAAACTAAATTGATAAAAACTAATAATAAAATAATTATTAAAATTGTTCCCCGTCAACGATGCCAAAAACTTGTTGTCCGATTTATATATGGTCAATTCGCACAAGTATACATGGTCAATTAAGTAATATACTAGTAAGAAGGATGTCGAATCCACAAGGAGCGGATAACAACTATTTTAATTATCTTGCAAATATCAATTTTAATCTAATTTAAACGATCACCAATTTTAATTATGAAAATATTAAATTAAAATCTAATTAACAAGAATTGATTATCAGATATTTAAAAGCTTAGGACTACAACTTCCCCAATTGACCACAATAATCTCTTCACCCTATTTTTAACTAATTAATTCTCATAAGTTGTTAACAGAGAATTCCTATCTACTTATTAACTTTTTTCAATAATTAATAAAAAGATCTAATCCAATTACCTTGCTACCATTCGTGCAATATAAACTTGAACTAGACTCATTAAGAACAAACTCTCAACCACATTATATATGGCATTTAGATATTTTCATCATAAGCACTATTATGCTATTCCTTTAAAAGAATCAACAATTCCATATGTTATTATACCCAAATCTAATCTTAGATTCCTTTTTCCAATTGCATCTAAGATATCAGATTAATTGTTGTGCACACAATTAATAGATTAAACACAAGATATAATAAATAACTCAAATAGAATTAATTATTGAAAATAAACATGAATTAATTATCATAAAACAAAAGGTTCCACTGAAATCCTAATTAACGTTTAGTTCATCATAGTCAAATAGAAAACCATCATCATAAATATAAATAACATTCAAAGGTTCAAGACAGGAAGATAAGGAGAGGAGAAGAATAAAACTCTAAAGCTCCTCTAATCCTTGGTCTTCAATCTTGATCTTCTTATGCTCTTCAATTCACGTGTATAGAGGTTCCTTCTCTTCTTTCGTGCCTTTCTTCAATTCCCAAGTCTCCATATATATACTAGTCATTCCTAAGTAGGGTTTTAAGCGTCCAAGCCCAATTAGGAAACCAAGATCTTCAGTAAATTGTGAAACAACCTGACTGTTCTGCGACCCAGAGCTGTCAACTTTCATCTAAGTACTATTTCAGTCAGCTTTGGCCCTTTTCATAGGAATTACAAAATTGCCATTTAAGCCCCAAACATACCTGTTTTGCCCCTTTTTCACCTTGCTACAGAAAATAAACATAAATACGAATAAAATATACTAAGAAGACTTAAAAATAACAAAATAATAAGCCTAAACATAGCCAAATCATACGTATAAAACCTACTCATCAATTAATTTCTACAAAACAAAATAAAAATAAATTAGAATAATATAAAAATAATATAAAATAATAACAATAATAAAAATACATAAAATTAAATAAATTACCTAAAACACTAAAAATACTTAAAAACTCACAAATAGTTAAGTATAAAATACATAATAAATAGACATAAAATCTACTTATCAAATACCCTCACACTTAACTCTTTGCTTGTCTCCAAGCAAAACAAGAATAAAACCTATAAAATTAAAACTCTACTAAATAAATCGATTAACTTGACTAACTTACTTGAGCAACAAATAAATATGAATTCAACATTAGCCTCAAAGTTTCTTTTAAAATGATAACTCAAAGAAAATTTCAAAATCATACGAAATCCAAAATTTTACTATATTTATCAATCTTACTTTACTCATGACCTTTTGTGTGTGTGTGTATCCAAATGTATCAAACTAATCAAAACTCAAATAAGTTTAAGTTATTAATTACCTTATATAAGATATACAACAAAACTTTTTATGATTATTTGTCACATCACTTTCAGCTAATTCAGGTAAATATAACTAGAAGATCAAAAGATTTTTAAACAATTAAATACACTAGCATTATTAATATCACTTTTTAAATATTTTTTTTCTTTTAAATGGGTGCATTTTATGTTCCATCCCATTTTTCTCTTTTTTTCTATCTCGATAAGTACATTTTATGCTCTATCTCACCAGCGAGTGTATTTTACGCTCACTCTCGCTTTTCATGTATTTATGAGTGAGTGCGTTTTACGCTCTATCTTAACCCACTACAAGATTTTTCTTTTTCAATTTAATAATCCTAGAAAAATTATCTAAATCATCTCTCCCAAATTATATTTTGCCTTATATTTCACTTTAAATAGTGATCAATAAGATATAGAGTTCAAAAATATTTTTATAAGCATTTAACCATATAAACTTTCTCTTAATTTCAAACTAGCTCAAACAAATGGATATAAGTGTATAATTTTTTTTAAAGGATCTCAAACAAAGTAATAATTAACAAATAATCAAAATTTAGACTAAGAAAAAATTTATTTATTTTTCTAAAAGTTATTAAATTAAAATTAAATTTTTTAGCATTGGCTAAAAATTTAAAATTCAAATAACTCATTGCTCAAATGACTCATCCTAAAAATAATAATAAAAAACTACCCCATTTTCGTAGGAAACACGGTTACATTTAGCATATGCAACAAGCCTTTAAACCCCAAGTGGACGAGTTTTGTCTCGTAAGGGTTTGCAGTGAATATACCTACAAAATTTAAAATTTTAAAATTTTTTAAATTCCCTAAATTTTTCAAAATATGACCTAAAAATAACAAAAATCCTAAATTCCTTCTCCCACACTTAAAATTTACATTGTCCCCAATGTAAAGTAAATTGCAAAGAAAAAGACACAAATAACTAAACTATAAATGCAAAAATAAAAAAATTATACTCTCCTCGGGTTGCCTCCCAAGCAGTGCCCTTTTTTACCGTCATTGACTTGACATCATTTTTAAACACTATGTCACTCCTTCCTCTTGAATTTTGACAATTTCATCAAACTTTACTCCAATGTTCAAACTTTCTTGCAGTTGATACGAAGGTTTTACTCCTTCTTTAATGAGTAGACTTTTGAGATGCTTAGGGAGATGCTTCAAATATGGAATTTGATCCTGCAAAACAGAAGGTAAAGATTTCTTTTTAGTTACTGGTAAGTCAAAATATGGATCATTACTTGCTTTCGGAGAACTATTCACAACCGCAACAGTTTTCTTCAAATCAGCACTCAAGACTAACTCCTTATTCTCTTTCCTAAGATTCTGATCAAGTGTCATTTCCAATTTATCCTTTCCATCAGAAACTTTATGTGCTAAAGAATCAGTCACATCAACAGAGTAAACAGGATTATCATCATTAGGATATTTTATGGCATCAAAAATATTAAACTTAACATTTTTTCCATCAAATTTCATTGTCAATATACCATTATGAACATCAATCTTAGTCTTGGATATCTTTAATAAAGGTCTTCCTAACAAAAATAGGAGCATTTTGATCCCTATTTTCCATATTAAGCACATAAAAATCAGCAAGAAAAATCAAATTATTTACCTGTACAAGAATATCATCTACTATACCCTTAGGATAAGCATTAGATCTATCAGCCAATTGAATCACATTACCAGTTCTATTCAAAGGTTCAAGTTTTAAAGAAGCATATATAGAATATGGCATGACATTAATGGACGCTCCTAAGTCTAACATGGCCTTTTCAAATCTAGTGTCACCTATCTTGCAATGGATAATAAACATTCATAGGTCTTGGCACTTAGTAGGGAGTTTTCTTTGAATTATTGTCGACACATTCTTTCCTACTTGTACCTTTTCATATCTTTTAAGTACTTGTTTAATTGCATTTAATAATGGAATATTTATCTCGCATTTACAAAATGTTTTATATAAGTTTGAATTTTTCTCATATTTCCTTTTTTCTGTTAAAGCAAGAGGAAAAGGGGGTACCGGTTTATAGTTAGAAAGTGGAGGAAATTTATGCTTAGGGGTACCATTATCACCTAGACCACTATTGTCCTCTTTACTGTCTTCTGCTTCCTTATTGTTCACTTTTGCTTTGCTTTGCTCTTTTGGTGCAGACTTTGTCTTTTCTGGAGTTTTGATCTCTTTACCACTTCTCAAAGTGATTGTATTAACATTCTCTTTTGGATTTATCACCGTTTAAGAAGGTAATTTTCCAGAACCTTGCGCTTCTAATCGACTGATTGTAGTTGCCATTTGTCCCTTCTACGTTTCCAAATTTTGCATTTTTGCCTTTGTGTCTTGCTGAAATTGCAAAGTGTTAGTTGTAATTTGTTCAACCAAATCCTCTAAAGACATATTAGAATTAGATGATTGGCCCTGTTGTTGTGTGTTGGGATATGGCTGCTTGTACTGTTGGTAGCTTGCAAAGTTCGTATTTGTGGGTTGATTCCCTTGTGGATTTCCATAGCCGAAATTAGGATGATCTCTCTAACCTAAGTTGTACGTGTTTGAATAAGGATCGTATCTCCTTTATGGTTGATCAAAGAAATCACCTACTGCATTCACTTGTTCATAGGACTCCTCTTGAATAGTGGAACACATATTCGTTGGATGTCCTACTACCGCACAAATTCCACGAGCTTTCACTTGTTGTGTATTACCTACAGCCACTTGATGAACAAGAGAGGTTAGACTATCAATTCGTTGCTCAAGGGATGAAAAATCGAGCCTAGTGCCAAATTGTTGGGAATTAGCCGCCATATTTGCAATCAAGTTCCTTGCAGTTTCGGGAGTCTTATCTACCAAAGCTCCTTCGCTAGTGGCATTGATCATGCTTCTATCGGTAAACATAAGTCCTTCATAAAAATATTGGATAAGGAGTTGCTGACTAATTTGATGGTGGGGACAGCTTGCACACAATTTCTTGAACCGTTCCCAATACTCGTATAAGAATTATCTATGGTTCTGTCTCATATTGCAAATGTCTTTTCTGATATTGACTACCCTTAAAGCTGGAAAATATTTCTCTAAGTATAATATCTTTATCTTTTTCCATGTGATGATGCTTCCGGAGGGTAAATAGTAGAGTCAATCCTTAGCCAAGTCTTTCAAAGAAAATGGAAAAGCTCTTAAATTAATTTGCTCTTCAATCACTCCAAAAGGTTTTAGACTTGTGCACACCATATGAAATTCCTTTAAATGTTTGTGAGGATCTTCACCTGCAAGGCCATGAAAATTGGACAATACATGTATTAGACAAGATTTTAATTCAAATGAAGTGTTAACATCTGAAGTAGGAAAAGTTATGCTTAAAGGTTGTTGGTTTAAATCAGGGGCCGCAATCTCTTTCAAAGTTCAATTTCTAGCCATGATTTCCATCCTTAACATGTACAACTCAAATAAAATATGAAAACTTAAACACTAAATTAAATTAAAGTTTACAAAAGCACAAAAATAAATAAAATCAACTCCTCGACAATGGCGCCAAAATTTGGCGTGCTGTTACAGGTACCCAAAAATAAAATCTTACCTCTAAAAAGTATTATTGTAGTAGTGCAAGGAAGAGTCGATCCCACAGAGAATAATTAATTTAATTTTATGTTTTTTTAAACCAAAATTGGGGGGGGGGGGGGTTGAGTTACAGAAATAATTTAAATAAAATTAACTAAAATAATTGTGTAAGTAATTTAATGAAATAAATGAGAAGAAAAAGTCTTGGTTTAAGTTAACATCCAACATCAAGAATTTACAACTGATCATTGAAGCAAAAATAACTTAATTTATATTTTAAATATTCAACGTGGAATAATTACTCCCATTCGAAATTTTTTTTTATCTCTCATTAGTTTTTGTAAAGTAGAAACAAGCGATCTAAATAACCCTTATTACTAAATAACCTCAGACAAAAGCTAAAGATTTAACCTAGTAGAAGCTTTGAGAATTAGAGAAATCGTTGAACTAAACAACACAAGCCAAGCGTTTGCATTTAATTTAGATGAATATTCTTTCTAAGAGATAACAATCTTTTGATCTGTAAAATAATTATTAATCTTAGTTGCTTCATAAATTAAAGTGAATAAACAATTACGAATTTGATATTTAATTTAGCATTAGATTAATGTTAATAATAAACTAGTAGGCCTCCTAGCAATTAAACGAATCAATCATATAAATAAACACACACAAAAATATCCAATACTCAAAATATAAATTAAACAATTAAAATAAATTAGATTTCACAGTGTATTAATCTTGATGGCTTCAATCACTTAAATCAAGAAAAATAATTTAGCTACACATATCTATAAAAAGCACCAAAGAATAAAAGAGATAATATTTTCTAGCAAAAGTTGTGTCAATTGTATCTCAAGCCCTCTATTTATAGGTTACATAAATCTCATAACCCTAATAAGAATTATAATTTTCAAACTCTAATAGGATTTAAAATATAAAATAATAAAGTATAAAACTCTTATTTATTTTTCCAATTCCAAGTCTAAATTGGACATTATTCAATTAGAAGGAACCCACACGGAAACAATCATAACAATTTGCTGCATTGCGCCTGGACCACACGTGAACAAGGCAAGAAACAAGCTGCAAGAACCACTCGCAGCCACACGCCAGCTAGCTTTTGTTTCTACTGAATAGGCCCCGCCCGCCCATTACACATGCCATTTCCTTTCCCCGTCCGTGCCATGTGTTGTATTGTTGCTACCCATCCAAGACCAAAACGACGTCGTTGTGCTTGTTTGCTGTTTCACAACTTTGCGCGCCTTGCGCGACCATGCCTCTTTGCTGGATTTACCAAAATGCCACAAATCAGCCAACTTCTCCTTAATTACAAAATTGTCACCAACTTAAATTAATTTCTGCAAAACAAAATAAAAATAAATAAGAAGAATATAAAAGTAATAAAAATACATAAAATTAAATAAATTACCTAAAACACTAAAAATACTGAAAAACTCTTAAATAGTTAAGCATAAAATACGTAATAAATAGACATAAAATCTATTTATCATAATCATATTCCTTTATATTAAAAATTGCACACAAGCCTATTTTGACTTGTGATTTATCCAGTGGTGGATAGGATTGTACAAAGAAAGCTCTAAGGTTGCAGCGGTATAAGTGGTTGAAGTTGTGCAAAGGGGGCAGTGGTGTCCAATGAATTCAAAGCTTATTTGTGCATGGAGTTCTTGTAATTAATTGAATTTTAATTAATAAAAATCTATTGGGTATCAATTTATACCTGGCCTTAGATTTAGGCCCGTAGAATAGAGGTATAAAGGGTCGAACCAATTATAAATCTTGGTGTGTTTGTCATTATCTTATTATTCTGCCTATTTTACATTGTTCTACATTATTATATCACACACATAGATTTGTATTCACAGTAATATTGAAACTAAAGTAATACAATGTGAACTTATAGTAAGATTCTAATACAAATAGTAAAGCAGATAAGTTCAACCTGTCTAGATTACATCTGAAGTAGAACTATTCTTAATATAGATAACAAAACAAACATGTCTTTTACCTATTTTAATATAAATTTGTCATTGTCAATCAATTCAATCACATACACTTATTCAACCTCCCTTTTAGTTGTGCACACTCACTAAATTTCAAAAGCAATGCAAGATGAATTAAACCAGTTTGAAAGGAGCAAGGTCTGGATATTGGTTCCCAGGCCCAGGGATCATCTAGTCATTAACGCCAAGCGGGTCTTCAAAAACAAGATAGATGAAGATGGTGTGATTACAAGGAACAAGGCCAGACTGGTGAAAAAAGGTTACTCTCAAGAAGAAGGGATCGATTATGGTAAAACATATGCACTAATAGCAAGAGCAGAAGCAATTGAGATGTTCCTTACCTTTACAACCTACATGAAGTTCAAAATCTTTCAGATGGATGCAAAGAGTACTTTCCTGAATGGTGAATTTCAAAGAAAGGTGTATGTTGAGCAACCTCCAGGTTTTGTTGATCTAACTCAAGCCAATTATGTTTATTAATTAGATAAAACATTTTATGGCTTAAAACAAGCACCTTGAGCATAGTATGAGACTTTAATTAATTTCTTATTGAAAAATGGTTTAGTAGAAGTAGAGTAGACACAACACTATTCTTTAAGAATATACGGACAAAACATTGTTAGTGCAGATTTATGTAGATGATATAATTTTTTGTTCTACAGATGAAAAGCTATGTGCGAGGTTTGTCAAGCTTATGTAGAGCAAGTTTGAGATGAACATGCTGGTTGAGATGAACTTCTTCCTTAGACTTTAAGTGAAACAGACTGATGAGGACATCTTCATCAACCAAGCCAAGTACATCAAAGATCTATTAAAGAAGTATGGTTTGGAATCAGCTACTCCCATGAAGACTCCCATGGCTCCTTCTACTAAGCTAGACAAAGATAAAAATGGGAAAAATATTTATATTACTTAACACAGAGTTATGATTGGCTCTCTCCTATATTTAACTGCTAGTAGACTTGATATTATATTCTCTATATGCATTTGTGTTTGATTTTAAGTTAATCCTAAGGAATCTCATTTGGGCTCTGTTAAAATAATATTTAGATATCTCAAGGGCACTCCAGATTTGGGACTATGGTATCCCAAAGAGTCTCCCGTTAATATAATTTGTTATTCAGATGCTAACTTTGTAGGATGCAATATAGATAGAAAGAGTATAAGTGGAATGTGCCAAATGCTAAGGAATAAACTTGTCTCATGGTTTAGTAAGAAATATAATTCTGTTACAACCTCTCCTGCAGAAGTTAAGTACATTGTTTCTGAAAGTTGTTGTGCTCAAATTTTATAGATGAAGAATCAGCTAGCTGATTATGGGTTGGAGTTTAAATCTATTCTTATTTATTATGATGATACTAGTGAAATTGCTATAACTCATAATCCTGATTTGCATTCTAAAACTAAACATATTGACACAAGGCATCACATCATTAGGGATCATATTTCAAATGATAATATCACTTTACAATTTATCCCTGCAGATGATCAATTAGCTTATATGTTTACAAAACCTTTAAATGAATTAAGATTTAATAAGTTAATAAGTGGATTAGACACGTTAAACTTAAGCTAAACATATTTCTATTTTTCCTTAAAAGTCTAACCATACAGAAGGAGATCGTAGAGCACGATCGCTTAGTGATGGGTCGTAGAGCTAAGTAGATTGTTGAGTGAATACTCTGCGAATGACTACTTTACAAAAGTTGAAAGCTTTAACTCCACTCTATGAATTGTAGAACTAAAATCATGGAGTAATAATGTCAAAGTCAAATCAGTGAGTGGAGTACACGACTGGACAAAAGAGAGTAAAGGTCATACGGGTGTACAAATATAACTGACATAAGTAAACTGACAGATGTATCTGTTATAGCCAATCCCGCCTTCTGACAAACGAGTGAACATTTAACACATGTCCCAGTGTATTCAAATTTTCAAAGCTCTGACTCCTCGAATACCCCAGAACATTAAAATCTCCAAATTGTCTCTTCACATATACTTAAAAGAGTGTCATTAACACTTATATCTCTCAGACGAACTTTTAGTTTTTTTCTTTCATTTGAAATTCGAAACTCTAAGAAATTTCAGAATATATCATTATTTCTCTGAGTTTCAGTTCACATATCTCTTTTCAAAAATCAAATGGATTTCAATCGTAGTGTTGATATTAAGTTTACATTAACAAAGCCCTCTTTCCCAAATGCAAAACCAGCCTTGTACTGCTCATATATGAAGAAATTTGGATCTGATCAAGGCTTCAAGAAGAAATTCATCACAATGGGAAGATAGATAATGAAGATTTAAAATTGGAAGCAAAAGGAATGTTTCTCTTCATTATGACTCTGGGTTTTCCTATAGGATTGATCATCCAACAAGAATCCAAGGTCGGTCTTAAGGATATTGAACGTAAGATGTAAAGTTGTCCATCATTTCCTAAAGAAAGAGTATCCCCACGACAATACATCTAGACTACCATAAAGATCATCCATAATATCCATCTTGGCGATGAAGAAGGAGAAGCCAGTGGTATTGAAAAGGCTAGATGGGTATAACATACCTTCATTATCTGATGAAATGATGAGTACTGAGGCTTCATCACTAGGATAATGAAGGATGTCTACAATGCATACAATCAACAAGGATAAGTTAGTTTAACTAGTGAGGGGGAGGCCTCTAGCTATGGGGGGTTAAGGAATTATAAAGAAAAAAAGAAACTGAGAAGTGGTAGCTGTCGTTAACACTCCCAAATTAATCCTTACTTTAATCATAAAATTAGTATAATAGCAAGTAAGGGTCGAACCCACAGAAAATGATTAATTTATTTTTATGCAATGTAAATTTGTTTTGGGGGTTTTGAACTAACTATAATTAACTAAATAAATAAAAGTAAAATAATAAAATTAATTAATAAATTAAAAACTTCAGTTCTTCGGTTCAATCTCACCCTTACAATTAATAGATCAATCAATCAAAATATATTTTTATCCTTCCATGAAACTAATAACCCTAGATAACAACAAGCTCTACTATCCAAAAATTTTCATAATTTTAATCTAACAAAATAAGCTCTTCATTAGATTCTAACCATGATACAACCTAGAACAAGCTCCCTAAATTTAATATAATGGAAGCATTAATCACAAGGAAATTAGATTATTCTAAGCAACAATCTCATAAGCTCGAATTGTTTAACTTACATCATGATAACCATAGCAATAAACAAAAGCTTGACCACAATCATCTATCACTATTCACTACCAACGATTAGGAACACTATCAATTACACGTAATATAATTCCTAAATCTAGCAATTGATAATAATTTGATTAACTCAACAGGCCAAAATTAAACCAATCAAACTCAATATCAAATAAACAATTAAAACAGATTATCATAAATAATTTCATATGAGGAAGAATAAATAATATTACTGAATTAATTAAATCATTAATTATAATCGGGTTTGAAATTCCCTAAAACTGAATAATAAAATTAGTCAAACATAATAAAAATAATAGATAAGAAAAACCTGAGAGAGAGCTCCTAATTATATCTAATAATCTGATCCTAATTATAAAACTACTGAAAACATGAGTCTCCTAATATATTTATAGAAATACAATAATAATCCTAAGCTAATGTGGAAAAGAAATTCAATTTGGAATCAAATTAATGCTCAAAATCCCGAATAATCTCGTTTCCCAGAATTTTCCGCGCGCCAAACAGCCCCTTATTCACGCCAGTTGACCGGTTAAACGCGCTCCGCGTACTGCTGGCGTCAGCATCCACCTCCGCGCATTGCGCGGAGGCTTTCTTCACCGAACACAAAATGACGTCGTTTCTTCTGTCCGGTTCTTCACTCCGCGCATTGCGCGGTCGCCTTTCCTTTTGCTACTCAATACGACGTCGTTTCAATCCCGGTGCAGATTTCTTATAACGCACGCGCATTGCGCGGTCGACCGTGAGAAATTACCATTATGCCACTTAACTTTGCAGAATTTGCAGATTTGCCCCCAAGCTTATTTTCCTACAAAATAAAATAATTAAAAATAAATAAAAATAATAAAAATAATAAAAACACATAAAATTACATAAATTATATAAAATGACCTAAAACACTAAAAATACTTAAAAACTCACAATTAATTAAGCCTAAAAATACCTAATAAATAGGAATAAAATCCTACTTATCAAGAAGTATCCAAAATTGAGACACTCAAGACCAAGTTGGATCAAAAGAGCAGAGAAAAGGAGGTACAATGTTAAAATCTCAGGTAGTTAAGTCCTAGAACACCTCAGAAGCTGAAACGCACAGGTAGCAACCCAAAGCATGAGCGAGACTTCGGATTGATGTTGACAAAAAAGGGGGGAAAGAAGTGATCATGAACAAATAATGAAAATATAAGATCTGATAAAAGGTCATGATCAGAAGGAGAGAGTATAAGAAGAAAAGAGCGTCGAGTAGAAATGACGATATCAAAGTAGAGAGGATCATTGATGGGAAGTAATGATCATCAAGCAACAAGAAGATATTTTTTTTCTGCTTTGATTAAAACTGTATTAACTATTCTTGTTGAAATATCTTATGTTATACAATTACAAGTGTTGTATTTTGTTGTTGTAAACAACACTTGTTCATTACATTGTAAACCAACAATTTCATTAATAAATTTCAAACTTTTTGATAGATAATACAACCTCAAACTGTATCTAAGAACAAGTTTAAATTATATATTGGCAACATTAGAGTTATTTATGATTGTAAAAAATTACTTGTTTTTGCCATCATCAAATAGGGGGAGATTGTTAGTGCATACATTTATTTTAGCGTATTTTGATTTAATGATGATTACTATAATGCTGATTCTGACAAGCTTAGTGTATATTTGTAATCAGAAAAGAAAAAAAGTAATATTATAAAGTCCTCCAGAGATAATTAATGTAAAAGGATTTAGGGAGTTAATAATGTTAGGTTGATCCATTTGATAGAGTTGGAACTTGTAATAGACTAGGAAGTCTAAGTTCACAGATCAGAGAAATTGACCAAAAGATCAGATAAGAGATCTGATGAGTTCGAACAAAAGATTAGAGATTGGTTAAGAGATCGAAAAAGACATCGGATAAGAGTTTGAACAAGAGATCAGATAAAAGATCCGATAAGTTCGAACAAAAGATCATGAAAGAGATCGGATGAGACATCGAATAAGAGATCAGATAAAGATCATATAAGAAATCAAATAAGAGTTCAAAAAGCTAAGACATAATTATTCTAATATCACAGTTTGACAACTGGCAAAGTCATAGCTAAAATGAAGAAACGACTCTAAACAGTTAAATAGTATACCAGACAACCAAAATGTAGAGTCAGTTAGTATCGTAGAACAAACTGCAAGAAGCTATACTCTATAATCCAAGTTTATCATATCATAGAGTGTAGCCTTAGAAGTTACCGTTGGGATATGAAAGCTTCCTCAACACACAATTATCTTGAAGATCTTAAAATGTGTTAACAGAAAGAGAAAGGTCTAATCAGCTGTAACTCTAACAACTATATTTGGTAAAGACAATCTATCATAATATTTAGAGATAAGCTTGTCACTTGTGGCAGCAGCAGACTAACACATGAATTTTAGGCCTATGCTTCAAGACTTTTTAACGGGTAATTTTTTAGTGAAAAAACTATCAAAATATTTCAAATTCAGACTTTAAAGTTGTCGATCGATCAGGTACATACACGAGATAAAGCTCAAGTTAAGAAGATCAAAGGATCCCAACAATGTAAAGGCCACTCTCAGCTTTGTGAAAAACCACTCTGCGACTTGGAAAGAAATCGACCAATGCTACTAAGTCATTCAGAAGATAAGCTTAAACGCAATTTAGCAGTACCCCAAACCCAACTACAGGGACACTAAAAAATTGAGATAGAGATCTCGCCTAATTATAATTGGATAAGCTCTAGAGGGAGGTTGAAAAGTCGAGACAGAGATCTCCCCTAACTTTAAGTGGATTAGCTCCACAGGGAGGTTGTAAAATTAAAACAGAGATCTCGTCTAATTCTAAGTGGATCAGTTCTAGAGAGAGGTTGTAAAGTCGAGACAGAGTACTCGTCTAATTATAAATAAAAAATTAGTTTTCCAGGGGGATATGGTAATTGGTTCAGTGGAACCTTATCCTATAGTGGATGATCACTGCTTAATGGAGTGAAAAAAAGAACTATGAGTAATTTAGGCTTTGAACCTCTTAAAAATCATTGTGTCCTTTACTGCTTTATATAACTGTCATATCAACTTTTATATAACTATAATATCATCTGACTGATTCTCATATTTCCATATCATTAAAGTCAAATATAAGATCTTGATTCAATCTTAAAGGGGGTTTTATAAAATACAATATTTTGTTGTGCTTAATTGAATCAGATTAATTAAGTATTAGATAAATAATTTTAATCTGAGATTTCAATAAGATCTATTCAACCCCCCTTCTAGATTTCATGTTGCCATCTGGGAATAACAACATAGTTGCTCAAATTGAATGTTCGGGTCATTGTATTTTGCTACTAAACTATTCAGATTTTCAATTGGTTGCCTCTCATCTTCTCTTCAAAATTTTAGAAAACAACAGTGAACATTTGCAATGGTGGATGACCCAAATACTGATTCCATCATCTAATGGAGTGATTCTCATCTAAGTTTCGTTGTTTGGGATTATCACAAATTCTTCGCTAATCTTCTTCCCAAACACTTCAAGTACAACAATTTCACGAATTTTGTGTGCCAACTCAACACATATGTCAGCAAATCTCTTCAATCTATGTTAAATTAGAAATACTTTTTTGTGTTTAGTTTCTTTTCTATATAAATTTGTTTCTCAATCTTTTATTGGATTTTTTAGCAACTAGGTTTATTAATACATGTACTAATTATGGAGATTTGTTGTGTTTCTTTTTAATATATTATTATTGATTCTAAAGAAGGTTAGAGGAAGTGAGTTAGATTTTTAAGGTTAGATTCAATTTTTCCATTAAAATTGTACACTACATGTTCGATGGAATGACACAAAGAGATCTTACATAGTCAATTTCATATTTAATTAGACAAATTAGTATATCCTTGAGACTATTATATACTCTGCATTATTTTGAGGTGACCTTTACTCCAGTAAAAGAAAATTTTCAAATTGAGAAGTGAAGTTGATTTTTTATTTATTTATTTATTTATTTATTTATTTATTTATTTATTATTATTATTATTATTATTATTATTATTATTATTATTATTATTATTATTATTATTATTATAATTATTATTTTAAGTTGTACAAAATATATTAATTAAATTTTAATTGTGCTGATTAGTATGATTTGTTTGTAGTTTAGGAAGTTGTGGGGCGGAATGGGTGAGACTGTGAGTGATGAGTCTAGAGTTGCAAGGTCTTTGGAGGGAATTTCAAACAGGCAACAAAAATGTTGTCAGTTTAGTGAAACATTGGCAGAGTGGCGGTATTCCTTGTAAGTGAAAAATAGAACCCTTTTAATTTCACCCTCTTACTAGGACACTAACGATGATGATGATGATTGTGGTACGTTCTTTGTCTCCTTAAAGCTTAATAGTATATAAATTTGTACGAAAGTAGTATGCCCTCAAGTCAATCATATGCTGATATGATAAGCATATACTTTGTAATCTTATTCGTTTATTAATAAAAGTTTTACTTAAAGAAATTTCTTTATTCATGATTGATTGATTGAATTAATTAAATGGATAAGCCCATAATTTTGAAGCAATGCTTTTAGAATCATAATGTTGATTATGCTAATGAGATCTAAATTCTAAATAGCTCAAAACTAAAATGTTCCTAATCATGGGGTCACTAAAATGATAATTAATGAATCCAGATAGATTAGTACATACTATGCTTACTCTTTCAAAAAGGATAATTGATCTCATAAATCATTTGTGTAGAGACATTAAAGCAAGTATATAGGTGCTTATTGGAAAATAAGTTCATTAAACGTGACTCGCTTAAGGAGCGCCTAGTGGAGTTTTACTTGCCTGTCAATAGGAGTTCCTGAAGTGATAGTAGTACAAGTGATCATTGAACTTGAGCTCATCATTGTATCGTGTATATGATGAGTTATACTTTGTTATATTCCTTAAGGCTATTTGGGTATAACAAAATGATATATTCAGGTAAAATAAGTTGTGCATTGAGATAAGTGAATGATCAACAAGAGATCTATCACTTCTAGTAAAGGGAGAGAATATCCTATGTGATTCGATAAATGACAACTCAGTAGTATGTTGCCAAGGTAGAATAAAAATTAGAAATGAGTTTCTAATTTATATTAATTAGAGTTGTGCATTTTATAATCGAAATGCATATGACCAAATTAAATAAGACTTGACAGTAATTTAATGTTTTATATTTGATTGAGATATTATAGGATATAATGATTGAATTGTACGATAACTATTCGTGGAATAGGTTTTTTGTGATCAAATGTTAAAATTCATATTATCCGAAAAGTCGTGAATTGCTAAGGGGGCTTACCCTTATTGTGGAATAAATTTATTTATTTATTTTGAATTAAAAGAGTTTAATTCATAATAAATAATAATTAGAATGGTTTTAATTTATTTATTCTACAATCGGTTTAATATTTAATCTAAAGGGTCACACCGCAAAAGAGTAATATTTATTTTAGAAATAAGTGACATAATACTAATCATAAATTATGTTTATTTAATTTATACTATAGTGTTAGAATAAATTAAATAGCTTAATATTTATAAGTATGTATTTTGAAAAAACTAATTATAAATTAATAAAAAAGAGTCTTATTATTATTATTATTATTATTATTATTATTATTATTATTATTATTATTATTATTATTATTATTATTATTATTATTATTATTATTATTATTATTATTATTATTATTACTATTATTATTATTATTATTATTATTATTTAGTTTCTAAATGATTTAAGAACTAATTATTAAAAAGTGCTCTCATTATAAATAATTAAGTTTCTAAATAGTTTAGGAATTGTAATTATTATAATAATTTAATTTAGTTCATAATTAGATTATAAGTTAAATTAAAAACCTACTCTTAAAAAGTTTATGAGGGTTGAATAGATCTATAAATAAGATGTGTCTTATTATGGATTAGAGCTACTCACACTTTTATAAGTGTTTGGATAATATTTCACAATTCTCTACATCTAAGGAGTTAGAGAGGGAGAGAATTAGGACTAGCCATCCAAGATCTAGTAGAATCTAAATTACTTTTTCAATCTATATTACTCTTTGTGGACCACCTCTAGAGGCTACACGCTTGGGTATGTAACGTGGATCTGAAGATTTTAATCAGTGGATTTTGAAGAACACGAATGATTTTGGAGGTGAACTCATAACTGTTCAAAGAAATTGAATTTACAAAGGTATAACTCGTTATTATTCATCAATTAATAAGTATCGCATAAAAAAAGCCTAAAATAAAAATTTTAAATACGATTTATTGCATATTTTTGTTGTGTTATATAATTTAATTGTATGTATGTCTTATAGTTTTAAATTGGTAATTAAATTATGAAAAATCAAAAGCATTAAAAAACTATGATCACAACACTGAAGGGTGTATAAGCTGTCCGTTTTACTTTGTTAAAGTATTGCAAGTCACACGAACTCATTAATGGTTAATTTTGCATGCTATAAAAACTTGATGTGCTCTGATGGTTGATATGAGAGATATTTTTATATATGTACCCTTGTTAATGTAAGTTGATGTTTGTTTTTTTCTTAGATAACTTAACCCAATGAACAGGAGATTGACATGATGTAGATGTGAGTTTGGACCGCGGGTCGTGCATTTACAGCATTTGAGGAATAACAGGAGGTAGTGGTAATGAAAAATATTTTGAAGTAATATTTTTAATTAGAAATTGTTGCTTACGTAGATTTATAAAAATATATATAGTCTTCAATAATAACTTATAGAATTTTGAAGTAACACCATATAGCATGGTTTTTAAACCCAGACTGGACTGCCAGTCCGACCAAAAAAAATTGGAACTGGTCGGCTCTCTGGTCCGGTTCAAGCAAAAAAATTAATTTTGGTTAAAATCCGGTAACCTGATTACTGGTTTTACCAGTTCCCTACCTTTTTTAAAAAAATAAAATAAAATTTAAGCATTTGAACTTGATTAAATGTATTCTTAATTAAGTTTTAAGCTATGATATAGATTTATTATCTTTCTTTTCATATAGATTTAGTATCTATTTGAATTGTATAAAGTAAACATTGTACAAATAGATTTATTTATTTTTACCGAATTTGATGGAATGTATCATAGAGATGTTTATGTTCATTTGTGTTTGATTTTATCACTCTTGAGTCTTGAATTTTGAGTTACAATCATGATTATATATATATATATATATATATATATATATATATATATATATATATATTAATATAAATTTTGTATTTATTTGAATTGTACAAAGTAAATATTGTACAAATAGGTTTAATTTTTTTTTGTGTGTAGATAAATTGATTAATTTTACATATTTACTAAATATTATATATAATATATAATAATAATTAATATATTTAATTTTTATTATTTATTACATATTAATGACGTCACCGGTTCAATAACGTACGGTTCGACCACTAGTTGAACTAGTAATTCATTCACCCGGTACTTTTTCTCCGAGTCTGAGAACACTACCATATAGTATAATACACAAGATTTGCAAGGTTGTATACAGCTTACACAGATTTTAAGGCTTGTTTAATTAAAATACATTTTTTTTTAATAACATAAGTGGTAGTGGGAGAAAGAATTTTAACGCCTGTGTTTTTTTTTATTAACCTTTAAAAGGTGTTTCTTTGATAATATTATTGTCCTAGCTAGTATCATAAGGTCTTTAAAAACAAAAAGGGTCAATTTGAAAAACATGTGAATATCTTACTTAATATTCGTTGAAAGAAAGATAAATAATTTATTCTCTCTAATTAAAACTTCTAATCATTGTTTTAGATTAGAGGAGGGTTCCCTTATTTTTTTAATGATCTTTTCCCCTAGATCTTTTTTTCCTTGCTCTTAATTTTCTTGTCCCCCCCCCCCCCCCCCCCTCGCATATAAGAGCATGTTCTTTCTTTTGTATGGGATTTTGTTTTCTCCATTGAGAAGATTGATTTCTTTCTCTTTGATGGAGAGTTTCATTATTATTTTATTCGCTTGTGGGATTTTGTACTCCATTTTAAATAGGATATTTTTTCACTATTTTCTATTTAAAAGAGCAATAATAATTTAGAAATGAACTGAATAGATTATTATTAATTTAATTTTTTTGACCTTTTTGAATTATTTAAATTCAATTAATTACTATATGATAAACTAGTAGGCATAATAAGTATAGAGACATAAACACATAGTGCACAGAGATTTAGCTGGTTCACAATATACAACCCATATGTTGTTACGATTAGTCTCAAACTCCCTTCTAAGACTTTAGATCTTATTACTACCAATAATAAAAAAAATGCTCATTCTACAAGTGGAGAAACCTTTACAAAGTTTTACGAGATAAAACTTTCCAAACTCGTACAACTACTTAATTTGGACGATAGCCCTCTGCTATTTCCTCAAATGTAGTTATATTTGTTCTTGAGCTTAGTTCTATCTTATAATTTGGTCTTAAAACAAAAAGTCTATCCATCATATTATAAGTACGCTAAAGATCTAACTACCGGTTGATATCTCTACGACTCTGATCTTGGTCTTAGGATCACACTTTTTCTCACATATACATAAAATAAATTAACTCACTCAAAATTTCTTTTACAATAAAAGTTGGTTTTGAAATATGTTTTTTCACATAAACAGATATATATTGATTTAATGCAGTTTATAATAGTTCACAGACTTTTATAAATATGATTTATGCATCTCAAATAAGCATATATAAATTTTGGTGCATATTATAAAAGTTTAAATAGCTTTTATAAATAAAGAATGTGTTTCTATGTCAAGCAGATATATATCTTAGTTCAAGTCTACATAAAAGCATGTTTAACTTTTATATGTGAGAAAAAATGTTTTCTTTTAAGAAGACAGATATATGAAAATCAGTTATAAAAGTTTAATAACTTTTATAATATGCAAGAGCAAGTATATGAATATAATCGGTTATAATTAAGCATATACTTCTGGTATAGACATTAACCAATATACTGAATTTAATCAATAAAATAATACTTGTCACAAATATATAACAACTGATTATATTATATACCTGAAATATATTTGATTGCATATTTAATCAATTTAGTAAATTTTACTACTATATTTATATAAATATTTCATGAGGCCACTTGTCCAATTACTTTCGTTATTGCATGAGTGAACACTAAGTTCCTCTTCTACGATATTTATATAAGCACAATATATTTATAAAAACTATAAGGGGTATGCAAACTTATTCGTTATAGTCCTTCGTTTAAGGAGAATATTTTCGATGTAATTTTGTTGCCTAGATTGTTATCTTTACAAGATATATATATATATAGTTAAAAGTTGAAGTTAGAATAATACACTAAAAAATACTTATCTCAATAATCGAACCAATTATCTATTGACAGGATTAAATTAATAAGTTGAAAAGAACTTGGAAAGTTTTAAATAATGTAGGCAAGAGAGTGAGAGAGAGTTTTGCATGCTTTGATTTGTAAATTGGTAAAGAGTGAGTTAATTGAATACTCTCATTTTTATAGCCAATATTAAGAATTGTAGTAGTATGGTACAAATTAATTTTAATAGTTAAGATGAAAGTTTGAAAAATTAGAAGGACAAGATCAAAAGTGTGTAGCCCCCATTTGGGTGAGAGTGTAAGGAGAGAGAAAGAGTTGGTCTTTCCATTTTGAGATTTGAAATGTATAGCCTTTTGAAACATTAACCAATTTCTTCGTTTTTAACATGTGTAAAAAGGATACTTTCTTACTTGCTTAGAAAGAGAAGGGAGACTAGCCTTCCAAAATCAAGCTTGGTTTTATCCTATGTGAGCTAAATAGTAAGGCTTGAAGCTATTTAGAAATTCTTAGCTTAATTGGCTTTAAAGGGCTCATTTTTAGCTGAGGTATAAAATGGCTAAATGGAATTTTAAGTCATGGTGACTTGGACGCTTAAAATGACTAATCCAAATATTGATGCTCTTTGCCAAAAGGAAGTTTGAAGCCTTAGTTTAATAGAGCTTGCACATAGTCTTTTTTAGTTTAAGTATAAAACCATTTTGAAGCCATAATATGGTTTTTCAAAGTAGCTTTAAAGAGTATTTTCACACCCAAATAGAATAAAAATATAACTTAAATTATAACTTAATATTTTTCTATTCTAAATTTTTTATTTGTTATCATCAAAATTAATTCTAAAAATAAAGACCCAACACTATGGTGTTGATTGGCAATAATAGATTTTTTCTAATTTGAATGTGAGATTATCACGATGACTTGTTATTTCTTACTTGTGTCGAATAATTGTTCAAACTTGTATATTCTATTATTTTTTTTAAAAAAATAGTTTAATTTGATTGTATTTTAAGTATTTATAGTATCCACTAGTTGTTACCACTTGTGACAATTGATCATCTTTTTAATTTGGAATATGTTATTTGTTATTGGAAAGTTTGATATCCTATACTTTTCAAATAACTAAATAAAATTTATAAATGTAAAGTAAATGATGGGAATGAAAATTTAAATTTAAATAAGAAAAGTTATGCTAATTCAAAACTTAAATTTGAGTTCGTGATGGAATTTTGAAATACGAACTTTACCGTTGAGTCCACAACGTCAAATTTAGTAGGATAAAACTGTAAACACCTTAGGTTGTAGGAGTTGACTTTATGGTAAAAGTCAACAATTGACTTTTAAGATGAGAAGTCAAACTTTAAGTTCGGATGCAAATTTGAAGAAACGGGCATCATCATGATGATTAGGACGTCAACTTTAGTAGGAATCGACTATAAACATTATGGGAGTAGAAAATTTGACTTTTTGGTCAAAAAGTCAAAAGGTTGGCCAAAGATTCAAATAGTTGAACCAAAAGAAAAAGGGTAGAAACCTGAACACTTCTAAAATACATGTATGGTTGGAACCTACTAGAACAAGGGAAGGGCCAAGATCTTTTTTTTGTTGGCAAAATATTATTTTAACTTTAGAGTTTATCCAAAAAGCATGATATAAAGCCAAAAAGTAAAAGGAAAACCATATAAAATTTCCCATCATGCTCGGTAGTAGCAGAGGGGGAGAGAGAGGGCAGAGACCTGCAACAACAAGGAGAGGAATGAAAGAAGGTAGCCATGCCAAAGAGAGAGAAAAATGAATCAGGAAGGAAGGAATATCCTAAATCTTTTAATATTCATGTATAGATATAAGTTTTTATGGAATTTATGAAAGGAGATTACGTTTAGGCTTGTAAGTGATGGTTTTACTTACTTGTCAATAGGAGTTCCTTGTGTGATAATAGTACAATTGATCATTGGAGTTGAGATCATCATAGTATCTTATGTATGATGAGAGTTATACTTTGACATATTCCTTAAGACTATTTGGGTATAACAAATGTTATGCTTTGGTATAATAAGTTGTATATGGAGATAGGTGAATAATCAACAAATGATCTACCACTTCTAGTAAAAAAAAAAAAGAATGTTCTATGTGATTCGATAAATGACAGCTCAGTAGTCCTTGACTAAGGGAGAATGGAAATTAGAAATGAGTTTCTAATCTACATTAATTACAGTAGTGCATTTTAGAATCGAAATGCATATAATCAAATAAAATAAAACTTGATAGTAATTCCATGTCTTATATTTGATTGTGACATTGTATGGTAAAATGATTGAATTGTATAGTAATTATTCGCAGATTAGGTTGTTTGTGAATAAATGTTGAAATTCATATTATCTAGAAAGTCGTTGATAGCTAAGACGGTTTAACTTTATTATGAAATAAATATAATTTCTTTAAATAAATTAAATAGTTTAATGCATTTATATAGATAAGATTGGAATGGTTTTAATATATTTATTCTACAACGGGTATAATATGGAGAACCTAAAGGGTCACACCACACAAAAATAAAATAATTTATTTAAGAATTAAGTGACATAATCGTAATAATAAATTAATTATATTTAATTTAGACTATGGTAATAGAATAAATTAAATAGCTTAATATTTATAATTTAGTATTTTGAAAATACTAATTATAAATTAATAAGAGCAGTCTTATTATTATTATTACTATTATTTTATTATCTTGTTCCTGGATGGTGTAGGAATTAATTAATAAGGAGTACTCTCATAATAAATAATTAAGTTTCTAAAGAGTTTAGGAATTGTAATTATTATATTAAATTAATTTAGTTCCTAATTAGATTATGAGTTAAATTAAAACATTATTCTTAAGGAGTTTAGGATGGTTGAACAAATCTATAAATAACAGAATACTTATTATGATTTGGGATGATTTACCCAATTCTCTACATCTAAGAAATTATAAGAGAGACAACTAGGGTTTGCCTCCACCCAAGATCTAGTAGAATCAAAATACTTCTTGAATCCATATTTTTCTTGGTGGATCACCTCTAGAGGCTACACACTTGGGTAACTACCGTTGATCTGAAGAATCTAATTGGTGGAATTGAAGAGGAACGTGAAAGAATTGATAGTGAACTCATACCTATTGAAGAATAACATCTATAAGGGTATAAATCTCTAAATCTTTCTTATTTAATTAATAATTGTGCATAAAGGTTGATTCTAGTTTATGGTTTGTAAAAGTTTTAAATTTTTTTTTTCATGCTCTAGCTTAATTATACAATTTGATTGTATATTTATAATTTTTTGCAAACTAACAGTGGCATCATGAGCCAAACTTTATGCGGATTATTAATTATTTTTGATTCTGTATATATATATAGGTATGTGTTTAGAACCATTTATTGGGTATAATTTGTTATATAAATATATTTTTTTGAAAAAGAAATCAAAAATCGCAATTTTACAAAAGCTAAAAAAAATTGTAACGCCAAATGGCATGTGGCGCACCGAACAACCAAATTTTCTATTTTTTTTTTAATTTTGTATTTTTCATAAATTAAAATAAAGTAATTTTAGATAATTTTATAATTAAAATAAAGATTTTATTTTAAACTTGAAAATGAATTTCATGCAACTTTAATTGCTCATTAAATGATATATATATATATATATATATATATATATATATGTATATATATATAATGGTTTTAATTCATGAGATAAATATATTGTATTGATGCATATAGTGATATGCTTGATAATACAAGAGATTGATTATGGACTCTTGACTAATATGATTGGATTTATTTTAAATGGATACATGAATGAATGAGTTTTTATAAATGAGGTATGCGTACCTCGTCTTTCTAATTTTTCTTATAGAAATTTGTATCTCCCTTCTATGTACTTTCCATTGACTACTGATCAAGGTTTCTATTTTATGAAAATGTTTGTAAAAGGATTAAATAAAATTATTTGAAGAATTGGAGCCGAAGAGCAAGGAGCGCTTGAAGACTTATTTTTATTAGAGCCCGGGTTATAAATGTAATAGTTACATTTATATATATTTATTCTTGCACCTTAGGTTTGACTTTTTGGTTCACTTGGTGGCTCTAGTGAACCAAACTAGAAGTAAAGTCCATAACCAATCCAAGTAAAATATAGAGTTCTATATATGTATGCTAATTATATATATATATATATATATATATATTATCAAACATGTTTCGTATATTAAATAATATGACGTGTATTTTATATATATATATGTGCATGCGTACTAAATAAGATGAGACAATTAATAATAAAATCTTCAAGTTTAACAATATTAAGTTTTAAAATTCAAAGATATTAAGAATATCGAATGTCACCTTCTAGCATGATAAAACGATAAAACATCAAATAGTCAATATATGTTTGTTGTGCACACATAAGGCTTATATTGATTATTTGAGATGTTGTTTTATTACATTGAACGTTTATAAGGAAATGAACAATACTGTTTGATTGTGCACACACAAGGACGGTATTTTTCTCTTCAATTATATGAAAATGCTAGATTGGACTTAACTTGGGTAATTTTGATTCGGATGTGTACACACTTGATCATTATAATCTAAGAGACAAAATAATAAGGAGTTACATGGTGATGTAATTGACAAAAGTTGTCTACTTATTGAATAAATATAGTTTGTTGTGCACACACAAGGTTGTATTTATGTAGATATGATTCTTATCTCACTAGCAAATCGTTAATTAAATTTGTCGAACTATATAAGGATGATAATATAGTTTGATGAAACTAGTGGAAGATACCAATTTTAATAAAGACCTAATTTATTTTGGTAATTAATAAAATAAATGTATACTAAATATTGTCTATTTCACATGTAAAATTTTACAAATATCAAACTCACTATCACTACGTAGTATACTTGATGCTAATAAATTGACCAGGCCGAATTACACGGTCTGCTTAAGAAATTTGAGACTTGTTCTCACTGTTGAAAAGCTTTCCTATGTCCTAAATTTGCATGTCCATGCAAGTGTTGCAGAAGAAGCTTCCGAGGAAGAGATTTCTACTTTTAAAAAATGGCAAGATAATACAACCGTGACTCAATGCATCATGCTCACATCTATGAGTAACAAGCTTTAGCGTCAGCACGAGAAAATTGATGCTCTTACTATCTTGTTGCACCTTAAAGATCTTTTAAGTGAACAAAATAGGACTGCTAGATATCAGATATCTAAGTAGCTCTTTCAATTTCGGATGACCAAGGGCACCACCATTGAGACTCATGTCCTCAAGATGATAGGGTTCATGATGGATGGGAAGTTAAGCTATGATTTGATCTTGTAGTCACTATGGGACACCTTCTTACAATTTGTTATGTACTTTCACATGAATAAGTTGGATGTCAGCATGCCTGAGTTACTTAACATGTTAAAAATTACGGAGGGTCATTTCCCATCCAAGAAGGACCAAGTCTTGTTGGTAGATGATTCTTCTAAGAAGAGAAAGAGGCTTAATATTTCTTCTGAAAAGAAGAAAAGGAAGAAGGCTAAGGGTAAAACAAAAGCTAAGGATAATAAGAAGAATGATCCTAATAGCAAAGAAATATGCTTTCATTGCAATGAGCCGGGTCATGATGGATGGTAAGTTAAGCTAAGATTTGGTCTTGTAGTCTCTTCGGGACACATTCTCATAATTTTTTATGTACTTTCACATGAATAAGTTGGATGTCAGCATGCCTGAGTCACTTAACATGTTAAAAATTACGGGGGGTCACTTCCCATCCAAGAAGGACCAAGTCTTGTTGATAGATGATTCTTTTAAGAAGAGAAAGAGACTTAATATTTCTTCTGAAAAGAAGAAAACGAAGAAGGCTAAGGGTAAAGCAAAAGCTAAGGATAATAAGAAGAATGATCCTAATAGCAAAGAAATATGCTTCCATTGTAATTAGCCGGGTCATTAGAAGAGAAACTACAAGGAATATCTTGTAGAGTCAACGTAGAAGAAGCTTAGAAAAGCATCAACTCCAAATTAAGGTTTTTTCATGATTGAAATAATCTTTATGTAAGTCAAAGTTCTACTTGGGTATTAGATATCAGCTGTGGTTCTCACATTTATACAGGGACTAAGTAAAAGTAGAAAGCTGAACAAATGAGAAGTCGTCCATCGCGTAGGGAATAGAGCAAAGGTTGTTGCATTAGCCATATGAACTTATTGTTTAGCACTGCCTACGAACAAGTTCATAAGCTTAAATAATAATTATTATGTTTCAGTACTGATTAAAAATATTATTTTGATTCATATATTGGACAAAGATGATTTTGATAGTATAATAAAGAATAACAGTTATTCTATTTATAATGATAATATTTTTTATGGTACTAATATATTGTTTGATGGACTTTACTTAGTTGACTTGTATGAAAATATTTTTCAAATTTAACAAACTAAGGAAAGAAAATGAGATACTATAAATTATATATTTACGTGACACTATAGACTCGGTCATATTTTAATGAAATAAGATTAAACAAGTTGCATAAAGATGAGCTTTTAGAGCTATCAGATTAAAAATAATATCCAACTTGTGAGTCTTGTCTCATGGTAAAAATTACTAAATCTGCATTTAGTGGAAAAAAAGAAAGAGTTATAAAGTTATTAGAGTTGGTATGCACAGATGTATGTGAACCTATGACAACGCATGCATGAGGAGGGAATTTATATTTTATTAATTTCACTGTTCATCATTCTAGATTTGGATAAGCATAATTGATGAAATACAAGTCCGGATCGTTTAAAAAGTTTAAAGAATTCAAAAGTGAGGTAGAGAAACAAACTGGCAAGAGTATTAAGATTCTTTAATCGGATAGAGGAGGTGAATATTTAAGCAATGACTTTTTCAATTATCTCAAAGAAAATGGTATAATCTTACAATGGACTCTACTAGGTTTTCCACAATTAAATAGTGTATCTGAAAAGAGAAAACAAACCTTGTTGGATATGTTCGTTCCATGATGAGTTTTACCGATCTTTTAGTTTCATTCTAGGGTTATGCCCTAGAAATGGTTGCACATATACTTAACGAGGTACCCTCAAAATTCGCCCCTAAGACCCCATATAAGATATGTACGGGGAGGAAACCAAGTCTTAAGCATGTTAAGATTTGTGATTGACCAACTTCTATCAAAAAGTTTAAGAATGATAAGCTAGAGATAAGATCCAATAAATGTAAATTTATGGGATATCCTAAAGAAAGTTTAAGATATTACTTCTATCATCCAACTGATAAAAAGGTGTTTATTGAGAAATATGCTACCTTATTGGAAAAGGAGTTTATCTTTGAAGGGGTTAGTATGAGTAAGATAAATCTTGAAAAAGTTCAAGAACCACAAAACACTACGAGTCAAACGAAGGAACTTGACCAAGTAAAAGAACCTACTATACCATAACCTATTCGTAAATCTAGAAGAGTACTGAATATACCTAAGAGGTATGGATTCATCAAAGAGGATGATGATGAGGTACGCATCATAGATGATGATCCATTAACTTACGAAGAGGATATGAGTAGTAAAGACTCAGAGAAATGACTAGCAGCCATGAAATTCGAGATGGGCTCAATGTATGAGAACCAACTATGAACTTTAGTTACTCCACTTGAGGGCATTAAGCCTATTGGGTGTAAATAGGTCTTTAAGAGAAAGACTGGAACAAACGGTAAGGTGAAGACCTGTAAGTCCCTATTGGTTGAAAAAAGTTTCAAACGAAAAGAAGGTATTGACTATAATGAAACCTTCTCGCCAGTAGCAATGCTCAAGTCCATTCATATTTTGCTTGCGAATGTAACTTATAATGACTACGAAATTTGGCAAATGGACATGAAAATAGCCTTCTTCAATGCAAAATTAAAAGATGATGTATATATGATACAGCCGAAGGGTTTTATTTCAAAAGTTGGAATAAATCAAGCCTGTAAGCTACAACGATCCATTTATAGATTGAAGCAAACTTCTTGAAGGTGGAACATCTATTTTTATGAGACAATTAAAGAGTTAATTTTATCAAAAATGAGGATGAACCATTGTGTACAAGAAGGTTTGTGGGAGTGGTGTCACATTTCTAGTATTATATGTTGATGATATATTACTGAAAGGGAATAATATTCATATGCTTTAGTCCATCCAGATATGGTTGTTTAGACACTTCTCCATGAAGGACTTGGGAGAAGCATCCTATATTTTAGGGAGTAAGATATACAGAGATAGATCTAATAGAATGCTCAACTTTTTCGAAGGAATGTACATTAATTTGATGCTAAAGAAGTTTAACATGGAAGATTCCAAAAAAGGACTCATAACGATGGGTCATGGAATATATCTCTCCAAGAAACAGGCCCCAAAGACACCTAGAGACAGAAAGACCATATGAGTAAAATTCCTTATGCCTCGGTAATAAGTTTATCATGTATGGGATGATATGTACTATACCTGATGTTACTTATACACTTTGTGTGACAAGTAAATATCAGCCGAATTTTAAAGAAGAACACTGGAAGGTGGTGAGAAACATCCTAAAGTACTTAAGAAGAACTAAGAATGTATTTCTTGTCTACGGTGGGTCTGATTTAAAACTATAGGGATACACAGACTCAAGTTTTTAAACTGACCAAGATGACAGTAAATTCATTTTGGGTTATGTGTTTACCTTAAATGGTGACCCAGTGAGTTGGAAGAGTTCCAAGCAGTAAACAGTTCTTGATTTAGTGATAGAGGCATAATACATAGCTGCAAGTGACGCTGCAAATAAAGCTTTTTGGAGAAGATGGGTATAAGATACCATGCGATTAACTTTAGTGCAAGTGAAAGATTGAAAGTAGTATGCACACAAGCTAATCACATTTGACGTGATGTAGCATATACTTTGTAATCGTAGTCATTTATTAATAAAAGAATTCAATTATTTAAAGGTATTTTTTATCCATATATAATTATTAAATTAAATGTGGTAAACCCATAGTTTTAAGCAATGCTTTTAGAATCATGATGATGATCATGCTAATGATATCTAAATTCAAGATAACTCAAAACTAAAATTGTTCCTAATTGTGGGATTGCTAAAATGGGGATTAGTGAATTCAGATAGATCATCACATACTATGCTTACTCTTTTGAAGAGGATGATTGATCTAATAATCATTTATGTAGAGACACTAAAAAAAGTATGTAGGTGCTTAATCGAGAATAAATTCACTGAACGTGACTCACTTAAGGAATACATAATGAAATTTTACTTGCTTATCAATAGGAGTTACTTATGTGATAGTAGTATAAATGATCAATGGACTTGAGATCATCATAGTATCTTGTGTATGAGGAGTTATACTTTGACCTATTTTTTAAGACTATTTGGGTTTAATAAAAGGTCTGATCGGGTTTAATAAGTTGTACATGGAGATAGGTGAATAATCAATAAATGATCTACCACTTCTAGTAAAAAGAGATAATGTCCTATGTGATTCGATAAATGACAACTCAATAGTCCTTGGCCAAGGCAAAATGAAAATTAGAAAATAGTTTCTAATTTACATTAATTAGGGTTGTGCATTATAGAATCGAAATGCATATGATCGAATAAAATAAGACTTGACAGTAATTCCATGTCTTATATTTGATTAGGACATTTTATAGTAGAAGGATTGAATTGTACAGTAACTATTCACAGAATAAGTTTTCTGTGATCAAATGTTGAAATTCATATTATCTGAAAAGTTGTTGATTGCTAAGGGGGTCTAACCTTGTTGGGGAATAAATATTATTTATTTAAATGAATCAAATACTTTTATTCATTTATATAAATAAGATTGAAATGATTCTACTTTATTTATTCTACAACTGGTATAATATGGAGAACCTAAAGGGTCACGCCGTAAAAAAAATATTTAAGAAGTAAGTGACATAATCATAATAAAAAATTAAGTATATTTAATTTATACTATGGTGATAGCCTAAATTAAATAACTTAATACTTATAATTTAATATTTTAGAAATATTAATTATAAATTAATAAGATGAGTTATATTATTATTATTATTATTATTATTATTATTATTATTATTATTATTATTATTATTATTATTATTATTATGATTATTATGATTATTATTATTATTATTATTATTATTATTATTATTATTATTATTATTATTATTATTATTATTATTATTATTATTATTATTATTATTATTATTATTACTATTATTATTATTATTTTATTATTTTCTTCCTAAATGGTTTATGAATTAATTAATAAATGAGTACTCTCATAATAAATAATTAAGTTCCTACAGAGTTTAGGAATTGTAATTATTATATTAAATTAATTTATTTCCTAATTAGATTATGTGACGCCCCCAAATCTGGGTCCCTTGAACCACGGGTTTAGTGCTCACGTAATCTATTCTACCCTGTCATCTCATTCAACCATTCTGAACAAAATAATAATTATAAACTTAATTTACATTCATACATAACTAATCACAGGTTCTACGTACCTTCATACATACAATTGTCGTATCTGGCATAATACAAAATATAGTAATAAATTCAACATTAGCTAGTCTCTATTGATGGCCGACCTTTCCTTTCCCTTTATCTACTCCCGACCCTTCGGCCTTCTCTGGCTTAACTGAAATGTCATGAATGTAAGCAAGAGTGAGCCTAAATAGCTCAGCAAGTATAACAATGAATGATATCTTGAATAATTTCAAATGAATAGAGGAGGGTCATAGACAATTTTATCTTAATTATGCATAATAACTGAATGAATATCAATAGTCGAATCATCGAAATGAACTGATCAATATTAACTCAATCTTTGAACCAAGAACTGAAAATTTAGCTTTTATGAATACTGGTACAATGAAGTTTTTTTCTGCTGTACGGTCACGAGACCAAGAACACGTTTAGAACAATACCAATCGTATAGAATGATATTGTCCAGGTTAGTCAAAAGACTACTATTTCAAATAGATGCGTACTTTGGGTGATCAGCCCATTGTACCTTTATATTGTGCACAACATAAACATCTAGCGACGCAACCACGTCATAAAATTATAATTATTACCCCTTCGTAGGGTTGTTCTATTACAGTATAACATAGAATCCGCACCACAGCCAATGTGGATTGGAGCACATAACAATGAACATTTGATCTCAACATATATCATTTTGTGTGTGTGTCTAGCCAGAATCAATATTGGCATCGACCTTTTCAATTTAATTCAATAATGAATAAACTTTGCATAACAATATAAATGAATATCATGAGTGTCTGTTCAAAGAACCGCAATAGGAGTTCAGTAAGGAAATTTGCCTTCGTCCTCGTCTATCACAATCGGTATATTATTATCCCGTCTATAACCTACATGACCACAATATTAGTTCATGCATTAGTTACATACACATGCATGCCATAACTTGCTAAACAAGCTACCCATTAACTATACATAACCCTAATCACATAACACATTGCTCATATATATCTTAACGTCTACCATATTGATTATTTTTTTATCGAATTATGGTTTACATATGTGTTTCTATCGTTTAATATTAAAACATTTTATTTTAGAATTAAAATAAATTATTTTTCAAAAACTGGTCAACTGCGCCCCGGCGGAAAAACTGCGTTGGCCGCGAGATTGCCTTGGCTGACGGCGCCCCGGCGAGCTCTGATCTCGCCCCCAGCGGAAACCTTGCAGCCAAATTGCGCCCCGGCGCAGTCTCCAGCACAAAAACCCGCGCCCCGGCGCTATGCTGCAGAATCAGAAAAAATTTTCTTTCCAAAAAAAAAATGCTATCTTTGGCCCTAATGTGAATTTTCCAATTCCAACATTTCACGTAGCACATATATCATGTAATTGACTTGCGTAGGTCTTCGAAACTTTTAAAAATCATTGTTTGGTCATAGTTTCCCAAATAGTTCATTTAAGTCGCCGGTTTACGTTTTAAAACGTTCGAATTCGTCATTTATCGCCGTATACACCACTTAGCTCCCAAATCGATTCTAACACGTGTATTTACTTATAACTCACATGTTTGGCCTCATTTAACACAAAATCAACCAAAATGGCCAATTATAACACATTGGATGCATTTTCACCAATTTACCTAATTTTCCTTATTAACCAACTTTGATTCTTTACACACCATGCATATATATTTCAACACATATCCATTTAGTCACTTTGTATGCATGTATATCTTCCACATGCACCTTCCAAAACACTTTACAGACCATAATTTCGTTTAGGCACAAAATATAGCCTAGTATTCAATCAACCCTTCCAAAACACAACTTTTATACCATCTAGGCTTCTTTGATGTTCTTTAACACATGATAATGCATGTATTACATATCTTCTTCCTCTCAAACTAGGTTTCTATCATGTTTGACGACATATAACATACAATCATGCTTTGAATCATAACTTTTAGCTTGATTACACATGTAAATAGTGCACCACCTTTGCTACATAGCTTAAACAACTAAGACTTCATGATCAATCAATCAAATAGCACTTAGACTCACAAAACTTCACATAATCACCATGTAAAACCAAAGATACATGCATGGTTGCTTCTTTTCTTGAATATAAACACATAAGCTACAAATTTATGATTTGAACATCAAGTATACCTCCTTATGGCTCTTCTCCTTCTTAAAATAAAGTTTGTTAAGGCTTGATGATCCACTTTGAAGGCTTTTTCCTTAACTTTTGATCACTCCTTCTTGAATTCTCTTGAGTTTCCTTGAATTTCCTTGAAGAACCCTAGCTTCCTTTCTCTCTCTTGGCTCACTTTCTAGCAACTTCGAATTTGTCTAAGTGAGAATGCTGAAAATTTGCTTGCATAAGTGTTGTATATATTTACAACACTTAACCACACATTGGTTAGTTAACTCTTGCATAGTTAAGGGTAAATAAGTCATTGCTCTAAGCTAAACAAGGATATCATAGTCATTTCCCTCTTCTAGGATACCATGGTCTTTTTTCCAATTTGTCAAAGACTTTATGGTCATAATCCACTTAAGGATACATATGCTATTTTCCAAAATAATGAGGGTATTAGTGTCATTACCCCTCATTCTAGGAAATTAATTTCCCCCTTAGTTCATAATTGTTTAAATTTACCCCCATAACTTCATAAGTTGTTCAATTCAATCCAATTCAATTTCATTCTAATCCAAACTTGTCTCTTTATACTTGAAATAATTCCGTCGTTTAATACAACACACATAACTTGTCCCAAAATGATTGTCACACCTCCAAAATATTTAATTTCCATTAATAACTTATAATTTACAATATCGCAAAAATACAATTCATTACAGATTAGTAGTTAAATTAAAATCCTATTCTTAAAGAGTTTAGGATAGTTGGACAAATATATAAATAGGAGAAGTCTTATTATGATTTGGTATGACTTACAAAATTCTCTACATCTAAGGAATTAAGAGAGAAATTTAGGGTTTGCTACCACCCAAGAACTAGTAGAATCAAAATACTTCTTGAATCCATATTTTTCTTGGTGAATCACCTCTAGAGGCACTTGGGTAGCTAACGTTGATCTGAAAAATTTAATCGGTGGATTTGAAAAGGAACGTGAAGGAATTGGAAGTGAACTCGTACCTGTTGAACAATAGTTTCTACTAGGGTATAAATCTCTAACTCCTTCTTGTTTCATTAATAATTATGTATAAAGGTCGATCATAGTTTATGGTTTGTAAAAATTTTAAAATCTAATTTTTGCCATGCTTTCGCTAAATTATTCAATTTGATTGTATGTCTATGGATTTTTTCAAACTAACATGATATCTGTTTATCACACATAAGCAACATCAAGTCTAACACATATCATCCTTTACATGATAGATCTTATTGTCAAAGGATAAGATATCTTATTTATGCAATCTCTCTCTGTCAGTGTCTTTGGGAACAATTTCTAAGAGAGATTTACTCATTGGCTCATCATTATGAGACCTCTCTTGGAGTTTACCATGTTAAACCTTTTCAACATCGAATCAATATATATTCCTTAGGTTAAGCCGAGCATCCTTTACGGTCTACCTCTACAGATCTTTATCCCCAAAATATAGGATGTTTTTCCAAATTTTTCATAGAAAAATGTTTAGACAACTACATCTTTACTAATTATAGCATTTGTATGTCATTCCCTATGAGTAGTATATCAACATATAGTACTAAGAATGTCACAGTTCTCCCACTAACCTTCTTGTACACACATGTTTCATCATCATTTTTTATAAAATCAAATTCTTTGATTGTCAAATCAAATTCTTTGATTGTCTCATCAAAACAGATGTTCCACATTTCAAAAGCATGCTTCAATCTATAAATGGATCGTTGTAGCTTAAATACTTGATTTGGTCCATCTTTGGAGATAAATCTCTCTGGCTATATAATATATACATCCTCTATTGAGGATGATCGTATACACGTCCATTTGCCAAAACTCTTATAGTAAGTTGCAACTGTAAGCAAACTCCGAATGGATTTGAGCATTGCTATCGGTGAAAAATTTCATCATAGTCAACTCTTTAATTTTGTTTGAAACCTTTTTACCACCAGTCAGATCTTACAGGTCTCCACCTTGCCAATAACTCCAGTATTTCTCTTAAAGACCCATTTCAGATTTCATGGTCATCAGCCATTTCTATGAGTCTCTACTACTCATAGCCTCATCGTATGTTATTGGATCATCATCCTCTATGATGTGTACATCATCATCATCATCATCTATGATGAATCCATAATAACTTTCACGTATCATGAGTACTTTTTATAACTCGGTTGTGGTATCCCCCACACTTAGCTTTTGCTCGTCCTCGTGCAAAACAAAAATAAAAACTATAAAATTAAGACTATAATAATTAAACCAATTAACTTGGGCAACAAATCAATACGAATTTCAAAATTAACCTCAAAGATTTCAAAGATGATAACTCAAAGAAATTTTCAAAATCATGCAAAGTCTAAAATTTTAACACAATTGTTAATCTTACTTTTTTCAAGATCTTTCATGTGTATGTGAATCCAAATGTATCAAACTAAATAAAACTCAGATAAGTTTAGGTTATTAATTACGTCATAAAAGATAGACAATAAAAATTTATATACTTATTTTTCACATCACTCTCTGTTAATACAGATAAATATAAACTATAAGATCAAAAGACTTTGAAATAATTAAATACACTAGGATTATTAATATCAATCTTTCAAATATTTCTTCAAATTTTTTCTCTTTTTAAATGAGTGCATTTTATGCTTCATTTCATTCTTTCTTTCTTCATTCGGTGAGTTCATTTTATGCTCCATCTCACCAGCGAATGCGTTTTACGCTCCTTCTCGTTTTTCATGTGTTTATGAGTGGTTCATTTTACGCTCCATCTCAACCCACCACATAAATTTTTTCTCTTTCAATTTAACAATCCTAAAAAAATTACCTAAATCTCTCCAAAAATTATATTCTGTCTTATATTTCACTTCAAATAATGATCAAATAAGATATAGAGCTCAAAAATATCTTTCATAAATATTTAACCATATAAACTTCCCTTAAATTAAAATTAGCTCAAACAAATGGATATAAATGCATAAAAATAAAGGATCTCAAACAAAATAATAACCAATAAAAATTCAAAAATTCAAACTAAGCAAACATTTCTTCCTTTTCTAAAAGTTATTAAATAAAAAACAACTTTCATCATTGGCTAAAAATTAAAATCCAATTAACTTATTGCTCAAGTGACACATCCTAAAAAAAAACTAACTAATTACCCATTTTCGTAGGAAACATGGTTACACTTAGCACGTACAACAAGCCTTTAAACCACAAGATTATCCCAAGTGGGCGAGCTTTGTCTCGTGAAGGTTTACAGTTAATATACCCACAAAATTTAAATTTTAAATTTTTTTAAAATTTCTTAAAAATAAAACAAATATCCTAAATCCCTTCCACCACACCTAAAATTCACATTGTCCCCAACGTAAACTAAAATACAAAGAAAAAGGCATAAAGAACTAAAACATAAATGCAAAAATAATAAGAAAAAAAAATTATACTCCTCTTGGGTTGCCTCTTAAGTAGCGTCTTTGTTTATTGTCATTGGCTCGACATCATGCCAAATTACTATTTTACTCCAACTTCATGAATTTTGAGTACCACATCCATCACGTTATCCTTCATCGGTAGGTTCAATCTCCCTTGTATTGAACATGAACGTTTTACTCCCTCTTCAAGGAACAGGTATTTAAGATGATTAGGGAGAGTCTTTAAATTTAGAATGGGATCCTGCAAAATAAAAGATAAAAATTTATTCTTAGTAATAGGTAATGAAATGGAAATAATTGCATTAATATCTAAAATCACTGGCAAATAATGTAATGCATCTTCAGCCTCCTTCAAATCTTGTTTCAACTCAATTTCTCCTTCTTCATTTAACTCCAAACTTTTTGTACTTGCATCCTCTAAATTTTCTTTATCTATTTCTCCAAAAAAAAATCCACCTTAAGAATGGCATCACCATAAAGAATATCATTGTCTACATTGATACTATCCGTTTCTGTACTGATGTTGTTGGCTTCCTCTTGCATCGGCGATGTAAAAAATGACCCTTAAGAATCTAATTGACCAACTATAGTAGCAAGTTGTCTCATTTGATACTCCAATTATTATATGAAAGTTTTTGTCTCTTGTTGGAATTGTTGTGTCTGAATCATGAAAGCTTTAAACATATCTTCTAAAGACATATTAGAATTAGATGATTGGTCATGTTGTTGTTGTGGATTTGGTTGCATATACTGTGGATTATTTGGAAAGTTTTGGATTGCATGCCAATTCACTGATGGATCTCATAGCTGAAATTATGATGATCCCTCCATCCTGAATTATACGTGTTTGAATAGGGATCATATCTCATTTTTTATTGACCAAGGAAACCACCAGCTATATTGACTTGTTCATAGGACTCCTCTTGAAGCATTTGGCACATATCAGTGAGGTGTCCTATTGTCGCACAAATCTTACAAGTACCTATAGCTATTTGATAAACAATTGAAGTTAAACTCTCAATTTGTTGCTCATGAGAAGAAATATTTATCTCATTAACATAATCAGGCATGATTTCCATCATTAACTTGTAAAACTCAATTAAACTATGAAAAACTATAAAAATAAAATTTAAGAAAAATTACTAAATTAAAATAGAATTTACAAAAACACAAAAATAAATTAGAATCACTCCCCGGTAATGGCATCAAAATTTGATAGTTGTCGTTAGCACTCCAAAATTAATTCTCACTTTTAATCACAAAATTAGTATAATTGCAAGTAAAGGTCGATCCCACAAAGAATGATTAATTTAATTTTATACAATGTAAACTAAAATTGGGGGGTTTTGAATTAATTATAATTAACTAAATAAACAAAAGTAAATTAATAAGATTAATCAATAAATTAAGGACTTCAGTTCTTTAGTTCAATTTCACCCTTATAATTAATAGATTAACCAATTAGAATATATTTATATCCTTCCATGAAACTAATAACCTTATGAAACAATAAGCTCTGCTACCTGAAATTTTTCTTACTCTTAAACTAACAAAACAAGTTATTCATTAGATTATAACCATTATACAACCTAGAACAAACTCTATAAATTTAATATAATGAAAGCATTAATTACACGAAAATTTGATTATTCTAAGCAATAATCTCATAAGTTCGGACTATTTAACTTATATCATGATAACCATAGTAATAAAAAAAAGTTAGACCACAATCATCTATTACTATTCACTACCAACGATTAGGAATAATATCAATTACACGTAATATAATTTCTAAATCTAGTAATTGATAATAATTTGATCAATCTAATAAGCTCTAATCAAACCAACTAAATTTAATATCAAAAAACAATTAAAACAGATTATCACAAGTAATTTCATATAATGGAAGAATAAATAATATTGCTGAATTGATTTAACCATTAATTGTTATAGGGTTTAAAATTCTCTAAAACTAAATAATAAAATTTAGCCTGACATGCTCTCAATCTTACATCCAAATTTTGATATCTTCTCTTTCATCTATGTTAATCTATGATAAAACTATGTTAAACTCCCTAAAAGATGTGTGTTAACATGTATTTATAGGATACATAACAAATCCCTAGCATTAAAAGGAAACCCAATCTAATTTGGAGTCAAAAATATCAAAAACGCATCAAAATTAAGTCTGACCCAACCCAGAGTGCTACCGGCACTCATTCTAGCACTGCCGACGCTTAACACTCTACCAACCAGCGCTGCTAGCACTGGTCACAAGTTATTTCCCGAGCTTCCGGCGCTGGCCCATTTTCAGCACTGACATCCTTCGGGAAAATAGTCATAACTTCTTCATACAAACTCTGATTGAGACAATTCAAGATGTTTCGGAAAGTTGAGAAGTTGATCTACAACTTTCATGTTTTAGGATTTTGCAAATTCTGAATTTATGAAGGTCAAATGTAAGGCTAAAGTGACTACTAGATAATTGACAAGCTAAAAATTCAAATATAACCATTCCAAGTTTCAATCCACCAAACTCTTATTCCAATCCCTACAAAACAACGTCAAAATACATAAAATTAACATAAAACACTTAAAACTAATATAAAACACTCAAAACTCACAAAATAAAAATAAATAATAAAATTAAACACAAAAGAATTATAAAAACTAATAATTAAGGGATAAAAATATAATAAAATTCATTCTTATCATGGTACAATAGGTTTTTTTACTTGAACAAGTTTCTTCAGTTGATTTGTAGTGTTTTGTAGTTCTTGAAGTTTGTCAAGATCTATTTTACTCCTAGTAATCCCTTTAAGGATAAACTTATTTTTCAAAAAGGCAGTGTGTTTCACCAAACACCTTTTGATCAGTAGAATTATAAAATAATACCCTAAACTTTCTTTAGGATATCCCACAAATTGGTAGTTGTCAGATCTTGTCCTAAGCTTATCATTTTCAATCCTTTTGACATAAGTCGGACAACCTCAAATCTTTAATATGCTTAAGACTTCGTTTTCTCCATATCTATAACTCATAATGGAGTCTTAGATAGCAACTTACTAACTTAATAGACTCGCCCATAGGAAAAGCTAAACTATAAATTCTTATGGCTAATGCAATAACCTTTACTCCATTCCCTATGCATAGAATTACTTATCCTTTATTCAGTCTTCTACTTTTGTTCAGTCTCTACATAGAATTACATATATAAGAACCATAACCAGTATCTAATACCCAAGTAGAACATTTACTTACAGAAAGATTTATTTCAATTATGAACAAATCTTTATCTGTAGCTAAAACTTCATCAAGCTTCTTTAGCTTAGCCACTATAATATACTCCTTGCAATTCCTCTTCCAGTGTCCTGGCTTATCATAGTGAAAGCTAGCTCATTTGCTCTCAGGATCACTTTTCTTTTTATCCTTAACACGTGTCTTTCCTTTTTCCTTCTTCTTTTTTGACTCTTCAAAAGAACCTTTGGCCATCTTCCTCTTCTTAGAAGATTAATCTTGTTGGTTTGTAATAATTCATGAACATGCAATCAAATTACATATAAGCAGCGAAAGTATGATAAAATCATAATTTAATTTTTTTTTACTACAAATCATAATCTAAGATCCACCTTTATGCATAACTATTAATTAACAAGAAATAGATAGAGAATTATACCCTTGTAGATTCTAGTTTTCCACAGTTACGTGTTCAACTCAAATTTCTTTGTGTTCTTTTTGAATTCCACCGATTAGATTTATTTGATCAACGTTAGCTACCCAAGTGTTTGGCCTCTAGAGGTGATCCACCAAGGAAGAATAAGGATTCAAGAAGTGGGTGATGGCAACCCCCAATTTTTTTTCTCTTCTAATTTCTTACATCTAGAGAACTTGTGAGTACTCTCACAAAACTTATGAAAGTGTATGTAATCTTAATCCATAATAAGACTTTTCTTATTAATAGATATAGTTAATCTTTCTAACACCTTTAGGAATAAGATTTTTAATTAAACTCCTAACCTAATTAGGAATTTAAGTATCATTTATGAGAGAACTATTATTAATTAATTCCTAAACCATTTAGGAACTAAATAAATAAATAAATTAATAATAATAATAATAATAATAATAATAATAATAATAATAATAATAATAATAATAATAATAAGACTCCTCTTATTAATTTATAATTAGTATTTCTAAAATACTAAATAATAAATATTAAGCCATTTAATTTATTCTATCCCCATAGGATAAATTAAATATACTTAATTCATTATTACGATTATGTCATTTACTTCTTAAATAATTATTTTTCTTTTGCAATGTGACCATTTAGGTTCTTCATATTAAACCGGTTATAGAATAAATTAATTAGAACAATTCTAATCTTATTTATATAAATAAATTAAACTATTTAATTTATTTAAATAAATAATATTTATTCCATAATAATAGTAAACCCCCTTAGCGTTTAACGATTTTTCAGATAATATAGATTTTAACATTTAATCACAAAAGAACTTATTCAGCGTATAGTTATCGTACAATTCAATCCTTCAACCTCACAATGTCCCAATCAAATATAAGACATGATATTACTGTCAAGTCTTATTTTATTTGATTATATGCATTTCGATTCTCAAATAAATAACTCTAATTAATGTAAATTAAAAACTACTTTCTAATTTTCATTATGCCTTAGCCAAGGACTACTGAGTTGTTATTTATCAAATCGCATTGGTCATTCTCTTCTTTTACTAGAAGTGGTAGATTGTTTATTGATCATTCACCTATCTCCACGTACAACTTATTATACATGAACGTACCCTTTGATACACCCTAAAGGTTTTAAGGAATAAGTCAAAATATATTTCATCATACACAAGATAATATGATAATCTCAAGTCCAAGGATCACTTGTACTACTGTCACAAAAGAAACTCCTATTGACAGGCAAGTAATACTCCATTAGGTGTTTTCTTAAGCAAGTCACGTTCAATGGACTTATTCTTTAATAAGCACCTACATACTTGCTTTAGTGTCTTTACACAAATGATTATGAGATCAATCATCTCTTCATAAGAGCAAGCATAGTATGTATTAATCTATCCGAATTCACTAATTCCCATTTTAGTAATCCCACGATTATGAACAATTTTAGTTTTGAGCTATCTTAAATTTAGATCTTATTAGCTTGATCACCATCATGATTCTAAAAGCATTGCTCAACAATTACGGGTTTATCTTAATTCATGTCATCTATTAAATATGGATAAAGAAAATACATTTGTATAAATAATTTTTTATTAATAAATGAATAAGATCACAAAGTACATGCTACATCATATCAAAGATGATTGGCTTGTGTGCATATTACTTTCAATCTCTCACTTGCACTAAAGTTAATCGCCATAGTATCTAATACCCATCTTATCTAAGTGACGATCAAATTGTTGTTGAGTTAAAACTTTAGTAAATGAATATGCTATATTGTTAAGAAGGTCTACATGCTCCAAGGTGATATCTCATCTTTCAATGAATTCTCTAATCAAATGAAACTGTCGCAACATGTGTATGGATTTATGATGAGACCTGGGTTTCTTGGCTTGTGCAATAGCTTATGTGTTGTCACAAAATAAAAGCACTGGTCCTTGAATGTTAGGAACCATTCCAAGTTCTGCAATGAACTTCTTCATCCAAACAGCTTCTTTGCAGCTTCACTTATAGCTATGTACTATGCCTCTGTCACTGAATCAGCAACTGTTTGTTGTTTGAAACTTTTTTAACTCACTGTACCGCCGTTTAAGGTAAACAAATAACCCGAAATGGATTTACTTTCATCTCGGTCAATTTAAAAGCTTGAGTCTATATAGCCCTCTAGTTTCAAATAAGACTCGTCGTAGATAAGAAATATATCATTCGTTCTTTTTAAGTAGTTTATGATATTTTTCATTATCTTCCAGTATTCTTCTCCAAGATTAGACTGATATCTACTTATTGCACATAAGAAACATCAGGTCTAGTATATATCATCCATACATGACAGATACTATTGTCGAAGCATAAAGTATCTTATTTATGCAATCTCTCCATACTAGTGTCTTTGGGACATTTACTATGAGTGATTTATTACCTAACTCATCAACATGAGACCTCTTGAAGTTTGGCATGATAAACTTATTTAGCATCAAATCAATGTATGTTCCTTGGGTCAAGCCAAACATCATTTACGATCTATCTCTATAGACCTTTATTTCCAATGGAATGTTAGGAGGTTTCTCCCAAGTCTTTGATGGAGAAGTGTTTAGAGAACTATATCTTGACTGAATGTAGCATTGGTATGTCATTCCTTATCAGTAATATATCATCATATAGTACAAAGAATTGTATAGTGCTCCTCCTAACCTTTTGTACACACTTGGTTTATTATCATTTTTGATAAAATCAAACTCCTTTGATTGTCTCATTAAAAATGGATGTTCCATCTTTGAAAAACTTGCTTCAATCCATAATTGGATCATTGTAGCTTACATACTTAATTTACTTCATCTCTATGGAGACAAATCCCCTTGATTGTATCATACATACATCCTCTTTCTATAGTAAGCTGCAACTACAAGTAAAACTCGAATAGATATAAGCATTTTTACTAGTGAAAGGTTTCATCATAGTCAACTCTTTGACCTGTATGAAACATTTTTCCACTAGTCAGCTCTTATAGGTTTCCACCTTGCTATGTGCTTCAGTCTTTTTCTAAAGACTAATTTCAAATTTTATGGTCAACAATTATTTCTCTTGATTCTCTACGCATGCCTCCTCACATGTAACTAGATCATCATTCACTATGATGCATACCTCATCATCATTATCTATGATAAATCCATACCTGTTAGGTATCTTCGGTACTAAACTAGATTTACAACTTGGTTGTGGTACAATAGGTTTATTTACTTGAACAAATTCCTTCACTTGATCTGTAGTATTTTGTGATCTTTGAACTTCTTTAAGATCTATCTTACTCTTACTAAACCCTTCAAGAATAAACTCATTTTTCCTATAAGGTAGTGTGTGTTGACAAACATTTTTTAATTAGTCGAATTATAGAAATAATATCCTAAACTTTCTTTAGGATATCTCATGAATTTGCACTTATTAGATCGTGTTTCTAGCTTATCATTCTCAAGACTTTTGACATAAGTTGGACAACCCCAAATCTTAACATGCTTAAGACTTGATTTTCTCCCTGTCCATAACTCATATGGTGTCTTTAGGAAGGATTTAGAAGGTATTTTGTTAAGTAGATATGCAGTCGTTTCAAGGGCATGACCTTAAAAGGAAACAGAAAAATTGGTAAAACTCATCATGGAACGAACCATATCCAACAAGGTTCGGTTTCTCCTTTCAGATACACCATTCAATTGTGGAGTGCCCAGTAGAGTCTATTATGAGATTATATCATTTTCTTTGAGATAATTGAGAAACTCATTACTTAAGTATTCACCTCCTTGATCCGAAAGAAGAATCTTAATACTCTTATCAGATTGTTTTTTTACTTCACTTCTGAATTCTTTAAACTTTTTAAATGATTCAGATTTGTATTTTATCAAATACACATATCTAAATCTTGAATGATCATCAGTGAAAGTGATAAATACCCTCCTCGTGCATGTGTTACCCTAGGTCCATATACATATATGTGTACCAACTATAACAACTCTGTAACTCTTTCTCCTTTTCCACTAAAAGGAGATTTGGCCATTTTTTACATTAGACAAGATTCACAAGTTGGATATGATTCATAACCAGGTAACTCTAAAATTCCATCTTCATGCAACTTGTTTAATCTAATTTCATTAATATGACCGAGTCTACAGTGCCACATAAAAGTTTAATTTATATTATCTTTTTTTCTTTTCTTAGTTTGTTCAATTTGGAATATATTTTAATATAAGTCAAGTAAGTAAAGTCTATTGTGAAATTTACCAGTACCATACAAAATATTATCATTATAAATAAAAATAACTATTATTCTTAATTATAATGTGAAAATCATCCTTGTCCAACATAGGAATAGAAATAATGTTTCTAATGAGTGTTGGAACATAATAACAATTATCTAAATAAATGGATTTGCCCGCAGGCAGTGCTAAACATTAAGTTCATACGGCTAATGCAACAACCTTTGCTCCATTCCCCATGCGCAGGATGACTTTATCTTTATTTAGCTTTCTACTTCTGCTTAGTCCCTGCATAGTATTACATATGTGAGAACCACAACCAATATCTAATACCCAAGTAGAACTTTGACTTATATAAAGATTTATTTCAATCATGAACAAACCTGGATCTACTGTTGAAGCTTCTCTAAGCTTCTTCTACTTTAAATTTGCAATATACTATTTGCAGTCTCATTTCCAGTGACCCAACTTGTTGCAATGGAAGCACATTCCTTTGTTATCTAAATCTGTCTTCTTATTATCCTTTACTTTTGTCTTGCCCTTAGCCTTCTTGAATTTATTCTTTTGAGATGTTCCCTTGGGTCTCTTCCTTTTCTTGGCAGAATCATCTACCAACAAGACTTGGTTCTATTTAGATGGAAAGTGACCCTTCGCAGTTTTTAACATGTTCAGTAACTCAGACAAGCTGACGTCCAACTTATTCATGTGAAAATTCACAACAAATTGTGAGAAGGTGTCAGGGAGTGACTGCAAGATCAGATCTTAGCTCAACTCCCCATCCATCATAAACCCTAACTGTCCAAGTTGTTCAATCAGATTGATCATCTTGAGGACACGAGTCTCAATGGTAGTGACCTCGGTCATCTGAGATCGAAAGAGCTCATTAGATATCGTTAGTTATGGATGCGAGCATGATGTATTGAGCCACAACTGCATCATTTTGCCACTTCTTAAAAATACCAACTTTTTTCTCAAAGACATTTTTTACAACAATTGTAGGGACAGACGAATTTAAGACATAAGAAATCTTTTTAGTAGTGAGAACAATTCTCAAATTCCTTAACCAACCCATGTAATTTGGTCTGGTTAATTTGTTAGCATCAACTATGCTACGCAGTGATAGTGAGTTTGACATTTGTAAAATTCTGCATGAGAAAAAATAGATAATATTTTGGCATACATTCATTTTATTAATTACCAAAATATATTAGGTCTTTATTTAAATTGGTATCTCTCACAATTTTTCATCAAACTATATTACCCTATTTATATAGTTCGACAAATATAATTAAAATTTGCAAGTGGGATAAGGATCCTATTGACATAAGTATAGCCTTGTGTGGGCACAACAAACTATAGTTTATTCAATATGTAAACAGCTCATTGTCAATTACATCAACATGTAACTCCTTGTATTTTTCCTCTTAGATTATTATGATCATGTGTGTGCACATCCAAATTAAAATTATCTAAGTTAAGTCTGACCTAACACTTCCATATAAGTGAAGAGAAAAATACAGTCCTTGTGTGTGCACAACAAAACAGTAATGTTTAATTCCTTTATAAGCATCCAATTTGATAAAACAACATCTCAAATAATCGATATAAGTCTTGTGTGTGCACAACAAACTTATATTGATTATTTGAAACTCTATCATTTTATCATTCTATAAGGCAACGTTCGATATTCCAAATATATTTGAACGTTACAACTTAATATATTTACCTTAAGGGGTTTGTTATTAATTGTCTCACATTGTTTAGTGCGCATGCATATATATATACATATAATTAGCATGCACATATAGAATACTATATTCTATTTGTATTGATTATGGACTTTTATTCTACTTTGGTTCATTAGAACCACCAAATGAACCATAAGGTCAAACCTATGGTGCAAGAACATAATTAAATATAACTATAACATTTAATCTCGAACTCCATTACAAAAGGGTGCTTCTTTGCTCCAATTTTTCAAAATAAATATAACTAATCATATTGTAAACTATTTTCATAAAAATAGAAATCTTGATCAGCAGTCAAGAGAAAGTACATAGGGAGAGAGATAGAATTATACATAAGAAAAATTAGAAAGATAAGGTACGCAGACCCCATTTATAAAATTCATTCATTCATGCATCCACATCCAATCACACATTGATCAACAGTCCATAATCAATCCCATTTATTATTATATATATCAACATATATATCAATAAATAATATTCATCTCATGAAATTAAAATCATTCCATATATGAATTGATATCATTTAATGGAAAATTTAAATTTGCATGAAATTTAATTTCATATTTAAACTAACTCTTTATTTTAATTATAAAATCATATAAAATAACCCTTTATTTTAAAACTGAAGGAAAAAAAATAGAAAAATTTCACTTTGAACGCTTTGACGCTCATGTGAGAGCCCCGACATTCAAACAGAATTCTGAACGCCCTGGTGTTCAATCTGAGTGCCCCGGCGTTCAGCCCCGAATCCAATTTTTGCGATTTTCTTACAACTGCGATTTTGATTATTTGTTCATTAAAAACACAATTTTTGCAATTATTTTCAAAATTTCATGATTTTATATAACATGTATGCCCAATTAAATTGTTCTAAACACGTACCCATACATATATAGAATCAAAATAATTAATAATTTGTATAAAGTTTGACTCTTGATGCCACTATTGGTTTGTAATAATTAATGAACAAGCAATTAAATTACATATAAGCAGCGAAAGTATGATAAAATCAGAATTTAAATTTTTTACTATAAACCATAATTCAGGATCAACCTTTATGCATAACTATTAATTAACAAAAAGGAGATAGAGAATTACATCCTTGTAGATTCTAGTTTTCCACAGGTACGTGTTCAAATCAAATTCATTCGTGTTCTCCTTGAATTCCACCGATTAGATTCATTTGATCAACGTTAGCCACCCAAGTGTTTGACCTCTAAAGGTGATCCACTAAGAAAAAATATGATTTCAAGAAGTAAGTGATGACAAACCCTAGTTTTCTCTCTCTTCTAATTTTTAGATCTAGAGAACTTGTGAGTACTTTCCCAAAACTTATAGAAGTATATGTAACTTTAATCCATAATAAGACTTCTCTTATTTATAGATATAGTCAACCTTCCTAATACTATGATTTTTAATTAAACTCTTAATCTAATTAAGAACTTAATTAATTTAATATAATAATTATAATTATAATTTCTAAATCATTTAAGAACTTAATTATCATTTATAAGTGTACTCTTATTAATTAATTCCTAAACCATTTAAGCCATTTGATTTATTTTATCCCCATAATATAAATTAAATATACTTTATTCATTATTATGATTATGTGATTTACTTCTTAAATAATTATTTTTCTCTTGCGGTGTGACCCTTTAGGTTCTTCATATTAAACCAGTTATAGAATAAATTAATTAAAACTATTTTAATCTTATTTATATAAATAAATTAAACTATTTAATTCATTTAAATAAATAAAATTTATTCCATAATAAGGGTAAGCCCCCTTAGCGCTCAACGACTTTCCAAATAATATAAATTTTAATATTTAATCATAAAAGAACTTATTCAGCGAATAGTTACCATATAATTCAATCATTCAACCTCACAATGTATCAATCAAATATAAGATATGACATTACTGTCAAGTCTTATTTTATTTGATTATATACATTTCGATTCTCAAATAAATCACTCTAATTAATATAAATTAGAAACTACTTTCTAATTTCTATTCTGCCTTGGCCAAGCACTATTGAGTTGTCATTTATCGAATCGCATAGGATATTCTCTTCTTTTACTCGAAGTGGTAGATTTTTTGTTGATCATTCACATATCTTCATGTACAACTTATTATACCCGAACATACCATTTGATACACCCTAAAGGTTTTAAGGAATATGTCAAAATATAATTCATCATACACAAGATACTGTGATGATCTCATGTCCAAGGATCACTTGTACTACTATCATAAAAAGAGCTCTTATTGACAAGCAAGTAAGACTTCATTATGTGTTACTTGAGCGAGTCACATTTGGTGAACTTTTTTTCTAAGAAGTACCTACATACTTGTTTTAGTATCTCTACACAAATGATTATGAGATCAATCATTCTCTTAATAAGAGTAAGCATAGTACGTACTAATTTATCCGAATTCATTAATTCTCTTTTTAGTAATCTCATGATTAGGAATAATTTTAGTTTTGAGCTATCTTGAATTTAGATCTCATTAGCATAATTACCATCATGATTCTAAAAATATTCCTCAACAACTATGGGTTTATCTCAATTAATGTCATTTATTAAATATGGATAAAGAAAATATCTTTGTGTAAACAAACTTTTATTAATAAATGAATAAGATCACAAAGTAAATGTTGCATCATATCAAATATGATTGGCTTGTGTGCATACTACTTTCAAATCTGCTAGTAAGACTTGGTCTTTTTTAGAAGGAAAGTGACTCTCAGCAGTCTTCAACATGTTAAAAATATCAGGCAAGCTGACATCTAGCTTATTCATATAGAAGTTCACAATAAATTGTGAAAAGGAATCAGTGAGTGACTACAAAATCAAATCTTGACTCAACTCTCAATCCTTGATAAAACCTAGTTGTCCTAATTGATCAATCAAATTGATTATTTTCATAACATAAGTTTGTACTGTAGTGCCATATGTCATTTTAGATCGAAAAAACTCCTTAGATATCTCATATTTGGCCGACCTATTTTGCTCACTATACAACTCATGAAGGTGAAACAATATAATAGCTGCATCCATTTTTTCGTATTGACGTTGTAACTCGATACTCATGGAGGCCAACATGATGCAATGAGCCCACCATGCATCACTTTGCCACTTCTTAAAAGTAGTAATCTCTTCCTCTGAGGCATTGTCTCCAACAATTGCAGGGACTAGTGAATCAAGGACATGCTATATTTTCAGCAGTGAGAACTATTCTCAAATTCTTTAACCAATCCATATAATTCGGTCCAGTTAATTTGTTAGCATCCAACATGCCTTGCAGTGATAGTGAATTAGGCATAGCAAAATTCTGTAAATGAATTTTAATAACAATATTTTAGCATTCATTTATTTTATTAATTACCAAATTAATTATGTCTTTATTTAAAATAGTGTCTCCCACTATTTTATTCAAACTATATAATCCTCCATATACAATTTGGCAGATCTAGTTAAAGATCCCCTTAGTGAGATTAAGGATATTTATTCATAAATATACAGTCTTGTATGTGCACAACAAACTATATATTAATAAATAGGTAGACAACTCCTTGTCAATTATATCAACATGTAACTCCTTATTATTTTGCTTCTTAGATTATTATGATCAAGTGTGTGCACATCCGAATCAAAATTATCTAATTAAGTTTGACCTAACATTTTCATATAAGTGAAGAGAAAAATACAATTCTTATGTATGCACAACAAAACATGTATTGTTCAATTTCTTATAAACATCTAATGTAATAAAGTCAACATCTTAAATATTTAATTACAAGTCTTGTGTATGCATAACTAACTAATATTAAATATTTAATACTCTATTTCTTTATCATGCTAGAAGGCGATGTTCGATATTCTTAATATCTTTTAACATTACAACTTAATATTTTTTTTATCTAAGGCTGTTTGTTATTGTTATTATTATTAACGGTCTCATCTTGTTCAGCACACACACACACACACACACACACACACACACACACACACACATATATATATATATATATATATATATATATATATATATATATATATATATATATATATATATATATATATATATATATATAATTAACATGCACATGCACATATAAAAGACTATATTCTACTTAGGATGATTATGAACTTTTATTCTAGTTTGGTTCACTTGAGCCACCAAATGAACCAAAAGTTCAAACCTCGGGTGTAAAAACAAATACATAAATATAACTATTACATATAATCTCGAGCTCCTTTACAAACAGGTCTTTCACGTTCCTGCTCTTCAGCTCCAATTATTCAAGTAAATCTATCTAATCTTATTAAAATCTATTTTCATAAAAAAAAAAAAAAAAAAAAACCTTGATCAGCAGTCAATGGTAAGTATAAAGGAGGAAGGTATAATTTACATCAAAAAATTAGATAGGCGAGGTACGCAGACCCCATTTATAAAACTCATTCCTTCATGCATCCATTCAAAACAATTTCAATCACATTGGTCAATAGTCTATAATCAACCCCTTTATTATCCTACATATCATCATATGTATCAATAAACCATTCATCTCATGCATAAAATAAATCATTCAATATATGTATCGATATCATTTAATGGGCCTTTAGTGACCATGAAATCCAATTTTAAGTTTAAAATAAACTCTTTATTTTTATTATAAAATTATTCAAAATAACCTTTTATTTTAATTTTTTTTTAAATTTCACAAAATAAAAAAAAATGAAAAATCTGCTAGGTCGACGCGGCCGCACTGTTGACTAGTTATTTTTCGGCGTGGTAGTGCTACATCTGCAAAATCTCGGTGCTGCCGCACCGTGGGCAGTTATATAGTAGTTATATAAAGCAGTAAATGACACAATAATTTTTAAGAGGTTTGGAGCATAAACTACTCCTAGTCTTCTATTCCACTCCACTGAGCAAGATTCATCCACTATAGGATAAAGTTCCACTAAATCAATTATAATATCTCACTTGAGAACTTATTCTCTAGGAATCAGACGAGCACTCTGTCTCGAATTACACAACTTCCCTTTGGAGCTGATCGCCACAGAATCAGGCAAGATCTCTGTCTCGATTTCTCAACCTCCCATTAGGGTTGATTCCCTCAAAATCAAGTAAGATCTATATCTCAACTTTTCAACCTCCCACTAGAGCTGACCCACTTATGATCAAGCGATATATATATCTCTACTTTTCAGTGTCCCTATAGATGAGTTTAAGGTGCTGCTAAGTTGTGTTTAAGCTCGTCTTCTAAATGACTTAGAAGCATGATTGATTTCTTTCCAAGACGTAGAGTGTCTTTCCAGAAAGCATACAATGACCTTTAGATTTTAGGGATGTTTTAAGCTTTAATACTTCTAAGCTTTATCTCGTGAATATGCTTGATCGATCGTGTGACACCCAGGATTTTAGAATAATTTCAAATAAAGATTATGATGAATTAAGTAAAGGTTAATGTTTAGAACCTAGTGTTGAATGATGAAGGTATTGAGGAATGATTTATAGAATGTGAAGAAGATTCATGAATATGAATTGAGAAGATAAGGATGAATGTGCAGAGTATAAATGATGTACAATAAAGAGAATGAAATAAGTGAATGGAGTAAGGTTTCGTGCGATTAAAGAAAGGAAAAGTTTCAGAGAATGAGAAATTATCTTGATAAGTGAATCAAGAAACGAGTTAAAATTTAATAAAATTTTTAGAGAATTATGAAATGTAATATTGCAAAGAAATTGTAAATTGAGTAAATAGATGAATATTCTGACTGTACGACCATTATTGTATTGTTCATGTGAGTTATTGATATTAAAGAGGTAAGATATGATTATTATGGAAATAGTTGTGATTTATCAAGATAAAGGTATTGCAAGGTGCTATGAATAATATACGTATGATTATTACGGCAATTATGATTCCGATGACGGAATCCTGTTAAGGGGGGAAGAATGTGAGGATCCGAATTTTCGGAATTATTTAATAAGATTAAATAAGAATTTAATTGATACAATTTTCAAAGCTGTGTAAAGAAATTATTATTTTATGTGAATTAAGGTATGTGATGAGATTTAATTAGTAAATTAAATCCGTACAGAGATCATGATAAAGTATGTTGAATTAAAATAATTGAAAAGTAAATAAATTGTTTAAAAACAATATATGAGGAATAAAAGAATTTCAGGTAAAGGTACAATATATTGTACAATTAAATTATTGTGGAAATACAGAAATTATAATTTTAAATGAGGTTAGGTGATAATGTAAAATGCATGAATTAAATATGTATATATTTATATATATACATTTGTATATATATATATATATATATATATATATATATATATATATATATATATATATATATATATATCTGTGTGTGTGTGTGTGTGTGTGTGTGTGTGTGTGTGTGTGTGTGTGTGTGTTATGTTTAATTGATAATTATAAATGTTATTAATTATGATAATTAAGGGATTAATAATTAAATTAATCCAAGTTTAAATAAAAAGGTAATGAGGAAATTAGTGAAATTGTGATTATTGATTTTAGATTTAATCAAGAATTATGGAGAAAGTTTAGAAATTAATTGAGAAAAAAATTAATTATATAAATTATATAATAATAAATTATATAATTTATATAAGGAAATTAAAGTAATGTATGAAGAAAATAATAATTATTTAAATTATATAAAAATAATTATATAATTTATATAAGAGAATTAAATTAAATAAGGATAGAAGAAAATTTTATAAATGGTGTTTTGTGTAAAATGAAAATTAATTAAGGATAAAGTAATTATATAATAATAAAGTATATAATTTATATAAAGAAAGTTAATGTGAAATTTAAAGAAATTGAATAATAAATAAGAAAAAGAAATGTTTTAAGTTATTAAAAATTATATTTATGTATAATGAAATTATTATGACTTTTATGAAGGATAATATTTTAAAAATGTGAACATGTTAGTGTAACATGTTGTCCAAGTAACGAAATAAAAAATTATGAAAAATAATTTTTATATGTTATATAAATTACCTCATATAATTACATGTATGTCATTATGCGTGTACAAAATTTGTCAAGTAAAGTGCCCAAAAGAGGTATTAATATTATTTATAAATCATATTATGAATTTTGGTAAATTAAAATAAATATTTTATATTATTATATAAAATATTTATTACACGTAATAAATACGTAATGTATTAAAATATTAATTATGCATGCAAATTTTTCGAACATTCCGAAAATGGAAAGGCTAAGGCGGTGGAATGCATTAATCCTTCAAAATTGGTTAAGTTTGTGGTCAATAAAAGAAAAGAAAAGAAAAAGAAGGAAAAGAGGAAGAAAAGCAAAACAAATATAAAAATCATCCCATGTTTTCTCTCTTTTCTCTCCCAACCGAAGCCACCATCTTCACCAACCGTGACCACCATGAAAGAAGGAAAAATTGGTGCCATCATGAGGAAGAAGTTAAGCTTTGGAAGGTATAAATTATATTTGTTGTGATTTATTTAGCAAATTATGGTGATAAAAATATTTTATGAAAAAATAGAAAATAATTAGAATAATTATTCTAAATAATTTTAGGATGTATATCTATGAGTTATATAATTTTTGGAAGGGTTTTGTTGTGGAAATTTTGGATCAAAATGGTATATTTTGTGTGTTGGCTGGTTACTGTTCTCGCAGGAAAGGAAGAAGAAAAGAAAAGGCTGTCGCGCATGGCGCGATAGCCATTTTTTTTTTCCCGGAACGGCTTGAAACGACGCTGTATTGGGGGCGCGCAGAAGAAACAGTCACGCCATGCGCGGAGGTTTCTGGAAAACGGAAAGAAACGACGCCGTTTTGGTGTCGGAAGCGGGGGGCCGCGCGCAATGCGCGACCGACGACACGCTGAAAATTACTAGCGTGCCCCTACTCTTTTCGGTTAATACCGATCGTGTCCCCTGGCCTTGAAAATTACAACCGTGCCCTTTAACTTTTCTAGAAATACCGTCCGTGTCCTAGAAGCAGTGAAAATTACAGATATACCCCTGAGCTTTTCTGTTAATGACGGTTGTGTCCCTAACGTTGCTGAATTTACAGAAATGTCCCTGGGCTTTCCGAAAAATTCCGGATGTGTCCCTAATGCAACGAAAATTACCAAAATGCCCCCAGAATTAGTTTGTAATGAAATAAATGTTTTAAAATTGTTTAAAAATCATAGAAAATTATAAACAAATACTAAAAATATAGAAATGATATTTGGGCATTAAATTTAATATTTTTAATTAAATATTGGGGATTAATATTTAAATGTTTAAATATTAATCTAATAAAGTTACAAGCTAGAAAATGATTAAATAAATTTTTCGGACAACCAAATATGTTAAAATTTGTCCAATGAGCCGGGTTGTCCGTATTAAAGGAGTATGATATTAAGTTAAATTAATTTATTAAGGAACGAGGTTAATATAATTAACCATATTATTAACTAATTAGCCCAGAAATGGTATTAATTAATTAAATTGATATCATAAGAGGATAAATAATTATTATTTGATTATTTTATGATCATAGGTTGATCAAGAGAGGGTTTTGAGCTATCAATTTAAATAATTGGACGACAGGCAAGTTCTTCAGTCCCTTAATGTTAAATGATGTCTGTTATGATATGTTATTCCTTGTTTAAATGTATATAAATTATGTGTTATGTGATATGTGGCTAATATGACAACTATGTGTACTTTGTGCAATAATTTGAGATATATTGTTGTAGTAGAAACACAAGCACATGATGTATGACACACACCGATCATATTAAGGTATATGCTATGTGACGCATAAACTGTTGAACTTGCTGAGCCGTTGTACTCATTACTTGCTTAATAACTATTTTTGCAGGAAAGAAACAAATTTCAAGAATTTCAGGTTATATAGAGACGGTTTACCAAGGAAGGTTGTGAATGTTATTATATTTTAATCAATATGGATAAATTTGCCACGTTACTTTGATATGCTATATGTACAGATAAGTAGGATCTGATTATGATGTGTATAGTTAAACTGTGAACTGAAATTGTTCAACATGAATATTGTGATAGAGTTATTATATATTTGATGATGAATCACGAAACAAGAATACTGTATGGATATAAATGGCATTAAATTATGAATGTTGAGTATTATGATATTTGTAAGAGAAAAGAAAATGTAAAGGTTGCGATCCAGGGACTAAGATCCAGATGTAAGGATTTTAAATATCTAAATATTTTAATACAACGATTAAATTGAGAAAAAGAAAAATTTATACGGAAATTTGGTAATTGTTGATTTTAAAACCAATTAATGGATCAATTATGGTGTTTAAAGATTTATTAACGGACCGAAATTTGGACATAAAGGAAGATAAGGTATAATAAACATGAAATTTAAGGGGATAAAGTTGGTCGAATTTCGGGGTCGTTACAGATCGATAGCTTTAAAGTCTGGAGATAAAATCTATGTTTAGAAGTTACCGTTACTTTGTCTAATGTCTGCCTCAAAAGTCTTTGGTTTTAGACTAACACACTAGTAGATTGTTGTAATCTCCTGATTTGTCAGTTTATTATGTGTTGTGGCTGGCTTGGTTTCCACAATATAGCTATTGAAAATGCAGCTGATTGGAAAATTTTCCTTCAGTCAACATCCTTAGAGGATATTCAAGTTGAATTGAAGGTGTGTTGGAGAAGCTTCCTGTTAGAACGGCTACTAACATGCCAGGAGTTGTACTCTACTATGCCAAATGTCTAGGATCGTAGAGTCAATCCTCAAATATATTCACTCTGCTTTCTTTGTAACTCTTCATCGTTATGCGCTTCTCTGTATCTCAACATCGCCCTACTATTCTTTGTAGCTTAATCCTCACTATATGTTTCTTTATAGATTAGGCATTCTACTCATTTATCTAAAGTTGTTATGTGATCTTGGAGTTTTCTTTTGTCACTCTACGATCTTGATATCTTCATTTCAACTTGACGACTTTTTTAGACTTGCTTAGTCAATTCTGCGATCTAAGTGAACTAAGTCTTTAGCCTTGTGAACTTGGACTTTCAGTCTTTATACAAGTTATACATTCTACTATTTTAGATCAACCTAACAAGTTTGTTCCTTAAGTCCTTGTACATTGAAAGACTGTAACGACCCCGAAATTTGACCCACTTTATTACCTTAAATCTTGTATTTAATAAACATTATTTTCATTTTGTCCAAATTTCGGTCCGTTAATAAATCTTTCATCACCTAAATTGATCCATTATTTAAATTTCAAAATCCTCAGTTCCCAAATTTTTGGTATAAATTTTTCTTTTTTCTCAATCATTGTATTAAAATATTTGGATATTCAAAATCCTTACATCTGGATCCTAGTCCCTGGATCGCAACCTTAACTTTTTCTTTCTTTTACACATATCATAAAAATCATCATTTAAAATTTACTGTTATTTATTTTCATACAAATATTCCCTGTTGCGTCATTCGTAATCAAACATATAATAATTTCTATCGTAACAATTATTCTGAACAATCATAGTTCATAATTGAACTTCTATCATATCCAGATTCAACTTATATATACATACAATTCATCACAGTAAATTAATAAATTTCTCACATTGAGTCATATTGTAATCATTTCATAATAACTTCATAGCCTTTTAGGAAATTCCGTCTCAATATAATCGGATATTCTTGAAATTCATTTCTTAACCTGCAAAAGTTTATATTATACAAGTAATGAGCACAACGGCTCAGCAAGTTCAACAGTCATAATTCACGTAGCACATACCTTATCATGCTTGGTGTGTGTCATACATCATGTGCTTGTGCTTCTACTATAGCAATATATCTCATATATATTCATATCGTTGCACCAAATACACATTGTGGTCACATTAATCACGTATCACATAGCACATAATTTTTATGCATTTAAAACAAGAATTACATATCATAACAGTTCAATATTTAACATATAAGGGACTGAAGAACTTGCCTGGCGTCCAGTTATTTAAATTGTTAGCTCAAACCCTTAACTCGATCAACCTTCCAAAGCTTAAATTTCTTCCTTTGATGGCACCAAATCTTCTCTCTTGATAGCCATGGTGTGCACTGTCGGATATGGTGCGGTGATGGTGCTCGGTTTGGTGGAAGAAGAAGAAAGAAACAATATTGTCTTTTCTTTTTATTTTCTCTTCTTCTCTTCCTTTTCTTTTCTTTTATACTTAAAAACAATTAATCATTTTAAATCTATCATACAATTCCACCGACTCTCTCACGCGGCCAAGAAATTTCCGGACCATTCGCATGCATAAATCTTGAATAATCATTTTCTCTTCTTCTCTTCCTTTTCTTTTCTTTTATACTTAAAAACAATTAATCATTTTAAATCTATCATACAATTCCACCGACTCTCTCACGCGGCCAAGAAATTTCCGGACCATTCGCATGCATAAATCTTGAATAATCAATTAATTTAATACATTACGTAATTATTTCGTGTAATAAATATTTTATATAATATATATAAAATATTTATTTTAATTCACTAAAAATCATAATTTGATTTATGAGTAATATTAATACCTCTTCTGGTACTTTTCTTGACAAATTTTGTACACGCATAACCACATGCATGTAATTATATGAGGTAATTTATACCTCCAAAAATCATAAACTAATTCATAGGACATATAAAAATTATTTTTCATAATTTTTCATTTCATTACTTGGACATCATGTTACATTAACATGTTCACGTTTCTGAAATATTATTCTTCATAAAGGTCATAATAATTCCATTATACATAATCATAATTTTTATTAAATTAAAACATTCCTTTTTCTTATTTATTATTCAATTTCTTTAATATTCATATTAATTATATAATTTAATATTATATAATTACATTCTCCTTTTAAATAATTTCTTAATTTCCTCCAACTTTACTCCATTTAATCACCTTATATAAATTACATAATTATTCTTATATAATTTATATAATTATTATTTTCTTCATACCTTATTTTAATTTCCTTATATAAATTATATAATTATTATTATATAATTTATATAATTACCTTTCCTTCTCAATTAATTTCTAAATTTCTTCCAAAATTCTTGATAAATCTAAAAATTCAATAATTTCAACTTTTCTTAATTTCCTCATTAACTTTTATCTTACTTTGGATTAATTTAATTATTAATCCCTTAATTTTCATAATTAATAACATTTATAATTATCACATAAACAGATACATTTATATATAAAAATGTATATATATAAATATATACATATTTAATTCATGCTTTTCACATTATCACATAACCTCATTTAAAACCATAATTTCTATATTTTCACAATATTTTAATTGTACAATTTATTGTACCTTTACCTGAAATTCTTTTATTCCTCATAAACTATTTTTAACAATTTATATACTTTTCAATTACTTTAATTCAACATACTTTATCATAATCTCTGTACCGATTTAATTTACTAATTAAATCTCATCACATACCTTAATTCCCATAAATTAATAATTTCTTTACACAACCTTGAAAATTGTATTAATTAAATTCTTATTTAATTTTATTAAATAATTCTGAAATTTCGGATCCTCACATTCTTTCCCCCTTAACAGGATTCCGTCCTCGGAATCATAATTACCGTACTAATCATACGTATTTTATTTATCGCACATTACTATACCTTTATCTTGATGAAAAACAACTAATTCCATAATAATCATATTGTATTTCTTTAATATCCATAACTTACAAAAATAATACCATAATTGTCATAATTATCAGAATATTCCATTCTTATTTCAATTCATAATTCCTTTGTAATATTGCATTTCACAATTCTCTAAAATTTTATGAATAACACTTTAACTCATTTCTTGATGTACCTATCAAAAGATAGTTTCTCATTCTTCGAAAACTTTCTTTTTCTCTAATCGTACTTATTCTTACTTAACCAACTTATTTCATACTTTCTATTACTTTGGATTAATTTAATTATTAATCCCTTAATTTTCATAATTAATAACATTTATAATTATCACATAAACAGATACATTTATATATAAAAATGTATATATATAAATATATACATATTTAATTCATGCTTTTCACATTATCACATAACCTCATTTAAAACCATAATTTCTATATTTTCACCATATTTTAATTGTACAATTTATTGTACCTTTACCTGAAATTCTTTTATTCCTCATAAACTATTTTTAACAATTTATATACTTTTCAATTACTTTAATTCAACATACTTTATCATAATCTCTGTACCGATTTAATTTACTAATTAAATCTCATCACATACCTTAATTCCCATAAATTAATAATTTCTTTACACAACCTTGAAAATTGTATTAATTAAATTCTTATTTAATTTTATTAAATAATTCTGAAATTTCGGATCCTCACAAAGACTCTATAAGAACTTTACAAAAGAATAAAATTTTAATTTCTAAGTCCTTGTACAATGATTATCACTTTAAAAACTTTACAATATTACTTGTTTTTCTTTATAAAAATATACATTAAGCTCATAGTCATCATATAATCATTAAATCCATAAGCAAGGTTTAAACATAAATGTATTAACACAGTATTTAAAATTGGTCAAGATTTCTACAAATTTTTTTACTCTAGCTCTTTTTTGGGTCAATAAACTGCTTATATAAACAGGCCTAGGTTGTTCATGAGTACCCAGATTGTATTCTTTTAATGGGTCCTGGTCTTCAAGCTTGTGGTCTTCCAACTTATATGGGACAAGCTAAACTTTGATTAATTCAGGCTTATTAGAGTAAAAAATTAACCCCATGTTAAAGTTTAGTTTTAATAGCATGTACCAAAACTTTTGCTAAGGTAGCTTGAATAACTTCATTTCCTTGTATTAATTTTATTGTCTTGGTTATTGAAAACATTATTATCCAACAATCCGACCTAAACCTAGCGAGGTTAGTTATGGCTTTGACTAACCCCTTGATCTATAGATTCTAAAGAAGTTTCTGTCATGGAGCAATTTTGTCCTTGACATATCAACCTGCTACCTATGAATTTTAATGGTCTGATATATTATCATAGAACTGAGTTTCAAGATTGTTAGAATTGGCGATAAAAGGTTTAATATCAGCTTTAACTATATCTAGTTCATTTTCACTATCATTATTTGTATTCCATAAAATTGATACTTGATGCAAAGAAAAAGGAATACAACTATTCAAATAATTCCAATTCCTGCCTAATAAAGCATTATATGTGGAAGTTAGGACAACAACAAAAAAATGAGGTCAATTGAGTCTTTTTGCCTACAATTAACTCTATCGCAAGGACTTTTATAATATGAAAAACTCCCTCAACAAAATTACTAACCGTTAGTAAAGTACTAATTAAACAAGTCTATCTTTATATAATTTCCTTAAAATTTAGGTTGGAAGGATGTTAGTTGCAGCCCCATTTTCTGCTAGTATCTTAAGGCTCACCATCTAGTACTATAGTGATTTACAAAGATTTAATATGCTTAGTCGTTTCTAGCTTAGGTTCAGCAGTTATCAAATAGCCTAGCATGCCTTTTATGATACCTAACTTATTAAAGTGAGGGTTAAGAGTTACCACGTTAGATTGAATCTGAGCTACAGCATCTGAATTGTCCTCTATGGCTTTGATAGGTTCCTACTCTTCTTTTGCCTCAAAAAAAGCAGGAAGAGGTATGACTGCATTAATTTCTACTGGAGGTAGACTCCCAAACTGCAGTTGGAAAGCTACTTTCTTTTTATTTTCCTCTGACTCAGGCTAATTGTTGTTCCCTTCACTTACTTTCGTTTGGTCTTTGGTAGGGTCCTGAAGTTCCGTCTTTGGTGATGAGTCCCAGATCAAATTTTGGGCTCTCCACCAACTCAAAATCTACTAAAATTTCATCTTCATATAAGATAGCTTCATCATCTTATTAGGCTTGTTCCTTATCAAATTGGTTCCAAGTCTTTGCAAATTTGAACAAATTTTCTCCCGATCGTTCAAATTCTTCATTTTTAAATTCAAACTTTACAATGTTGTGCACCCCCCAGGTGGTAAAGGAGTCAAATCTTTTGTTGCCCAAGGATTAGCCTCTTCTTGGTTTGCTGTCATAATAAACTCATATTCATCTGTACTAGTTATGGTAGTTTCTACTTTCATTGCCACCTTGTACTCCTCGGGGATGATCAACTCTCGTTTGGCCATCTTTTCTTATATAATCACTTTCTCTGAGTTTAACCGCATGTCGAAGGCTAATATTTCCTCAGCAGTCCATAAGGAATGTTCATTTGTAAAGATAATATTCTATGGTTTAAGTGTTTCTGTGATGTTTACCTTACCAATCATTGTTGAAGTTGATTCACTATCTCTAGTCATCTAATCGTCTTTTGGACTTGTAGATGCTTGACCCTTAACTACTCTAGCCTGTACTTTGAGGACCTGTTATATTTTCTTCTGAATGGTCTACGGTATCAATCTCTTTTCTTCCATTTCACACCTTTTACTAGGAGTATCATATTCTGGATCCTCGCTATTACCAAATTCTAGTGAAGACGTATGGATGCCCAACATTATCCTCATCATTGCCCCATTTTTTTTTTAGCCCTCCTTTTCTCCGTCTAAGTCATTAGTTCATAACTTGGTGGCTCTGAGAATTTTAGGTGTTGAACTTAATGTCATCTCCCAGGTGGTACCACAGGTGGCCTGATCATTCTAGTTGTGTGAGGTGATTGTGTTTGCTTCATTTGATGCCATTGGTTAGTAGTCCTTTCAGCAGTTAGATGCCCCTTGTGGGTTTTTGAACCCTTTCACTACACTCGGCACAAAACACAAGTGGTGTTTCTGGTCTATAAGACTTGGAGAGTGGAGCATTATGTTGGGATGGTTCCATTTTTTTTCTTGCTTTTCAAGGAGGCAAGGTTAGCAGTTGCAACGACCACTTTTGCAACATCTTGAAAAGCTACTGACCCACTCCATGGCTTTATTTATGTTTTTTAGGTTCTGAACTTGTGCCTTTTCCCCTTCCAGGTTTATATATATCACAAGTGCGGTGACGTTCCATTGTTCACAACGTTTTCAATTACTAGTCCCACTAGGCGTGCCAATTCAACATGTGGATAAAAAACTAAATATTAGTTTATTGTTATTGTTGAAAATTTATTTTAGACAATAAATAATTCGATGATTAAAATTGTTTATTGAGCACCAGACAATTGTGTGTTCGATACCATGGTCTTAGACTCAAAAACTTCTTTGAACACAGATGAATTAGTACAGTTAGAACAATTACGCAAGTATAATTTTTAGTAACACATAACCGAAAAGTATTTCCGCTAAAACAATTCCAGTAATACAGAACCAAGAATTGTTTACAAAGATTACGGTTAAACTAATTTCTACCTTACAAACCTGTTGATGCGCTCAGCAGATGTCTAATCCTACTCTTAGATAGTAACTCTGAAGCGAGTTGTTTTGTTAATTTGTTGATGATGAGTTTTTATCGTGTCATTTCTTTTGATCTTGATGTGACTATTTATAAATAAAAAAAAATCTTGATAAGTTATGTAACTTCCATACCCATGATCTCTGTACCTTCTCATTACTGTCAATAATGGGGATTAAGATTGTTAACCGCTTTAATTCTTAGCCGCTTCAGCTTATCTATTATGTGTGATTATGGTATTAACCCTATAGCAAGGTTCATGATATTCTTAATCAATATTTAATATTCTTTGCTAATTTAAGGGCATTTTCATCTTTTCTACTTAAATATATTTTATCAATAATCTGAAAATATGGGTACACAAAAATATCGAAAGAGAACATTTCTAAGTTCAAAACCTGCAAAGATTGCTATTGAAGCATAACACGCGGTGGGACTTCCTTGGGAAATAACCACATTAATACACCAAATTGATTTGTCTTTCATCACTGAGAAGTACAGAATAGGTGGATTTACTTACACACTGAATAACAAAATATTTAGTAAACTGGAACACAAGATAGCAACGAACTAATTAAAGGGAAACGATACAACAAATGGTTTGAATCAAAGTCAGCCGAAGCCACATTAATACACCAAATTGATTTGTCTTTCATCACTGAGAAGTACAGAAGAGGTGAATTTACTTACACACTGAATAACAAAATATTTAGTAAAGTGGAACACAAGATAGCAACGAACAAATTAAAGGGAAACGATACAACAAATGGTTTTGACCAATTGTTGTATTGTCACTCAATTCATTGCGAATTACGCCGGTCTTAACCAATACATCCACGTCTTTAGCACTGTATAAGCATATCCATGAGGTTTGATATAAAAACTTTATGCAAGTATCAAATGGATGATGTGGTACTTGGACTAAATTGAAAACAAAGTGGCGAAGTATAACAGAGGAAATGGTGGTTTAACATTTTAGATAATTATATGCCCTCACAGTAAAAATTTTATATTAGATGAACATCCAAAATTTTGATACTTCACTCTATTTCGTAAAAAGAGTTTTATTTTGACTTTCTAAATTTCTAAAGTAGAAAGTCAATTGGCGATCCTAAATTTTATATTGATTTAATGGTCATCAATGATTAAATCAATTCATTCAAATGTCAAATAAGTTTTACATAGAAAACCGATTCAATAGAGAGCCAAGTAAAGAGAGCACAAATAAATCATGACAGCATAAATCTTGGTTTCAATCAGTTTATTTGAATAATTTATAGAAATAAGTTGTATTTTATATTATAAGAAAAATTTTAAATAACCTTTTTTATACAATTATTAATTACTTGTATCAAATAATATTTATTCATAATACCTCATAAGCGTTTCCTATATTTGTGGTGTATTCGTGATGCCCACCTTTTTTTGTGAAAAGTTTACAAGTATCAGGTTAATACGGTAAAGTTATGCTCCCCTTTAAAAGATGTATTGGGTCACTTATCAACATGTAAATATTTTTAATACCCTCTTTTAAATTCAAATTTTAATTTTGTATAAATTTCACATGACTACCTGGAGTTTGACCAAATTTTCAGTTGACCACATATTATTTAGAAAACTATATTTAAACGTCTGTATTATTTAGATGAAGTGAAAGGTTATATTTTTCATCCATTTTAACCGAGCGTGTCATCCACTCTCTAAAAGTGCATGAGCCTGAGAAAATACTGTCATATTACTTTAAATAATGTCCAAAATACCCTTAAATTCATCTCCAAAAAGCAAATATCTACCTTTCTCTCTCCATTTTGGGCTTCATTCACTACAGGTTATGTTTGCGTATATATAGATGGAGATTGAGATTAAACTTAATAAACGAGTGCTTACACTATTGTTCTCGCAATCAGCATCATCTAATAAAATGAAACTGTTAAACCATTCTCATCATCATCTCCATAAGGTATTAGTTCCACTTCACTTCCACAGGACCATTTTCCGTTAAATGATGTAAAAACTTCATAAATTGAAGGACAATAAGCTGACAAATAAATATTTCCAGCACCATAGTGATAGAAAGTTCATGTAAAATACAATTATAATTAACCTCAAGGCTTAAATCATCACACATACCTTCCCAATCAAAACACTAAAAACTTGGCAATTTACTCATCCAAGTCAGCTCCATCCTAAATACCCCATGAAACTCCAGTAATGAATTTATCTTCTAAGAGATTATAAGACCAGAATTCTACAACCTCCTAATCCCCAAATAATGTTCTTCCTTTTTCCAATACATCCATCAAAAAGTACTAAACTTTGGCTATCCATTCAATTGATGTTCAATATATAAAATTTTTAAAACAAATAAAAGCCAGAACAGACAATAATGTGAATGAATCGTGATAATAACAATTACTAATGCTTATGGTGTGTAGACCCAAGTACAAATTAGGGTTACATTAATATTTAACCTAAAGAATTAAATGAACAAAACCCGAGAGAGACCCTCAAGAGTCCTGAGGCAAAAGGCTTGTGGGGGCAACTCGTTTTGGGAATCAATTGAGGGATTGGATTGGTGGATAGAAGAATTGGATGATTTGGACATTACCCAGATAACCAGGGGTATTTTAGAGAATTCCCTGTCATTAAGGATATTTCTAAAAATTTTCCCTCTGACATGTGTCTAACACATGACCTGAACCCAATAAATACTCCTTCACTTGACAAGTGAAGGGACTTTTTGGCACTTCGAAATCTTTGCCACCTAAATGATCTTTTTCACTCTCAATTAATAAGAAGTTGGAAGGAATTGAAAACTTTTGACCAACTCTGAATCGAGTGAACAAAAGTGTTGGTATTGTCTATCTTGAATTCACTCGAAACACTTGATATGGCTCTCGAACACCAACGATTACGCCGTGATTCTGAGAGTTCTGTCACGTGGTACTCTAGTAGTTGCTCACCGGTTCTTCTCCCCTCTCCAATCTTTTGACCGATTCCGTACTCTTCCCGGATTTCTCGCCTCCACCATCAATACGACACACGAACCCTAGCGAGGTACGATTTTCGTGCCTACATTTTTTGGCGACTCTGCTGGGGAAGTGAGAATTTGTGAGGGGTATACCCACGACTCGAAGTGGGAGAACAACCAATATGATCAAATCTTATTGAGGGTTTGTAATATCCTGGATATTTTACAAGATTTTTTTTTTTAAAATAAGGCCTCGATGATGAAATAAAGGTTGATGTAACGCCCCCTTCCCGACCAGTGGAAAGGGAGGCTACGCACGAACGAATTCTAAACAGAATGTCAAAACAAAAAGGAAACTCTCCTCACACTTGCCATTGAATCCCCTTGCAAACCTGCCGGAAGAAAAACACAGCATGAGCCAAATGCCCAGTACGGATAAAGAGTGTACAAATAAGAACTGAAATTGAATAACAAAATCAACTGAATCAAACTGAGATTAACAAAATCAACTGAACTGAATAATTTTATCTTACTGAACTAAACTGATTTACTGAATTGAAACTGACCCACTGAACTGAACTGATTTACTGAACTGAAACTAATTTACTGAACTGAAACTGACCCACTGAACTGAACTGATTTACTGAACAACACAAAAAGGCTGAATTGAATGGTTGTGTTTATTTCATACCGAGCTCAGAACAAAACAGAAATATACCTTGTCACAAAGACAAGTCAAAATACTGCCACAAAGGCAGACACACATTGGACTGCAGATCCAAATGTATACAAAATCGGAAAGGTGTGCTCGGCACTACAAACAACACCAGACCGCAAAACATAACATAATAGAATGCTAGGGTCGACCCATACGTCTCCCACAACAAAACACCAATGCCCACCGAAACACAAAATGGAGACGTCGTGGACTGATCACACCGCCACGGAAGGTGTCATGCCTCAGTGCCCAGAGACATGCCTGTGGTACCCCCACAGGTGGTTATAGCTCAGGTATACCCTACGGTACTTTCTAACAAAAATATCATGTCACAACGAATGCGACACAATATCACAAAAGGGGTTCTAACACGCACATGCTAAACCGAAACAAATCGACACAAAGTCTCCAAAATATACTAGCATGTACGTTTCTACAGAATCAAAATAAATACTAGACATGCTTAATAAGTCTAAAGAGTACAAGCTAAGCTGAGAATATCTAAAATCAAACAAAACTATCATATGGATTTGACTATGATTAATATATCGAAATAATATTCAAATTCTAATGAGGAACAAAACAAACAAATTAAAATCAAATGAATATCGCTGAAGGAGTACGGAATCCGTACCTGGAATAAGCAATGTGATACCCAAAATTATATTCCAAAAATGACTCGTTAAATTCCCTCCGTCGAAACTAATAAAGGAACAAATAAATAAATAGTTAATTAATTGATTAAACTTTACAATTTCTTTCTCTTAGGCGAATCCAAAATCCTTCCGTTCTAAACAAACTTCTACCTAAAGTTATACTATATAAATATTCTGATCATGGTAACGTATATATTAATAAATAATAGCTTTCTTGTTCTTCCGAAATACATATAAACATATTTACAAAGTATTCTTTTCATTTTTAAATTCTATTACAAACAAACAAATATTATTATTATTATTATTATTATTATTATTATTATTATTATTATTATTATTATTATTATTATTATTTTCTTTCAAAACTTTAAAGTTACAAAAATATTAATTTAATATTCTAAAATTCTAATTACTAACAAAGATATACCAAAATATATTAACTAACAAACTAAATAGCATACAAAAATTAAAACTACAAAATTAAAACTAATACAGAAAATTAAATAATTACACAAAGAAAGAAAAAGAGACATACCCGAAATTATGAGGTTCGCAGTCCGCCCACGTCCTCGACACCGAAAAATATTTTAACTAAGGAGGTCCTTACTAAAAAGGTTCTCACACAAAAAGGTTTCCTCACATTGGGAAAAACCTAAATGTTTAGTGTATTAAAAGAGAGGGGTAAGGCCATATATTTATAGGTGAAGGAGATTGGAGGTTTTTAGTGGGTGGGTGATGTGGGACTAAAAGGAAAAAGGAGCCGGGTATTACATTACCTCCCCCTTAAAAAGGATTCCGTCCCCGGAATCAAAAAAATAAAATGGGACGAACTTAATTATCAAAAGATGCAAAAACTTCACTCGAACAGAATTTTTCACAAAACAAACGAAATAGTTTTCCTCTGAAATCTTATCAAAACGAATAGTGCACCACGTGCAACAGATGATAATGATAACTCTTCGGCACTAAGACACGAAATACATTATGCACAAGAGCTGACTATGAAGGCAAAGCTAACTGAAATGCAACTTTGCCAACCCTTTCTAAAATCTCAAATGGGACAATAAAACGCAGACTGAGTAGTTTCCCTAGCACCTTAAGCACTGCAACATATCACAATCTTAATTCGAATTAGTTCTCAAATATTATTACCCCAAATAATATACCACTAAAGTATCGAAATCACCATATTAAACTCCAAGTCACATTCCATTATCTGCATAAGCAAACTGTCTACTCTAAACTATTCAATGTCTCTCAAAATCTATTAAATCTCATCACTTAATATATAACCATTTAAATAAATCAATCATCTCTTAGTGCAAACCTTAGTCCAACAAATTCTAAAATCTTCTCATACTATTATAAAATCTTCATACAACAAAACTCCAAAATAGCTACAAAATTGATCATTAATCTCAATGATTAATCTAATTACCTCGAATATTTACAACTCAAGTTTACAAGAGATCATCTATAAATACCAAATAGTTTTCACTTATCCTATTGTCTCATCAATACACATACCTTACATCCATCCACGAGCTTAACACAAATCCAACACAACCCAAATCAAATCCTTATGTCTAAGATCATAACAGATTGTTACTAAAAGAACTTTAACGATTAATTCTCCAAAATCAAATACTTGCTGATACAAATACTCATATCATAATCATATTACATATATGATCATTTCTTAACTGTACAAAATATAACTTTATTTTCCTTAATGCTCTAATCACAATTCTTAACTAATATCCTTACTCCATTGTATAACAAAAATAACCTTGACAAATTATCTCACTTTTCTCATATCAACTACAAATCAAAACAGATTAACATTTGGTCAAAATCAAGACCAACCAAACAGAGAACCAAATCGAAACAAACTTATATGTCTGCCTAGTAATTCACCCAAAACTCATAGATCAAGCCTAAAGGCAATCTACATAATCATAACCTAAGCTCTGACAGTCCATCCCAAGAATCATATCAAAGTCGTACATACGCATCGACCGAAAATTAGCCCCACGAATCTTTATTTCCAAAACTAATAGAAACAACCTCGTCACAAATCAGAGAACAAAAAAAATTTCTCATCGAAGCAGCAATAGACATAGCAGAATCTAAGGACTGAGATGGCACACCAAGATGCCGAACAAAAGAATACGAAATAATCGAATGAGTAGAGTCGAAATTAAGAAAAGTTTCACGACTGCCAACTAAAAGAGTGTCAAAACAGAATATTGCGCATTTATCACCTAATTATATGACAAGGCGAACACACGTCCTTCGTGGTGACGACCAACATTGTCATCATTATCACCGCCTCCACCACCTCTAATGGTTTTACAAGCCCTCAACAAAACAAAACGGACGAAAGCGAAATTGATTTCAGGCAAATTCGAATACAAACGGATATAATAACTGAACAGAATTTCAAACAGAACAAAAACCTAACCCAAATGTCTACTCATAACTCACAGGTCAAACCTAAATAGGTTTTCTACAAGAAAGAAACCTGGCTCTGATACCAACTCTGTAACGCCCCCTTCCCGACCAGTGGAAAGGGAGGCTACGCACGAACGAATTCTAAACAGAATGTCAAAACAAAAAGGAAACTCTCCTCACACTTGCCATTGAATCCCCTTGCAAACCTGCCGGAAGAAAAACACAGCATGAGCCAAATGCCCAGTACGGATAAAGAGTGTACAAATAAGAACTGAAATTGAATAACAAAATCAACTGAATCAAACTGAGATTAACAAAATCAACTGAACTGAATAATTTTATCTTACTGAACTAAACTAATTTACTGAACTGAAACTGACCCACTGAACTGAACTGATTTACTGAACTGAAACTAATTTACTGAACTGAAACTGACCCACTGAACTGAACTGATTTACTGAACAACACAAAAAGGCTGAATTGAATGGTTGTGTTTATTTCATACCGAGCTCAGAACAAAACAGAAATATACCTTGTCACAAAGACAAGTCAAAATACTGCCACAAAGGCAAGCACACATTGGATTGCAGATCCAAATGTATACAAAATCGGAAAGGTGTGCTCGGCACTACAAACAACACCAGACCGCAAAATAGAACAGAACAGAATGCTAGGGTCGACCCATACGCCTCCCACAACAAAACACCAATGCCCACCGAAACACAAAATGGAGACGCCGTGGACTGATCACACCGCCACGAAAGGTGTCATGCCTCAGTGCCCAGAGACATGCCTGTGGTACCCCCACAGGTGGTTATAGCTCAGGTATACCCTACGGTACTTTCTAACAAAAATATCATGTCACAACGAATGCGACACAATATCACAAAAGGGGTTCTAACACGCACATGCTAAACCGAAACAAATCGACACAAAGTCTCCAAAATATACTAGCATGTACGTTTCTACAGAATCAAAATAAATACTAGACATGCTTAATAAGTCTAAAGAGTACAAGCTAAGGTGCGAATATCTAAAATCAAACAAAACTATCATATGGATTTGACTATGATTAATATATCGAAATAATATTCAAATTCTAATGAGGAACAAAACAAACAAATTAAAATCAAATGAATATCGCTGAAGGAGTACGGAATCCGTACCTGGAATAAGCAATGTGATACCCAAAATTATATTCCAAAAATGACTCGTTAAATTCCCTCCGTCGAAACTAATAAAGGAACAAATAAATAAATAGTTAATTAATTGATTAAACTTTACAATTTCTTTCTTTTAGGCGAATCCAAAATCCTTCCGTTCTAAACAAACTTATACCTAAAGTTATACTATATAAATATTCTGATCATGGTAACGTATATATTAATAAATAATAGCTTTCTTGTTCTTCCGAAATACATATAAACATATTTACAAAGTATTCTTTTCATTTTTAAATTCTATTACAAACAAACAAATATTATTATTATTATTATTATTATTATTATTATTTTCTTTCAAAACTTTAAAGTTACAAAAATATTAATTTAATATTCTAAAATTCTAATTACTAACAAAGATATACCAAAATATATTAACTAACAAACTAAATAGCATACAAAAATTAAAACTACAAAATTAAAACTAATACAGAAAATTAAATAATTACACAAAGAAAGAAAAAGAGACATACCCGAAATTATGAGGTTCGCAGTCCGCCCACGTCCTCGACACCGAAAAATATTTTAACTAAGGAGGTCCTTACTAAAAAGGTCCTCACACAAAAAGGTTTCCTCACATTGGGAAAAACCTAAATGTTTAGTGTATTAAAAGAGAGGGGTAAGGCCATATATTTATAGGTGAAGGAGATGGGAGGTTTTTAGTGGGTGGGTGATGTGGGACTAAAAGGAAAAAGGAGCCGGGTATTACAGTTGAAGTGTAAAACCTAGAATTGGAGTTGGTATATACTTGGAGGTATATTAATAATAAGGTAATATGATACCTTTAAAGCTCGGTGGTTGTATTTGACTGAAAGAGTTTATGCAATGAGTTTTTTTTTATGTGATGTATGTAGAAATTTATTAAAGAAATAAATTTCAGTTAGTGAGATATTTTATTTTAAGTTAACGTGAAGGTGTATATGTATAGATACATATATACCTGAAAGTGCGTTAATTATATTTTTAGCCGATTGTGATAAATGATTAATGAAATTAATCATCAAGAATAAGGGAAAGCTTAATATATTAATTAAGCAAGCGTCTAAAAGTTAAACCTTGAATGGTAATTAAGATAGCCCAAAATTAGTAAATTGGGACGGGATAAGCTAGGTTTTGTGGTGCCAATTAAGCATAAGCCGAACCTAGTAACCAAGTGTTAGAAATTTATATAATAGTTTAAAATGGATTAAGGATTTTGTGTTAATATCTTAACACATTAATTGGGCTAAGTGGATAAATAATGCAAAGTCAAATTATTGTATGTGTTGGAAATGAAGGAATAAATAAATACATATAAATGATGTATTTATTTATTAGCCAAACAAGAAAAGAAACAATTATTTTGAAATAAAAAGGAAAGGCAAGAAAGATATTGAGTTACCTTGTAAGCTTGGAAATTAAGTTCCAAACAAGAATAAACTAGTGGGCTAAACCATGAAATAAATAATTGAGGCCCAAGTTATTTTAGTAACTAGCTTACTTACAAGCTTTATGTGGCAAATTAAAATGATGCCCAATTATTTTGATAGTACAAGAGGTAATTAAATTATTAACTAAGCAAGCCAATTTAGGTAATTGCTTGTAAGTGTTGTATGGTGGTTCAAGTTATTTAACTAGTAAACTTGTGCCAAGCTAAGTGAATTTATTTTTAGTCCAAAGATTGATATAACATATGGGACCTAGGAATACGTTTCCTATATATATATATTTATATATAAGGAGCAAATAAAAATGAAGTGTGACAATTAAATTCATTTAAATTAATTAAATATGTCTAAATTAAATTCTTATTTTGTGTAGAGAAGCCCAAACTTAAATGTTGGTATAACATATGGGATCCACATGCATAATAATTATATATATGAGTGGTGAGCCAAGTGGTTATGTTAATAAACAATTTATCAAACAAGTGGGTGACAATATGCTAAGTTAGATAAATTTATTTAATAGTCCAAGAATGTAAATTAATTATAATGGACTGGCTTTGTGTGTAAGTTAAACAAGCCCAATAATTTAATTAAGTAGGGGACTTGTAAATTTTGTTATTGGATTTATGTAGATTTAATTAGCTAGCACATTACTTGTTTTATTATAAAAGATAATGCTAATAGGAGGTAGCCCAATGTTTATTTTATTTGGAGCCCAATAGGAATTTATTTAATGGCCCAAACTTAAACCCAATTGGAGAATTAAATAGAAGTCAAAAGGTGGGTCAATGAAGCTATTAGCTAAGCAATTAAATAGAGCAAAAAAGGCATTTGATATTGTGGAGAAAGAGAGAGGAATTGTCGGTCAAGTTGGGAGACCAAGAGGGACCCATGAACTTTTAAGTTGGAACTTTCCTATTGGCTAGCAATCTTATGTAATCTCCTTATGAGCATTCTTATTGGCTAAGCTTATGATAGAAATCTCAAAAGATAAGGGATAAGGATTGCATGTGATAAAATATATAGAAATGTGCTTGTATGCTATAATTCCGGGTGGCTTAATCTAACTAATACTATCATTGACCAAGCGTGTATGCTTTATTATGAAAGAAAGAGAGAGCAAGCTCTCGGTAGAAAGAAAAAAAAAAGAAAAAAAAATGGAGAAAGAGAGAGCCGACGGGTTTGAAAGAAAAAGGAAGAAGATGAAAGCTTTTTGGGTAACAAGGATTAAAGGAAAAGTGATCAATCATAGCATCCTTTCATCTAACAAGAAGAAGTTCCATGAAGGTTTAAAAGTTTCTAAACCTTAAACTATTTAGTTTTGTAAATTATGTTTAAGCACTTTGATTGTGGGAGTTGGGTTTCGATGGAACCAAGTAGGATTCGAAGATATAAGGAAGGATGTCTTGATGGAGATATATGTGTATTCTTATGTGTATATGTAGATGTATGATCAAAATATATTTTCAAGAATAAAAATGTGTTATGATGATTTAAGAACTATTTTAAAGATCTTTGTTTAGATCTATGGTTCATATGTTAATATATGTGTGTTGGTATGTGATATATTTATGAGACATCACATGACCTAAAAAGAATGATCAAAAAGTGTGTTTTTAAAACAAAAATCATCACTTTAGAAAGCTAAAAAAATATTCTGTTTCAATCCAGACAGTCAATACCCGGCGGTTTTAGTGTCTGCTTTGCTTCTATAGTTAAACCAAACAGTTAAAGACTGTCTGTTTTGGTTCCTGTTGTCATTTTGTACTAAACCTGTGAGGATCTGAATTTTCGAAATTATTTAATAAGATTAAATAAGAATTTAATGGACACAATTTTCAAGGTTGTGTAAAGAAATTATTATTTTATGTGAATTAAGGTATGTGATGAGATTTAATTAGTAAATTAAATTTGTGCAGAAATTATGATAAATGATATTAAATTTAAATAATAGAAAAGTAAATAAATTGTTTAAAGACAATTTATTAAGAATAAGAGAAATTTCAGGTAAATGTACGATAAATTGTACAATTAAATTGTTATGGAAGTGCAGAAATTATGTTTTAAATGAGGTTATATGGAAATGTGAGAAATATGAATTAAATATGTATATATATTTGTTATAATTATAAATATTATTAATTATGAAAATTAAGGGATTAATAATTAAGTTAATCCAATTTTAAATGAAAAGTGAATGAGGGAGTTGGTAAAATTGTATGTGTTGATTTTAGATTTTAATTAAGAATTATGGAGAAAGTTTAGAATTTATAAAGAAGAGATGTAATTATATAAATTATATAATAATAAATTATATAATTTATATAAGGAAACTAAAGTGAAATGTGAGAAAAATAATAATTATATAAATTATATAAGAATAATTTTATAATTTATATAAGGTGACTAAATTGAATGAGGATGGAAGAAATTTTATAAATTATATTTTGCGTGAAATGGAAATTATAAAAAGGGATAATTTAATTATATAAATTATATAATAATAAATTATATAATTTATATAAGGAAAGTAATGTGAAATGTAAAGAATTGAATAATAAATAAATAAAAAAAAAAAAGGAATGTTTTAAGTTATAAAAAATTATATTTATGTATAATGTAATTATTATGACTTTTATGAAAGATAATATTTCGGAAATGTGAACATGTTAATGTAACATGTTGTTCAAGTAAAGAAGTGAAAAATTATGAAAAATAATTTTTATGGGCTATATGAATTATTTTATGATTTTTGGAGACATTAATTACCTCAAATAATTACATGCATGTCATTATGCGTGTACAAAATTTGTCAAGAAAAATACCTAAAAGAGGTATTAAAATTATTTATAAATCATATTATGATTTTTAGTGAATTTAAATAAATATTTTATATTTATTATATAAAATATTTATTACATAATATAATTACGTAATGTGTTTAAAATATTTTATGCTTCATTTTTGGCAAATCAGGAAGATTCAAGATGGTCAAAGGCGGTGGAAATTTGGCCAACTTGGATGAATAAACTTTTGTATAAAAGAAAGGAAAGGAAAAGCAAGAAGGAAAAACAAAGAAAGAAAAACAAACACATTAATACTCTCCCTCTTTAATTGGTTCCACCCGAAACCACCACCACCGCCGGAAAACACCATCACGGGGAAGGAAGGAAAATATTGGTGTCATACAAGTGAGTAGAAGCTTCAAAGGAAAGCATTAGAAGGTATAAAAATAAATTTATTTGGTTTATTCCTATAGTTTTGGTGATAAATTATTTTGTGGAAAAATTATAAATAATTAGTATAATTATTCTAAATAATTATTTGATGTATATGTATGAGTTATAGAATTTTTGGAATGGTTTTGTGGAGAAATTTTGTGTAAAAATGGAGGAATTTTGCATGGCTGGTGCACTGTTACTGGGAAAAGAGGAAGAAGAAAAGAAAAGGCTGCCGCGCATGGCGCGGCAGCCATTTTTTTTTCGAACGCGGGACCAAAACGACGGCGTTTTGGCACGCGGAAGGGGGGAGCCGCGCCATGCGCGGAGCCCAGAATCTGGCGAAGGAAACGACATCGTTTTAGGCGTCGATAGAACAGTCGCCGCGCATTGCGCGGGCGACCGGCACGGCTGGAAATTACCAGCGTGCCCTTGGTCTTTTGCGATAATACCCGCCGTGTCCTTGGACCATCAAAACTACGAAAATGCCCCTGTACTTTCCGGTAAATTCTGGTTATGTCCTTAACGTTGCTAAAGTTACGGAAATGCCCCCGGCCTTTCCAGAAAATGCCGGATGGGTCCCTAAGGGCGCGAAAATTACGGATAAGCCCCTGAGCTTTTCTGTTAATGCCAATTTTGTCCCTTTGACTGCGGAAATTACATAAATGCCCTCAGAAAGTGTTTTTAATTAAAATAAATGTTTAAAAATTGTTTAAAAATCATAGAAAATTATAGAAAAATACTAAAAATATAGAAATGATATTTGGGCATTAAATTTAATATTTTTGTAAAAATATTAAATATTGGAGATTAATATTTAAATATTTTAAATATTAATCTAATGAGTTTAAAGGTTAGAAAATGAATAAATGAAAATTCGGACAACTGATTATGTTAAATTTTATCCAATGAGCCGGGTTGTCCGTAGTGAAGGTATTAAATATTAAGTTATGCTAATATTTTAAGGAACGAGATTATTATAGTTGGCCATATAAATTAATAATTGGCCCAAAGATGATATTAATTAAGTAAATTAATATCATAAAGAGATAAATAATTATTATTTGATTATTTTATGATCATAGGTTGATCGAGTTAAGGGTTTGAGCTAACAATTTAAATAACTGGACGCCAGGCAAGTTCTTCAGTCCCTTTTATGTTAAAATTTGGACTGTTATGGTATATAATTCTTGTTTAACTGCATACAAATTATGTGTTACGTGATACGTGATAAATATGACCATAATGTGTTTTTTGTGCAACGATATGAGATATATTGCTATAGTTGAAGCACAAGCACATGATATATGACATACACCAAGCATGTTAAGGTATGTGCTATGTGAAGCATGAACTGTTGAACTTGCTGAGCCGTTGTGCTCATTACTGGTTTAAAATAAACTTTTGCAGGGTAAAGAAATAAATTTCAGGAATGTCATATTAAGTTTGAGATGAATTGCCTAGAAGGTAGAAAACGTGATTGTTATATTGTTGATATTATAATTCAATGTGAGAAACTTGTTTATTTACTGTGATGAATTGTAAGTATATATATAAGTTAAATCTGGATATGATAAAAGTTCAATTATGAACTGTGATTGATCAGGACAATTGTTGAAACGACCCCGAAATTCGACCCACTTTATTATCTTCATTCTCATATTTATGAAACATTATCTTTCGTACGTCCAAATTTCGGTCCGTTAATAAATCTTTCATTACCTAAATTGATCCATTATTTGATTTTAAAATTATCAATTACCAAAAATTCTCATATAAATTTTTTTTTTCTTTCTTTATTCAATCATTGTATTAAAATATTTGGATGTTTAAAATCTTTACATCTGGATCCTAGTCCCTGGATCGCAACCTTAACTTTTTCTTTCTTTCACTTGTATCATAAAGCTCGGCATTCAAATTTTAATACCATTCGTATCCATACAAATATTCCTTGTATCATCATTCGTAACCAAACATATAATAATTTCTACCGTAACAATTATCCTGACCAATAACAGTTCATAATTTAAACTATACTCGTCATATTCGAATCCAACTTATCTGTACATACAGCATATCAATATAACCTTGACAAATTATCCACCTTGAATCATAATACAAACATTTAATAATCACATTCATAACCTTTTAGAAAATCCGTCTCTACAAAATCTGATATTCTTGAAATTCATTTCTTTCCTGCAAAAATATTATTTAAGCAAGTAATGAGCACAACGGCTCAGCAAGTTCAACAGTTTATATTTCACGTAACACATACCTTAACATGCTTGGTGTGTGGCATATATCGTGTGCTTGTGCTTTAATATAGCAATATATCTCATATCGTTACACAAAGAATACATTGTGGTCATATTAAACACGTATCACATAGCAAATAATTTGTATGCATTTAAAACAAGAATTTCATATCATAATAGTTCAACGTTTAACATAAAAAGGACTGAAGAACTTGCCTGGCGTCCAGTTATTTAATTGCTAACTCAAAACCCTCTGTCGATCAACCTATGATCATAAAATAATCAAATAATAATTATTTATCTCTTTATGATATTAATTTACTTAATTAATATCATCTCTAGGTCAATTATTAATCTATATGGTTAATTATATTAACCTCGTTCCTTAAAATATTCGTTTAACTTAATATCCATTATCTCTAATACGGACAATTCGGCTCATCGGATAAAATTTAACATATTTGGTTGTCCGAATTTTCATTTAATCATTTTCTACCTTTTAAACTTAATAGATTAATATTTAAATATTAATCTCCAAAATTTAATATTTTTACAAAAATATTAAATTTAATGCCCAAATATCATTTCTATATTTTTAGTATTTTTCTATAATTTTCTAGAATTTTTAAACATTTATTTCAATTAAAAATCATTTCTGGGGGCATTTTGGTAATTTCCGCGCCCATAGGGACTCATTCGGTATTTCCGGAAAAGCCCAGGGGCATTTCCGTCATTTCGGCAACGCTAGGGACAAATCCGGAATTTTCCGGAAAGTCCAGGGGCAATTATGTAATTTCAGCGCGTCAAGGGACATAACCGGAATAAGCTAGAAAGGCCGGGGCACAATTGTAATTCCGTCGCGTGTGTCGGCCGCGCATGGCGCACGACCTCCCCAACCCCGACGCCAAACGGCGTCGTTTCTCAGCCAGATTTTTGGCCTCCGCGCAATGCGCGGATTTCCTTCGGACGCGGCCCAAAAACGGCGTCGTTTTACCTCGGCTCCGACAAAAAATTGGCCGCGCGCAATGCGCGGCCCTCCCTTCTTCTTTTCCCAGCTTCCGCGGCAACCAGTAAGCCAAGTTTGCACAATTTTTTTCCATTTTTGTTCAAAAATTTCCCAACATAAATACTCCAAAAATCATAAAATTCATAAATAGATATCTATAAATTATTTAGAATAATTATCTTAATAAATTTCTAATTTTTCACACATAAAAATTTAATACCATAAATACCAAAATAAATTCTAAAATTAAATTTTATACCTCCTTAGGCTTGAACTTCTTCCTTATCAAGCTTGAACTTCTTTTGTTAGCACCAAAAATTTTCTCTTTCATGGCAGCTATGGTGGTTTTCCGGCAAGGGTGGCGTTCGGTTGGAAGAAAATGAGAAAGAGGAAGTATGTATTATTATTTCTTTGTTTTACTCTCCTATTTGCTTGCTTTCTCTATTCCTTTATAATACTCCCAAGTTGCTTAATTTTTTTTTTCACCGACTTATCACGCATGCAACCGACTTATTTCTCTCCCGAAAGTTCCAAACTTATGCATGAAATTTTTATTTTAATACATCACGTAATTATATCGTGTAATAAATATTTTATATAATGAATATAAAATATTTATTTAAATTCACTAAAAATCATAATATGATTTATGAGTAATTTTAATACCCTTTTCGGTATTTTACTTGATAAATTTTGTACACGCATAACGTCATGCATGTAATTATTTGAGGTAATTTATACCTCCAAAATTCATAAAATAATTCATAGGACATATAAAAATTATTTTTCATAATTTTTCACTCCGTTACTTGGACAACATGTTACATTAACATGTTCACATTTCCGAAATATTATTCTTCATAAAAGTCATAATAATTCTATTATACATAACCATAATTTTTATTAAATTAAAACATTCCTTTTTCTTATTTATTATTCAATTTCTTTAATATTCATATTAATTTCTTTATATATAAATTATATAATTTAATATTATATAATTTATATAATTACATTCTCCTTTTTAAATAATTTCTTAATTTCCTCCAACTTTATTCCATTTAATCACCTTATATAAATTACATAATTATTCTTATATAATTTATATAATTATTATTTTCTTCATAACTTATTTTAATTTTCTTATATAAATTATATAATTATTATTATATAATTTACATAATTACATTTCCTTCTCAATTAATTTCTAAACTTCTTCCAAAATTCTTGATAAACTCTAAAATCGATAACTATAATTTTTACAAACTTCCTCATTAGCTTTTCATAAATTCTTGGATTAATTTAATTATTAATCCCTTAATTTTCATAATTAATGAAATTTATAATTTTTATCAATTAAACATAACACACATATATAAATGTATATATATAAATATATACATATTTAATTCATGCATTTTACATTATCACATAACCTCATTTAAAATCATAATTTCTGTATTTCCACAATAATTTCATTGTACAATATATTGTACCTTACATATAATCTTTCTTATTCTTCATAAATTATTTTTAAACAATTTATTTACTTTTCAATTATTTTAAATTAACATCAATTTTCACCATCTCCATAAAGATTTAATTTATCAATTAAATCTCTTCATACACCTTAACTCACATAAATAATAATTTATTTAACAACCTTGATAATTTTATCAATTAAATTCCCATTTAATATTATTAAAGAAATCTTGAAAATTCGGATCCTCACATTCTTCCCCCCTTAACAGGATTCCGTCCTCGGAATCATAATTGTCGTATTAATTATACGTATATTATTCATAGCACCTTGCTATACCTTCATCTTGATGAATAACAATTTGATCAATAATAACTATATTTTACCTCTTTAATATCCATAACTTACATGGATAACCTCATAATGGTCATTACTGTCAGAATATTCAATTCTTATTTCAATTCATAATTCCTTTATAATATTGCATTTCACAATTCTTAAAAAAATTTATTGATAATACCTTAACTCGTCTCTTGATACGCTTATCAAGATAACTTCTCATTCTTTGAAAAATTTCCTTTCTTTAATCACACGTAACCTTACTCAATCTACTTATTGCATACCTTACACCTTCATCCTTCTCTTCTTAATTCATATTCATGACTCTTCTTCACATTTCATAATTCACTTCTTAATACATTTATCATTCAACACTATGTTTTAAATATCAACCTTTACTTAATCCATCATAATCCTTATTTGAAAATTATTTCAAAAATCCTGGGTGTCACATTCACCCCTCCTTCATAAAATTTCGTCCTCGAAATTGCTATGTACTCGTACCTCATTCATTTACAATTTCTTTACATTTATTCCACATATCTTTATTTCATTCCTTTCTCGTAGTCATTGCACATTACAATTTTCTAATCCATCACATTTCATACTTTCTTTACTTCATAATTATTGCTTTCATTATTACTCACCTTTAAATAATACTTCCCCATCCTACCATCCAAACTTCATAAGAGTAGAGGAATTCAAAATTTTATTTAGGAAAAACTTTCATGATATGCTGAATGAACATTTATCCCGGTTTAACAGTACTTCACTCCCAGAGTACGTCGTACTGCAAACCACTGACAGTGGGTTAGTCTGTCATTAAAGTAAACATGTACCCCGGTTACAGTACTTCACTCCCAGAGTACGTCGTACTGTAAACCCTGACAGTGGATTAGTCTGTCATTAAAGTGATGCATATTTAATCCGTAATTTGGCACGCCAGTAGAACAATCTGTCATGCCCGTGTTTCTTAATCTTTTTGTTCATCTCAGCGTTATGATTCATTCAAAAGTAATTTGATTGGTTATAACTTTCAAAGAATATGAATTCAATATTTCACAAAATTTGTCTAGCTGAATCAATAGCTCAGACTTATATTTCTTCAACGCTTGTCTAGCCAGATCAATTAGCATAGACTTACTTGTAACAATTTATAACTCGCAGAAATTTTCAAAACATTCATCATGTCAAAACTTTTCAAAACGTCTAGCCGAGTCAAATGGCAATAACTTATAGCTTTGACATACTTTTATAAATCAAAATCATTTATGACTTCATGTTACCGCATCATTTTGACAGTCCGTTGAGGATTTCGTCGTTAATAATTCCTACACCATAAACCGTACTTTATGGTGTTGAATCATCTTATAACGAAATAGTACCGCACCGTCTCAACAACACGTTGAGCATTCCGTCATTCATCACATCTGCACCGGGCTAAAAGGTGCGTGGATGATTATTTTGAAATACATTTTGATGTAAAAATATTTTTGTCTAGCCGAAACAAGTAGCATAGACACTTTTTAGTTCGCTAAAAATTTTCATTTATAGTTCTCAAAGCACACACGTGCCAAATCAACTTGAGGCCAAAATTTTCGAAATCTAGCAAAGCTAGAAGAGTGGGAATATCCTAAATTCCCTAACATTCACCTTCAGTTCCTTTACTTAAATATTAAATTATTGCTAGGACTATTTTCATTTATCACATTAAAATTTCTATCTACTCCAGCTTTTCTATACCCCCGTATAGTTCATCAAACTTGCCACACATTATGAGTCCAGGAACTTACCACAAGAATATGAGTTTTAAAGCTTGTCCTAACAATATGTAGTCTGAGAACATATCAAAGACTGTCCATATGCTGAGGGGCTCAAAACATACCATACCAATATAAGTCATGGACTTACCATATGCATGAGTTTTAAGAACTCGTGCCTAACTTAATATTATCTATCTATCAAAAACTCTTAGCGCGACTCTAACATTTCAATGATTATCACATAGTAACTAAGTAAACACAAATCCCTCGCCCATACAAAGGATTGTGCAACTCAGTCACCACATGAGTCCTCAATTGAAATTTCGTACCCAAGCTTTCTACCCCCTTATCATAACCTTTCTGTCATTCATGTCTCATCATTTTCTGAATTCTTCTTGTACTATTTCATAGTACCATATCTCTTTTGGACCATTAACAGGTCTCTCTGTTAATTTCACATTCTCACTTAATCCCATCATGATCTTACTTCACAACCTACTTCTTACTCGCTTCTCTTATCTTGTGATCGTATCGTAGTACGATCCTCTTACCGTTCCTGATCATGTTATTATGATCTCTTCTTATACATTTCGGATTATCTTGTCATCCTTATTGTTTAAATCAAGTGTCCCCTGATTTTCTTTAAGATTCATCTTTGAATCATTTCAATATTCTTTCAAATAATTTTTTTTTTTTTTTTTTTATTAAACTTATAAATTTTCTCAATTCCCTGCCTTCGTTCAGCTCTTTCTTAACATCTTTGTCTCTTCCTTATAATCTTATCTCTTTCATATTTCCTTTACTTTAATCAATATCTGAGATCTGTATTTCTTAACTTACATCTTTCTCAACTTATATCTCTTCATTCTAATTCCCCCATGTTCATCAAACTAATCACGTATTTGGGCTCAGGAACTTACCATAATCATATGGTTGAGGAGCTTGTCCTAGTCAGGCCATAGTCGCCCATTCGCTAAAGGGGCTCCACCATACAATCATGAGTCACGAGCTTACTATACGCTTGAGTTTTCAGAACACTCAACTAACCTTACTCTTCCTTACTTAGGTTATAGCCTAAGGTATCATTTACCTAAGGTTTATAACCTCTAGCTCTGATACCAACTGAAACGACCCCGAAATTCGACCCACTTTATTATCTTCATTCTCATATTTATGAAACATTATCTTTCGTACGTCCAAATTTCGGTCCGTTAATAAATCTTTCATTACCTAAATTGATCCATTATTTGATTTTAAAATTATCAATTACCAAAAATTCTCATATAATTTTTTTTTTTCTTTCTTTATTCAATCATTGTATTAAAATATTTGGATGTTTAAAATCTTTACATCTGGATCCTAGTCCCTGGATCGCAACCTTAACTTTTTCTTTCTTTCACTTGTATCATAAAGCTCGGCATTCAAATTTTAATACCATTCGTATCCATACAAATATTCCTTGTATCATCATTCGTAACCAAACATATAATAATTTCTACCGTAACAATTATCCTGACCAATAACAGTTCATAATTTAAACTATACTCGTCATATTCGAATCCAACTTATCTGTACATACAGCATATCAATATAACCTTGACAAATTATCCACCTTGAATCATAATACAAACATTTAATAATCACATTCATAACCTTTTAGAAAATCCGTCTCTACAAAATCTGATATTCTTGAAATTCATTTCTTTCCTGCAAAAATATTATTTAAGCAAGTAATGAGCACAACGGCTCAGCAAGTTCAACAGTTTATATTTCACGTAACACATACCTTAACATGCTTGGTGTGTGGCATATATCGTGTGCTTGTGCTTTAATATAGCAATATATCTCATATCGTTACACAAAGAATACATTGTGGTCATATTAAACACGTATCACATAGCAAATAATTTGTATGCATTTAAAACAAGAATTTCATATCATAATAGTTCAACGTTTAACATAAAAAGGACTGAAGAACTTGCCTGGCGTCCAGTTATTTAATTGCTAACTCAAAACCCTCTGTCGATCAACCTATGATCATAAAATAATCAAATAATAATTATTTATCTCTTTATGATATTAATTTACTTAATTAATATCATCTCTAGGTCAATTATTAATCTATATGGTTAATTATATTAACCTCGTTCCTTAAAATATTCGTTTAACTTAATATCCATTATCTCTAATACGGACAATCCGGCTCATCGGATAAAATTTAACATATTTGGTTGTCCGAATTTTCATTTAATCATTTTCTACCTTTTAAACTTAATAGATTAATATTTAAATATTAATCTCCAAAATTTAATATTTTTACAAAAATATTAAATTTAATGCCCAAATATCATTTCTATATTTTTAGTATTTTTCTATAATTTTCTAGAATTTTTAAACATTTATTTCAATTAAAAATCATTTCTGGGGGCATTTTGGTAATTTCCGCGCCCATAGGGACTCATTCGGTATTTCCGGAAAAGCCCAGGGGCATTTCCGTCATTTCGGCAACGCTAGGGACAAATCCGGAATTTTCCGGAAAGTCCAGGGGCAATTATGTAATTTCAGCGCGTCAAGGGACATAACCGGAATAAGCTAGAAAGGCCGGGGCACAATTGTAATTCCGTCGCGTGTGTCGGCCGCGCATGGCGCACGACCTCCCCAACCCCGACGCCAAACGGCGTCGTTTCTCAGCCAGATTTTTGGCCTCCGCGCAATGCGCGGATTTCCTTCGGACGCGGCCCAAAAACGGCGTCGTTTTACCTCGGCTCCGACAAAAAATTGGCCGCGCGCAATGCGCGGCCCTCCCTTCTTCTTTTCCCAGCTTCCGCGGCAACCAGTAAGCCAAGTTTGCACAATTTTTTTCCATTTTTGTTCAAAAATTTCCCAACATAAATACTCCAAAAATCATAAAATTCATAAATAGATATCTATAAATTATTTAGAATAATTATCTTAATAAATTTCTAATTTTTCACACATAAAAATTTAATACCATAAATACCAAAATAAATTCTAAAATTAAATTTTATACCTCCTTAGGCTTGAACTTCTTCCTTATCAAGCTTGAACTTCTTTTGTTAGCACCAAAATTTTTCTCTTTCATGGCAGCTATGGTGGTTTTCCGGCAAGGGTGGCGTTCGGTTGGAAGAAAATGAGAAAGAGGAAGTATGTATTATTATTTCTTTGTTTTACTCTCCTATTTGCTTGCTTTCTCTATTCCTTTATAATACTCCCAAGTTGCTTAATTTTTTTTTTCACCGACTTATCACGCATGCAACCGACTTATTTCTCTCCCGAAAGTTCCAAACTTATGCATGAAATTTTTATTTTAATACATCACGTAATTATATCGTGTAATAAATATTTTATATAATGAATATAAAATATTTATTTAAATTCACTAAAAATCATAATATGATTTATGAGTAATTTTAATACCCTTTTCGGTATTTTACTTGATAAATTTTGTACACGCATAACGTCATGCATGTAATTATTTGAGGTAATTTATACCTCCAAAATTCATAAAATAATTCATAGGACATATAAAAATTATTTTTCATAATTTTTCACTCCGTTACTTGGACAACATGTTACATTAACATGTTCACATTTCCGAAATATTATTCTTCATAAAAGTCATAATAATTCTATTATACATAACCATAATTTTTATTAAATTAAAACATTCCTTTTTCTTATTTATTATTCAATTTCTTTAATATTCATATTAATTTCTTTATATATAAATTATATAATTTAATATTATATAATTTATATAATTACATTCTCCTTTTTAAATAATTTCTTAATTTCCTCCAACTTTATTCCATTTAATCACCTTATATAAATTACATAATTATTCTTATATAATTTATATAATTATTATTTTCTTCATAACTTATTTTAATTTTCTTATATAAATTATATAATTATTATTATATAATTTACATAATTACATTTCCTTCTCAATTAATTTCTAAACTTCTTCCAAAATTCTTGATAAACTCTAAAATCGATAACTATAATTTTTACAAACTTCCTCATTAGCTTTTCATAAATTCTTGGATTAATTTAATTATTAATCCCTTAATTTTCATAATTAATGAAATTTATAATTTTTATCAATTAAACATAACACACATATATAAATGTATATATATAAATATATACATATTTAATTCATGCATTTTACATTATCACATAACTCATTTAAAATCATAATTTCTGTATTTCCACAATAATTTCATTGTACAATATATTGTACCTTACATATAATCTTTCTTATTCTTCATAAATTATTTTTAAACAATTTATTTACTTTTCAATTATTTTAAATTAACATCAATTTTCACCATCTCCATAAAGATTTAATTTATCAATTAAATCTCTTCATACACCTTAACTCACATAAATAATAATTTATTTAACAACCTTGATAATTTTATCAATTAAATTCTCATTTAATATTATTAAAGAAATCTTGAAAATTCGGATCCTCACATTCTTCCCCCCTTAACAGGATTCCGTCCTCGGAATCATAATTGTCGTATTAATTATACGTATATTATTCATAGCACCTTGCTATACCTTCATCTTGATGAATAACAATTTGATCAATAATAACTATATTTTACCTCTTTAATATCCATAACTTACATGGATAACCTCATAATGGTCATTACTGTCAGAATATTCAATTCTTATTTCAATTCATAATTCCTTTATAATATTGCATTTCACAATTCTTAAAAAAATTTATTGATAATACCTTAACTCGTCTCTTGATACGCTTATCAAGATAACTTCTCATTCTTTGAAAAATTTCCTTTCTTTAATCACACGTAACCTTACTCAATCTACTTATTGCATACCTTACACCTTCATCCTTCTCTTCTTAATTCATATTCATGACTCTTCTTCACATTTCATAATTCACTTCTTAATACATTTATCATTCAACACTATGTTTTAAATATCAACCTTTACTTAATCCATCATAATCCTTATTTGAAAATTATTTCAAAAATCCTGGGTGTCACAATTGTTACAGTAGAAATTATTATACATTTGATTATGAATGATGCAACAAGGAATCTTTGTATGAAAATAAATAACAGTAAATTTTAAATGATGAGTTTTACGATACGTGTAAAAGAAAGAAAAAGTAAAGGTTGCGATCCAGGGACTAGGATCCAGTTGTAAGGATTTTTGAATATCCAAATATTTTAATACAATGATTGAGAAAAAGAAAAAAAAAATTTATATCGAAAAATTCGGTAATTGAGGATTTTAAAATCAAATAATGGATCGATTAAGATGATGAAAGATATATTAACGGACCGAAATTTGGACGTTATAAAGATAATGTATAATAAATACAAAGTTTAAGGGAATAAAGTGGGTCGAATTTCGGGGTCCTTACAAAACAAAACAGGCAAAGGTCATCTGCTTAGTGTCTGGATTAGTTTAAAATGTGGAATCAAGCATTGTTGTGAAATTTGTTAGTAAGTAGACAGACATATTATTTGTTTTGAGACTGTCTGCTTTAGTCTAATTCACACATACAAGAATTTGTTAGTAAACAGACGGGGTAAACTGTCTGCTTTGTAGTGTCTGGTTAGTATATGATCGTGACTGTTTTAGTTTTGTAAGTAAGCAGACAGACAAGGCTGTTCCTTTGGGGTGTCTGCTTTAGTTTTGTGAAGAAATAAATAGATAAAGGCTGTCTATTTGAGTGTCTGGTTTAATATGTCATTAAGAAACAAAAATATTAAGTCATGTTTTGGACTGTAGAGTAGTTTGTGCTCGTTGGACAGTTAAGTTAAGCAGAACCCAATCGGGTATTAACTAAACTAATGTTTTAGTTAATAAAACGATCTTATAAAAGTTTTAAAGACTTGTAAAGCAAACTAGTAAGAAGTCATAGTGGAAAGATATTTAAACAGATATAATGTAACATATCATGTGTGATAACTAACGTGTGAACCGACATTAATAAATGAAGGCCATGCAAGAAACGCAGTGCGTTAGCATAAGCCGGATGAGCGATCCAGGCAAGTCTTTCAGTACTTGCTCCTATGTGCTACATGTTTCTATGTGCAAACATGAGTTATGTGCCTTTGTGCAACAACGTGTGGTAAATGATTGATGTTCATTAAATGATAATAGATGCATGGTCTATATTGAATTGTTTGACATGTTAAATGCTATGCATGAAAAGCATGAAGCATAAATTTAAATGCAAAGCATGAATTGCATATGATATGTATAATTTGCAAAGCATAAGATGCATAAAGCATGATAACATGTTGTTATGTACTATATGATTAACTGTTGGACTTGCTGAGCCGTCGTGCTCACCCCTTGCATAAACTAATATTTTCAGCAAAGTGCGGGAAGCTCGGGTGTTCCGATGGAGCTAAAGAGTAAGGATGGGGGTTATTGTTTATATGCAAGGGAAGATTAATTCTTTGTATTATTAAGTTGGGCAATGTGGCATATATGTTATATTAATGTAAGCCTGATAAGGTTGAGTGTAGTTTGACACTTTTATTATTGGTATTAAACTTTGCCATCTGAAATGTCTTATTTATATATTATGCAAGCTGTTGAGGTAGCTATATTGATTAAGATGGTAAAAGTTATAAAACTTGTATTAGTTCGTATAACTTGTGAATAAGTTTGACGAGCGTTGATAATAACGAACTCGAGAGTATTTTGTATAACATAAAGACTTAAGATCAAACGATGAGGTATTAATTACTCGAAATTGGTAATGTAAACAAATCATAATATATATGATTTTGTGAGTTAAGAAAAAAGGTAAAGGTTGAAATTCTAAAACGAATTGTTATTGTAAGCTTTACTTAAACAGAATTAATAAGCTGTGTAGTTAGCAATGGTTGCTAACCTTCGTGATTGAGTTGTTGTATTCCTATAAAGGTTAATACATTGGACATATGTAAAGATATTTTGTAATAATTTAATTATTTAATGTCGTTAAGTTGTATTTATGAAGTTAAATGTTGGCATCCAAGATTTAGAGTAAAGACCAAGGAGTAAGAAATGATTAATGACTTAACAGGATTAAAGTTATAAATTGGTAATAACTTTGTCGTTGGGATTGATAATGGATATCAAGTTTGTATGTATGATTAGAGATAATAATATCCCTTAGACATAAAATTTTTAGGATACTGATATTATTATATTATTCTTGGTTGCAGACCATGTAATTGAAATAAAAGACATATCTAAGTTAGACAAGTGCTAATATTATTGGACTCGATCGGATAGTAAAAGTCAATGTATTATTTTAATGACTCATTATTGGAGTGTGAGTTTTTGTGTACTCACAATTATTGTGATAATTTAAATCATGAGATGTATAATCTTGTGATCAAGAAAACTTAATGTAAAGATTTCGATTCGGGGGACGTAAAGCAGATTTTAATAGTTTTTAAACAAACTAGTTTTATAAATTATTTTATTGAGTTTTAACAGCATTAAATTATTTAATGTTGTGGTTTTTCAGAGAAGGTCGTGGTTGACGACCGGGGGTCGCCCGTGGCAAAGTAAGGGGATTCCCGGGGCATCACAGGGTAGCCGCTAAAGACTGGAGCTAAGGAGGTCTCACCGATAAGAGTCATCGAAAACAAGACTTGAAAAAAAATTCACTGATTGAATCGACTAGAGTCAGAAGCCCACAAAAAATATTTCAACAAATTTTCTTTACTTTTTGATTTCTCAAAGTAAAGAAAATTGGGGACATGTTGGACTCCATAATTCCTGTTTTCATACCAAGGGAAGTACACTATACCATTCATTGAAATTTATTAAGATTTTAATTATATGCGAAATTAACATATTTGCATTAAAATATTTGTTCATGATTAAGATAAGTATTTTTAAGTATTTTTTTTTTAAATAATTTTTTTTTTTTTTTTTTTTTTTTGTAATTAGGTAATAAGTATGACCTTAGGTAATGTCTCACAATTATTCTGTAAAAAGAAACAAAGAAAGAGAATACAAATGTATTTATTGCATTTACCTTATGTCGGCATACTTTATTTCCTGTAACATGGAATTCAATTTAAATGATGCCATAACTTACAATCTTGTGAACCACATCAATAATAATAGGAGGATAAAAAAAATTAAGAAGAAAAAGGTATTGTGGCCTTTTGGTCTAGATTAGTGGGCATTTTAATATTCAAGCACACAAAATACAAATCAAAACTAATGATAAGAAAATTTGAATTGTAAGGAGAGATTGCCGCACTAGCTTCCCCAAATCTCGCCACCGTTTTCTCCTTCGTATCTTCCCATTCTTTAAATCTAAAAATACTATTGATAATTGCCAAACTGATAAATATAGTTGAAAATTTAAATTATGGTTCAAATAATCATACAAATATTATATAACTTATATTTACTTTGACAACATATATATTGTGCTGACTTCATGCCATAAATCATGATATGCATTATGGTATTAAATCATGACATGCATTATTCTATTTTAATGAGATGCCTGAAGTGATATGCATTATTCTATTATGCTTAATGAAGATATCTTTCTTATAGAGGTAAATTCGAAGAAGGAAAGAAACATTTATTATGAAATTATATTTATGTTATTAGACTTGTTACATTATATGTTATTATCCGCCTTAATTATAATTAATAGACTTTACAACATATGTACTTACGTACGTATACATACATGCGTCACTTCGAAGAACATACTTTCTCAAAGTAGGCCTTGGTCTTGTAGGCTTCGACCTAAAAAGGTCCTTGTTGGCTTCGGTCTCATATGCATACAAAGAATGAAGTACAAGCATAATTTAGAATCAATAATATATAATTTTCTTTAATATAATGTTGCTTTATATAGCCAGCCTAATTATATGATGGAAGCTTGAACAAGAGAATGCTGATCAAATAACTTGCGGGTTTGAGATATATATATATATATATATATATATATATATATATATATATATATATATATGTGTGTGTGTGTGTGTGTGTGTGTGTGCCAGGAGAAATTATAAGCTCATGAAGAGACCGAATGATACACTACACGAAGAGCATAATACATCACTACTGTTTAGCTTGGAAGGGATGCAAGATCTAAACTGGAACAAACTAGTATAACTAAAGTTCCCAGATAGATCATACGTGGAGTCTCCATCCACCACTGCTTATGTATTCTTGGAAACTAAAGACCACGACTACATGAAATATTTTTCTCAAGACTCAAGTTGTTAAAAGATTTGATGGAGGAGGCTCAGATAATGTTGCAGTTGGGATATAAAAAGACTGCTTTCAGACCACGACTGCATTAATCATTTTAAATAAAAATGATCATCGGTACTATCACGTGATTTGTTAATAGATAGTGTAGATTAAGTTAGTAAAATATGTGAATCATGTTATTTGCTAATGAATTCTGTAGATTAAGTTAGATTAAGGTATGAATCATGTGATTAGGGTGTGAATCACGTAATTAGTTAATGGATGGTGTAGATTAAATTGTAAAAAATAATAAATGGTGTAGATTAAAAAATGTGAAATGTATTTTTGGAATAGTTGGTTAAGTTTTGGCTATAAATAAGGGGCTTAGCATGATGAATTTTCATATCCTTCTTACTTATCCTTCCTTCCATTTTCTAAATATTTTTAGTGTAAGATTTCTCTGAGTGGGTTAAGCATATCTTAAGTGTTGGTTAAGATCGATAAAAGTTGGGTATTATCCACGTAAGTTTTTTTTCCTATAAAGTTATATAAGCACTCACACACGTCACATGTTATTTACCGCTCTTCTTTTAGAAGACTCTTCTTTCAGAAGATTTATTTTTAAAAACTTCTTGTAGAAGATTTTATTTTGAAATATTATTTTTTCTTAAAAACTATATTGAAGTTATTCTACTTTAATCTATCAAATCACTTTTGATGATTTTATACGAATTGGTATACACCATGAAATTTATATATGGTAGTTACTAATTAAATTATAAATATATTGATTGATCAACTTCATTTAAATCAATATCTAATCATATGTTAAGGTAAGAGATATCATTTTCTTTTATCCTCTTAAACCTACTATGGTAAGTATTGTTCGTAAAATTCTTCAAATGATTAATAGTTTGCGCTTCATCTAATATCTTTTGACATAAACATTTCTATTAAATTTTCATCGCTATATTTGAATAGAGAACTATTTGACCTTGAATTTTTGACGTGAACATTTACTTGAACTGTGAACATTGTGAACTGTTAAATATTTCTTGTACCGTAAACCTTACCGTTGAACTTTTTTCCTGTGAATCTTGGACATTATTCTTGGACTTGAACACCTTTTTTTCTACATCATATTGACAATTTGGACATTATTTGACTTTAGACAAAGTAAAAATTATAAATTTTCAATATCTATTATTTATCCTATAATTATTCTCTTTCTTCTGGTCATCATTTATATTACTGTTATTTATACTAATTGTCAAAAATCAAGTTATTGTGAATATATGTGGTCTAGTGTAAAGATGATATGATAAAGGCGATATAATGGTGATTGGTCATTTAGGGCACGTGGTGAATATTCTCTTTAGATATGATAAATGCAGTATAATAGTGGTATGTCTTTTAATGCAAATGGTGAAAATTCACTTTGGCCTAGGGCAAAGAAGAATCGTTGTTTGGCATGATCATGACCAGTGGTGTTTCAGATGATAAATGTTGATGATGATTTTTCTGAAAAAGAGAAGCTTGTAGAAATCACGTTCTACATAATTTTTCTAATGGTTATTATTCTACTGTAGTTGTTGATCTAAACTTTGTCCAAGAACTTAAATGAAGTTGTTGACTTAAAACTTGTTGTTTATATTATTCTATCAAGAACTCAACCGTTGAAGGCTAATGATAATCTATTCATCATTATCTTAGTCATGATATTTTTTACTGGGCTATTTGAGCTCACCCTTTCCTTTATGTTCAATTGTTCAATAAATGAGAATTTAGCCAGGACTAGCGGACAAAAGAGAGGAATGGAGTGATGGTCCGAGATAGTTACTATATTAGTCTTTACCATATTATAAAATAGTGTGAAAATAATAGTGAAGAATTAATTGTGTATTATTGGCCATTATATTGTTGTACTTTGCACTATTATAATAATTTTATTGTAGTCTTTTGATAACTCAAATTGGGTAGTGTGGACCCAATTTGGGGGCATCACAGTTGATATCAGAGCTTAGGGATACGGTCTTTAATGGAGATCTGGGGTTATAATTAGGAGGGAAGAGACGAATAGAATCAGTCACTAGTGTGTCCTACCTAAATTTTTTTTTTTCTAATGAGTCGATTTGGATGTAGGGACAAGAAGTGACGAGTCAGTTATTTAACTAACATTTATTTTGTAACTGTAGTTAAAAATGACTTCTAAAAATCAAGAAATGAACTATCTAATGCCCGAGACAAATGTGCCTAAGAATCAGGAAGCGACGAATAATTCTCTTGCAAAGTCAAAAAATAATGCTCCTGGTAACATAATGAATGACGGTTTATTTAGGAACTTCATACAGTTTATACAGAACCTGGCAAGAGGAAATTCAATCAACAATAATGATGGAAACGTCGATAATGCTCAGATGGTCACTGTTAAGCAATTCAAGGAGTTAGGACCACTTGAGTTTCTAGGAAATCTTGATCTACTCAAGGTATATGCATGGATAAAATAGATAACAAAGATATTTGATGTCCTACGTTACCCTAGCGATCAAAAAGTTCCATTTGTCACCTTCATGTTACAAGGAGAGGTGGACCATTGGTGGGAAGTGGTAAAACGTGTCCATCACTTAGCACTCGAGATGTCTTGGGCAGAGTTTCAGGAACTGTTTAACTAGAAGTATTTTCCAAAAAGTATCTTTCACGTGAAGAAGGTGGTGTTTATCAAGCTAGAGTAGGGGGACATGACTGTCTCATAGTATGAGGCTAAGTTTGTTGAGTTATCCCGATTTGCATCCCATTTGGTGGATGACGAAGCACGAAAAAGTCATATGATCTTGCGAGGTTTGAGACCCAAAATTCGTCATCTCTTCATCTCTTATAAATTTTGTTTATATTCAGATATTGTGGATAGAGTTCAAAGAGTGTAGCAAGAAAATAAAATATTGCAGTCAAGAGTCAATGACCAACAGAGAGAGAGAGAGAGATAACGACAAAAATCAACGGAACATGAACTATAGAGGAGGCAATCACCATTTCAGCAATGGTAACCACTTCGGTGGTAATCCCAACTCAAATAACAATAGAGGGGAATCAAGTGGGAGAATTGTACTCAACAGTCTAAGTTTTGATACAATTGTGGGAATGAAGGACATATTGCGCGATTTTTTCCTACTATAAAATCAAATCCAGTTGCAATGATGGCTCCAAATGCTAGCACGGATAAGAAAAAAATCTGTAGTTCAACGGAGAGCTTTTGTTGTGACATCCTAAAGAACACAAAACCCAAACAAGGTGATAATCGGTAAGCTACTCATAAATTCTTGTGATATCTATGTCTTGTTAGATACTGGCTTTACCCACTCTTTTATTTCACCTACATGTGCCCAACATTTAAACTTGACTTTTGAAAACTTAGACTTTGACTCATCAGTTGCAACCTCATTAGGAGAAGTAGCCATAACATCTACTGTCTATAAATCTTGCTTAATTCAAATCAACAGTCTTATATTACCTGTTGACCTTATTTCTTTGGAAATGCATGAATTTGATGTGATTTTAAGAATTGATTGGTTAACTACCCATCATGCTAAAATTGATTGCTTTCATAAAATCATTAGTTTTCATATTCCTAATCAACCTGTAATGCAAATTCAAGTAACCAAACTATTAAAATCTATAACTGTTATTTATAGCTATAAAGCCATTCATTTATTGAAAAATGGATGTTAAGCCTTTTTAGCTCAAGTCACTAATTTAAACAAAAACACATCAAACCTAAATGATATTCCCATTGTTAATGAATTTTTTGACGTTTTTCTCGATGAACTTCCTGGCTTACCCCCAAACCGTGAAATTGAATTATGTATTGATCTTGAACCCGGAACTAAGCCTATTTCCAAAGCCTCATACCGAATGGCTCACATTAAACTTCAAGAGTTAAAAGTTCAACTACAAGAATTGTTGAATATTGGTTTCATGCATCCGTGTGCATTGTCTTGGGGTGTTTCTTTTCTTTTTGTCAAGAAGAAGGATGGGAGTATGAGATTGTGCATTGACTACCGAGAGTTAAACCATGTCACCATAAAAAATAGGTACCCTTTACCTCGTATTGATGACATGTTTGATCAATTACAAGGTGTTCAATATTTCTCGAAGAGTGATATCTGTTCTGGATATCATCAGTTAAAGGTTAAAGCTAAGGGCATTCTAAAGACTACTTTTAGAACTCGTTATTTGCATTATGAGTTCTTAGTGATGCCTTTTGGACTAACCAATGCTCCTACAGCTTTCATGGGCATGATGAACCACATATTCAAAGAATATTTGGATCTTTTTATGGTTGTCTTTATTGATGACATCCTCGTATACTCCAAGAGTCGTGAGGATCATAAACAACACTTGAGATTGATACTCTAAAAGCTACGTGAGAACAAGTTATATACCAAGTTGAAGAAGTGTGAGTTTTGGCTTGAAGAAGTCACGTTCATTGGGCATGTGATTTCTAGACAAGGAATATCAATTGACCCTACGAAGATTAAAGCAATATTAAATTAGGAGCAACCTAAATCAGTAACTGAAGTACGAATTTTCGGAGATTCGTAGAAGAATTTTCTCGAATCGTCACTCCATTAACTCAGCTGACTTAAAAAATCGCAAAATTTGTGTGGAGCGAGGAATGTAAGAAGAGCTTTCAAGAACTCAAGAGAAAACTTATTTCAGTTTATGTTCTGACCATACCATCTGGATCGGGTGAATTTGTCATTTACAACAATGCCTCAGGCAGAGGTCTAGGTTGCATTCCTATCCAACAGAGAAAGGTTATAGCTTATGCCTCTGACAACTCAAAGATTATGGAAAAAAAATTACCCTACTTATGATCTAGAGTTGGCAGCAATTGTTTTCGCATTAAAGATCTAGAAACACTACTTATATAGAGAGAAAGTGGATATCTATACGGATGATAAAAGCCTCAAGTATTTCTTCACTCAGAAGGAACTCAATATGGGACAACGACGTTAGCTTGAGCTGTTGAAGGATTACAACCACGCCATCCAGTATCACCAAGGGAAGGCGAACGTTGTAGCTGATGCATTGAATAAAAGATTATATACGAGTACAGATGTAATATGGACAACACAAAGGTGCATTATGTATTATTTACAAAAGATAGAGATAGAGCTAAAGATACTTGGGACCCACATGAGAATGACACATGTACGAGTAAAATCGGCTTTAATCGATAAAATTAAAGCTACTCAAGCTACTGATATAAAATTGGTGAATATGATAAAGAAAATATAAAAAGGTCCTATTTCGGAGGCAAGAATTGACGAGGAAGGGAAACTTTGAGTCAACTCTAGACTCTATGTTACTAACGATCCTGAATTGAAGCATAAATCATGATAGAGGCACACAACATGCAGTTTGCAATCCACCCAGGAGGTACCAATATGTATCATGACATTCGACATACATTTTGGTGAAACAATATGAAGAGGAAGATTGTAGAGTTTATCTCAAGGTGTCTAACTTGTCAACATGTCAAGATAGAGCATTAAGTGCCTAATGGTCCATTATAACCACTTGAGGTTTTCGAATGGAAGTGAGAACACATCAATATAGATTTCGTGACGGGTCTTCCTAAAATTTCTCAAGGCTTAGATGCAATTTACGTCATCGTAGATAAATTGACCAAATCCACTCATTTCTTGCATATATGAGAAAATTATTCACTTGAGCATCTTGTCGGTATGTACGTAAGTAAAATTATGAGATTACATGACATACCAGTATCTGTAATGACCACGAATTATATTAGACATTGTATTTATTAAATAAGTAGCAATGAATTAAATTTTTGTACTAATTAATTGTGCATTAAATAATTGAATGAATATACTTTTGTATGTGTATATTTATTTAAAGCAATAAAGTAAGGTGTTATAATTAATTAAAGCAAGTCTAATTAAATTATATTTTAAATCCAAACGAGGTATTAATCTAGGTCAAATTAATTTACATAATAGTTCATGTAATTAATTAAACATTAGCCTATGTAATTAGTTAAACAAGTCCAATACTTTATTTAATTAAATGTAGCATAGGTTAAGTAATATTAGCCCAATGTAATAATTAAATTGAGCACAACTCAATTAAATGGATTAGCCCAATATATTTATTTCCTAAGTCGAATGTGGAGCCCAATAGAAAGTCAAAAATTGGTCAAACAATATACATATATATACATATATATATATGTGTGTGTGTGTGTGTGTGTGTGTGTGTGTGTGTGTGTGTGTGTAGATGTATCTATGTAAAATTAATCAATAAAAATTAAAAAAAAAAATGGCCAAGAAAAGGCCATTTTGTCCGGTTATAGTGGGGGCCACAAAGGTGGCTTGTGTTGCTTCGTGTTGCTTAAATTACACTCCTTTCCATAGTTAACCAACAACCCTAGTCATTCCACTTGTCTATCAACTAGTCATTCAAGTACATAATAATCCTAATTAGCCTTTAATTTGACTATGTTGGTGAATTAGGAAGAGTTGATGGTGATTAAGGAGACTCTATAAATAGAGTTTTCCACACCTTAAATGAGTTTGTTAGTCATTTTGTAGCATTTCCTAGAGAGCAAAGTGAGAGCTTCCAAGAGAGAAAAAAAGAGATACACTTGTAAGTTGAATGAGATAGCTAAAAAATGAGTTTGGTGAATGTCCAATAGCTTCAGATCATACTTTGGAATGAGAACAAGAAGAACACACAAGTCACTAAGGTTAAAAAGTGCTCTAACCATTTCTAAGTTCGTTTTTATAGTCTATATATGATTTGAACGATTAAAAATATTTTTAACCAATCAAAAGCTGTTTTTATGGACTAGAAGTCCTAGACTATGTTATATATGTATATTCATGCTTTGATTTGCTTAAATCATGTTTTGGTATGTGTGGTATGCATAAAAATGGAAGAAATATGCATATTAAACTTTACCGGTAAAACCCTAGTTGACCATGTGTTAGTTAATATGTAGTTTGAAATGTACGAGTTGGAAAATGGATTTCTATGACTAGAAATTTATATTTATGAGTTAAAAAGATAACCCAACTTAAATCTTTCAAAAATATGAAAAGACAAATAAGTTATGGCTTTTACTACAAAGTAGGTCGTTTTAAAATCCTAGAGTGGTCGATCTCGAATATTATGTCAAAAACGTTTTCGAAAACGAGATCGAACCATGAAATATTGTAAAATAAGAAGTTAGGAACACATCAGCACTGATTTTATGTCATTTGAATATATAGATTTTATTTTATGCAAGTTTGAACCAAATAAATCAAAGTGAAAAAATTAAGATTTTAAAAAACATAAATACCGTCGCAGCGGTAGGTTCCACCGCCGCAACGATGAAACATCTTGTAATGAAAAATTAAGCCACCGCCGTAGCGATAAATCCAACCACCGCAGCGGTGAAACTATCTGCAAGTCACCGCCGCAGCGGTGTATCGGACAGTTTAAAAAATTAATTCTGAACCAGGTCGGGCCGGTTTTGGCTGAGTCCGGGTCAGAAAATAAAAAATGTTCTAAAAATTATTTTATTATTTATGGACTCAATAAAAGTATTTTTAAAATTATAGATAGTTGATTTAATAAGTAAAAGATGATAAATATTATTAAAAGTTTAATAATATTATAAAGATAATAAAATATTATTAAATAGTTAATATTATTACAATATTATTAAATAGTTAATAATATTAGAATATTAATAAAATATTATTAAAAGAATAATAATATTAGAAAAATATGTAAATTTTATTAAATGATTAATAATATTAGATAATGATTAAAATAGCATTAAATAATTGATAATATTAGATAATTAATAAAATATTTTTAAATAGTTAATAATATTAGATAATGATTAATAATATTACAATGTTAATAAAATATTATTAAATTATTAATAATATTAGATAAGTGTGTGATCTATATTAAATAATTAATATAGGTTTTATGTGATTGAAATATTATCAAGTAGTGATAATACTACCTAAGTGTTTATATAATTATGTGGTTAAGTAAGAGTTATAAAGGTTATCATATAAATGTGTATATGATACTAATTTAAGATCAAACTGATTAATTGTTAGGTCTATTCACAGAGAATTAATTGAATTGGCTAGCAGTAGACTACGTACGAGGAAAGTTTCCTTAACCCTAACTTGTATTTATTGCTGTAAGTTTCCTTACCCCTAACTTGTATTTATTGTTGCAAGTTTACTTCAACCTTATTTATATTGAGCAATTCAATTATTGTTTAGCAAGTACCTACACTCGTAGATATTTGACAGAGCTTGAAGTGGGTTAATTGTCTAAAATTATTCCACATTATTACTGTTATTGTATTCGCACATAGTGCTTTTGCAAATGTTTTAGTTCATTAATTCAAGAACTGTTTAAGTATGTCTAAGCTAATTGTTTCAGCTAGACAATGCATGTTTAAATTCATCAAATTGAATATTTTAAAAGCTAATCCAAACCATTGGTTGGTGCGAATTCTTATAGTAAGACTGAGAATGAACAACCCTAAATAAAAGGGATTTTTATTTGTCGAAGAACTGAACTTACACAAGATGTCTGAATGTTATGCATATACATAGGGTACAAGAGGTTGATCCCCTCGCGTACCCCATTTTTTGAGGTGTCATATATATATATATATATATATATATATATATATATATATATATATATATATATATACATGTCTGTTCTACTTTAGTAGCAGTTCATGGTCCTTAAAGCCCAATCAGCAGTAAAGAGTTAATCCATTATTATATTGAAAAATTGATTCTTGATTTCTTTCACAATTGTTATCTATTATTGAAAACCCTGATGTTAATTTCTCTTTCATCATGATATATCTTATGTTATTTATTCTTAAACTTGCTGAGCCATTTAGTTGCTCATTCTTGATATATCATGACATATTTCAGCTAAGCCAGAATGTTCTAAACAAGACAAAGGCAAAGGAAAAGCCAAAGCTTACATTAACTGGATGCATGCTAGATTAATTACTTATATGTACCTTCTTTTGTAAAATTTTTGTATTCTCTTAAGATATGTAATGTTTATGTTAAGGTTAATCGACCTTGGGAAGTATAGCCTTTTTATAAGGAACCTTTTTTATTATTCCATGAAGTTTAAATGCAATTTATGTATTTAATTGTTAATAAGTATTGTACAGTGGAGAACCAAACCCGAGGTTATAGAACCTGGATTTGGGGTCGTCACAGGTTGGTATCAGAGCTATTGGTTAGAAACGTTAGTATTGTGAAACCTAAGTTATAACCTTAGTACTAAACTCATATCGAGTGCGTTAGGAGATGAATCGGGGAGATTCATCATTTTGTGTATTTTTTTAGGTGGATTGAGGAAATACATCGAGCCGAGATGTATATGATAAAATATCATTTCATTTCATCAATGAATATATTTTATTTTTGTACTGACATGTGTTGTTATGTGATTGTAGGATGTCTGAGATTGGACAGTCGATTCATACTATTGAGGAAGTGGCTTACACTGATATCCATATGGATACTGTACAGCCGCTGGTAGATGCATCGATAGAGGATCCTGAGTCTGATCCAGAGGAGGGAGATCGTGAGGAGTATGTCAGAGGTGGAGTGATGAGGCCACATAGTGATGATGAGGCCGGGCCTGAGGAGTCAGAGGACGAGGATCCAGATGAGTACATTGATGGCATGGGCAACACTACTAGTGACATCATTGAGGTGCTGACCACGAAGACTGATGAGCTGGAGGAAAGAATCCAGAACTTGGAGGAGTAGAATCTAACTCACCAGCATATGGAGAATCAGTATAGAGATGCATCTTATCAGTTGTCTAGCGAGAACACGTTACTAAAGGAGAAGATGGCAGAGGTGTAGGTTAGATTGGTAGCAGCTGAGCTGAAGGTTCAGCAAACACAGGTAGAGAATGAGGAGATTAGAGGCCATTGGCAGCAGGCGATAGAGGATAGGATCAAGATAGAGATCTAGAGAGATGCTACATATAGGCAGATGCTAGAGTTGGAGGACGAGGTCCATGAGAAGAGGGTGAGGATCGATAGACTCAGCTATGTTTATCGTTCTTTATGTTATATGTAAATAGATGCAGTAAAAACCTAACTTTTGTTTTAACAAAGGGTTAGTATGATGTAAATCCCAACTCTAGGAAGTTGTGAGATATGGTAATGGTTAGATCCCGTCTTTTGTAGTATTTCAGGGATAGTAGCATTTATAGCAGTATGTTTATGATGTAAAAGTGCTATGCACTATGGTTTTAGCATATGAATATAAATGCAGATCTGTTTATGTTTATATGTGTCAAGATGATTAATTGTACTTTAGTTAAATTGCTTAAGCTACAAAACGGAAGTAAAGAGATGAAACAACTTTAACGATTTAAATTGTCTCTATACAGAAAATGCCGCCACATAGAAGAAGTCAACCCCTACCCCCACCACCACCGGAAGAGTCGGTTAATGTAGGAGGGGTACCGCCAAACCCAATGCAAGAATTTATGAAAATGCTAATGAGAGCATTTCACGGACGCAATGCAAATGATGCTGGAGCACCAAACCCTACCACTCCACTAGCTAACTTCAAAGATTTTAAATTAATAGGACCACTGGAATTCTAACGAACAACGGATCCTATAGAAGCACAAACTTTGATAGAGGACATGGAAAGGGTATTTAAGGTCGCTCAAGTAGCGGATGAGCAAATAACCTCATTTACTAGCTTTATGATGAAAGGGGAGGTGAACTATTGGTGGAAGGCCAACAAGAGCAGAGCAGAAGAGGGAATTATTGCGTAAGCGCGATTTAAGGAAGTGTTCTTAAAGAACTACTTTTCGGAAAGCACACAAGCCATGATGGAAGTCAAATTTCTGGAACTCAAGCACGGGAACATGTCAATTTCTGATTACACCACCAAGTTCAATAAATTGGCAAGATTCGCTCCACCTCAGGTGGACACTGAAGTAAGACGAGCAAGGAGGTTTGAGCAGGGACTGATGCCAAAGGTTTACAGTAGGGTCAAATGAAGCCCTAAATAATCACAATCAAGAATGGAATAAGAAAATAAGTGAAGGAGAAAACAAAGAAACTAGCAGCGGGGGCAGTAACTCGAACAAGCGTAAATGGAATAACAACAGCAGTTCGGGGACACCCCAAGGAAGTGAATCGAAGAAAGGAAATAAATGCAGTACGTGCGGGAAGAATCACTTGGGGGAGTGTATGAATGGGAGGAATGTCTATTACAACTACAGGCAAGAAGGGCATATCGCTCCTAATTGGCCAACACCAAAGAAGAGAGGTTGTTTCTCATGCGGAGCTGTGGACCATTAGTTCAAGCATTGTCCGAAAAGGAATAATAGTGGAGGAAGTACTGAATTTAAGGGAAACAACAACAAACTCACCATTGGAGGCTCGGTACAACACAACAAACCAACAGCGCAGACTTTTAACATGACGGTGCAAGATGTCGTGGAATCAAAAGACACGGTGTCAGGTATTATTCCGATCAATGATATAAATGCTTATATATTATTTGATTTGGGTGCTACCTGTTCATTTGTGTCTAATGATTTCGCTAGACGATTAGAATAAATAAAGAAGTAATTCATGTAGAGTATATACGTAGAAATTGTTGTGCTGAAATCAGGAGTCGGAAGTTAAAATTAAATCTAATTTCGATACATTTTGGGGAGTTTGATGTTATACTTGGAATGGATTGGTTGTTTAACCACGGAGCGGTAATTGATTGTCAAAAGAAGTGTATACACCTTAAGACACCAAACAAGTCTAAGTTCGTATTTTACGGCAGCAAATCGTCAAGAAAATCTTCTTGTTTGATGACGATGCAGGCCAAGAAGCTGTTAAAGAAAGGTTGTGTAGGGTATTTGGCTCATATGGTGGATACACAAATGGTGAATCCCGATATGGAGCAAATACCTGTAGTTAAGGAGTTCATTGATGTTTTTTCAAATGAACTGCCAGGTCTGCTGCCAGATAGGGAGATATAATTTGTGATCAATTTAGTACCGGGGACAACACCGATATTGAAGGCACCATATAGGATGGCTCCGGTAGAAATGAAGGAGTCGGTGGTTCAATTGTAAGAATTGTTGAATAAAATGTACATTCAAACCAGTGTTTCTCCATGGGGAGCACCTGTGCTGTTTGTAAAGAAAAATGATGGATCGATGAGACTTTATATAGATTGTAGGGAGTTGAACAAAGTAATGATTAAGAACAAGTACCCGTTGCCACGAATTGACGATCTTTTTGATCAATTGAAAGGGGCGAGGTACTTTTCAAATATTGACTTAAGTACTGGTTATCATCAATTAAAAGTTAGGAAGGAGGACGTACCCAAGACGGCATTCAGAACTCGTTACGGCCATTATGAGTTTCTGGTGATGTCGTTTGGACTAACAAATGCGTCAACCGCATTTATGGACATGATGAACAGAATATTCAAGCAATACTTCGATAAATTTGTAGTTGTGTTCATTGACGATATTTTGGTTTATTCCAAAAAAAGGAGGAACATGCCGAACATCTAAGATTGGTATTGGAGATATTACAGAAGGAGCAGTTGTATGCTAAATTTTTGAAGTGTGAATTCTGGTTGGAGAGAGTTCAATTTTAGGTCATATTATTGACAATGAGGGAGTTTCAGTAGATTCAGCAAAGGAGGAAGTGGTGATGAATTGGGAACAACCAAGGACGCCGACAGAGGTTAGAAGTTTCTTAGGGTTAACGGGTTATTATCGGAGATTCATCAAAGACTTTTTGAAGATAGCAACGCCGTTAACCAATTTGACGAGGTAGACAGTGAAATATGTATGGACGGAGAAGTGCGAGGAGATTTTTCAGGAGCTAAAGAAGAGACTTAGTGAAGTACCTGTATTGACTTTACCGAACAATACGAGAGGTTTTATGGTCTATAGTGATGCATCGCAGAAGGGAGTAGGCTGTGTGCTTATGCAAAATGGCAAGGTCATTGTGTATGCGTCAAGACAACTAAAGGATTATGAGAAGGGATACCCTACCCACGACTTAGAGCTGGTAGCGGTAGAGTTTACCCTTAAGATTTGGGGGCACTATTTATATGGAGAGAAATGTGAGATATTCACAGACTATAAAAATCTGAAGTATATCTTTACATAAAAATAGTTGAACATGAGGCAGCGGAGATGGTTGGAGTTGATCAAAGACTAAGATTGTGAAATTCTATACCATCCCAGCAAAGCCAACGTAGTAGCAGATGCTCTAAGTAGAAAGAGCATGGAGAAGTTGTTTGTACTAACCGAACAGGAGGAAATGGTAAAGGAAATGGCTTGAATGGAGTTGCAGGTGAAAAATTCAAAGGAGTCAATAGAAGTGGAAGCAAGCCCAACCTTGTTAGATAAGCTGAAAGAGGCTCAAGACAAAGATGAAGAATGTGAAAAAAATAAGGAAGAGGTTAAGTAACGGGGAAGAGGTCAAATACAAAGTATATAGCAAAGGATTGCTAAGGTTTGAAAATCGAGTTTGGGTACCAATAGTGCCTGAATTACGAGAAGAGATTTTGCAAAAGGCTCCCAATACGAGATACTCGATACATCCAGGAAATACGAAAATGTATCAAGATCTACATCAATATTTTTGGTAGCCGAATATGAAAAGGGAGATTACAAAATTTGTTAGGCGATGCCTAACTTATCAGAGGGTAAAGGCCGAACATCAGAGACCAAGTGGATTTCTACAGCCGTTAGAAATTCCTGAGTGAAAATGAAAACATATCATGATGAATTTTGTGGTGGGACTTCCAGCAACACATATGGGTGATTGTGGATCGGCTAACAAAGTCAACGCACTTTTTGTCGATCAAGATTAAGTTCAGTTTGGATCAGTTGGCTAAACTGTACATCAAGGAGATAGTTTCGAGACATGAAATGCCGGTATCAATTATGTCAGACAGAGATATGCGTTTCACATCAAAGTTTTGGAGGAGTCTTTAGGAAAGATTGGGGACGTAGTTAAGAATGAGTACAGCGTATCATCCACAAACAGATGGGCAAAGCGAAAGAACAATCCAAATATTGGAAGATATGCTCAGAGCCTGTATGATGGATTTCAAGGACAGTTGGGAAGACAAAAGTTATCATGCAAGCATAGGAATGCCGCCTTACGAAACGTTATATGGGAGAAAATGTAGAACACCTCTATGTTGGGATGAGGTAGGAGAATGTCGACTGTTGGGGCCGAAATTGGTTCAACGGACTATAGAAATTTTCAGAGTAATAAGCGCTCGACTAGTAACAGCTAAAGACCGTCAAAAGAAGTATACAAATCTACATTGACAGAAGTGAGATTTCGAAGTAGGGAGTTTTATGTTTATGAAGGTATCTCCCTGGAAAGGGAAGATCCGATTTGGATAAGAAAGGGGAGCTGAGTCCGAGGTTCAAAGGACCGTTCAAAATATTGAAGAGAGTGGGTGAAGTGGCGTACAAAGTAGCTCTACCTCCTGAACTGGAGCAAATTCACAATGTGTTTCACGTGTTAGTGTTGCGACCATATAAGCCTGATTACAAACACTTCATATCTTATGAGCCAATACAAATTGAGAAAGACTTATCGTGTGAAGAAATTTATGTCCAGATATTAGATAGGAAATAGCAGAAACTACGAAATAAGGTTATACATTCTGTCAAAGTCCTTTGGAGGAACCACAACGCCTGAGGAAGCTACATGGGAACTTGAAAAAAAGATGAGGAATGACTATCCGCATCTTTTTGGGTAGCTTAAATTTATAATTTTGGGGACGAAATTCTTATAAGGGGGAGAATGTAATAACCACAAATTCTACTAGACATTGTAATTATATTTTTAAATAAGTAGCAATGAATTAAAAAATTTAAACTAATTAATTGTGCATTAGATAATTGAATGAATATACTTGTGTATGTGTATGTGTATATTTATTTAAAGCAATAAAGCAAGGTGTTATAATTAATTAAAGCAAGTCTAATTGGATTATATTTTAAATCCAAATGAGGTATTAAACTAGGTCAAATTAATTTACCTAGTAGTCTATGTAATTAATTAAACCTTAGTCCATGTAATTAATTAAACAAGTCCAATCCTTGATTTAATTAAATGTAGCATAGGTTAATTAATATTAGCCCAATGTAATAACTAAATTGAGCCCAACCCAATTAAATGGATGAGCCCAATATATTTAATTCCTAAGTCCAATATGGAGCCCAATAAGAAGTCAAAAATTGGTCAATCAGTATATATATATATATATATATATATATATATATATATATGTAAAATTAATCAATAAAAATTAAAGAAAAAATAGCCAAGAAAAGGCCATTTTGGCCGGTTATAGTGGGGGCCACAAAGGTGGCTTGTGTTGCTTCGTGTTGCTTAAATTACACTCCTTTCCATAGTTAGCCAACAACCCTAGTCATTCTACTTGTCTATCAACTAGTCATTCAAGTACATAATAATCCTAATTAGCCTTTAATTTGACTATGTTGGTTAATTAGAAAGAGTTGATGGTGATTAAGAAGACTCTATAAATAGAGTGTTCCACACCTTAGATGAGTTTGTTAGTCATTTTGTAGCATTTCCTAGAGAGCAAAGTGAGAGCTTCCAAGAAAGAAATAGAGAGATACACTTGCGAGTTGAAAGAGATAGCTAGAAAATGAGTTTGGTGAATGTCCAATAGCTTCACATCATACTTTGAAAGGAGAAGAAGAAGAGCACACAAGTCACTAAGGTTAAAAAGCGCTCTAACCCTTTCTAAGTTCGTTTTTATAGTCTATATGTGATTTGAACGGTTAAAATATATTTTTAACCAATCAAAAGTTATTTTTATGGAATAGAAGTCTTAGACTATGTTATGCATGTATATTCATGGTTTGATGTGTTTAAATCATATTTTGGTATGTGTGGTATGCATAAAAATGGAAGAAATATTCATATTGAACTTTACCGGTAAAACCCTAGTTGACCATGTGTTAGTTAATGAAATATTCTAAAACAAGAAGTTATGAACACATTAACACTGATTTTGTGTCATTTGAATATATAGATTTTATTTTATACAAGTTTGAACCAAAGAAATCAAAGTGAAAAAATTAAGGTTTTGAAAAACACAAATATCGCCGCAGCGGTAGGTTCCACCGCCGCAGTGGTGAAACACCCTGTAATGAAAAATTAAGCCACCGCCACAACGATAAATTCCACCACCGCAACGGTGAAATTTTCTGCAAGTCACCGCCGCTGTGGTGAATCGGACAGTTTGAAAAATTAATTCCGGACCGGGTCAGGTCCGGGACAGAAAATGAAAAATGTTCTAAAAATTATTTTATTATTTATGGACTCAATAAAAGCATTTTTAAAATTATAGATAGTTGATTTAATAAGTAAAAGAGGATAAATATTATTAAAGGTTTAATAATATAAATTAAATTAATAAAATATTATTATTAATATAATAATATTAAAAAATTATTAAAATATTATTAAATGTATAATAATATTATAAAGTCAATAAAATATTATTAAATGGATAATAATATTGGTAAATAGATAAAATATTATTAAATGAATAATAATATTAGAATATAACTAAAATATTATTAAATAGTTAATAATATTAGAATATTAATAAAATATTATTAAAAGAATAATAATACTAGAAAAATACGTAAAAATTATTAAATGATTAATAATATTAGATAATGATTAAAATATTATTAAATAATTAATAATTTTAGATAATTAATAAAATATTATTAATTGAATTGGTTAGCAGTAGACGCACAAGGCAAGTTTCCTTAACCCTAACTTGTATTTATTGTTGCAAGTTTGCTTCAACCTTATTTACATTGAGCAATTCAATTATTGTTGAGCAAGTACCTACACTCGTAGATATTTGACAGAGTTTTAAGTGGGTTAATTATCTAAAATTATTCCACATCATTACTGTTATTGTTTTCGCACATAGTGCTTTTGCAAATGTTTTAGTTCATTAATTCAAGAACTGTTTAAGTATGTCTAAGCTAATTGTTTCGACTAGACAAAACATGTTTAAATTCATCAAATTGAATATTTTAAAAACTTATCCAAATCATTGGTTAGTGCGGATTCTTATAGTAAGACTGAGAATAAATAACCCTAAATAAAGGGGATTTTCATTTATTAGGAAACCGAACTTATGCAAGACGTCTGAATGTTATGCATATACATAGGGTACAAGAGGTTGATCTCCTCGCGTACCCCATTTTTCGAGGTGTTAGATATATATATATATATGTCTGTTCTACCTTAGTAGTAGTTCATGGTCCTTAAAGACCACTCAGCAGTAAAAAGTCAATCCATTCTTATTTTAAAAAATTGTTTCTTGATTTCTTTCACAATTGTTATCTATTGTTGAAAACCCTGATATTAATTTCTCTTTCATCATGATATATCTTATGTTATTTATTATTAAACTTGCTGAGCCATTTAGTTGCTCATTCTTGCTATATCATGACATATTTCAGCTAAGCCAGAATGCTCTAAACAATACAAAGGCAAGGGAAAAGCCAAAGCTTAGATTAGCTGGATGCATGCTAGATTAATTACTTATATGTACCTTCTTTTATAAATTTTGTATATTCTCTTAAGATATGTAATGTTTATGTTAAGGTTAATCGACCTTGGGAAGTATAGCTTTTTTATAAGGAACCTTCTGTATTATTCCGCGAAGTTTAAATGCAATTTATGTATTTAATTGTTAGTAAGTATTGTACAGTGGAGAACCAAACCCGAAGTTATGGAACCCGGATTTAGGGTCATCACAGTATCCATAGTTTATAATCGAGTCTCTAGATTCACTTCACGATTTTGGATCAACTTATAAAAAGCTATAGACATCGAGCTACGATTCAGTTCTGTATACCATCCTTAAACAGACGGACAATCAGAAAGGATGATCTAGACTCTCGAAGACCTTTTGAGACTTTGCGTACTAGACTTCAAAGGAAGTTTGGACAATTATTTGTCATTAGTTGAATTCTCCTACAACAACGATTATCAAGTAAGTATAGGCATGGCTCCATTCGAAGGTTTGTATGGCCGAAAATGTCATTCTCTAGTATGTTGGAATGAGGTGAGAAACAAAATTGTTGGAACCCGAATTGGTGCGCATGACAACAGAAAAAATCCAAATGATCCTACAATGAATATAGACTGGATAAGTACGACAAAAGAGTTATGTTGGTATTCATCGAAGGGACGAGAGTTTCAATGTCGGAGACTATATATTTTTACGTATTTCCCTATGAAAAGGTGTTACAAGATTCGAAAAGAGAGAAAAGTTCAACTCTCGATTTATTGGCCCATTTGAAATTCTCGATCGAGTAGGAACTGTGGCTTACAGACTAGCTCTACCGCCAAACATGATTCACATTCATAACTTTTTTCACATATCTATGTTACATAAATATGTAAAGGACCAAAAACATATTATTGAGTTAGAACTAGATGTTATAGCAAAGGATTTAACATACGAGGAGGTACATGTCAATATCTTATATAAGAAGGAACAGATCTTACGCTTAAAGGTTATAACTCAAGTCAAGGTTTTATGGAGGAATCAAGATACTGAGAAAATGACTTGAGAGTTAGAATCTGAGACGAAAACCAAATATCTTTACCTCTTCGAGATGCTATATATGTCAAATTTCGAGGACAAAATTTCATAAGGATGGGAGGTTACCCTAAATTTTATTGAATAAAATTTAATTTTCTTCATATATTATTCTGAAATAGTAAGGTGTTATGTGTAAATTATAGAAAAAAAAGAAAATATTCGTTCTGTCGGAAAATATTCGATTTGTCGGGGAATATTTGATTTGTACGACGGCGTCGAAATAACCAATCATTGGTGGAACCCGCTGTGAAACTTTGTCAGATATATAAAAAACGACAGCATTAACCATTTTAAATAAAAATGGTCAACGGTTATATCACTTTTAACTGTTAAAATATCCGGTGATAAAAGAATGATAGCATATGATATTTAATGATATTTTATAGTAACACACGGTATTTTACAGTAGCACATGGTATTCTTTAATAGCACATATTATTGCACAATACTTTATATTACTGAACTGATAAAGTGACCACTGCATAATATTTCATCAGTAATTGTCATTACATAGAATTTAATATTATTGAATCAATAATTTCCATTGCATATCATTCTAAGTTATTGAGTCAATAATCATCAGTATGCATAATATCTTGTATCATTGGACTAATAATTGTCACAGTAGTAATCACAAGTATTAAATAGTTAGACATACTAATTATTTGAATAACACTAAATATTTAAATAATTGTGATATTAAGTTAATAATATAATAATATAAAAGATGAATAATATAATATTTAAATGTGTAGTGTGAAGCTTAAAAATGTGAAACGTATGATAGATTGTGCAGTTTAAGGTATGAATCATGTTATTTACTAATGAATGGTGTGGATTAAGTTAGTAAATGTGTTAATCATGTGATTTGCTAATAAATGGTATAGATTAAGTTAGTAAAATGTGTGAATCATGTAATTTGCTAATGGAATGTGTAGATTAAGTTAGATTAAAATGTGAATCATATGATAAGGGTGTGAATCATATGATTAGTTAATGGATAGTGTAGATTAAAGTGTAAAAATAATGAATAGTATATATTAAAAAATGTGAAATATATTTTTAGAATAGTTGGTTAAGCTTTGGCTATAAATAGAAGGCTTAACATAAGTAATTTTCATATCCTTCTTACTTATCATTCATTTAACTTTCTAAATATTCTTAGTATAAGATTTATCTGAGTGAGTTAAGGTTATTTTAAGTGTTGGTGAAGATCGATAAAAGTCGGGTATTATCCAAGTAAATTTTTTCTATAAAGTTATATAAGCACGAACACACATCACATGTTGTTTATCACTTTTCCTTAAGAAGATTCTTTTTTCAGAAGATTTTATTTTGAAATATTATTTTCTTTTAAAAACTATATTGAAGTTATTCTACTTTATTCTATCAAATCACTTTTGATGATTTTATACGAATTTATATAAAGCATGAAATTTATATGTGGTGGTCACTAATTAAATTATAAATATATAGGTTGATCAATTTCATTTAAATCAATATTCAGTCACATATTAAGGTAAGGGATACCATTTTATTTCATCATCTTAAACTTACTATGGTAAGTATTGTTCGTAAAATTCATAAAATAATTAATAGTTTGTGCTTCATCTAATATATTTTGACATAAACATTTTTATTAAATTTTCATTGCTATATTTGAACAGAGAACTATTGGACCTCGAATTTTTGACCTATAAACATTTATTTGAATTGTGAACATTGTGGCTGTTAAATATTTCTTGTACCGTAAACATTTCCGTTGAACTTCTTCTCTGTGAATCTTGGATATTACTTGGAAGCTGTCGTTAACACTCCAAAATTAATCCTCACTTTCAATCACAAACTTAGTATAATAGCAAGTAAGGGTCGATCCCACAGAAAATGATTAATTTAATTTTATGCAATGTAAACTAAAACTATGGGTTTTGAATTAATTATAATTAACTAAATAAATAAAAGTAAATTAATAAAATTATTTAATTAATTAAAGACTTCATTTCTTCGGTTCAATCTTACCCTTACAATTAATAGATCAATCAATCAAAATATATTTTCATCTTCCATGAAACTAATAACCATAGGTAACAACAAGCTCTGCTACCCGAAATTTCTCTTAATTTTAATCTAACAAAACAAGCTCTTCATTAGATTCTAACCATTATACAACCCACAACAAGTTCTCTACATTTAATATAATGGAAGCATTAATCACAAGAAAATTAGATTATTCTAAGCAATAATCTCATAAGCTCAGATTGTTTAACTTATATCATGATAACCATAGAAATAAACAAAAGTTTGACCACAATCATCTATCACTATTCACTACCAATGATTAGGAACAATATCAATTACAGGTAATATAATTCCTAAATCTAACAATCGATAATAATTCAACATGCCAAAATTAAATCAATCAAACTCAATATCAAATAAACAATAAAAACATATTATCATAAGTAATTTCATATAAGGAAGAATAAATAATAATATTGAATTGATTTAACCATTAATTATAATCGGGTTTGAAATTCCCTATAATTGAATAATAAAATTAGTCAAACCTAATAATAATAATAATATATAAGAAAAACCTGTGTGTGTGTGTGTGAGAGAGAGAGAGAGAGAGAGCTCCTAATTATATCTGATAATCAGTTAATCAGTTGATCTATTGTAATGTAATGTATTTATAGAAGTACTGTAATATCCCAGATATTTTCAAGATTTTAAATAATATCTTAATTGATTTTATTAAAGGTTAATGTTTAAAACCTAGAATGTGAGAAGTAAGATGTGTAGAAAATGGGTAAATTTTTTTTTTAACATAATTTATTTGTTAGAAATTAATTGTGAAAATATTTTATGATGCATATAGAGAATTTATTAAGGAAATAAATTCATTTGAGAAGTGAAGACGGTTATATGGATATATATACATAGTTATATATTTCTAGAGTTGTGTTTGTTAGCCAAACAAGAAAATGAGTAAATTAATACTCAATAAAACTAATAAATAAATTTGTTTAAATATGAAGTAAGAATGAAAGTCATGAAATATAATTAATTATGCTAATTATATTAGTTATGAGTTAAAGTTATATAAAAACTAGAAAGTTTGTCTAGAATGACAATATTAAGAAGTTAATTGATTAAGTAATTAACTTGATTATTAAGTTGTGGTATAGAGTTCAAGTAATTTAATTACTACTAGTGGATTAGCCCAAAAGAATTATAGATGTTAGCCTAATATGAATATATTGGTATGAAGTGGGTAATTAAATAATAAGCCCAAATGATATGTTGATTAATAGTCCAAGAGGTAATTAATATAAGTCCAATTAAATTAATTACCTAGCCCAAGTTATAAAGATGTGTGAGTTGTGTTGGGTAGACCAAATAATTAAATAAAGGAGCCCAATGCAAAATAAACCAGTAGCCCAAATATTGAGTCCAAATTTAAAAGTCAAATGTTGGTTAATATGTTGGGAAATTTCAAGTATTGATTGAGTGTAGAGAATTAATTAGTGTAGGGTTAATTGAATAACCCTAGTTGGTAGACATGAGAGAGCATTAACCAAACATTGGTTAATTGCTAGAGGAAGGAAGGTAGTGTTGAGAATTAACTATGGAAGAGTTAATTATGTAACCCAATGTGGTAGAATAATTAAAGGTAAGTCTAATTGGATTATATTATAAGTCCAATTGGTGTATTAAACTAAGTTAAATAAATTAACCTAGTAGTCCATATAATTAATTAAACCTTGATTCAAGTTATAATTAATCAAGCCCAATGCTTGTTTTAATTAAATGTAACATAGGGTATTTAATGTTAACCCAATGTAATAATTAATTTGAGCCCAAACAAGTAAATTGAATGAGCCCAACTTATTATACTCTAGAGTTCAAGATGGAGCCCAAGAGGAAGTCAAAATTGGTCAATATTGATATATATATACATGTATATATATAGGAGTATATATATATAATTAAAGCATTAAAAATAAATCAAAAATGAGTGATTAAATCCCATTTTTGCTGAGAATTGTAGGGGGCCACTTGGGGTGGCTTGTGTTGCTATGTTGCTTGTAATCTACACTATGACAAGGTTGGCCAACAACCCTAGTCAATCACCTAGTCAATCACAATGTCCATCCAAGCAATAGTAAGCTAGATTAAGCTCTAAATTCACCAACATTGGTGAATTAAGAGAGTTAATAAATGATTAGTAGAGTGCTATAAATAAGACACTCCACACTTGTGCAAGGTTTGTTAGTTCATTTGCTAGATTTCTAAAGAGAAAAAGTGAGAGCATTCCAAGATAGAAATAGAGAGAACACTTGTGAGTTGAAGGAAAGTGCTAGAGAAGGAGTTTGGTGGATGTCACATAGCTTCATAACATACTTGGGAAGGAGAAGAAGAAGAGCACACAAGTCCATAAGGTTAAAAATTACTCTAAACCTTCCTAAGTTCATTTTTGTAGTCTATATAAGTTTTAAACGGTTAAAATATAGTTTTAACCGATCAAAAGTTATTTTGATGCTCTAGAAGTCTAGATCTATGATATATAGGTAGATTCATGATTTAGTATGTTTAAATCAAGTGTCGGTATGTGTAATACGCAAATAAATGGAAGAAAATTCCATATTGTGTTACCGGTAAAACCCTAAGTGGTTCGATCTTGAAATTTCTTGTCAAACGTTTTCAAAAATGCGATCGAACCATGAATTGTTGTAAGACAAGAGGTTAGGAAGATAACAACACTAAGTTGGTGTCATTCGGATGAATAGATTTCATTTTATTCAAGTTTGAACCTTTAAAACCAAGGATTTGTGATTTTAGTTTTCGCTTTGTCCTTGTGAGCAGTTTTTAGTCCAGTTCCGTTCCGAATTTGGATTTGTGATCTAAAGAGAAATTGTAGATCATGAAATTCTAATGAATTTAGACTCAAAAATCACCTCAAAATATTTCCGTATGACAAAGTTATGGCCAAACTAGTAAGAGAGGTTTCGACAGCCAAATTTCGGCGTCTAGACGCCCAAGTGTACGCCTGGTCTTCTGCCTATGGGCGTAGATTCGCCCAAAAACAGCCTTAGTCCGGCGTCTAGATGCCCATGCTTGGAAAAAAAATTAAAAAAATTTATTTTATTATTATTTTAACCAATAAATGTATTTTTTAAGTATAAATAATGGATTTAATAATTAAAAGAGGATAAATATTATTAAAGGTTTAATAATATAATTAAATTAATGAAATATTATTATTAATATAATAATATTAGAAAATTAATAAAATATTATTAAATGAGTAATAATATTAGCAAGTGAATAAAATATTATTAAATGGTTAATAATATTAATAAGCGATTAAAATATTATTAAATGGTTAATAATATTAATGAGAGATTAAAATATTATTAAATGGTTAATAATATTAATAAGTGATTAAAATATTATTAAATGGTTAATAATATTAATGCGAGATTAAAATATTATTAAATGGTTAATAATATTAATGAGTGATTAAAATATTATTAAATGGTTAATAATATTAATGAGAGATTAAAATATTATTAAATGGTTAATAATATTAATAAGTGATTAAAATATTATTAAATGGTTAATAATATTTGTAATAGATTAAAATATTATTAAATGGATAATAATATTTGAATATAGTTGTATACTTGTATATTATCAAAGGTAGATGATATATTGAGGTATTTGGTACATTATTAAATGTCCGAATCGTTAAGTTATGTAAAAGAAGAATGTTTAATGAAATTAAACCAATGTGAATAGTCAATTTGTGACTAAATTTTAGACAACTTATTAAAAATAAGTCGTACGAAGAACGTGTAGTGAAGGTATAAGTTAGATGAGCATACCCGACATGTCCAACTGGGGTTGGGCTAGGGTTTTGTCCGGAACTTAAGGGTTCGTTTGTCGGACATCTTAAGAGTTAATAATTTAAAGTTAGAGTCTTATATAAAGGCTAAGTAATAGTCATTGCATCTAATGATTATGTCAATTTCCTATCTAAATTGTAGGTTGAACGAAAGACGCAAATAAGCATAACTGGTAGAAGCGAACCAGACAAGTTTTTCAGATATTGTTGCTATGTGTATAACTGTTGTGTGTGCACTTGAAGTATGTGAGAATTTGAATTAAATATGTTTTTTGTGAAACCATATGAGATTTGTTGATTCTATACGATAGAAATCCTGAATTAATTGAATGAGTTGAACTGTATGTCATGTATTCATTTCAGTGCATGATCAGTATGTTGCATGAATAAATGCAAAGCATGAGAAGCATGATGCATTCATATAATGTAATGCATGAAGCATGAGAAGCATGTATAAACATGAACTATGTGTTATGTGCTATCTGTTAGACTTGCTGAGCCGTCGTGCTCACTCTTGCCTAAACCAACATTTTTAGATAGTGCAAATCATTTGAAGTTCTCGATAAAGATCAAGGAACAGGAAAGCATATTACTTTCACTGAAGATCTAAATATTTGTTGTAGATATTAGTCCGAATTGGACAGGTAAATGATTGTGTAGTGTAAGACTTTAGTTGGTATGTTATATGAGTGTTAAATACACAAGTTGATTGTAATAGAATGTCGTATCATGTATGATATTAAGACATACTAGGAATGTATAAAGATTTCGATTCTGGAATAAAAAGAGATATTGTAAAATTGTAAATAAGTGGTTATTTACCAATTATAATATTGTTGTAATTCATGAACAATAAGAAAAAGGTTGTACTCGTGTTGAACCAGATCCGAGGTTCAAGGAACCCGGATTTGGGGTCGTCACAAGTACAATAATAATCCTAAACTAATGTGGAATTAAAATCCAATTTGGAATCAAATTAATGCTTTAAATCGCGAAATAATACGTTTCTGACAATTTTCGCACAGCCAAACACCCTATGACGCCACAGTTGACCAAGTTAAAATGCTCCAGCCACGCGCATTGCGCGTGCCTTCTTTCCACGGCCGACCGCACATTGCGCCAGCTCTATCTACTGCCTCAACGCCATAACACCGTTTTAAGTACCTCATATTGCCTTCCGCGCATTACGCGGTCACTTCTTATTTCATGTCCGGACACGCCAAACGGCGTCGTGTGCTTTGCTGACTGAATTTCTTGTGCGCACATGGCACGCCTAACACAGTTTCTGATTATTTATAATTATGCCACTGTACTGCTTATTTACCAAAATGTCATCAGCCTCTTCTAGAATTTACAAAAATGTCATCCAAGATTATTTTCCTACAAAATAAAATATAAAATAATTAAAAATAATATAAAAATAGTAAAAACACATAAAATTAAATAAATTATCTAAAACACTAAAAATACTTAAAAACTCACAATTAATTAAGCCTAAAAATACCTAATAAATAGGAATAAAATTTACTTATCATTATTCTTGGACTTGAATATCTTTTTCTCCACATCATGTTGATAATGTGGTTATTATTTAACTCTGAACAAAGTAAAAATTGTAAACTTTAGATATCTATTGTTTATCATATTATGCTATTTCTTCTGTTCATCATTTATATCACTATTATTTGTACTGATCGTCAAGAATCAAGTTGTTGTGAATATCTGTAGTCTGGTACAAATATGATAGGATAAATGTTATATAATGGTAATGTGTCTTTTAGGGCACGTAGTGAATGTTCTCTTTAGATAGGATAAAGGCGATCTAATAATGATGTGTTTTTAAGGCACATGGTGAAAATTCACTTTTACCTAGGGCAAAGAAAAATCGTTGTTTGACATGATCATGACCAGTGGTATTTCAAATGATAAAGGTTGATAATGATTTTTTTTAAAAAGATAAATTAGTAGATATCGTGATTTACATAATTTTTCTAATGGTTGTTATTTCGCTGCAGTTGTTGATCTAAACTTTGTTTAAGAACTTAACTGTAGTTGTTGATTTAAAACTTGTTGTTTTAAAACTTGTTGTTTATAGTATTCTATCCAGAACTCAACTGTAGAAGACTAATGATAATTTATTCATCATTATCTTAGTCATGATATTCTTTACTGAGTTATTAGAGCTCACACTTTCCTTTTTGTTCCATTGTTCAGAAAATGAGAATTTAGTCGAGACTAGCGGGAAAAAGAGATGAATGAAGTGATGGTCCAAGATAGTTTCTATATTAGTATTCACCATATTGTAAAATATTATAAAAATAATAGTGAAAACTTAGTTATGTGTTATTGGGCATTGTATTGTTGTACTTTGCACTATTATAATAATTTTGTTGTAATTTTTCAGTGACTCAAATTGAATGATGTGAGTCCGATTTGGGGGCGTCACTGTATCAATTCAAGAAATAAAGTCTTAAAGAAAGAGTTTGTAGCGACATTTGTGTGTCTTTAATTAAAATTTATATTTGGTGATTTTTTTTTTTGTCAAAATCATGTGTCTGCCCCTGCCAAAGAGAGACTTCTACTACTAGTCAAACATCTTTGGTCAACGACTATTTGTGTACAAAGAGTAATTTTACATGCACAAATGGAGAAAAAATAATATGTGAGTCTTACTATTTAAATTATTGATAAGATTTATTATTATTTTTGTAGTTTTCTATTTAATACATAGGATAATAATATTTATATACATAAAATTACTCTTTATATAGAATCATAGTATAAGTAGTGTTGTAATCTCATTGTACGATATAGTGAAAAAACATATAAGGTACATTTTGCTCTATTTTGCAATCTTTTTAGACAAAATGAGGGAAAAAGAGAGATGAGAGACAAAATATAACTATATGAACTATCACATAAAAATAACGTCATTTGTATATTTGACCTTATAAAAAATACAATCCTTTCTATGTTGTGTAGAAAAGAGTTTTGTAATTTTTAAAAGAATTTATAAAAAATTCACTCCCTTTAGTATTGTGTACACTCCATCTTACTGTATACGCGCCAAATTGGTTAGCAAATAATTTGTAAGATCCAATCTAAAGATTTTCAGAAATTAATTAAATATACATAAATTGTCCTTGGGTTACTTTAGAATAAGAGGATTTCTGTAACACATACTTTGCGTACCACTTTAGGTTTATATATATTGTCTTTCTCACTTTGCACTTTGGAGAGTTAAGTATCTTTGAAGAGTATCGTAATGTTACTCTTACTCTATTCTATTTTAAGTTAAAAAATTAATATTAATTTCTTACAAATTAATTTAAATAATTTAAAATTTAAAATTAACATAATTTTTTTTAGTTTATATTAATACAATTATGAATTTCATAAATTAACTAAAAATATTATTAATTATAATTTATTGTTTTCAAAATTTACATGTCAATTTTAAATTTAAAAATAACTTTTAAAAAGTAAATATTAATCTTATAATTCGGAACGAATGAAATATATATACCAATGTACAAGTTAGGGTTTAAGAATAAATGTTATTCTTTTGATTAGACTATAAATACGCAAAAGTTTGTTTGGTTAGATTTGCAAATTGGAGAGGTATTTCTATTCCCCTATTAATTTTCTTTTCAACTTTAATTCTTGAATACATATGCGTCAATATTTTTTTACATTGTTTCATTTCCTCTTTCAGCTGAAGTTATATTAATATTTCGTATCACCTCATCTTTCAGTTTCTACCTACGACAGATATAGAGGAACAAAGGTTACCTACGACGGACATAGAGGAACAAAGGTTAGTTATTGTAGTTATGGGCCAGTTAACGTAAATTAGAGTTTAGTATTTTGGGCCTTTTTTTTTTTTTTTCCTTTCTATATTAGACTTATAATTAAACACATATGGAATTGTTATTTTAGCAGTGAAAAATGTTATTGTAGCATGTTGGCCCCATTTTTTACTTGTAGCGACGGTTTTAAAAGTGTCACTATAGACCTATTGCGACACTTTATATGTGAAAAGTATTAATATAGGTCTATAGCAGGTAAAAAATGAAACTCACATGTAGAAATAATGAAAATTATTGTGAAAATATCAGTTTCCAAACGCATACTCCCACTTTATTATTATTAAAATTTGATCAGTCATCTCATATGGATACCATGATCCTTTTACTCCTTGTAGAAGACTGTAAGGTGGTGTTTGTTTGGGTCTTAATGGCTCTTAATGGACAACCTCTTAATCGCTAAGAGGAATAAAGTTGTTTGTTTTTTTTTTGTTACGTCTGAAAACCTCTAAATGGTTGAGATACAAAATCATATCTAAACTATTAAGAGGAGCATCTTAATGAACTTGGACAAAAATATCCTCTTCAATACTAACAAATTCCTTTTATATCCAACACTCAAACCCTTATTGTTATTATTATTATTATTATTATTATTATTATTATTATTATTATTATTATTATTATTATTATTATTATTATCATTATATTATTATTATTATTATTATTATTATTATTATTATTATTATTATATTATTATTATTATTATTATTATTATTATACTTATTATTATATTATTATTATTATTCATAATATTTTTTTAATATTATTATTACTATAATTATTATTATTAATTATAATTATTATTATAATAATTATTATTAATAATAATATTAATATTATAATTATTATTATTTTTATAATAATAATTATTATTATAATTATGATTATTATTATTATTATTATTATTATAATTATTATTATCATAATTTTTATTATAATAATAATAATAATTATTATTATTATCATTATTATTATTATTATTAGTACTATTATTAATATAATAATAATAATTATTATTATTATAATAATAATTATTATTTTTATAATAATAATAATTATTATAATTAATATTATTATTACTATAATTAATATTATTAATTATAATTATTATTATTATAATTATTATTATTTTTATTAATATTATAATTATTATTTTTATAATAATAATAATAATTATTATTATTATTATAATAATTATGATTATTATTATTATTATAATTATTATTATCATAATTTTTATTATAATTTTTATTTTTATTAGCATTATTATTAGTACTATTATTAATATTATAATTATTATTTTTTAATAATTATTATTATTTTTATAATAATAATAATTATTTTTATAATAATTATTATAATTTTTTAATAATTATTATTATTATAATTAATATTATTATTATTATTATTATAATAATTATTATTAATTATAATTATAATTATTATTAGTATAATATTTATTATTATTATTATTATAATGTTCAACTGTTCATAGGGTTAAAATGGTAAAAAACTGTTATTCAGACATCTGAAAAAATTGATTATCAAATAACATTTTTTCATTCAGATATAATTCTATTCAGATACTCTATATTATTCAGATGTCTAAATTATTCAGATCTTAATAGAGAATTTTATCAAACACCACCTAAGAAACCTATCACTATAAATCACGGATACGTCACAAGTATGGGAGATATTCAGTCCGAGTCACTAGCCGCATCTAATACCAATATAATTATACAGTATTTAAATAACAAAGTTCATCTCAAACTCTTTTAATATAAAATATAATTTATTTTTATAAATTGTTCAAATAAATCTCTATTTGGCTCTCAATTATTTGACATTTGAACTAATTGATTTAATCATGGATGACAATTACACTATTTTAAAATTTAGGATTTTGTGAATTATATTTATTCAGAAAATTAAATAAGACTCTATTTGTAGAGTCGAAAGAAATAATAAAATTTTGACCAATCATCTAGTTAAAATTCTTATTATGCGAGGGTTATACCATCATTAATCATCGGGTAGGTTAAGAGAACGAAAAATATGGATACATTGACTAGCTCAATAAATAAATTATATATATATATATATATATATATATATATATATATATATACAATCTTGTAGTGCTCAGTCGACTATGGTGGCAATTTTTTTTTTGCTATGGCGACAGTTCAACCGTCGCCATAGCTATTTATAGTCTATGGCGATAATTAAACCGTCGTCATAGCTAAAAAAAATCGTCGTCATAGCCGACTGTGCACTACACAGCAGTGTATATACAAATAACTCATATATATATATATATATATATATGGACGGATCTACTAGTTAACTCCGTCGGCTATAGTCCGCCCTAAATTTTTATTTATTTATTAGATATACCACATAATTAAGTAGTTCTAAGTTGAAATAGCCTTGGTCAGCCTAACCCAAAGTAACCTTAAGTTGGAATAATCTTGCCAGCCCAATTTAAATTCTTGGCTTTGCCCATATATATATGAAATTTTCCTTTGCATATATGTGAAGATGCTGAACTTGGTATAAATATAGAACTGCATATATTCAGCAACTCTTTGTTGATGATTCTAGATCCGTTGTGTAAAACTGCCATTTATGAGAAAATATATGGGCCTTTGGAGTGCTGAATAGTGAATGGTGGCGTATATAGATTTCTCACTGTTAGGGTATGATATATAAGATTAATTTTAATTTTTAAAAGTCAATTTATAATATTTTTAAATTAAAAATTGATTTAGTTCATTTAAGTTTTAGAAATGATAATTCTTGTAATTAGTATTAGGTTGAAGATGGTTTCCAACTTTCATATTTGTATATTTAAAATCAAATGAATTCATATCGAAATTTGAGAATATATTAAATTAATTTTAAAAAATTAAAATTGATCTTATACTTTTGTAGCAAGGGATCGAATTTGTGGTCGTCTACATAAGAAAAGTTACTTCAAGGGCATAGAATTATCTGAAAACGTCACATGTTCGAGTAATTTTAACTACGTCACTCTTAGCTTTGAGCACTAAATTAATATTATAGATACATGACCTATTCATATAAATCTGTACATGTGCACAATCTGTCGTAAAATGCTAGTAACTTCTTTGACAAAAACTCAAATGCATGGCACACGTGCTGGATCCTCCTGTGCAATTACAGATTTTCCCCTCGTTGGGCTAAGTTTTTGGTTCTGAAAATTTTGCACAGCATTTGCATTGTCGAACACGTGGCGTAATCTACTAAGCGCTCAGGTAGTACTTGTTAGCTGTTTTTGGACTAATCATCCACATAGGAGGTTCTCTGTAACTACAAATAATATGAATTTTCTTATTTTGTCAAGGCTAAATACATTTTTCAATAATATGATAATTTTTGCAGGGAAAAAATTACACATGTCGAATCATCTATCTAAAAGAAAAGGTCATACTTCTATCGGATTGGCAGCTTCTATCACGGAACTTATACATGGTTTGCCTCAACCATCACCCGACTGTTGTATCTACAGAGTTTCTCCCACACATCGCAGACTGAATGAAAATGCGTACACACCTCAGAGAGTGTCTATAGGTCCGCTTCACCATGGAAAGGAGGAGTTGCAAGACATGGAAATGCATAAATTAAAGTATTTGCAGGCATTTCTTGATCGGACTAAGCTGAAATTGGAGGACTGTATAGAGGTGATAAAGGAGTGGGAAGAGAGGGCTCGCCGTTGTTATGAGGAGAGAATTGACTTCCCTAGTGAATAGTGATGAATTGGTGAAATTATTTCTTGTAGATAGCTGTTTTATCATTGAGGCTATTTTGAGGTCTGGTAGTAATGCTCGTGAACTAGTAGAGCAAAATAATCCACTAAATAAACCTGAGATGATTTTCCGCCTTCGAGATGATATGATATTACTTGAAAACCAGCTTCCTTTCTTTGTTATCGATGCTCTGTTCAGACTAGCATTCCCAACTGTACTAGGCCAAAAGACACTCCTTGAGCTCTCTGTAGATTATTTCGCTGATCTAATGCTAGTTCCAGGCATCGAAGATCGGGTGTACCACCTTCCGCCAAGTTCAGAAGTAAATCATTTTCTTGACTTGCTTAGATTATGTCATCTACCATCAACGCCAAGATCGGTGACTGAAGAATCAAGTGCCGCACTAATACGCAACGCAGTCGAACTTCAAAATGCAGGATTGAATTTCAAGAGTGACTCAACAAATTTCTTACTAGACATAAGTTATACTAGAGGAATGCTGAAAATTCCGCGAATATCACTAACTGAGGATTCAGGACGTTTGCTTAGAAATCTAATGGCACTAGAGAAATGTAAGAATCCATACGATACATACATAAGTGATTATGTGGTGTTCATGGATAGGCTTATAGATAGTGATAAAGATGTGGATATATTGGTTCAAAATGGCATAATTCTCAGTGAATTGAGTGATAGCTCTGTGGCAGCAGCTTTGTTTAACGATCTTGGGAAACACGCCGGTGTATGGGGTGCTAACTACTATTATGGGGATATATCGGGCCAAATTAATGCATACTGCGATATACCTTGGAACAGGTGGAAGGCGGCCTTGAGACGAGACTACTTGAGCACGCCATGGATGATTGCTTCCACAACAGCAGCGGTTATATTGCTTCTGCTGACTTTGATTCAGACCATTTGTTCTGTCATTTCCCTTTAGGTTCATGGCTATCTTGTGTTTCATATTGCCATATATTATCGTGCCTTGTGTAAGTAAATTTCTCTATTCTGTACTTCTTAGTGGAGAAGGATAAATGAATTAGGTGTATTTAAGTGGCTATTTCCCATAAAATTCTTACTGATCTCTCTGTCTGCTCTTCTTCAATCGCAATCTTTGCAGGCCTTGACCTAATTTTAGAAACATTCTCTTTCTCTATCCATCTTTTTCAGGGCAGGCTATTAATTTGTGGAATTTATGACATTGTTATAATTCGTAATACTTGTTTTACCCGAGCATGATATACTTGGACTTCTTTGGTATCTATTTATGTACCAAAGGTGGAATTTTTGCGACCGGAAGGTAAGAGTAATATGTTATGATCTTCTTACGTCAAGAGCAAAATCTAATGATGCCGATTAATATAATTCTGCATCTGCACAGATTGATGTTGATTATAATATGTTTGCTAATGATCTTATGTTTCTGAGACAAGACTCAAATCGGACGGGGCTAAGATTTGCTCTTTTTATTTTATTTTATTGATCTTGATGCAAATGACATTTTAAAATTGCTTCTGTTCTGTTATATCATACTTGTGACTGTAAACTTACTTGAATTTTTCATACTTTTTCCTACTAAGTCAACCTAATCTATTGTTACTCTTGAGCTTGTACAGATATCACATTGGAGAATGTTATGCCAACTCTGCTTCCGCGAGTGATGGAACAGATTAGGTACGGAGAATCAGTGTAGAAGCACTATATCAAACTTTTTGGCAACCACATTTAGCATTTCGAATTGGTTTAAGTCAAGCGAGTCAAAATAAATGGGGACATAGTCTTTGAAAGATATATATCGTTTATATTTGCTCCGATTTTTATTCCTTCATCACACATTAATCACGTACCTAAAATTTGTTTTGTTTCCAATTATACTTAAAAGTGAAATTACCCAAAATACCCTCACTCTAATCAATTATCATACACCAATGGCCAGAAGCTTTTATCTAAAGAAATATGGAGACATTAAGGTTCAACATCTTAAAGAAATGCGGGGACATTAAGGTTCAATATATTAAAATTGGAATGCTATAGTTTACATTCTAAAATTCGAAAAACTTAAAAAGGTTTAAAGTGTATTTAGTCGTACATAAATAGATATCAGAAAAATCTTTGGTAAATTAGGCTCCAGTAGCACTAGTATTGATAAAAATGTCATGAATTACGTAAATTTATAATCTATCATGAAACAGTTGGATACGGAAAGAGAATACTTCTTACATAAGGTCAAGACCTGCAAAGATTGTGATTGAAGCAGAACACACACTCATAATAATAATTGTATGGGAAATAGCCACTTTAATACACCAAATTCATTTATCCTTCTCCACTAAGAAGTGTGGAAGAGGTGAATTTATTAGCACAGTGCACAGTAAAAAATTTAGTAAAATGAAACACAAGTTAAACCCTGAATGACATAACAAATGGCTTGAATCAAAAGCAGTATAAATACAGCTGTTGGGGAAGCAATCATCCATGGCTTACTCAAATAGTCTCGTTTCAAGGCCGCCTTCCACTTATTCCAGGTATATTACATTATGCCTTAATTTGGCCAGATATTACCCCATACACCGGCCTGATTCCCAGGATCGTTAAACGAAGCTGCTGCCGCCACAGAGAGCTGTCATGACTCAATTGACTGTGAATTACGCATACCATTTGAAGGGAATTAAGCCGAAAATTCCCGAACTTGTGAGAAACAAAATGGAAGAAAAACAAAGGTCAAAGAAAAATAATCACACGCACAAGACAATATTTACGTGGTTCGGCAATTTGCCTACTCCACGGAGTGCAGGAATTTTACTATTATCCGAAAACGATAATACAGTCTCTTCTCTAAAAAAAAACCACGACACTATGAAACCCTAATCACAAAACTCTTTTTGTACATCATGTGCATACTAATTTTCAATGGGCTATAAAACAGGCCAAAAATTTCAAGTCTTTCACTCCATGGACTAAGCCTCAGAAAACATCCCATTAAAAAACCACGCAACATTATTTGGGTCGGGTCATCAATCGGGTCGAAACATAACTAAACTCCAAAAAAAAGCCCAACGCCATTTTCAACTAATAAAGCCACATCTTTAGGATGCACTATCTATAAGCCTATCCATGAAAAAAACATAATCATTTATGTACGTGTCATATGAATTCTTGCATTGCTCCAGTGCCATCAAATTTTTAGCCAAACATTTTGAATGCTCAGTTAGTAGGATCCAGCACATTTGATCCATATGGTTGGAATACTCTATTAAGTCTTTTCAATGCATAAAACGGTGTGTCATTTGGATTTTTATCGAACAAGTTATTAGCATTTGGCGACAGATGTTTCACATGGACAGATTCATATGATTTTGATCATTTATTTATCTAAATGTAGTGCTTGATTAAAAGAGATTCTTTATCATTTTTAACATCTATGCTTAAGAGTGAAGCACTTAGAATCCTATAAATACAGTGGTCATGTATTCATAAATCAATTCAGACGTTTATTCAAAGTTGTTTTCTTTCGGTTATTCGATTGAGTGATTACAAACTCTGTATCTCTTTCTTGGGTGGATTTCAATGAGTGGCAAGTTACTAGTTTTTTATCTCCAAGGTGGATTCTTTGATTACTTACAAGATTCGGGGGTTTGAAGCTCATTAGGACAGTAGTTATTAGAATAATGGTTTTATTAAAAGTGTATAAAATTTTAAAATTTCTGATTAGCCTGTAATTTATTTTTTTTATATAAAATTATCTTTCAATTAGTTATTATCCCAAGTGGAAGAATGTAAGATTATTTTATGGGATAATATTAATTGTATTTATATAAAATCAAGTTAATTGATTGGTCTAATTAAGGGTATCAAATGTATTTTAATTAAGTCTAATATGAACCGACCAATGTAAGTAATATAAGCAAACTTTTGGGTTTGTCACTAGATTACTAATATAGAATAATATAAATAAGCAACTAAGTATCTTTCTTGATCTTACAAACATAAAGATTCCATACTACTAAAAAGTTATTGAGGATTTCATTATTGATTTCAAATAAGGTACATAATATTATTATTTTTTAATATGTTATAAGTATTATTCTGTTATCTATCATGTTTAAGGATAGAATTAATTGTGACGCATTAATTCTTACGGCGAAGACTGAAATCAGATCGGGGTAAGATTTGTTCTAAAGTCCAACTATGAATTGTGAAAGTTTTATGTCTAATTACAATTATGACGCATATCAACAAATAAAATTAGGTAATATTATAAATGTTTTCTCACTATATTAAATATATTGTTAAAATATTATCAATTATAATTATTTGCATAATTGATAATAAAAAAAATCGATATATAAAATCGCATGATATATCTTTTTTCTTTATTCTATTTGTATTGATCTCGATGCAAATGCCATTTTAAAACCGATGGTACTTTTCCTTAGTATCATACTTGCAGTTGTGGTAGTAAACGTATCAGGTTATCTATTTTTCGAACCTTTTTTCCCCACTAAGTCGGTCTATTCTATTGGCTGATCAAAACACGAGCTTTTACAGATAACACACAGGAGAATGTTACGCTGAATCTGATGCCGCAAGTGCCTACTCTAAATTTAATATTTCATAAATTACAGACAACTAGCTAAATGTCGAAGTACAGATTTATTTTTTAAATAAATTATTTTTAATTTCTTATTTTTTAAATAAATTATTTTTAATATCTCATGATGATTATAAAATATTTTTTGAATTTTAATTTAACTTACTATTATTATTATAATGATTACAAATTTTTCTTAAACAAATAATTATCAAAGGCTTGCAATTGAGTGTTAGTACTGTATTTATTTGTTTATTTTATTTAATATTCAATTTATATAGTTTTTATATTTAATATTTAGTTTTTATGTTCTATCTTTCAAATTTATATATATTTATTTAGAGTTAAAAAATGAGTAGAACCTAAAAACCTAAACTTGGTGTTTAAGAAATTCTATATGACACAAAATTGTTGTAAAATAATAAATTACCATCATGGTTTTTTGTTTTTAATAGTAACTAAATTTTAAAAAGTATATATAAGTGAGAATTTTTTTTAACATTAATTAACTAAAGATCTCATATCTAAAATAAAATTGGTAATTAAATTTTAAACATTAATATATTTTGTGATATTTATTACATTTTTTTAATATTATTTGTTATTTACTCATAATATTTTTATCTATATTTTCAATATAGTTATTTAGGAATAAAATTGCTATAAAATAATAAGTTACCATTATGACTTTTGTCTTAAAAAGTAACTAAAGTTTAATCAAAATATATAAGTCCTAATTATTTTTAACATTAATTAACTAAATGTCTCCTATATCAATTATTATGCATGCAATCATAATATTTTTTTAATTTTAATATTTAATTATTTAGAGTCGTGACGCCCTCAAATTCGGGTTTCAAATACCCGGATCCGGTCATCACGATCCAATACAAACATTCACCACTAAACAACATACAATAACTAAATGCGGAATAATAAACATATGTTGTTCATTCAAAAGGTGTTACTAGTCCCAAGATATGATAACCTTACACAAAAGTACACAAATACCCTTAATAAAGTACTTAGGGTTTATATTACATAACAGTTAATTTAATTAACTACAGGGCTGCATCTCGAAGTCTATTACTTCATCTTTCCTTTACCCTTGTTCTTTCCCGAAGTCTCGGGTTGCACTGCAATAAGGTTTCATGATATAGCAAGAGTGAGCAACTAGTTTGCTCAACAAGTTTAAATAACAACAAGGAACAATATATCATAAATGAAAGGGAATAGCTGAACAATTCAATAATGTGAATAACATAAGCAGGAATAATAATTTGCTTTTAAAATTAGGATAGTCAAATAGACTATGAACTATAAATATCCACTGTAGTCAATAACATGTTGACCCAATGGTTACTACCAGAAATATGTACCCGAGGGGATCAGTCTCAGTACAATATGTGTATGCATAATATTTAATTTTCGTATTTTGTACCTGATATTAGATACAGGGTACTCCCCTATAATAGAGGGGTGTTCATAATAGTCTAAGAATCTGCATCTTCAATGATTTGGATAGCTTTTAAAATCTTTAACATAAATGTCTAGCCGAACAATGACTTAGACCTACTTTGATTAGTTTTTTAAACAGTAGAACAATAAATAAGGTACAAGTCAAAGACTGTACAATATCAAGTGCATCAAGTGCGAATAACAACAATATCGATGTGGAATAATTGTAAAGTAATTAAACCACTCAAAGCATGCTTGGAAATAACAGTTCAAGCTCAAATAAATAATTTGCTCAATGAAATGAGTTTAAAGATAAGGAACTTGCCTGCCTGCTCAGCTACAATTAATGTCTAGCTTTAACTAACTGGCTTTGAAAGACCTAACATTAATCAAGTCGGTCTAACGATTAGTACTGCGTATACTGGCACGTTTGTACGCTTACCAAAGAATAACTTATCTATTAAATAAGTCTAACACATAACACACAACTCGATGTACTATCATTAATCCTATAAACACTTAATTGATCTTAGGGTAATGATTTAATTAGTTAATAGTATTTATCTTAAGTATTAAACACTTATTAAACCCTTAAACAATTTATTTATAATTGTTTAATTTAATTATTTTTATTTCGCTAACACTATCTTCTTTTCATTACTATGAATTAAATAGTAATTAATTAATTACCCTTAGTTATTATTTAATAATAAATTATTACATTATTAATCTCATTTGTATTTAATATTAATTAAATAATAATAATTTATTTATTCATCCCTTTTTTTTATTGATTAAATAATAAATAATTAATTTAATAATGTATTTGTCTTTAATAATTATTAAATATTAATTAAATATTAATTAATTATTTATTTATCCTTATTTATTATTTTATATCATAAATAATAAATTTAATTCTAATTGCATTTAATTATTATTTAATATTAATTAAATATTAATTAATTATTTATCTATCCTTATTTATTATTTAATATTAATTAAATAATAAATAATTAATTTATTAACCCTATGTTTCCTTAATTATTATTTAATATTAATTAAATAATAATTAATTATTTATTTCTCTTTATTTATTATTTAATATTAATTAAATAATAAATAATTAATTTATTAAAGTTTATATTAATTAAATAATATTTAAATGAGTAATCATCATTATTTATTACTTAATCTTACATAAATAATAAATAATTAATTTATTAACTTAAATACTCTTTAATCATTATTTAATACTAATTAAATAATAATTAATTACTTAATTCACTCTATTTATCACTCAATCTTAATTAAGTGACCAATAGTTAAACTAATAACACTAAATGTATTTAATTATTAAATAATTATTAAATAATTAAATACACTTAAACAATACCTTAGTAGTTTAATCGTCCATTAACATGCATAAAAAATAATAATTAATTATGATTTTTAATGATTAAATGGATTTAACATTTTGCTATTTTCGGATTTCAGGACAGATTTGGGGTCCCGAGCGGAAACTTATATAACTTGAGTTCTACAACTCCGATTGACCTCTAGTCGGTCTTGTTAGCTTCGTATCTTCTTAAACTACAATTTCCTATCATCGGATCATTTATTTGGACAAGGCTTGGCCACTGAAAGTGGCCAAACAGCCGACTGCCAGTGAGCTTTCTCCAACAGCGGGGTGTTTTCTTAGAAAATTTGTAACTTGCTCATTTTAAATCGGTTTTTAGTCAATCCACTTGGAAAATCTTCGTATCTTATGGATCTATCACCCGGAGTTGACGGATCATGATTCCGACTTACGGATCGTGAACAGTAACTCCAAACAGCCGACTATCATGCACAGTCTTATCACAGTAGGTGTTTTTGGTAGAAAAATCATAATTCTCTCATTTTAAATCGGATTTAGGTCAATCAAGTTGGAGGATCTTCGTATTTAAAAGTTCTATCTCTCAGAGTTGACGGATCACAAATCCGATTTACGGATCATGAACAGTAACTCCGGGAGCGGACTGTCAAATTTTTGGACTTTCCGGTAAACTTGATTTTCAAAGTTTAAACATATTTTCCAACATGAAAACTTATAAAACATAAGTTAAACTCATGATAACCTATATAAACATACATAACATGATTTTAACTGTACAATCTATTATGTTAATATTTTAAACATAAAATGGAAAGAAAAAGTAAAACTAGGGTTTTAAAAGAAATGAGGATTTATACCTAGATTTGGTGGCTATTTTTCTTTTTCTTCCAAAGTAGTTGATAAGGCTTGAAGGCATGAACAATCCAAGCTCCTTCTCTTTTTCTCCCAAATATTTTGCTCACAATTACTTTCTTACTCTCTCAAGCTCTCTCTCTAAACTTCTCAACACTTAGAATAAAATGAAGTAAACTTCTTCTTCATTTCACTTAGCTCTATTTATAGATGAGCAAAATATACAAGCTTCATAATATCCAAAGGTTTTTTTTTATTTTTATTTTTATCCTAACATCATTTCTCTTCACATAGTACCAAAGTGGTTGAGGATTTTGTGGAAAAAGCTACACAAGGCTCAAGAACAAGCAACCAAAAAATAAAAATAAATACTAACCCATATTGCTATCCATTCCAACCGGCAATCTATCACCCACCACCATGTTGCTAAATAAATTTTCCTTTGAAAATTTACTAAGGAAGGAAAAGTAAAAGACTACACCATGCTTCCAAGTAACCACTCCTTTATTTAATCAAACAATAAATAATATATAAAAAAAACACACAATGACATCCATTCCTACATGCACGCGGCTGATGGTTTTTTTTTTTTTGTCCCACAATCATAGTCACTAGCCCACTTTTTAAATAAATAATAGCTTAAACAATTTAATTTCTAGTGGGCTCAAGCTTTGGGCTTTATTTTAAAATACCAATTGGGCTCTAATTAAATTGTTTGAGCTACTAATTTGTCACATTTTATTATTCTTCACTTGGGCCACTAATTGATCCATGTTGGGCTAATTTATTAATTTATACGTTAATTATTCAATCAATGATTAAATAAATAATTAGATTGAATAAATAATTAAATACACTAACCCATTAGTATTAAATTACTAAATGGACTAATAAATATTATTATTAATATTTCGCATTATTTACATTAATTAATAATCATATTAATTAATTTATTATATTTATTTAACACATTATATTCAATTTAATTGAATATTTAATTAATAGGAAACTTATCAATTATTTTGATATTAAAACTTTAGGGTTTGTTCACTAATTTAAATAACATATTAGTGACCCCCTTTAATTAATTTTTTTAATTAATTACATAATCATTTAATCACACAATTAATTAATCCCATAAAAAGATTTAAATAATCTCGTAAAACTAACTCGTCGGAAATTAAATTAATAATTTAATTAATAATGACGTGGAAATTCTAGGACATTACAAAAGTTGTGTAAAATAAAATCCTAAACATGTTTGTTTAGTTAAAATTTATTTTCTAACTAAGTAATTTAAGAACTATATTAAAATTACTGTAGAATAATAAGCTAACATTGAAGTTTGTAGAACCATAAAAGGAATTTGGTTCTCCAACATTAACTATTAAGTATTTTTAATAGTGAATAATTGTAATGACCACGAATTTTATTAGTCATTGTAAATATACTTAATAAATATTTAGCAATGAATTTAAACTTTTTGTACTAATTAATTGTACTTTAGATAATTAAATAAATGTACTTGTGTATGCGTATATTTATTTAAAGAATTAAAGCAATGTGTATAATTAATTAAAGCAAATCTAATTGAATTATATTTTAAATCCAAATGAGTTGTTAAACTAGGTCAAATGTATTAACCTAGTAGCCCATGTAATTAATTTAATTACTAGCCCATGTAATTAATTTAACAAGCCCAATGCTTATTTTAATTAAAGATAGCATAGTTATTTAAATGCTAGCCCAATGTGTTATATAAATTGATCCCAAATAATTTAATTGAATGAGCCCAATAAAATTTATTTCCATGTCCAATGTGGAGTTCAAATGAGGTCAAAACTTTGGTCAATATATATATATATATATATATATATATATAGATGTATATATGTATATTTTAGCATTAAAATTAAATCAAAAATGGGGGATTTAAACCCTATTTTGCTGAGATTTTTGAGGGACCCACTTGGATGGATTGATTTGCAATGTTGCTTCTAAATCACTCATTGTCATAGTTGGTGAACAACCCTAGTCATTCCATGTGTCTATCAACTAGTTAATCAATGAAATAGTAATTATAATTAAGCACTAATTTCACCAACATGGGTGAATTAGCAAGCTAATGAGGAGTTAGTTGGTGGCTATATATATGATACTCCACACTTGAGCCAAGCTTGTTGGCTCATTTACTAGAGCATAATAGAGAGAAAGTGAGGGCATTTTCTAGAGAAAAGGAAGATACACTAGGGTTTTGTGTGAGGAAAAGCTAGAGGAAGACCTTGGTGGATGTCCAATAGCTACACAACATACTTCGGTAGAAGGAGAAGAAGAGCAATCAAAACCCAAAGGTTTAAAAGTGCTTTAAACATCTTCTTCTTTCATTTTTGTAGTCTAGATATCTTTTGATCGGTTAAAATTTATTTTTAACCGATCAAAACTCGTTTTGATGGTCTAAATGTATTTATCTATGTAATATATGTATATTCATAGATCTATGTGTTTATAACATGATTTGGTATGTGAGAAATGCATAAAAGTTATAGAAAAGTTCATAACACGTTTTACCGGTAAAACCCTAACGAAGCATGAAATGTTTAATGTACAAGTTAAATACTTTATTTACATGGCTAGAAAGTTTTATGAGTGAGTTATAAAGCCAACACAACTTGAATCTAAAAAAAATATGGAATAACAAAGAAGTTATGAATTTTTCCTCAAAGCATGTTGATTTTAAAACCCTAGGTTGCATTGTGAGCAGTTTTTAGTATAGTTTCGTTTGGAATTTGGATTTGTATTCTAAAGAGAAATTGTAGAGGAGGAAATTCTAATGAGAATGGACTCAAGAATCACTCCAAAATGTTTTAAAATGAAAAAGTTATGGCTGTCGGAGAGTCGGGCAGCCCAAACTGTGTAATTTTTGCTGCATGAGTAGGGCGGTCGTGCCACATTACGGGGCGGCCTCGCCACTCCCACAAATTTTTTTTGTGTTGTTTTCTTGTCCGGTTTGGGTCAGTTCGGTCCGGGTCAAATTTTTGGTGAAAAATTAAGTATAACTAAGTGTAAAATGAAGGTATTTATGTATTGAACTAATATATGAAATTTATTTGTAATTAATGGGTAACAAAATATTTAAAATAAAGATTAATGTTAACACCATTAAAAAGTTAACTATTGATATTGTTTAAAGATTATTATTAAAGTATTATTAAATGATTAATAATATTAGTATATGATTAAAAAGTTATTAAATGATGAATAACATTAATAATTAGTTAAAATATTATTAAATGACTAATAATATTAGTAAGAGATTAAAATATTATTAAATGGGTAATAATATTAATACGTCAATAAAATATTATTAAATAATTAATAATATTAATAATTAGATAAAATATTATTAAATGAATAATAATATTAGAAAATCAATAAAATATTATTAGTAAGTAATAATATTAGTAAATGAATAAAATATTATTAAATGATTAATAATATTAGATAATTAATAAAATATTATTAAATGATTAATAATATTAGAAAATCAATAAAATATTATTAAATAATTAATAATATTATATAACTGATAAAATATTATTAAATGATTAATAATATAATAATGTCGTTAATATATTATTAAATGATTGATAATATAAGAAGATTAATAAGGTCTTATTAAATGATTAATAATACTATAAGACTAATAAAATATTATTAAATTGTTAATAATATTAGATAAGTGTCTGGACTATATTAAATAATTAATATAGGTTCTTTTTGTTCGGAATATTATCAAGTAGTGATAATATTTCCTAAGTGATTGTATACCCGTAATTATATAATTATGTGGTTCGTAAGAGTTATAAAGGTCATTATACTAATGTGTATATGATACTAATTTAAGATCAAACTGATTTAATTGTTAGGTCCGTTCAAGGATTATTAAATTAAGTTGGTTAGCCGTAGACGACGCACGAGGTAAGTTTTCTACCCTTAACTTGTACTTATTGTTGCAATTATTATTCAACCTTAATTACATTGAGCAATTCATTTATTGTTAAGCAAGTATCTACACTTGTAGATATTTGACAGACCTTTGAGTGAATTAATTATCGAAAATTTCTTCACATCGCTATTGATTATTGTATTCGCACATCGTGCTTTTGCAACTATTTAAGATGTCTAAGCTAATTGTTTCGGCTAGACAAATGTATGTTAATTCATTGAATTGAATATTATAAAAGCTTATCCAAACCATTGGCCGGTGCGGATTCTTACAGTAAGACTGAGAAAGAACAACCCTAGTTAAATGGGATTTTTATTTGTCGGAAAACCGACAGCGCGCAAGAAATCTAAATGTGATGTATATACATAGGACATGAGAGGACTGATCCCCTCAAGTGTCCCGTTATTTTTAACAAGGAGTCAGACATTGTATGTATGTTTTACCTTAGTAGCATTTCACGGTCATTAAAGACCACTCAGCAGTAAAGAGTCAATCCATTCTTTTATTGAACATTGATTCTTGACATCTTTCACAATTGTTATTGTTGAAAACTTTGAAGTTATTTCCCTTCATCATGATATATCGTCTGATTGTTGTTTATAAACTTGCTGAGCCATTTAGTTGCTCATTCTTGCTATATCATGACTATATTTCAGCCAATCCCGAAAGCTCTAAATCGGACAAAGGAAAGTGGAAAACGAATGTTTAGTTTTAGTAGTTGCATGCTAGTTTAAATTACTGTTATGTAATTACTGTTGTAAATCTTTTGTATTTCCCTTAAGATATGTAATGTTTATGATTAAGGTAATAGACCTTGGGAAGTGTAGCCTTTTGTTAAGTAACCTTTTGTATTATTCCGCGAAGTTGAATACAATTTATGTATTTCATTGTTGTTAGGTATTGTACATTGAGAACCAAACCCGGGGTTAAAGAACCCGGATTTGGGGTCGTCCCAGGTTGGTATCAAAGCTGTAAGTTAGAAAAGCTAGGATTGCGAAACCTAGGTTATAAGCTTAGTACTAAACTCTTATCGAGTGCGTTAGGAGATGAATTGGGGAGATTCATCATGTTGTGTATTTTTGGAGATGGATTGAGAAAATCCATCGAGCCGAGATGTACATGATAAAATATCATTTCATTTCATCAATGAATATATTTTATTGCTGTACTAACATGTGTTATTTGTGTGATTGTAGGATGACGGAGATAGGCCAGTCGAGTACTGCGGTAGATGAGGTGATTTATACTGATATCCACATGGATACCGTACAGCCACGGGTGGCTGCACCGATTGAGGAGCCAGAGTCAGATCCCGATGAGGGAGATAGAGAGGACGCTGTCTTGGGCGGAGTTATGCGGCAGTACAGTGAGGAGGAGGACGATACTGAGGATGAGGAGGATGAGGAGCCAGCAGAGTATGTTGATGGCATGGGCACCGTCGCCAGTGACATCATCGATACTCTGACTACGGCTAATGATGAGTTAGAGGAGAGGGTTCAGCACCTAGAGGAGCAGAACCAGATCCACCAGCAGACGGAGGAGCAGTACAGAGATACAGCTTATATGTTCTCCGGCGAGAACATAGAGCTGAAGGCGAGGATGGCCGAGATGGAGGCCAAGTTGGTAGCCGCTGAGCTGAAGATTCAGCAGACACAGGCAGAGAGGGAGGCCATGTGGGGCCAGATGTAGCAGGCAGAGGAAGCGAGGATAGATATGGAGATCCAGCGTGATGCAGCTCACAGACAGATGATGGAGCTGGAGGACGAGGTTAGAGAGAAGAGGGTGAGGATAGATAGATTCAGTTACGTCTATGGCTCATCCTTTGGTAGATTCCAGAGTAGGGTGCACTATTATCCTGCTGAGGAAGGCCAGACCTTGCACACGCGTGGTCAGGGCTATTGGAGATGAGGAGTACGACGATGCAGTTCGTCGAGGGATGCGCCGTTAGTTGTATTATTTCCTTTATTTATTTATGTACATAGATGCAGTAGAAACCCAACTTTTGTCTGGATAGAGGGTTAGTATGTTGTAAATCCCAACTCTACGAAGTTGTGGGATATGTTTATGTTAGATCCCGTCTTTTGTTTTAACTATCGGGGTTAGCAGCGTTTATAGCAGTATGCTTATGATGTAAAAATGCTATGCACTGTGTTTTAGCATATGAATATAAATGCATTTCTGTTTATGTTTATATGTGTCGAGAAAATTATTTGTGCTTTAGTTTAAATTACTTAAGCTACAAAACGAAAGTAAAAAGATTGAAACAACTTTAATAAATTAAATTTTCTTTATACAGAAAATGCCGCCACAGAGAAGAAATCAATGACTACCCCCACCACCACCCGAAGAGTCCATTAACGCAGGAGGGGTACCACCAAACCCTGTCCAAGAGTTCGTGGAAATGCTAATGGGAGCATTCCGCGGACGCAACGCAGAGGCTACTAGAGCAACAAACCCTGCCGCTCCAATAGCAAGCTTTAAAGATTTCAAACTAATAAGACCACCCGAGTTCAAAGGGACCACGGATCCTATAGAAGCACAGACCTGGATAGAGGAGATGGAAAAAGTCTTCGAGGTCGCACGAGTCGCGGAGGAGCAAATGACCTCATTTGCTACCTTCATGATGAAAGGGGAGGCCAGCCATTGGTGGAAGGCCAATAAAAGTAGAGCAGGGGAGGGAACGATCGCGTGGGCGCGATTCAAAGAAGTATTCTTGGAGAATTACTTTCCAGAGAGTACACAGGCTAGGATGGAAATCAAATTCCTAGAGCTTAAGCAATGTAACATGTCCGTATCCGAATATGCCGCCAGGTTCAATGAATTGGCAAGATTTGCTCCACATCAGGTGGACACTGAGGCGAGACGCGCCAGAAGATTTGAGCAGGGGCTGAAACCGTGGGTTTACAGTCGGGTAGCTGTTCTCCAGATTACAAATTTTGCAAAATTACTAGAGAAAGCTATCATAGCTAAAGGTGGGAATGAAGCTTTGAACAAGCACAACCAGGAACGGAATAAGAAGAAGGGTGAAGGAGGAAACCGAGAGGGTAGCAGCGGGGGCAGCAACTCGAACAAATGCAAGTGGAATAACAACAGCAGTTCGGGGACACCCCAGGGAAGTGAATCTAAGAAAGCCAACAAGTGCAGTAACTGCGGGAAGAACCACGCGGGGGAATGTATGAGGGGAAAAAACGTCTGCTATAACTGTGGGCAAGAGGGGCACATCACTCCTAATTGTCCCACACCAAAGAGGAAGGGTTGTTTCGCCTGCGGGGCCATGGACCATTGATAGGGTTAAATTATACAATATTTTTATTCCCTAATACTTAGTTTTTATATTTATTGTATGCTTAAATGTTTAATTATTTAGCTTGTTTTGGTTTTAATAGGTGTTATAGGATTTTAGTTAATTTATGTTAATTTAGGTAATTTTATAGTATTTTTATATCTCTTTTTATTTCTGTATTTTTATTTATTTTTAGTATTTTAGGTGTTTTATTTATTATTATGTGTTTTTAGTATTTTTATATTATTTTTATTTATTTTTAATTATTTTATATTTATTTTTGTAGAAAAATTAAAGCTTGGATGGCAAAATGGTAATTAAGCAAGAAAAGACACGGAGGGGCAAATCCGTAATTTCCTGAAACTCGCGGCCGTGCATTGTGCGCTTTGTAAAGGAATCAATAGCAAGACGACGTCGTTTTGGGCAGAAGACGCTGAAGAACAGTCCGCACAATGCGCGAACGTTTGGTGGAGGAATTGGCGCGTGAGAAACACGCGGTAACGGTAACAAGTCTGGCGCTTGTATTGCACGCATTGCGCGTCAGAGAAGAGAAAGAAAGAGGCGGCTGGCAACTTTGTTCCTTTTCCTTCCTTATTTTGGGATTTCCTACACTGCAATGCAACAAATCTGTAGAATAAAAATCCGATTTTAATTTGGAAAAGGAAGCAATAATTCTTTATTTTATTTTTAGTATTTTATTTAGACTTCCAATTAGGGTTAGGATAATAATTATTTTTCTTTTTCTTTTATTTTTAATTGTAAATCCTATTAGGTTTAGGAGGATTTTGGAGCCTATAAATAGAGGGCTTGAGACACATTGTAAAGAACACAACTTTTCTTAGAATAAAAATTATCTCTTCTATTATTTTGTGTTCTCTACTATTATGAGTAGTTAATTTATTTTTCTTGGTTTAAGTGATTGAAGCTATCAAGATTTATACACTGTGAGATCTAATTTATTTTAATTGTTCAATTTATATTTTGAGTATTGAATATTTTTCTATGTTTAATTTTATGATTAATTCGTTTAATTGCTAGGATGCACACTAGTTTATTATTCGTTGAAATCTACTGCTAAATTAAATATCAAATCCGTAATTGTTTGGTCACTTTAATTTGCGAAGCAACTAAGATTAATAATTATTTTGCTTATCAAAAGATTATTTCATCTTAGGAAGAATATTCATCTAGATTAAATGCAGACGCTTGGATTGTGTTGTTTAGTTCAACGATCTCTCTATTTCTTTATGTTGCTACTAGGTTAAATCTTTAGCGCTTGTCTGAGATTATTTAGTAGTAAGAGTTATTTAGATCGCTTGTTTCTGCTTAACTAAAATTAAGGAGAGATAGGAAAATTATTCGAATGGGAGTAATTATTCCACGTTGAATATTTAAAATATGCATTGATTTATTCTTGCATTAGTGATCAGTTGTAAATTCTTGATGGTAGATATTAACTTAAACCAAGGTTTTTTCTTTTTATTTATTTCTTTCATATTTATTTTAGTTAATTTTAATTTTATTATTTCTTTAATTTAAAACCCCCCAATTCTTGTTTGTAAAAACATAAAATTAAATAATCATTCTCTATGAGATCGACTCTTGCTTACACTACTACATTAATATTTTTCAAAAGTAAGATTTTATTTTTGGGTGCTTGCGACATCACACCAACCATCAGTTTAAAGATTGTCCGAAGAAGAAGAATACCGGAGGGAGTTCGGGCTATAGGGGAAGCAACAACAACAACAAACTGACTATTGGAGGCCCGGTGCCACAGAATAAACCTACGACACAGACTTTCAACATGACGGTGCAGGACGCCGTTGAATCAAAGGACATGGTGTCAGGTATTATTCCGATCAATGATATAAATGCTTATGTATTATTTGATTCGGGTGCTACCTGTTCGTTTGTGTCTGATGAATTCCCTGGACGGTTAGAATTGCCTAGAGAAAAACTAGAGAACCCAATGAACATAGAAGTGGCAAATAAAGAAGTGATTCCTATAGAGTATATACATAGAAAATGTTGTGCTGAAATCAGGGGTCAGAAGTTGAGTGTAAATTTAATCCCGATACGTTTGGGGGAGTTTGACTTTATACTTGGAATGGATTGGTTGTTTAACCACGGAGCGATAATTGACTGTAAAAAGAAGTGTATACACCTTAAGACACCGAATAAGTCTAAGGTTGTATTTTATGGCATCAAGTCGTCTAGACAATCAACATGTCTGACGATGATGCAGGCCAAGAAACTGTTAAAGAAAGGTTGTGTAGGGTATTTGACTCACGTAGTGGATACACATATGGTGAATCCCGAGATGGAGCAAATACCAGTAGTTAGGGAGTTCATGGACGTATTTCCAGACGAACTGTCAGGTTTACCGCCAGATAGGGAGATATAATTTGTAATTGATTTGGTACCGGGGACAGTACCAATATCAAAGGCACCATATAGGATGGCTCCGGTAGAAATGAAAGAGTTAATGATTCAACTACAGGAGTTGTTGGATAATAAGTACATTCAACCAAGTGTTTCTCCATGGGGAGCACCTGTGTTATTTGTAAAGATGAAGGATGGACCAATGAGGTTGTGTATGGATTATAGAGAGCTGAATAAGGTGACAATTAAGAACAAGTACCCGTTGCCACGAATTGACGATCTTTTCGATCAATTGAAAGGGGCGAAGTACTTTTCAAAAATTGACTTGAGGACTGGTTATCATCAGTTGAAAGTCAGGAAGGAGAATGTACCCAAGACGACATTCAGAACTCGATATGGGCATTATGAGTTTCTGGTGATGTCGTTTGGACTGACGAATGCGCCAGCCGCATTTATGGACATGATGAACAGAATATTCAAGCAGTACTTGGATAAATTTGTAGTCGTGTTCATTGACGATATTTTGGTTTATTCTAAAACGAAGGAGGAGCAGGCGGAACACCTAAGATTGGTGTTGGAGATTTTACGGAAGGAGCAGTTGTATGCCAAATTTTTGAAATGTGAATTCTGGTTAGAGAAAGTTCAATTTTTAGGTCATGTTATTGACAAGGAGGGAGTTTCAGTTGATCCAGCGAAGGTGGAAGCGGTGATGAATTGGGAACAACCAAGGACGCTGACAGAGGTAAGGAGTTTCTTGGGGTTAGTGAGTTACTATCGGAGATTCATTCAAGATTTTTCAAAGATAGCAACACCGCTGACAAATTTAACAAGGAAGACGGTGAAATATGTATGGACGGAGAAGTGTGAGGAGAGTTTTCAGGAGCTAAAGAAAAGACTTAGTGAAGCACCTGTATTGACTTTACCGGACGATACGAGAGGTTTTACGGTCTACAGTGATGCATCGCATAAGGGACTTGGCTGTGTGTTTATGCAAAACGGCAAGGTCGTTGCGTATGCGTCCAGACAGTTGAAGGATTACGAGAAGGGATACCTTACCCACGACTTGGAGCTGGCAGCGGTAGCGTTTGCCCTTAAAATTTGGAGACATTATTTGTACGGAGAGAAATGTGAGATATTCACAGACCATAAGAGTCTAAAGTATATCTTCACACAGAATGATTTAAATATGAAGCAACGACGATGGTTAAAGTTGATCAAAGATTATGATTGTGAAATTCTATATCATCCCGGTAAGGCTAACGTAGTAGCAGATGCTCTAAGTAGAAAGAGCAGGGAGAAATTGTTCATGTTAACAGATCAAGAACAATTGGTTCAAGAAATGGCTCGAATGGAGTTATAGGTGAGAAATCCAAATGAGTCAATGGAAGTAGAAGCGAGCCCAACCTTATTACATAGGGTGAAAGAGGCTCATGACAAAGATGAAGAGTGTGTTAGAATAAGGATGAGAATGATCGAAAGGGAAGAGGTCAAATTCAAAGAGGATAGCATGGGATTGCTAAAGTTTGAAAATCGTGTTTGGGTACCGCTAGTGCCTGAACTACGAGAGGAAATTTTGCAAGAGGCCCACAGTACGAGATACTCGATACATCCGGGGAGTACGAAGATGTATCAAGATCTGCGTCAGCATTTTTAGTGATCGAATTTAAAAAGGGAGGTCGCAGAATGTGTCAGCCAATGCCTAACTTGTCAAAGGGTAAAGGCCGAACATCAGAGACCAAGTGGATTACTACAGCCGTTAGAGATTCCTGAGTGGAAATGGGAGCATATCACAATGGATTTTGTGGTAGGACTTCCAGCAACACAGAAGGGATATGACGCAATATGGGTGATTGTAGATCGACTAACAAAGTCAGCGCACTTTTTGCCGATCAAGATTAAGTTCAGTTTGGATCAGTTGGCTAAACTGTACATCAAAGAGATAGTTTCGAGACATGGAGTGCCGGTATCGATTGTGTCAGACAGAGATCCGCGCTTCACGTCAAAATTTTGGAGAAGTCTTTAGGAGAGATTGGGGACACAGTTAAGAATGAGTATAACATATCATCCGCAGACAGATGGGCAAAGTGAAAGAACAATACAGACATTGGAAGACATGCTCAGGGCCTGCGTGATGGATTTCAAGGGTAGTTGGAAAAACCATCTACCACTAGTTGAGTTTGCATACAACAACAGTTATCATGCAAGCATAGGCATGCCGCCTTACGAAGCATTGTACGGAAGAAAATGCAGAACACCTCTATGTTGGGATGAGGTAGGAGAACGACGACTGTTGGGACCGGAATTGGTTCAACAGACTGTAGACATTATCAAGGTAATAAGAGCTCGGCTAGTCGTAGCTCAACACCATCAGAAGAAATACGCCCATTTACATCGACAGAAGCGGGACTTCGAAGTTGAGAGTTTTGTGTTCATGAAGGTATCTCCCTGGAAAAGGAAGATCAGATTTGGAAAGAAAGGGAAGCTGAGTCCGAGGTTCATAGGACCGTTCGAGATATTAAAGAGAGTGGGTGAAGTGGCGTACGAGGTAGCTTTACCTCCTGAACTAGAATATATTCACAATGTGTTTCACGTATCAGTGTTGCGACCATACAAGCCAGACTACAAACATGTCATATCCTATGAGCCAATACAAGTCGAGAAAGACTTATCGTACGAGGAAATTTCTGTCCAGATACTAGATAGGAAAGAGCAGAAATTACGGAATAAGGTTATACATTCTGTCAAAATCCTTTGGAGGAACCACAACGCTGAGGAAGCTACGTGGGAGCTAGAAGAAAAGATGAGGGCTAACTATCCGAATCTTTTTGAGTTGTTTAAATTTGTAATTTCGGGGACGGAATTCTTATAAGGGGGGAAGAATGTAATGACCACGAATTTCATTAGTCATTGTAAATATACTTAATAAATATTTAGCAATGAATTTAAACTTTCTGTACTAATTAATTGTACTTTAGATAATTAAATAAATGTACTTGTGTATGCGTATATTTATTTAAAGAATTAAAGCAATGTGAATAATTAATTAAAGCAAATCTAATTGAATTATATTTTAAATCCAAATGAGTTGTTAAACTAGGTCAAAGGTATTAACCTAGTAGCCCATGTAATTAATTTAATTACTAGCTCATGTAATTAATTTTACAAGCCCAGTGCTTATTTTAAGTAAATGTAGCATAGTTATTTAAAAGCTAGCCCAATGTGTTATATAAATTGAGCCCAAACAATTTAATTGAATGAGCCCAATATAATTTATTTCCATGTCCAATGTGAAGTCCAAATGAGGTCAAAACTTTGGTCAATATAGATATATATAAGTATATATATATATATATATATATATATATATATATATATATATATATATATATATATATGTATATATGTATATTTTAGCATTAAAATTAAATCAAAAATGGGGGATTTAAACCCCATTTTGCTGAGATTTTTGAGGGACCCACTTGAATTGATTGATTTGCAATGTTGCTTCTAAATCACTCATTGTCATAGTTTGTGAACAACCCTAGTCATTCCATGTGTCTATCAACTAGTCAATCAATGAAATAGTAATTATAATTAAGCAGTAATTTCACCAACATGGGTGAATTAGCAAGCTAATGAGGAGTTAGTTGGTGGCTATATATATGATACTCCACATTTGAGCCAAGCTTGTTGGCTCATTTGCTAGAGCATAATAGAGAGAAAGTGAGAGCATTTTCTAGAGAAAAGGAAGATACACTAGGGTTTTGTGTGAGGAAAAGCTAAAGGAAGACCTTAGTGGATGTCCAATAGTTACACAACATACTTCGGTAGAAGGAGAAGAAGAGCAATCAAAACTCAAAGGTTTAAAAGTGCTCTAAACATCTTCTTCTTTCATTTTTGTAGTCTAGATAGCTTTTGATCGGTTAAAATCTATTTTTAACCGATCAAAACTCGTTTTGATGGTCTAAATGTATTTATCTATGTGATTGTATACCCGTAATTATATAATTATGTGGTTCGTAAGAGTTATAAAGGTCATTATACTAATGTGTATATGATACTAATTTAAGATCAAACTGATTTAATTGTTAGGTCCGTTCAAGGATTATTAAATTAAGTTGGTTAGCCGTAGACGACGCACGAGGCAAGTTTTCTACCCTTAACTTGTACTTATTATTGCAATTATTATTCAACTTTAATTACATTGAGCAATTCATTTATTGTTAAGCAAGTATCTACACTTGTAGATATTTGACAGACCTTTGAGTGAATTAATTATCGAAAATTTCTTCACATCGCTATTGATTATTGTATTCGTACATCGTGCTTTTGCAACTATTTAAGATGTCTAAGCTAATTGTTTCGGCTAGACAAATGGATGTTAATTCATTGAATTGAATATTATAAAAGCTTATCCAAACCATTGGCTGATGCGGATTCTTACAGTAAGACTGAGAAAGAAGGATTTTTATTTGTCGGAAACCGACAGCGCGCAAGAAATCTAAATGTGATGCATATACATAGGACATGAGATGACTGATCCCCTCAAGTGTCCCGTTATTTTTAACATGGAGTCAGACATTGTATGTCTGTTTTACCTTGGTAGCAGTTCACGGTCATTAAAGACCACTCAGCAATAAAGAGTCAATCCATTCTTTTATTGAACATTGATTCTTGACATCTTTCACAATTGTTATTGTTGAAAACTTTGAAGTTATTTCCCTTCATCATGATATATCGTCTGATTGTTGTTTATAAACTTGCTGAGCCATTTAGTTGCTCATTCTTGCTATATCATGACTATATTTCATCCAATCTCGAAAGCTCTAAATCGGACAAAGGCAAGGGGAAATCGAATGTTTAGTTTTAGTAGTTGCATGCTAGTTTAAATTACTGTTATGTAATTACTGTTGTAAATCTTTTGTATTTCCCTTCAGATATGTAATGTTTATGATTAAGGTAATAGACATTGGGAAGTGTAGTCTTTTGTTATGGAACCTTTTGTATTATTCCGCGAAGTTGAATACAATTTATATATTTTATTGTTGTTAAGTATTGTACAGTGAGAACCAAACCCGTGGTTAAAGAACCCGGATTTGGGGTCGTCACAATAATTTCACAACTTAATTTACTAATTGCATATAATTTAGTTTAATTTTATTGTTTTCATAATTTATTATTAAATCTTACAATATTTCACCATCATATTCTGTTGGAGTTGGAAGGCAATTACAAGAATCTACCAAAATCTTCATTAAACATATATAAAGAGTCCTATTAAGTTTGGGTTTTATTAGTAGTTTTTTGGATTGTTTTAAAATAAATTTAGGCTGACTTTAGTTATAGTTAAATTCTAGGTCATACCAAAGATCAAAGGCAAGACCAAAAAATCAACAAGAGTCCTATTAAATTTGGATTTTATTAGTACTTATTTGGATTGTTATAAAATAAATAAAATAAAATTAGCAAGACTTTAAGAAGGGTTTTAGTTATAGTTAAATTCTAGGCTCATATCAAAAACCAAACAATCATGTTTTGTCTTATTATATATTTATATGAGAATCAATTTTATATGGACTGTCTATAAATTAGTGTTTTTACAACATACAATAAGCATCAGACAACTTTGTATTTTTAGAAAAAAATTAAGCAGTTATTATATAATATTATTTACCATAGTAAAATTCATTTAATAATTTTAACAAAATCAAAACTCTTTATTTTCTCTCAAATTAGAGAGTTGGCAGATCTTTATTAGACAGTGTAAATATACTAATCTCATAATTATATAAATTTGAATGAGATAAAGATATGTTAATTACAAACATTTGCAGGAGTACTAAGTGTTGTTTAAAAAATTAGACGGGTGGTGAGTGTTATTATAGTTGTTTAAAGGGATGTCATCGTAAAATGAGGTTCATCTAAAAACAAATCCATAGACACATCTGCTCACATTTTTCATCACTGTTGAAAAAATGGTAGAACAATGATTCAGTCAACTAACAATGAAAATGGTCGGAAATTTGACTTTCAATCGTCTCAATTCGAATGCCTCAGATTTTTTGAACTTGGGATTCTATACTAGTGAACGAAATCCCGCACGTGAGCATTGGAATAGGATTTCGAATATGAACAATTCCAAACCTTCATATCTCTGCTCAACTCTCAACGAGCATAAAGCCCACTAGGAACACTTAGACTGCCAAAATCATTCTTGAGTACGTGATCTCAAGTGTGAGGTGAAGGAAGACAGCGCCTGGCAGTGTTAGTTGTGAAAAGAAGGGTCATCGTTGAAGAAATGGCCCTAATAGAAGCTGAAAGGTCGAAAGACGAAGAAACAGAGAATGGGAGGCAACCCCAAAAGTAGGAAAGATCAAACCCACACTAGGAAATCACAAGGTGTAGACCTGATCCCAAAAGAAAATGTACGCCACCTCCCGGACAAAACAACACGGTCCCTACCCAGAGCCTACAGACTCCACAACAATAATTCCCAGTCTATACCCCGGTGACTCCTAACCCATAGACCATTACTCCCGTTCCAGTTATTCGAAAAAGGGACGCTGCTATCTTAAAGAGAATAGATAAGTTAAATAGACAATTAAAATTCGCCCAAAGGGGCGACTATGCCAAAGTTGTCGATGTATGATGGGAGAGGAGATCAATATGAACACCTGACAAAGTAGAAGTCAGTGATGACATACTTCAGGCATGATGACGTTGCCCTGTGCAGACTGTTTACCAGTACATTGAAATATTCGACAAACACAATATTTTAGACCCTCAAACCTAGATCAATAGTTAATTTTGCACGGTTGAAGGAGTAGTTCATGAGCCACTTTCAAACGTATAAAAGGAAGGGTAAACATACTACATCACTGTTGCTGGTGACATAGTGAATGATGAGACTTTATAGTCCTACTTGAAGAGGTTCAAGGAGGCTGCCTCAAAGGTGGCACAGATAGACCATGCACAAGTGGTTAGATTCATACACACCGGGATAAATAAAGAGGTCTAGGGACAATTGGTGAAATCATACATCAAGGAGATGCTGATGACATTAAATGAACTCTACGACCGAATATAGCTATATATGAAGATTGAAGAAGCCTTAAGGAACCTGAAAAGTGGTTGGGACCTCAAAAATGATGACAATAAAAATTGAATGAATGATCGTCAGGAGGACGCAAATGACCAAAGGAATTAGGATGGAGGATGACTTTCAGGCAGTAACTTATTGTAACGGGAAAAGACCTAAAGGTCCTTATAAACCCCTGAACATTAATCGAGCAAAGATCCTGAATGAAATTAAAATTCGTTGTTCTTCAAAAATCCCCCTAGGATGATAAACTCAAGCAATAGAAGAGACATGAATCAGTATTGTGAATAGCACAGAGATGTGGGGCATGACACAGAACAGTGTTACTAACTTAAAGAGCTAATTAAAGAACAAATAAAGGTGGTAGAATTGGATAGGTATATAGTTAGGGATAGGGCAATACAACGTAATCAAGAGGCGTATCCCAATAACAATGTGGAAATACCCAATTGGGGATATATCAACACCATTAAAGGCAGATCAGTAATTGGGAATGAGTCCAACAATGCTAAAAAACATATGCTTGAGAAGTCTACGACCTACACAAATAACCTACAATAAATAAAGGCTGATTAGATAATATTCTTCTCCAACGAGGATTGTGTCAGGATCATCACCCCTCACGAGGATGCCCTGGTGATCACTGCTTTAATAGCGGACTACACAGTGAATAAGATACTGGTAGACAATGAGAGTTCAGTGAATATCATATAGCATTAAGCTTTGAGTAAGATAGATCTACAAGGAATGCATATAGAGTCATGCAAGGAGGCTCCATTTTACAGATTCAGGAATAAACTGATAGACATAGCGGGAACAATAACCGTCCTCATGGTGGTCAGCTAGGCCCTTTACAGGGCAAAAATAGATGTGAAATTCTATGAAGCGAAAGTTCCATCGGCCTATAATGTTATTTTCGGGAGAACCCTAACGACACTAAGGGCCGTTACATCCATCCTACACATAAAAATAAAATTCCCTACAGAGTTTGGCATAGGGGTTATCAGCGGATGTCAGAAAACTTCCCGACAACTATACATGAACAAGTTGAAATAAGTGGATCCTAACCATGGGAAGGGAAAAGGAAAAGAAGTCTGTATGGTGATTGAAAATATTGAAATGGAGAAGTTCGAGGAAAGCATTACTAAACCCTTAAGAGAACCAGAAGATGAAACAAAGGAGATAAACTAGCGATCGACATTAAGGGAAAATTGGTGAAGATTAGGAAAAGATTGGATACTAGAATTTAGTAGAAATTAATATCCATACTTCGGGAGTTCTTAGATGTATTCGCATGGTCTCCAAAAGACATGCCCGGAATACCCGAATACATATCAGTTCACAGATTAAGTATGAACAGAGAAAAGAAACTAGTAAGACAGAAGAAAAGAAATCAAGCCCCCGAACGACAAAAGGCGCGCAACAAACAAGTGGATAAATTACTAACAGTAGGATTTATTTTTGAGATATAGTATCCTGAGTGGCTAGCCCACGTGGCTCTGGCAAAATAGGCAAACAAAAAATGGAGAATGTATATTGATTACACAGATTTGAATGAAGCCTGCCCTAACTACTTTTACCCTCTACTTTATATCGATCAACTTATTGATGTAACAACAAGACATGCAGTGCTTAGTTTTTTGAATGCTTTCTCGAGATACAATCAAATCAACATGGCCCTTGAAGATATTCCTAAAATAGCCTTCATAACTCATCAGGCAACACCTGTATATCAAGTGATGCCTTCCAGCCGAATCAACAGTAGGGCAACATACCAGAGGATGGTGAATAAAGTGTTTTTCAAGAAAATCAGGAGAAACATATAGTGTTATGTCGATGACCTGATAGTGCGCAAGGAAGTTTCCAACCATATTAGCGATCTTCAGGAATGTTTTAAAACACTAAGGAAGAATAATATGAGTCTAAATCTGGGCAAGTGCATTTTTGAAGTCAATGAGGCATAGAGGCAAACCTAGAAAAAATTAAAGTAGACATCGACATAGAGGCCCTGAGGACCATTAAGGAGGTGCAAAAACTAACTGGGAGAATGGTATCCCTAAGACATTTCATTGCCAGAGCAGTAGAAAAAATATCTCTAGTTCTTCAACACTTTGAAGGGAGCAAAATTTTTTGAGTGGACTCCATAAAGCCAACACGTATTCGAGGAAATCAATAAGTATTTATCAAAACTTCCATTCTTGACAAAAGCACTCCTCAGGGAGAAATTGTACTTGTACATAGCATTATCCCCAAAGACAATTGGGGAAGCATTAAGTAAGGAGGAAAATGGCATACATAAGTCCATCTACTATGTAAGTCATGCATTAAAAGATGCTAAAACCCATTATCCCGATGTGGAAAAATTTGTATGTGCACGGTGATAGGGGCTCACAAGCTCCGGTCATACTTTCAAGTAAAAATAATTACTGTGTTGACAAATAGGCCACTCAAAAGGATCCTATATCACTACAAGAAAAATTGTTATTATCAATCGAAAGCATTAGCAATCGCCACTATCCGTCGCTAAAGTTTCTATTAGCAACCACAGGTTAAATTGATCGCTATTACCGAAAATCCGTAGCTGGTCCTTCGCTAAAAAATACCCATTAGCGACCAAACATATCAACGATGAAAATTTCAATCGTTAACAATGAATTCCAACCTAAGTTGCCAATTGTTCCTGCCAAAATTGGCACCAAACAATCAGTAACCGCATTTTTATCGCCAAGACTCGCTAAAAGTTCCAGGTCAGTACAAAATTAGCGACAGCATAGCGGTCGCTATTTGATGCAGAATATAAGTTGTTATGTCCGTGACCGACGTAGGCATTAAGCTCTGCCTCTCAGCTAGTGATGCACAAATGGCCGGCGGCCCGGCCTTGATCCGGCCTGGGCCCGGCCTGGTCAAAGCCCGGCCTGGTCAGGGCCTGGCCTGGCTCGGCCTGGCCTGAAGGCCACGAACATGCCACATTTTTTTGACTCAGATCCGGCCTGGCCTGGCCCAACCTGGCCTGGCCTGGCCTGGCCTGGCCCGGCCTGGTCTTGGGTCTGGCCTGGCCTGGTTCACCAAAAGCTTGGTTTGTTCTGTAGATTTTCTTTATTCGCTACTTCAATTCTCCCACTGTAGATGAAAACTTCATCTTTGTAATAACTCATTCAATAAATAAAATAAAATTGACGTATTTTAATACGTTCATTCATGCATGTTTGTTTATATATAAATAAAGAAATCCATGAAAACACATTGACTAATGTAATATATAAGAATTTTCCTTACCTAGCTAGCAACCTACACTTCTTATAGATCTTTCATTGCATCTTTATTTTAATAGACACTTAGCGTAACAACTATAAAGTCATTTGCAAAATAATAATAAAAAAGATAATTTTCATTATTGTAATTTGAAAGCTGTAACTTGTAATACATTACTTTTAATTAATACATCAATTAAGTTTAAAATTTTAATTGGTGTTTTAATAATATTTAAAATTACTAAAAAAATTGTTTGAATGAATCGAATCGGATCGGACTGGCCTGGCTTGGCCCAAGGCCTGGCCTGGCCTGGACCAAGGCCTGGCCTGGACCAAGGCCTGGCCTGGCCTGGTCTGCAGGCCTCAACAGGCCCCCTTTTTTAGCGTTAAGCCCGGCCCGGCCCGGCCTGCAGGCCAAAAGTCAAAAGCCCGGTCTGGCCTGGTCAACGATCAAGGCCTGGCAGGCCCAGGCTGGGCCAGGCCAGACCGGCCTGTTGTGCATGCCTGCTCTCAGCTCCCCCAAACTTTAAATTCATGTTCTCTCTATTTTTCTCTCCCCGGCCCACCATTTTTTTCTTCTTCTTTGATTCTTCCCCAAAACTTCAAAACGCCATCATTTTTCTCTCTCTCATCATATACATTTTATCAATTTACACCACCTCTATTAGACTACTTTTAAGTTTAACTTTTTGAATTATCTGAAGAATACATGAACTTCTGTTGTTGTTGAGATCCAAAATCATGGTTTCAGGGGTGGCGGCGGGGATTCAAAGGAATTGCAGAATTATGTGGAGCGGTTTGTTTATGTTATGATATTGGCAGTGTATAGGTGGCGAGGGGTGCTTTTATTTTTCTTTCTACTGTATATTTCTGGAATGTTGTTATATGTGGGTACATTAGGGTTTGGTGGTGTTGGAATTAGTAGAGTTGGCGGTGGCAGAAAGGCGGCTTCGTCGGGCTCGGTTTATCGGAGTCCTCAGGTTTTCGAGAAGTTATAGAATAGAGATCTTATAAGGGTTTGCCAATTGCCTTTATGGATTTCTTTGGGGAAGCTTAATTTGGGTTCTGAGTTTTGTTCAAATATTTGGAGTTGAGGTGAATCTATAGAGTGCGTATCTGATTTTGAAGACTCTGACCCTTTGTTGTAGTTTCCTTTTGGAGCATTTCTTCTTTTACTTTTTCCAGTCAATCTTTTGCTTTTTTTTTTTTGGTAAATGCTGTGTATAAATGGGTTTCGTATCCTGCCATGTTGTAGTGATACTTATTTTACTTGCGCTCCTGCTAACGAATGCCTAAGGAAACTTGTTATTCATTATTTTTTAAGAAAATTTTGTTATTGGAACTCTCCCTAATAAATTAGGTGCACTACATTCAGTACATCTTAACAAATTTCCATAACAACACTGTCTAAAATTAACTACATTACATGTACTTTCAGAAATTTCGATAACAACAATTTCCGGCGCTTTTTAAGGCACAATAAATACTTCTTAAAATGATTTATTTCAAAGGTGAATGCCATACAAAACCTTGTTCTTTGATATATATGTCATGTATAGGCAAAGTTCAAAGTTGTAGAAGTTTTTTTTTGGTCATTGTGCTTCAGCACAAAGTCTATGAAAGTTTCTCTTTGGGATTGTGAGGAGGCTTGGGTGTCCGTCCTACTCATGGGGTGATTTCTATTTGAGTAAGGTTTAGGGGCTTTGGGAGGTACAGGGATGCCAAAATCCTATAGAGTTGTTCTTGTTTTGCTATTTTATGGGGTATTCGGAACTGAAGAAATGCTAATACAGACTTCAAATATCTCATTAAAACTTAAACATGTAATTAGACATAAAGATAAACCCAATATTATATAAATTGTGTAATTAATTTTTAGTCTAAATATTATGCATAAAGTTTATGAAACTTCTAACAGATATTCTGCTTTTCTATGACATTAACAAAAAAATAGATAGTGCAAGATCTGTAGCATCTAACTCAATACCACCACACTAAGCATCTGAAGATTCAAAACAAAAACCAAATAGTACGAGATCTGTAGCATCCTTTATTATCTATATACCTTTTATGTTGATTTTGGATGGTCTTCAGCCTCCTCCGCTTCAGGGCAGGGGATTCTCCAAATCCTCAAGTGAAAGGAAGAAGGTCTTCTGCTCCACCTGAGATTCACTAATAAACATAATCAAAAACAAAAACAAAAAGACGAACGTGGTGAAAAAATACAAAATATACTGCAATGCGATACCTTCTATTTAGGTCACGGCCGTCGATGAGACGATTCGAGTCTATGATAGCGTTAGGGTTTGGTCCGTGCGGACTTGGGCTTGGGAATTTGGGACTGACTGACAATGTCGTGACTTCGAGGCTAGATTGAGCGAGAAGGGGAGAGAGCTGCTTCACTTGTGAGGATGAGTGAGGTAGATGAGTTCGATCGGGGCGAGAGAAAGCTACTTCACTCGGGAGGATGAGGTGATGTTTCTTTCATTTGGATCGGGGAAGCATTCCTTCAAGTGTTATGAAATTTATTCATTTAATAATCAGAAATATATCTCCGTGTTTTAATTTCAAGTTTTCAGCTTCGCGCATTTTTTTAAAGCTCCGTGTTTTTTAAATAGATAACGTTTTCATTAAAAAACTTTATAAATTATAAACAAATTATTGTCCCTAATAAATACATAACGTTTTTGCATATGTTTCTATAACGTTTTTTTAAAAAACGTTGTAAAAAAAAATACCACGACGTTTTTTATGAAAACGTTGTTGTTTAAGTGTTATCTTTTTAATGTTTTGTAGTAGTGACTTTTTCTCTATCCTGAAGTGTTGAGAAATTCTATTATTAATTGATTTCTTTGGGGGTTAAGGCTAGAACCTCATTGAAGGTGGTGAGATTATGAGGGAACCACCTAGGAAACTTAGCAAGGACAGGTCTATAGGTAAAACACCAATCTAAAATCCACCTCCTGTTATTGGAATGTTTCCTTACCCACTCCATTCTCCCAAGCCTTTAGGATAAACTATATAGTCCAACCTAGGAGTCTCTCTTTAACCTAAAAGTGTACCAAAAGAACTTAAGGTCAGGGTCAATTACCTGTTTGATACATTGTGCCAAAAATGCATTTACTATGGTGAAACAATTAGGGGATAGTTGCCCTAGGCTAACCCCCATTTGGTTTCAATAAAAAATCCATTTAGGGGAACTCGAAGCCTACACCTGAAGGACTAACAAGACACCCTAACCCAAATAGTATAAATATCCCCCCATCTTCCTTATATTTAGGGCGGTGATACATTCTTTGATGCCGAATTGGTATCATAATCGCATGTTTAAGGGAAATGAAAGTCATGGAAGATCTGATATATGTTATGAGTTTCTTTGACATTCTATTAAGGAGATTACACTATAGATATGCATCCAATTGGGCAAAGTATATGTAAGATTCAGGGGCTTTATCCTTGCCACTACTCTCGAGCATGTTGCCTTTGTCATTTTTGGGAGAATTAGTAGTTTGCAAAGTCTTAGGATTCTTAACTTCTATTTGTCATGAATAGGGGAGGAGTTGGGAGAGTACCCTGAGGACATACTATCAGTGCTATTATTAGACTCGGGATGGCCCTCCTCTAGTGGATTTTCTATAGGCTTATCCTGCTAAGAAAAGTGGCTTTTGGCAATAATGATTACTCAACGTAGGAGGAAAGTTCCTTTGTAAGAAAATAGAAAAACTACCTAGGGTTTAAGATTAAATCCCCGAACACTAAGAACCTTATAAAGATTATCCCCTAAGAACCAAGATCCTATGAAACTTCCCCCCCCCCCCCCCCCCCCCCCCGTCTAGGAAGAGCACATGATGTAGTGTAAAGACAAAAAATTTTGAACTACATTATAAATAAAATTAGAAAATTAAATTCTAATTAAATGAGTTATTGTGTAATTTAATTAAAACATTTATGTGATAATTTGATTGTTGACTATTCGATTAATTTTAGTAAAGGAAGTCTGATTAATGGATTTATTAAATTAACGGACTAATCTAAGATTATTTTATAAGGAACCCTAATTAAATATTGAATTAATCTTGAATATGGCAAGTCAAATTGGATTATATAATTAATGTCAATATTAAATATGTAACAATGTGTTAAACTAGATGAATTTATTTAATAGTCCATGTATATAATTCATTACTAATGGACTAACTTAGTAAGTTAATTAAACAAGCCCAAGTATTTAATTATGTAATGGACTTGTAGACAATAATATATGATCATGTAATTTAATTAATTTAGCCCAATGCTTGATTTAAATACCAAGTCATGCTAGTAGCCCATTGATTTAATTAACTTAGCCCAAGTGAAATTAAATGTAGTAACCCAAACATTAGCCCAAATGATACATTAAGTGAAAGTCAACAAGTGGTCAATGTTGCTACCAAATTCAAATTAAAAACATAAAGTAAAAATGGGAGGATAAAGATGACGACTTAGTTGGATAAAAGAAGGATCCCTTGAATCCCATGTAATCTCTTATGTGGCACATTTGATTAGTTAGAATTCTAAAAATCTCCATGTAAGCTTGGATTGGATGAAGTTGGTGATAGATCTATACATACATAGTTATACGTATAATTATTGGAAGATGAGATCTAATTTAATAAGACCATCTTTGACCAACATTAGAATACTTCATTTTTTCAAGTTATAAGAATTTTAGAGAGAGAAGCTCTCAAGAAAAAGTTGCAAGAGAGGTTTGAGAGAGAAACTCTCTAGAGAAAATAGAGAGAGTTTTAGTGAAAGAAGGAAAGAAAAATCCTAGAAAAGTCATTAAAGCTCCAAGTCTTTGGTAGTTAGAGAGCATTAAAACCATCAAGGGTGAAACTTTGAATGTCCAATAAATTCATCTTCTACTTTCGAAAGAAAAGGAAGCAAGCTAGTAAGAGCAAAATGTATAAAACTACTTAAAACCCCTAGTTTGATGATCTTCTTTGTGTATTATGTGATTTTTATGGTAGAAAAATATTTTTCAAATCCACTATGTCTACATCTATGTTAGAATGATAGATCTACTGTTTAATGTGCTTAACTAGTATATTTTTATGCATCTATGTTGGTAAGTTTGACAAAAAAAGCTTGAAAACAACTTTATCGAAAAAATATAAAATATAACAGTCCGCTACTGGAGTTACTATTCACGATCCGTGAGTCAGATTCATGATCCATCAACTCCGGGTGATAGGTCCATAAGATACGAAGATTCTCCAAGTGGAACAACTAAAAACTGATTTAAAATAAGCAAGATATGAGTTTTCTATCAAAACACCTCACTGATTTCGGGTATGTGCATAATAGTTCGGTTTGAGGCCATTTTCAGTGATCAAACCAAATCCAAATTGGCTTTTTAATGATGTATTAATGTAGTTTGGGAAGATACGATTCCATAGATATCTAATAGAGCTTAGTCGGACTTGTAGATTTCATTTTATTCAAATTCTTGTGAGAGACCTCAAGAAAAAAAAAAAAAAAAACAATTTGCCTATTTTTTTAAAAAAACTGACCGGTTCAGTTTTTTTTTTTTTTCTTCCTGATTTTTCTAATTTCTTGGGTAGGGTCGGATCGAGTCCTTGTGGGCCAGTTCCAGGTTTAGTTACAAAAGAGAAAATGTTTGTAATTTAATAAAAAAATATTATAAAAATTTTAAATGTAAAAGTTTATGTCATTTGACATTTATTAAAATTAATGGTTGATTAAACCTTACTAAATTAATAATAATAATAATAATAGAAAAATTATTATTAATTGCTAATAAATGATAATTGAACTCTTTACATATTATTTAATTAATATGAATTAATATGTAAAGAAAATTAGATGATTAATTATCATTTAGCTAATAATTAGTATACATTAAAGTTAATAAATAAATTATTTATTATTTAATTAATATTAAATAATAAGTAAAGTTAATCAATTAATTTATTATTATTTAATTAATATTAAATAATAATTATAGGATATTAAAGTTAAAAAATTAATTATTTAATATTTAATTAATATTAAATACTAAGTAAAGTTAATCAATTAATTTATTATTATTAAAGGATATTAAAGTTAATAAACTAATTATTTATTATTTAATTAATATTAAATAATAAGTAAAGTTAAATAAATAATTAATTATTATTTAAGTAACATTAAATAATAATTAAAGAGGATTAAAGTTAATAATCTAACTACTTATTATTTAATCAAGATTAAATAATAAGTGAGGATAATTCATTAATTATTTAATTAACATTAAAAATAATTAAAGATGATTAATGTTAATAAATTAATTATTTATAATTTAATTAAGATTAAATAATAAGTAAAGATAATTAATTAATTAATATTTAATTAACATTAAATAATAATTAAAGAGGATTAAAATTAGTAAACTAATTATTTATCATATCATTAATGATTAATGATAAATAAGAATGATTAATAACACATGAATAATTAATTATTGAGCAAAGATAACTAAAGATAGTTATCATTTATAATGATTAATAATAAATGAGGTAATGAAACAATTATAATAAATTGTTTAAAGGTTTAAATAATTTTATAGGCGATGTTTTAAATTTATTAAATCAATATTACATAAAGAGAATTAATATTTGACTGTTAAATCATTTACCTAAGTATAATTAATGGTATTAACAATGTTAAATGATATAAAAATTATTCACAATGTATTATGTGATAGTCATAGGTGATTTAATGTTATATAATTAATAAACTTAATTGTTTAAAGTGAACGATTATATGATGTACTAAATGATAGACCAACGTTATAAATGTTAGATTTTTAAAAGGAGTTTAAATTAAGCGAATTAGCCGTAAATCGACAGACAGACAAGTTTTTGACCTTACAAAAATTTATATTGAACTAGTTTTCTAACTCTATTTAATATCATTGTGCTAATTCTTAAATCTTGAGCTTATATTATATTATAATTTATTCCACAATAATATTATTGTAAATCACATATATTTTTTGAATTCATATTCCATTCATGAGTTATGAATTGATTAAAGAAGAAGTCTAAGCGACTTGTTCGGCTAAACCTATGTGAAGTTTATTTTGAAAGCTATCCAAACCATGGTAGTACGGATTCTTAGACTGAGAAAAATAACCCATAATGGAGAATAACTTAAGTATCGAACAAACGATACACACAGAATAAATGTTATGCATATACACGTGGTACGAGAAGTCGATCCCCTCAAGTAAAATTCTGACAAAGTAACCTAAGAGGGTCAATCAGGTGACTGATTTCCTCAATAGTAGTTCATGGTCCATTTGACCACTCAGCAGTTAAATAATCAATTGTCATTTCTTTATTTTGTGCATTGATTCTATTGTTCAGAGTTGAACTCCTTTATTTAAATCATTGAATTGATATTTCTATTCATTTATGACATAATTCTTGTTCTACATACTTGCTATGTTATAAAATATTTTGTGCATTGATTTTATTGCTCATACTTGCTATGTGATAAAATATTTTGCAGCTAAACCTGAAGGATCGGGAAAAGATAAAGACAAGGGAAAGATGAAGTCTATTTAAACTGACTACTTGATTGTCTATTTATCTTTTGGTAGATATAACTTTTGTAACACTAACTATTTGATAACCTTTTGTAGTTTATGATGTATGTATTTGGTAAAGGTTCCAGACATTGGGACTAGAAAACTATTATAATAGACAACATATGTTTATTTATTTTTCACATTAGTATTAAATGTTGTTTAGTAGTAATTGTTTATATTATTATGTGAGCACCAAATTTGAGGTAGTGGTATCTGAATTTAGGGGTGTCACAGGTTGGTATCAGAGCTTTAAGTTATAAACTTTAAGAATGTGAAAACTAGGTTATAACCATAGAATTACACTCATATAGAGTACGCTAGGAGGATAGGTTGAGGAGATCTATTGAGTTGACTTTTGTTGGAAGTTAAATATTGAAAATTCATCGAGCCAATGTTGTACATAATGAAATGTTGTTTCATTTCATCAATAAATATATTTTATTGTGATACTAACATGTTGTTATTTTGTCTATGGTTTTGTCTGTAGGATGACAGATATAGGTGAGCCTAATAGACTGATGGAGGATGCTCCAGTAGGCAAACATATTGCCTGGATCGGGCCATCTACAACAAGGCCAGTGATTTAGTCCCCTGCTGTTGAGCCTGAGTGGGAGGCTGCTGCTGAGGAGGGAGTAGATAGCAAAAGCTGAGTCGCCAGTGCGATGAGGGGTTATGAGATTTAATGGTAATAATGAGTCTGAGGGACAACAGACAGACTCTGAGGAGGAGTCAGCTGAGGAGCTACTTTCTGAGGATGATCTGATAGGGCAGCCAGCCGAGTATGCTGACGGCATGGGCACCACTGTCAGTGATATTATTGAGTTGGAGTCTAAAGTCCAACATCTGAAGGGAGAGAATCGGATCCATCACGAGATGGAGGACCAATATAAAGATATGGCATATCAGATGTCTGACGAGGTGACCAGGCTGAAGGAGCATGTGGCTGTGTTGGAGACTGAGGTGTAGGGGTGCTGTCAGACTGCTACTTTGCTATGAGTTACAGTACATCACCTCATTGAGATGGAGGTAGATCTGGTGGATGAGCTAGAGCAGTCTAGGAGGCAGGCTGAGGGATTCCGAGCAAAGAGGGATGAATTACAGATGTATCTGGTAGGGATGTCAGCTGAGTTTGATTTGGAGATAGCAGATAAGATCCACATATCTGTGGAGTAGATGAGGGCACCCAGGAGGGCTGATGAGTTTGAGGCCGATGTTAGGGCCAGTGATGCCAGGATCGATACTGCTAGTGTCGAGTTAGATACGACTTTTGGTAGGCTGAGGAGCAAGATTCGAAATTATCCTCGGGAGGATTATTTAAGCAGGTAGATAGTGAGACGAGTGTGGTTGACAGGGTTGCTCAGCAAAAGCATGAGGCCACTGCCCGCCGGATTGATCATTGATGTTTTACTTTTCTGTCTGTATATAGATGCAGTTTAGAACCCATTTTTTGTTCATAGGGTTATATATATGATGTAAACCTCAGACTATTAGAGGTGCTAGGTGTTTATGATACATCTCCACTTTTTTGTGTTTTAGGGGAACGTAGTTCTTATAAATCGCGACTATTGTTGTTCTTTGGGATAAGTTTCATGTTATCCCGTCTTCTGTTGACTAGAGGGATAGTTAACGTTTATAGAAATATGCTTGTGATGTTAGTGTTTGACACTACCAGTTGGTATATGAATATAAATACGACATTATTATGATTACCTAGTCGGATTGAGTTCGACTTTTGCGTTAACTATTAAATGTCTAAACATTCATAAAATGTAGCATATAATGTAATATACAAAATAATATAAGGTTTCGTTTAATAGCAGAGAATGCCACCAAGACGTGTACCCCGAATTCGACGAGTAAATGAAGTCGAAAACAATGCTGAGAGGCGGGAAGACCCAATGAGGGCTTTTGCAGCCATGATGATGGAGATGATGCATAATAGACCACCACCAGGTAGTACAACCAGTAGTACCGCCAGTTGTAAATCAGTCAAGGACGCACTTAGCAAATTTTAAGAATTTCAAACTAGAAGGACCACCATAATTTTGTGGGTTTACAAATTCTATAGAGGCCCAGACGTGGATTGAGAAAATAGAAAAAGTGTTTGACGTCGCACGAGTGGCTGATGAACAATAGACGTCATTTGATACCTTCATGCTGAAGGGAGAGACGAATTACTGGTGGAAAGCGAATAAGGGTAGAGCTGGAGAAGGTACTGTAACATGGGCATGTTTTAAGGAATTATTTTTCGAGAACTATTTCCCGAATAACATGAAAAACAGAATGGAGATGAAGTTCTTGGACTTGAAGTAGGAAAACATGTCAGTGGCAGAGTACACCGCAAAGTTCAACAAATTAGCTTGTTTTGCTCCACACCAAATGGACACCGAGGTGAGAAAAGCATGAAGATTTGAGTAGGGTCAAAAGCCTTTGGTGTATAGCAAGGTTGTTGTTATGAGAATTGACACATTTTCAGCATTATTGGAGAGGGCGATTATTGCCGAAGGAAGGAATGAAGCATTAGTGAAATATAACTAAGACAAGAAGAAGAAAGGTCATGATGGGCCTAGGAAAGAAAGTGGAGGTAGCAATCATAACAAAAGGAAGTGGAATGATAACTAGATGTCAGGAGGCAGTAAGATTGGAGGAGAAGCTAAGAAACGCAACAAATGTGAAAAGTGTAGGAGAAACCATTCTCGAGAATGCATGAAGGGCAAGAGGGTCTGTTATAACTGTGGGTAGCAAGGGTATATTACTCCCCAATGCACTAAAGGAAAAAGAAGCAGATGTTTTTCTTGCAGAGCGTCGGACCACCAAATTAAGGATTACCCAAAGAAGAAGAATGACATAGCTGGTGGAAATAAAAGCAACAATAACAAGCTAACCATTGGAGGACAAACTAGTCAGCTAAACAGACCAACCGCATGCACTTATAACATGACGTTTCAAGATGTTGTAGAATCTAAAGATGTGGTGTCAGGCATTCTTCCGATCAATAATATCAATGCTTATATATTATTTGATTCGGGTGCTACCTGTTTGTTTGTATCTGAAGAATTTGCTAGGAGATTAAATTTACCCTGAGAAAAATTAAAGAATCCTTTAAATATAGAAGTAGCTAAGAAAGAAGTTATTATGGTAGAATATATTCATAGGAATTGATGCGTTAAGTTAAGAGGATTTAAACTTGGAGTGAATTTGATTTCAATTCACTTGGGAAAGTTCGATATCATTCTAGGTATGGAGTGGTTATCGAATCATGAGACGTTGATTGACTGCCAGAATAATAGTATAACTCTGAAAACCCCGAGTAAGTTAAAAGTGGTATTTCAAGGGAGTAAATCGCCGAGACAATATCGTTGTCTAACGATGATGCAAGTAAAGAGATTGTTGAGGGAAGTGGTGCGTGGGTTATCTGGCTCATGTGGTTGATACTCGAAAAGTAGAGGGTGAATCGGGTCAGATACCTGTGGTACAGGAATTCTTAGATGTCTTCCCAGATGAGATACTGAGTTTACTATCGAATAGAGAAGTTGAGTTCAAAATTGAACTGGTACCAAGGACTGCGCCAATTTCGAAAGCAACATACAGAATGGCGCCAGTGGAGTTGAAGGAACTGGTAATACAACTGCAGGAGCTGCTAGATAAAGGATATATTCACCCAAGTGTGTCTCTTTGGGGAGCACCGGTATTATTTGTAAAGAAGAACGGCGGATCCTTAAGAATTTGTATCGACTATTGTGAGTTGAACAATGTTACAATTAAAAATAGGTACCCGTCACCCAAGATTGATGATCTGTTCAATCAGCTTAAGGGAGCGAAGTACTTTTCAAAGATAGATTTGAGAACCGGTTACCATCAATTGAAGGTAAGGGAAGAAGATGTACCGAAGACGGCATTCAGAACCCACTATGGACATTTTGAATTTTTGGTAATGTCGTTTGGACTAACGAATGCGCCAACAGTATTTATGGATATAATGAACATGGTGTTCAAGCCGTATTTAGACAAGTTTATTGTTGTATTCATCGATGATATTCTAGTATATTCGAAGACGGAAGAGGAGCACGCTGAGCACTTAAGAGTGGTGTTGGAAACATTAAGGAGGGAAAAGCTGTATGCAAAAGTGTGAATTTTGGCTACAAAGGGTACAATTTTTGGGGCATGTAATTGATAAGGAAGGTGTTTCGATGGACCCAACAAAGGTAGAGGCAGTTATAAATTGGGAGTAGCCGAAGACACCGACATAAGTTAGAAGTTTCCTTCGGTTGGTGGGCTATTATCGAAGGTTCATTCAGGATTTTTCAAAGATAGCGACACCTGCTAACCAACTTGACAAGAAAAACGGTTAAATTTGTATGGACGAAAAAGTGCGAAGCGAGTTTTATGGAACTTAAGAAGAGGCTTAATGAAGTACTAGTGTTGTCATTACCTAAAGATACTAGGGGTTTTGTGGTGTACAATGATGCGTCACTCAAGGGACTTGGTTGTGTGTTGATGCAACATGAAAAGGTCATTGTTTTCGCATCAAGACAGTTGAAGGACTATGAGAAGGGATACCCAACTTGGGACCTAGAATTGGCAGCAGTAGTATTCACTTTAAACATTTGGAGGCACTACTTGTATGGGGAGAAGTGTGAAATATACATAGATTACGATTGTGAAATTATGAGACATGAGAGCTGAACATGAGACAAAGGCGATGGTTGGAATTAATAAAGGATTACGATTGTGAAATTATGTACTATCCGACTAAGGCTAATGTTGTAGCTGATGCTCTAAGCAGAAATGGTAGGGAGAAGTTTTTAATGTTGACATCCTAAGAGGAGTTAATAATGGACATGGAAAGATTGTTGTTAGAGGTGAAATATACGAAGGATTCAGATGAGAAACTGTTCATAGTAGAAGTGAGTCCGACTTTATTAGATATAATAAAGAAGGCTCAAGAACAAGATGAAGAGTGTGACAGTGTTAGAAGAAGAATAGAATTTCAGAAGATGAAGACATGAAGTATAGAATTGATAACACTAGGTTGCTAAGGTTTGAAGGGAGGATCTGGATACCGATGGTTCTAGAATTGAGAGAAGAGATCTTGCAAGAAGCTCACAATACAAAGTACTCAATACACCCTGAGAGTACTAAGATGTATCAAGACTTACGTCAATATTTTTGGTGGTCAAATATGAAGAGGGAAGTGACGGAGTACGTTAGTCGATGTCTAACATGTTAGAGAGTTAAACCAGAATATTAGAGACCGAGTGAACTGTTACAACCGTTGGAAATTCTGGAGTGGAAATGGGAGCATATCACGACGGACTTTGTGGTGGGACTTCCAGTTACTCAGAAGGGATTTGATGCAATCTGGGTGATTGTGGATCATTTGACGAAATCTACACACTTTTTACCGATTAAGATCAAGTATAATTTGGAGCAATTAGCCAAGTTGTATGTTAAGGAGCTTGTGTCGCGACATGGGGTGCCGGTATCTATTATGTGAGATAGAGATCAGCGCTTCACATCAAAATTTTGGGAAGGTTTGTAAGAGAGATTGGGAACACAATTAAGACTGAGTACTGCATATCATCCCAAAATCGATGGGCAGAGCGAGCGAACGGTTCAAACGCTTGAGGACATGCTTAGAGCTTGTGTTATAGATTTGAAGGGAAACTCGGATGATCATCTACCTTTAGTGGAATTTTCCTACAACAACAGTTGCCATGGTAGTATTGGCATGCTGCCTTATGAAGCACTTTATGGAAGAAAATGTCGCATGCCCTTGTGTTGGGATGAAGTTCGTGAGCGAAGACTATTGGGACCTGAAATGGTGCAGTAGACCATCGACGTGATCAAAATAATAAAAGCTCGTCTGGTAGCAGCTCAGGATCATTAGAAAAAGTATGCTGATCTGCATCGTCAAAAGCGAGACTTTGAAACCAGAAGTTTTGTGTTTTTAAAGATATCTCCCTGGAAAAGGAAGATAAGATTGTGCAAGAAAAGAAAGATAAGATTTGGCAAGAAAGGAAAATTGAGCCTAAGATTTATAGGACCATTTGAAATTTTAAAGTGAATATGTGAAGTGGCGTACGGGGTAGTCTTAATTCCTGAACTTGAGCACATTCACAATGTGTTTCATGTTTTAGTGTTGCAGCCATATAAACTTGATTATAAACATGTGATATATTGTGAATCGATTCAAATCGAGAAGGATCTATCATACAAAGAGATTCCTGTCCAAATACTAGATAGGAAGAAGCAGACGTTGCGAAATAAGGTCATACATTCGGCCAAAGTTCTTTGGAAAAATCATACAGTTGAAGAAGCTACGTAGGAGCTCGAAAAAAAGATGAGAGCGAATTATCCACATCTTTTTGAGTGACCTTATGTTGTAATTTTGGAGACAAAATTCTTATAAGGGGGGAGAATGTAAGGACCAAAAATTTTGCATTACATTATAAATAAAGTTAGAAAATTAAATTCTAATTAAATGAGTTATTGTGTGATTTAATTTAAACCTTTATGTGGTAATTTGATTGTTGACTATTCAGTTAATTTTAGTAAATGAAGTCCAATTAATGGATTTATTAAATTAACGGACTAACCTAAGATTATTTTGTGAGAAACCCAAATTAAATATTCAATTAATCTTGAATATGACAAGTCTAATTAGATTATATAATTAATGTGAATATTAAATATGTAACATTGTGTTAAAGTAGATGAATTTATTTAATAGTCCATGCATGTAATTAATTACTAATGGACTAACTTAGTAAGTTAATTAAATAAGCCCAAGTATTTAATTATGTAATAGACTTGTGGACAATAATGTATGATCATGTAATTTAATTAATTTAGCCTAATGCTTGATTTAAATACCAAGTCATGCTAGTAGCCCATTGATTTAATTAACTATGCCCAAGTGAAATTAAATGCAGTAGCCGAAACATTAGCCCAAATGGTACATTAAGTGAAAGTCAACAAGTGGTCAATATTGCTACCAAATTCAAATTAAAAAAATAAAGCAAAAATAGGAGGATAAAGATGAGGTGTTAGATGGATAAGAGAAGGATCCATTGGGTCTCATGTAATCTCGTATGTGGCACATTTGATTAGTTATTTTTTTTTTTAAATCTCCATGTAAGCTTGGATTAGATGAAGTTGGTGATAGATCTATATATACATAGTTATATGTATAATTGTTGGAAGACGAGATCTCATTTAATAAGACAATCTTTGACCAACATTAGAATACTTCATTTTTTTAAGTTGTAAGAATTTTAGAGAGTGAAGCTTTCAAGAAAAAATTGCAAAAGAAGTTTGAGAAAGAAATATTCTAGAGAAAATAGAGAGAGTTTTAGTGAGAGAATGAAAGAAAAATCCTAGAAAAGCTATTAAAGCTCCAAGCCTTGGGTAGTTAGAGAGCATTAAAACCATCAAGGATGAAGCTTTGAATGTCCAACAACTTCATCTTCTACTTTGGAAAGAAAAGGAAGTAAGCTAGCAAGAGGAAAAGGTATAAAACTACTCAAAACCCCTAGTTTGATGATTTTCTTTGTGTATTATATGATTTTTATAGTAGAAAAGTATTTTTCAAGCCCACTATGTCTACATCTATGTTATAATGATAGATCTAGTTTTTAATGTGCTTAACTAGTATATTTGTATGCATCTATGCTGGTAAGTTTGACAAAAAGCTTAAAAATAATTTTATCAGAAAAATATAAAACATAATAGTCCGCTACCGGAGTTACTGTTCACGATCTATGAATCGGATTCATGATCTGTCAAATCTGGGTGATAGGTCCATAATATACGAAGATTCTCCAAGTGGAACGATTAACAACCGATTTAAAATGAGCAAGATATGAGTTTTCTACAAAATACCCCACTGATTTTTGGGTCTGTGAATAACAGTTCGGTTTGAGGCCATTTTCAGTTACTAAAACAAATCGAAATTGGCTTTTTAATGATATAATCATGTAGTTTAGGAAGATACGATTCCATCGATGTCTAATAGAGCTTAATCGGACTTGTAGATTTCAATTTATTCAAGTTCTTGTGAGAGACCACAAGAAGAAAAAAAAAACAATCTGCCCATTTTTTAAAAAAAAATCGACCGGTTCGGTTTTTTTCCCATTTTTCTGATTTCTTGGGTGGGGTCGGTTCGAGTCCATGTGGGTTAGTTCTGTAATATCCTAGATATTTACAAGAATTATAGATAAGATTTTTAAAATATTAATTAAAGGTTATTATTTAAAACTTAGAGTTGGAGAAGTGAGATGTGTAGAAAATTGGTAAACATTTTTTTTAACATAATTTATTTGTTAGAAATTAAATATGAGAGTATTTTAAGGATGCATGTAGAGAATTTATTAATGAAATAAATTCAACTAAGAAGTGAAATTGGTTATATTGATTCATATATACCTAAAGCGTGCTTGTTAGCCCAATATGAGGATGAGTAAGTTAATACTTAATTAAACTAATAAATTAATTAGTTAAAATATGAATTAAGAAGAAAAGTCATGAAATATAATTAATTAGGTTAATTATATTAGTTATGAGTTAGAGTTATGTAAAAACTAGAAGGATTGCCTAAGGTGACAATAACAAGAATTAATTAATTAAGCCATTAACTTAATTAATAAGTTGATGTATAAAATTCAAAAATGAATTTAAAACAAGCCAAAGATGTTAATTGTTGTAAGACTTGTTGTTAATTAGAGAGAGGTCTAAATAAATGTAAGGATTTAGTCTCATGAAGAGTTCAAGTAATTTAATTAGTGGACTAATCCAAAAGAATTATAGGTGTTACATATGGGAATACTTGCATGAAGGTGGGTAATTAAATAATAAGCCCAAATGTTATGTTAATTAATAGTCCAAGTGGTAATTAATATAAGTCCAATTAAATTATGTTGGCAAGTATTGTGGTAGTCCAATTAAATTAATTACCTAGCCCAAGTTATAAATGATGTGTGAGAGAGCTCAATACAAAATAATCTATGAAGCCCAAACATTTAAAAGTCAAATGATGGTCAAAGTGTTGAAAAATTTCAAGTATTGATTTAGTGTAGAGAATTAACTAATATATAGTTAATTGAATAACCCTGAGAGAGCATTACCAAACATTTGTTAATTGCTAGGTGAATAAATATGATAATGAGAATTAACTATGGATGAGTTAATTGAGCAACCCTAGGTAGTAAATAAATTAAAGCTTTAACTATGCATGAGTTAGTTGCTAGCAAAAAAAAATAAATTATAAATAAATATATATATATATATATATATATATATATATATATATATATATATATATATATATAATGGATGAGAATTAACTAAGGTGAGGTTGGTAGTTTCACCTTGGGTTAGTTGTTAGAAGAGAGTAACCTTACTTGTGTGAATTGGTGGAGTGTTGACCAAATATAGGGCCCTACTTAGGGATTGAATAAAAATGCATGTTGTTTGTATTCAATTTAAATTGGTCAATTCAAGCTATTATGTGATTTAAATAAAATGTTATTAGTGAATATGCAGAGATATACATGATGTAAGTATATGAATTGGTAGAGAGTTAACCAATGTTGGTTAAATAAATTAACCATGAGTAATAGGAAAGTTTGACTATCACCAACCCTAGTAAATCAAGAAGGTCAATTCTTATGAATTTATGTTTGTAGAGAACTAATCATTGTTGGGTTAGTTGTTAACCCTAAGTGATAATAATGAAATCGTAACCAATACTAAAGTTAAGTGTTAGTAATTATATAAATATATTGAATATATATGTATAATTAATTGTAGAGAATTAACTTTACTTGAGTTATTTGGTGGAAAATGTGTGTATGTTTAATTTATGATAGTTAAGTTAACATAGGTTACAAAAGTAAGAGCTTTAACCATACATTAATTAAGTGTTGGAGAAAGGTTGCTTCTAAGTTACACAATTGATAGCTTGTAAGCAATCTTGATGAGGGTCAATCACTTGGTCATTTCAAGTAGTCTTTCAATCAAATAGTAAATATCAATTAGCCTCTAATTTAACTAATGTTAGTTGATTAGTAGGAGTTGATGGTGATTTAGGATGTACTGTAAATATAGTGGTTCACCAATGCATTGTGTTGGTTAGCCTTTTGTATAGAATTTCTAGAGAGAAAAGAGAGAGCTCTTTGAGGGAAAAGCAAGTAAACTTTATGAGATTGATGATCCACCAAGGAAAAGTGCTAGAGGATAGTTAATGAGGAGTCACAAGCCAAGTTCATATCAAGAGGAAGAAGAGCATCCATGTCCAAGAGGTTAAAAAGTGTTTTAACCATTTCTTAGTACATTTTTATAGTTTATATAAGTTTTAAATGGTCAAAATATATTTTCAACCGATCAAAAGTTATTTTGATGCTCTAGAAGTCTAAATCTATGATATATAGGTATATTAATGGTTTAGTATGTTTAATACATGCATTGGTATGTGTGTTACGCAAATAAAGGAAAGAAAAATCCATATAGTGATTTACTAGTAAAACTCTAGACGGTTCGATCTTAAATTTCTTGTTAAAACGTTTTCAAAAATATGATTGAATCATGAAATATTATAAAACAAGAAGTTAGGAAGACAACAACATTGATTTGGTGTCATTTGAATGTGTAGATTATATTCTATTCAAGTTTGAACCAATAAAATCAAGAATTTGTGAAGTTAGTTTTTCACTCTGTCCTTGTGAGTGATTTTATGCCTACTTTCTTTTGGAATTTGGATTTGTGATCTAAAGAAAAGTTGTAGAGGGGGAAATTTGGATGAGAATGGACTCAAGAATCACCCTAAAATATTTTGAAATGAAGAATTTATGGCTGTCGGAGTGACTGGAGATCGGATAGTCCAAATTAGGGTTTTATTTTTTATTTTGAGCGCCCCGGCACCAGATTAGCCTATTCTGAGCACCCCGGCTTTCAAAACAGAATGTGCAAGTTGTCTGGGTCGGGTTAGTTCGGTCCGGGTCGGGTCGGTCCGAGTTAAGTTTTCTTTAAAAATTTAAGTTGAAGTAAGTGTAAAATGAATGTGTTTTAATAATAAACCAATATATGGAGTTTATTAGTAACTAATGGGTAGCTAAATGTTTAAAATAAAGATTAAGGTTAATACAATTAAAAAAATTAAATATTGGTATTGTTTGAAGAGGATTAAAATATCATTAAATAGTTAATAATATTAATATGAGATTAAAAGGTTGTTAAATGATTAATAACATTTATAAATGATTAAAATATTATTACATGGTTAATAATGTTAATAAGTGATTAAGATATTATTATGGTTAATAATATTAATAAGAGATTAAAATATTATTAAATGATGAATAATATTAGTAAGCAATTAAGATATTATTAAATAGTTAATAATATTAATAAGAGATTAAATTATTATTAAATGATTAATAATATTAATAAGAGATTAAAATATTATTAAATGATGAATAATATTAGTAAGGGATTAAAATATTATTAAATGATTAATAATATTAATAAGAGATTAAAATATTATTAAATGGTTAATAATATTAATAAGAGATTAAAATATTATTAAACAGTTAATAATATTAATAAGTGAGTGAAATAGTATTAAATGGTTAATAATATTTTAATGTGGTTGTATATTATCAAATGTAGATAATATTTTGAGGTATTTGGTACATTATTAAATGTCCAAATTATTAAGTTATGTAAAGAAAAAAAGTTAATTGAATTAAATCAATGTAAATAGTCCATTTGTAACTGATTTTAGACAACTTATTAAAAGTTGGTCGTATGAAGAACATGTAGTGATGACGTAAGCATCCCGATATGTCCGAACTGTATTTGGGCTAGGGTTTTTGTCTGGAACTTAAGTGTTCGTTTGCCGGACATCTTAAGAGTTATTGATTGAAGTTAGAGTCTTATATAAAGACTAATTAATAGTCATTGCATCTAATGATTATGTCAATTTTATATATAAATTGTAGGTTGAACGAAAGACGCAAAATAAACGTAAATGGTAGAAGCGAACTAGACAAGTTTTTCAGAACTTGCTTTTATGTGCATTACTATGCTATAATATGATGTTAAATTGTTAATAAGAAGATACATTGATGATATTTGTAATATGTGAACAACATGAGATATGGTTGAATGTGAAATATGTATAGATATGAAGCATGATTTGCTAGATGCTAGTTGTTTATTGTATATGATGCATAAGAAGTATGAAGTATTCATAAAATGAAAAGCATAAAATGCATGATGTAAGAATAAAATGCAGATCATGTATAATATGTGAAGAATGTAATGTGTTATGTATAACTGTTAAACTTGTTGAGCCGTCGTGCTCACTCTTGCTTAAAACCAATATTTTCAGATAGTGCAAGTTCTTCGATGTTTTTGAAAAAGATCAAGAAACATGAATGCATATTACATTCACTGAAGGTCTAACCCGACTATTGTAGATATCAGTCCGAATTGGACAGGTAAAATGATTGTGCAGTATAATAATTGGTTGGTATGTGGTATGCGTGTTAAATACTCAAATTAATTGTAATAGAATGTCGTATCATGTATGATATTGAGACATACTAGGAATGTTTAAAGATTTCGATTCTGGAATGTAAAGAGATGTTGTAAAATTGTAAATAAATGATTATATATCATGTCGACGCCGGGATTTTCGTCGCTTCGTTTTTTATTATTAAAAGCCCTTTCCAATTTTAGCCTTTTGAATTAAATGTGATTTTGAAAAGGGTCGGCTTAATGTCGACGGGTTTTGAAAGATCTATTTCTTTATGAGCCAATTGACCAGAGTCGTCAGTTGGTATATGTGAAATGGATGTACCAACTCATCCGAATTTAGTTTTCGTAATCGCTGGCTCATATGTGACTCCGAGTTAATTGGTCCGCAAACCGAGATTCATAGAGTTCGGGGGCTTGCTTAAGCGAGGGGAAGGTGTTAAGCACCCCCCGACTTCCGTGAAACACGGTTACCGCAATCTCGATGTTTTCCTATCCTTTTAAATCCTAAAACGTGTGAGTTGCGTGTGTGTGCGTGCGTGTCTAGGTGAATGTTTGTGGTGAATTTTGCTTGGATTTCTTATATGGAAAATGTGTTTATCGGGAAAGCGTTTTTAGACGTCCTTCGACCCGATTGACAAGGCTTCGTTTTTTATAATAAAGATTGATTTTAATTTCGAAAGCGATGGGGTTTTTTATTAGGTGCCGTTTTCAGAAATTAGTTTGTGAACTTTTGTCAAATAGGTATCGAGACTATACATTGCCCTCTAATGACAAATTGAATAAAATGAAGGCAACTTCTAGAACTCTTTCACCCTATGCACAAAGTTCAACGAAAACGTTCATTTATATTTACGAAATCATTTTTTGAACTTTTCAAAAATCCATTAGAGCCTTTTCATCAAACCGAAATGAAAGTTCGCCAAAACTCTTAACTTTAAATCTCGTGAATCTAATATCCTAATTTGATCCTTTTTATAAAATCTTCATTATTTGCCTTATTTTGGAAAACCATTTTGGTGTCGTAAATCATAACAAGCACTCAAAATGTGTCGGGGCTATCCATGGGCATGTGAGCCATCTAAATAACCCCAAACACCCACAATCACATACGTTATTATTATTACGAGGCCTTAACCCGATCACGATTTAGTATCGCTTTAAGGCCCGATATTACAAATACACAGCAAGGGACCCTATACAAGGATTACATATACCAAAACGTCCATCATCGGGATTCGATCACGAGGATCTCCTCCCTAGGCTCACAGTCACCCAAATCACTGCACAGCCAATACTAAACACAATCTAACAAGATTAAACATCGCTATCACATTACATAACTCACATATCACAAACTCAACACTACGAACTACTCATTACCATAACAAACGATATATCACCGTACGGATATCATCGGGGCGTTAGGAGGAGTCACGTTCCGATGGAACCCTCGCTAACAACACCTAATCCACGGATCATCATCATCATCATCACAACAACTACATCAAATAACCCAATCACAACATTATGCTAACAATACAAACAATAAAAGGAAAAAACCCAAGAACACACCCTTTTCACCTTGCAAAATACCGATTAAAGCCTCTTATTTCACGAATCGGACAACACTACAAGAACAATCAACTAACTAGCAAGAGGAGATGAATTTTTCACTCAAAGCTCACCAAGAACCGACCTCTTCTCTCTCCTCCCCCGCTCTTTCTCTCTCTAAAATCTATTTCTTTCTTCCTCTCTTTCTCTCTCGGGTGGAAATGGCAATGTATAGCCTTCCGCAGGCAGCCGCTGGTGCAATTGCGGCTGGCCGCAGGTGCATCTGCGGCTGGGCTCGCTAGCCGTCCGCGCCGAATCCTCGGCTGCCGTGTGCCGCCCTCGAGCCGCGCACTGTCCCGTTTGTCGGTGGCCGCAGGTGCATCCGCGGCTGTCCGGCTTGCTTTTCTCGATTTCCGTGCCACGCGGTCTTAATTCGCCAATTTCTGCGGTATTATTTTGGAAAGCTGTTACCTGATGTATAAATTGCTCTTTATGCTTGACTTCTAGGGGGGCGTTGCCCCCTTCCACCCCCGCCAGCTCACCGGTGAGCTGGGCAGTCGTTCGCCCACCGGGGAGCGAGACCCCCGAACATCGTAAGTGTAGTGGGCATTAGTCGTCCGTCGTGATCAGGTCAGGTTCTTCTGGATCAACTGTTTGCCTTGCCTCAAGTGACCTGATGCTCGTCATTCGTTGTAGCGGCTTTGACCGTAAATCGTTGGGGTGACTTCGTGTTGGGGTCCACCTTCCTTTTCGCATGTCAGGTCAAATGATGATTTTGCCCTCCTGTCAGGGTTAGAACACAAGTGCAAATTTTGGGTGTCTACATATCAATGTTAATATTATTATAAGATATGATTGATAAGGAAAATGTTATACTCGTGTTGAACCAGATCTGAGGTTCGAGGGACCTAGATTTGGAGTCGTCACAGGTTCTGAGTTTGGTTACAAAAGAGAAAATATTTGTAATTTAATAAATAATATTATAAAAAATTTAAATGTAAAAGTTTATGTCATTTGACATTTATTAGAATTAATGGTTGATTAAATCTTACTAAATTAATAATAATAATAGAAAGTTATTATTAATTGCTGATAAATGATAATTGAACTCTTTACATATTATTTAATTGATATAAAATAATATGTAAAGAAAATTGGGTAATTAATTATCATTTAGCTAATAATTAGTATACATTAAAGTTAATAAAATAATTATTTATTATTTAATTAATATTAAATAATAAGTAAAGTTAATCAATTAATTTATTATTATATAATTAATATTAAATAATAATTATAGGATATTAAAGTTAATACATAAATTATTTATTATTTAATTAATATTAAATAATAAGTAAAGTTAATCAATTAATTTATTATTATTAAAGGATATTAAAGTTAATAAATAATTATTTATTATTTAATTAATATTAAATAATATGTAAAGTTAAATAAATAATTAAATATTATTTAATTAACATTAATAATAATTAAAGAGGATTAAAGTTAATAAACTAATTAATTAGTATTTAATTAAGATTAAATAATAAGTAAAGATAATTAATTAATTAATTATTATTTAATTAACATTAAATAATAGTTAAAGAGGATTAATGTCAATAAACTAATTATTTATTATTTAATTAAGATTAAATAATAAGTAAGAATAATTAATTAATATTTTATTAACATTAAATAATAATTAATGAGGATTAAAATTAATAAACTAATTGTTTATCACATCATTAATGATTAATGATAAATATGAAGGATTAATAACATATGAATAATTAATTATTGAGCAAAGATAACTAAAGATAGTTATCATTTATAATGATTAATAATATATGAGGTAATGAAACTATTATAATAAATTGTTTAAATATTTAAATAATTTTATAGGTGATGTTTTAAGTTTATTAAATCAATATTACTTAAAGAGAAGAAATATTTGAATGTTAAATCATTTACCTAAAGACAATTAATGGTATTAACAATGTTAAATGATATAAAAATTATTCACAATGTGTTATGTGATAGTCATAGGTGATTTAATGCTATATAATTAATAAACTTAATTGTTTAAAATGAACGATTATATGTTATACTAATTGATAGGTCAACGTTATATGTCGACGCCGGGATTTTCGTCGTTTCGTTTTTTAATAATTAAAAGCCCTTTCCAATTTTAGCCTTTTGAACTAAATGTGTTTTTGAAAAGGGTCGGCTTGATATCGACGGGTTTTGAAAGATCGATTTTTAATGAGCCAATTGACCAGAGTCGCCAGTTGGTATATATGAAATGGATGTACCAACTCATCCGAATTTAGTTTTCGTAATCGCTGGCTCATATGTGACTCCGAGTTAAATGGTCCGCAAACCGAGATTCATAGAGTTCGGGGGCTTGCTTAAGCGAGGGGAAGGTGTTAGGCACCCCCCCCGACTTCCGTGAAATACGGTTACCGCAATCTCGATGTTTTCCTATCCTTTTAAATCTTAAAATGTGTGTGTGCGCGCGTGTGTGTGTATGTGTGTGCCTAAATGGAGGTTTATGGTGAGTTTTGCATAAAAAAAGTTTGCTTTTATTTTATATGGCAAATGTGTTTATCTGGAAAGCGTTTTATACGTCTTTTGACACAAATGACAAGGCTTTGTTTCATAATAAAGATTGATTTTACCCTTCTTTAAAGCGATGAGGGTTTTATTAGATGACGTTTAGAAAACAATAGTTTTTAAACTTTTGTCAAATAGGAATCGAGACTATACATTGCCTTTTAACAGTTAATATAAATAAAAATGAAGGCAACTTCTAGAACTCTTTAACCCTATGCACAAAGTTTAATGAAAACGTTTATTTATTTTTCGAAAACATCTTTTATGACATTTTAAAAAACCAAATATAGCCTTTTCGTCAAACAAGGATTAAAGTTCGCTAAAACTTTTAATTTTAAACCTCGTGAATCTAAAACCCTAAATTGATCACTTTTATAAAATCTTCATTATTTGTCTTATTTTGGAAAACCATTTTTTGTGCCGTAAATTAAGACAAACATCCCAAAACGTGTCGGGGCTATCCGTGGGCATGTGAGCCATCCAGACAACCCCCAACACCCACAATCCCATATTTTATTATTATTACGGGGCCTTAACCCGAACACGACTTGGTATCGTTTTAAGGCCTGATATTACAACATACACATCCATGGACTCTATACAAGGATTACATATGCTAAAACGTCCATCATCGGGATTCGATCACGAGGATTTCCTCCCTAGGCTCACAGTCACCCAAACCGCTACACAACCAATACTAAGCCAAATCTAATAATATTGAACATGGCTATCATACTACATAGCTCAAATATCACAACTCAATCACTACAAACTACTCATTACCACAACGAATGATATATCACCGTACGGATGTCATCGGGGCGTTAGGAGGAGTTACGTTCCGATGGAACCCTCGCTAACCACCCCTAATCCACGGATCCTTTATCAATATATAACAATAAACTACATCAAATAAATCAATCACAACATTATGCTAACAATACAACAAATAAAAACTCAAGAACACACTCCTTTCACCTTGCAAAATGCCGATTTAAAGCTTCTATATTCCACAAATCGAACAACACCACAATAATACTAGACTACTTAGCACAATACAATGGATCTAAGCTTGAAAATGGCCAAGATCCGAGCTTTCTCTCTCCTCCCGCGCGCTCTCTCTCTCTCTCTCTATTTTCTTTCTTTTTTTTTCTTCTTCTTCTCGGGTGGAAAATGGCGATCTATACTGGTTCAGCAGGCAGCCGCAGATGCATCTGCGACTGGGCCTGCTGTGGCCGTCCGAGCCGTCGCCTCAGCTGCCGTGTGCCGCCCTCGAGCCGCGAGCCTGCCCCCTTTGTCGGTGGTCGCGATTGCATCCGCGGCTGTCCGGCTCCTTTTTCTCGAATTTCGTGTCATGCGGTCTTAATTCGCCAATTTCTGCTGTATTATTTTGGAATGCTGTTTCTTGATACATAAATCCATTCTGGGAATGGTTTCCCGGCATCGAGACCCCCCCTAATGCTGTAATCGCCATGGTCCTTGGCCTTCTTTGGCGATCGCATCGGGCTTCGTCTGGATTGCCCGTAGGTCTCGCCTCAAATGACTCCATTCTCGTTTTGCATTTGACAGCCTTGATCGTAAGTCGTGGTGGGAACTGCGTGTTGGCGCCCACCTCTCCTTTTCGTATGTCAGGTCAATTGACGATTTTGCCCTCCTGTCAGGGTTAGTACACAAGTGCAAAATTTGGGTGTCTACATTATAAATGTTAGGTTTTCAAAAACAGTTTAAATTAAGCGAATTAGCCGTAAATCGACAGACAGGTTGAGCAAGTTTCCTAACTCTATTCAATATCATTATGTTAATTCTTAAATCTTGAACTTATATTATATTACAAGTTATTCCACAATAATATTATTGTAAATCGCATATATTATTTGAATTCATATTCCATTTTTGAGTTATGAATTGATTAAAGAAAAAGTCTAAGCCACTAGTTCGGCTAGACCTATGTGAAGTTTATTTTGAAATCTATCTAAACTATGATGATACGAATTCTTAGACTGAGAAGAACAACCTATAATGAGGAATAACCTAAGTGTTGAACAAATGATACACATAGAATAAATGTTATGCATATACATGTGGTACGAGAGGCTGATCCCTTCAAGTACAATTCTGACAAAGTAACATAAGAGGGTCAATCAAGTGACTGATTTCCTCAATAGTTGTTCATGGTCCATTTGACCACTCAACAGTTAAATAATCAATTGTTATTTCTTTATTTTGGGCATTGATTCTATTGTTCATAGTCGAACTCCTTTACTTAAATCATTTAGTTGACATTCCTATTCATTTATGACATAATTCTTATTACTCATACTTGCTATGTCATAAAATATTTTGCAACTAAACCTGAAAGATCGGGTAAAGATAAAGGCAAGGAAAATATGAAGTCTATTGAAATTGACTATTTGATTGTCTGTTTATCTTTTGATAGATATAACTTTTGTAACGCAAACTATTTGATAACCTTTCATAGTTTGTGATGTATGTATTTGGTAAAGGTTGCAAACCTTAGGACTAGAAAGCCGTTGTAATAGACAACATTTGTTTATTTATTTTCCGCATTAGTATTAAATGTTGTTTAGCAGTGATTGTTTATATTATTGCGTGAGCACCAAATTCGAGATAGTAATATCTGAATTTGGGAACGTCACACGTAGTAAACAGAAAAAGACAAAAATTACTTTAACAACGATGAAATCAACGAAATAAACCAAAATAAATGGTACAAAGATGTTTTAAGAGGCCAAGATCACTTCTTAACAAAAAGGCATTTCATCACACAAATTGACAAAAAAGAAGTTTGGAATTGAAGCAACAAGAGGATAGAGAAATTGCTAGAGGAATCGAGATTGCACAGTGATGGAAAATGAACAGTTAGGTTATTCAAAGTTATTTATATCCACAGCCAGATGAACATGATTGCTTTTAAATGTGTCACGTCTAGAACGATCCAAGGTCGTCGATTAATATGCCACCAGTTATCTCCACTATTGCATATGTATAACCATTGCATTCCATCGGGGACCACTTTTACTATTCTCAATGGCTAACTTTCGAAAAATTATTCTATGGTCCTGGGGCATAATCACGTAGTGACCTGGGATCACTGAATAACTTATACTAACTTTTATCCAAATGACTTTTACCAGGTCTTATCCTGAATTATGTATAAAGGGTTTAGTTTCCAACTACATATTCCCCCACCCCATTACAAAAGGGGCAAGAGAACAAGGGCTTGTTAGGGATCCATAACCCTATTGTTATAAATAAAGTGAAGTGGGGCTTGTTAGGGATACATACCCTGAGCTCGGATCGGGGCCCGTACCATGTGGTTTCCCAAACCCTGATTTAAATGGCCAATCACTATTTGAATAATTCAACTTACTATAGCGACTCTAACATGTAAATGATTAAACTCTTTTCTTCTAAGGAGTCTTATCCATATCATTTCGGTTAAATCTAGACTTATCAGTAATGGTTTCAGCTCTAAAAGGAGGGAAACCCTAATAGACAGTGATCCAAATGCCATCTATAAATACAACTGAAGGGAAGGACCTGTGGTACGTACATTTTTACATACATATTTACAGTCTTTGACTAATAACCTCCATCTTTGATGTTACTGACTTAACCATCAAATGCGAATCTAAAGGTCAATTCTCTACGCATTCGTTTATTTACAGGTCTCTTGAAACACCTAAATGTAATAGTTGAGTTTACCGAAACATAGTACCATCAGGATGACAGGTTTTGCAAGATGAAATTTGCTCTGTAACACACTTAGATGATGAGCATAACTCTGAAAATGGTCCCACGTAGGATGAAATTTAAGGAGAATTGTTTCTTTTGAGATTTTTATCCTCCACTTTTAGATTCATCTGAGGTTAGATTGCTATATTTTTTGTTTCCAAAAAAAAAAAAAAGATTACTTTATTTTTATTTTTTTTGGTTTTCTAGAATTGAGATTTTTAAATGTATAACGAAAAATATGCTATGGATGATTTTAAGCATTGCGATGGTGACAATATGCATAAATTTAGTTAATTTAAAGTATTTTCAAATTTAATATTAATATGAATTTATTCAATTTTAAAGTAGCTAGCTAAAAAGTATTATTAATCACAAATTTTATTATTTTTAAAAGTTAAAGTGAAATGAATTACATTAATTTTAAATTAAAAATTTCTCATATTGACTCTGAAAAATTAAAATTAAATTTATATTTCAAAACAAATGGAATATATATAATGACTAATTTTTAGAACTAGAAGAGAATTTCAGGTGAGTGATTATGTGTATCGAAAGTTAATGTCTTAAAGGCAAACTTCTGTAGCTGTAAGGAGATCTTTAAAACTAGTTGTAAGGTATTTTGATTAGTTGGTTGTTAAATAGGCAAAGAGTCTATTGAAACATTCATTTAAAAATTAATCAAATTCTCTTTCTACTATTCTTTCTCTCTCTTGTTCTTCATCCTCAGTAAGACTATTACACAATAAACATCTTTTTTCCTTTAAAAACACAACTTTGTCACCATAATTTTCAACATTCACAAACCAACTACTTTTTTTAAACACAGACTTAGGGATGGGATAGAGTAATCTTCAATTGCATAAATTCTTTGAATAATGTTATGGACCTAAATTATATACAAAAAATTATGTACAAACAGTATAGAAAAGAAAGAAAAATAGAAATATGATTGTTAACGCTTGAATTTGTCAACCACCAATTTGAACGTGAATTCACACAAAAACACCACTAAAAAGCACTTGATGGCTTGACCAGCCAAAGAATACCTCCGATATGTGAATAACAAATTTGTCTCAAGTAGGTAAACAATATAGGTGGCAAGTATCTAATAAACCAGAATATTGTGTGCAATTCTATTGTTTATCTTGCATTTTTAGTGAGCACATTGACCTAATCGAACCTCGATTTCTAGTAGTAATCATGTAGTATAGATTCTAAATTGGAAAAGTAACCATCTTGCATATAGAGTCTGTATTTGATATGGTAACATGCGAGTTTCCTTAGGTGACAAAGCGGCTGACCCAAGTAATAATGGACTTGGGAGTTCAACGGAAGCATGTAAGGGTGAATGGACAGTTGGAGCGAGACCCAATAGAGGTGGTCCATTGGAGCTATAAATACTCGGCCCACCAAGGACCTATCATTAAATATTTTACACATTTTTATTAATTATATGCAATATACGAGTTCTGGTTTTGATGCACAACTTTTTGTACATAGTTTGTGTACAATTGCACATATTCATTTTTTAAATGCGTCAAATTTCAGTGGAAATATTTAACTCGCAAGATTTTGAGGAGCTGAAGAATTTGTTTTAGCTAGCCTCTTTAGGGCCTTTTCTACTCCACTAGAAATTTGGTTCATTCCATTTTAGCACTTGCCTGCTAATGCCCATTGTCAACCTGACCTACTAAAAGATTAGAACATCTTTACCCCTTAAAAGAAGTTGGTAATAAAAACTCTACAAAGTAGGGCTTTTTTTCTTTTTCCATTTTTTTTTCTTTGCTTTTTGTCTTTTTTGCATGGAGGATAAAAGGATCATATTTTTGTGTCTGTCATTGACCATCACAGTGTTTATCAAACTTCACCCTTTTCTAATCACCAAAAAAGTACCTTCACTCTTTTCTACATAATCCAATGAATTGACCAGATTTGATGCATTTTGAGGCGGTCTTAAACTTAAGATGTAATGATTAAAGGTGTTCAAATTCTTCTTTCACGAGTCCATCATATGTCTAGTCTTTATCAAAGTGAGAATAGTGAAACAATAAATATATATGGCCCAAGGATATATATATATATATATATAAAAGAACGATCCAGAACAAATGATTGTTATAAGCACTATTACAGTAAATTAATCTTACACCCTCTATATAAATATCTAACGGTGCAAAAGGAAGAAAAAAATTTGCCTAACCGCTATTCCTATTAACAGTTAGTTAAAACGATAATATTTTGAATATTCTTAGCCGGTACTCTTATATACCAACAACTATTCAAAATAACGTAATTTTTTATCTTTTTTTTAACTGCTACTTTTACTAGTCACATGAAAAAATGACGTAGTGTTTCTTGAATTGGGGTTTTACCCCGTATAATACCTCAATTTTGTAAGATTAACATATTGGAGGTTGGGATCCAGTTGTTTGAAATGATGAGAGCTTCTAAAATTGTGCCAGATTCGCAAACTTATGATGTTTTGATACAGTATTTATGTGAGAATATCTGTGTTGATGATGCGACAGCCCTTCTAGATGAAATGAAAGGTTATAATTTAAGACCGTCTGATTATGGTTTTGTGGACATAATTAATGGACTTTGTATATCAAGTAGGTTGAATGAAGCAACAAAGTTTCTTGAAGATGGACATTTTTTTGATACATTCTCATAACGCACTTCTTCAAAGAATATTAAATTGCTGGAAACTTTCTCGGGGCAAAAAAAATTGTTTGATAGAATAGTAGAGATGAAGCTACTGCAATTCAAAAAACATCGCTAGCAGTAGTAATTGGAAAAAAAAAACTATAATACTGTCGTTTTGACTAAACCACTAGTAGGAATAGCGGTTGAAAATAGTCAAAATGCCATCGTTTAGACTAACCACTACTTCTACTAGTGGCTGAGCCAAAAAAAAAAATCTATTCAAGCCGCTAGCAGGAATAGTGACTAAGTAAAAAAATAATATTTTACACCGTTAAATCTTTATATGGACAATATAAAATCAGTTTACTGGAATAGCATTCAGAATAACTATTTGCCATGGAACATTTTTCATATATATATATATATATATATATAGGAAGTAATCTATATATAGCTACCACTCACAATAGGTCATTCCCCAATCAACTGATCTGTGGTCATTCATTGTAATCACGAATGGTCAAAGATTAAAAAGGGAATTGGTAGTATCCGTAAGAATTTCTTGCAAATACTAATAAGAAATCTCTCCTGAAAACTTTTTATGTTAAAAAGTTTAGAATATGTCAGAATACTCATTCTCTCTCATAACATAACTTTTTTATCTTTTTCAATCAAATTTTAAAATTCAATATTTTTTACAAATCCAAAATTGTTAATCTATATATCATTAAAAAACTTTTGTTAATATCTTTAAAATGAAATACATTGTTGATATCTTTTTATTTAATTAAAATGACCAAAATTAAAATTAAAATTTTATATTTTGAAATACACCATTATAAGTTTTGGTTGCAATTTTCTTATATTTTAACTACATCAAAATAACTCTTACTCTAAAGATATTTTTGAGAACTTTCTAATGACATACAGATTAATAATTTTAAATTTATAACCAAAAAAAATATTGAATTTTAAAATTTAGTTGAATAAAGAGAAAATTTTGTTCATAGCAGACGGTAAAAAAATATATACAATCCGCTACTAATAGTAGTATATGCTAATCAGAATAAGGGTTTGTCTTAATTAACCAGAATTTATGATTTATTAACTAGGATTTAAAATTTATATACCAGGGTTTAAGGTTTATGGTTTATTAACTAAGATTTATAGTTTATTAATTAGGATTTAGAATTTGGCTTTCTAATGAACATCCATTACTATTAGTAGCGGATGTACATTTTTAACTTCTAATTTTGGTCATTACTTCTTGTTTTGTATGGTGTAGATGATGTTTGTCTATTTTTGATCTATAGCAAGTACTTACTATGAATCATATATATATATATATATATATATATATATATATATATATATATATATATATATATATATATATTAATCAATTGGTCAATTTTGATAATCATTATTTAAAGCATTCAATTCAAAATTAATTGAGTTTATTCGGGTAATTCATCCAAATTATAGGTAGATTTTTCAAACTTAATTTGTCTAACGGTAGAATTTATCGATCAACATATTATTTTTTGAACACCTCCTATGATGGAGAGTACTTATCAGTATAAGTAAGGTAAATCACATAAACAATTTCAACAATTTTTTTTTATAATAATATTAAATAAATCTCTTACACTGTAGGGGTGATATTCTTTTCATTCCTTTTTAATTGACGGTTTAAAAAAAATATAAAGATTAAAAAATATAATTAAAATTTTATCTAATTGATAAAATTGGATATAAAATTTTAATATTACCCTTTTAAAATTTATTAAAAAGTTGAAAGTAGCAAATTAGTAATATTTAATATAGTGATAGCATAAAAAACTAAGTTATTAATATTTTTTTGAAATATGCAATCAGTAGATGGATAAAAAGGAATGGAAAAAAGGAAATAAAATGAAAAAAAAAAAAACTCTCACAAGAAGGAGCTAACACTAATCAAATTTGGAACATAATATTTGATGATCTCAGTATTAACCACGAAGTTAAGACATAACTGACAATCTCAACATACTCTTGTCCCATTATTTTCTTGAAACCGGTAAAAGTCAAAAGGGAACACAGATTTTTGGAGTACGTATGATACTTTATATCATATGCATGCTGAAGATTACACAAATAAATTTCTTGAAGCAACTGAAAGACAGCAAGTTAATGCCCAAAATATGATAGTGGAGGTACTTTAACTAATCAAACAAACCACATGAGGTAATAACATAAAGCCTGTTTAAAGACGGACAAGAATCTCGTTAAAAGCTAGATAATGGAGTCTAGTAGGAGACACTTCAATATGTGTGGTAACTTTTTGACCATTAAGCTCTACTCAATAAATGCTTACTAGGTCAATTAGGAAACCAATCCATAAAAGGAATTTAGCTTAAAAGTTTGGGAATCCTATGTGATCCTATGTGAACTATATGTATTTTAATCTATAAAGATCTTAATTGTAACTTCATTAAACAAAGTACAGACGGTGCTGTTCGAAGTGGGGTATTGGGTTAGGTTGAGCTTTTGTTACTTCGCTGCTGCTTCTTTTTTGGGCACGCGATTTATTTTGCTAGTTTCAATGTTGTTAAAATCAAATTGGATCGGCGGTTCGACTTGTAAAAATTAGAATCGCTTAGTCCTCTAATCCGGTTTAACTCAAAACATCGGTTTGAAAGTGAACTGGTCAAAATCCGGTTGACTACCGGTCGAACCGATAGTTTAACCGGTAAAATCGGTTAATTGACCAAGTGAACCGCTTTTAAAGTATTTTTTTAATATTTTTTTTGTACAAAAATATTTTTATTTTTAAAATTAGATATTTTTAATAATATTATAATATAATTTTACTATATTTTTAGCTTACAAAAAATTAAATATTTTAAAAACTTATTAATTATTAATAATATATTTTTTTATATATATTTATAACGTTACCGGTTCAACTACTGGTTGAACCGTTGATCCAATCACCCGATACTTTTTTCGGTTCGATGACCGGTCCGATTTTAAAAACATTAGCTAGTATATATATATATATATATATATATATATATATATATATATATATATATATATATATATATATAAGAATGATCAATATCTAAAGTTGGATAAGAGCCCTTATTATTCAATACAGATCCTACCATGCATTCATTTAATCTAAAAGTTAGAATTACCCCGTCTGCATAACTGTTATGCGAATGGTAGACCCCATTCGCATAATAGTTATGTGGATATAATATACCATCCACACAACTATTGTGTGGATGAGAATTCAGAAATTATATCTCATTCGCACGATAGTTGCGCAGATGATAAATTCTATCTGCAGAATAGTACGTGCACAACTATTGTGCAGATGAGTTCCACTATCCACATAACAGTTATACAGACATGAGTAATTTCGATTTTTAGATCAATAAATATATGGTAGGATCTGTGTTGGATAATATGGACTCTCATTCAACTTTGGTTATGAATCACTCCTTCATGTGTGTGTGTGTGTGTGTGTGTGTAACATCCATAACAACTATTTTCTATGAATTATTTTTAGGGAAATAAATCTATAACCCTCCATTAAATTAATCAACAGCCAAAATTTAAAGTTAGATGTCGTTATCCATTACTAATAATAATGGATGACACTATTATTGATAACAGATGAAAGGATTACACAAATGCTTATGATTTTAATGAAAATAATAACAAAATTGAGTAGGTCAAATTCAAGTCATTCACTATCAGGGTTTAAGGTTTAAAAAAATAATGAACTAAACAAAATATTAAGTGAACTTTAATACACAAAAATCGATATACATTTGCTACTAATAGTAACGATATTAGTTGCAGATGTAAAGCTACTATTAGTAGCGGATGGTGACAAATTTATGAATAAATTTATTGAAATTATGATATTCTATTTTTTGTAATTGGTAGCAACTTCTTATTATTAATAAGGGATGACGGGATTTAATCATAAATTTTGGCCATTAATTAATCTAATAAAGAGTTAGCTATAGATTTATTTGTCTAAAAATAATCCATAACAAATAGTTGTTAGAAATCATTTACCATATATATATATATATATATATATATAGAGAGAGAGAGAGAGAGAGAGAGAGAGAGAATGGAAACTGACAATATTGTTCTTCAAAGTTTGAATGGATTTTATTTTGCACTTCAAAGTATGAATATCGTCAATTATATTCACAAAGTTTTTTAAAAAGACAATTATGTTCTCTTTATACTGCTCCGATCAATTTTTCGTTAACAATTATATTGGGTTTGTCACAGGCGTATTTTTACACGCTTTGACCACTACCCCTATGCATTGACATTTTTTTAAAAAGTATTTATCACTTTAAATATGATTACTCTTGATTAACATAAATCTAGTAGAACTTTGACTTTATTTTAAAATATTGGCTCTCATACCATATGTGACCAAATTAATATGTATCTTGATAAAAAAAAAAAAAAAATGATTTTATCAATATAATGAATTGGGAAAAAAATTTCTTCCATTAAAAAGCTATCTAGTAATTAAAAAAAAAAAAAGAGTTGTCCAATTATAAAAATTTAAAAACTATTTAATTAATAAAAAATTTAAAAAATCAATTTTTTTTAAACTTCGCATTAAAATTAATTGTAGTCAAATCGTATTTACAATGAGAAATTAGCTGGAATAGTAAAAGGGAACATGACTGTATTTTAAACAAACTTTGGGGTTAACAATATTCATAATTTGAGGTGCAAACTGGAATTCGTCCAAATTTTGGGGGTCAATTTTTTTTTCATTTGCCTTGTAAGAATATTGTCAACCCCAAAGTTTAATTACACAGCTTAATTAGCCAATGCAACTGTCTTCCTCCCCTCTCTTTATAATATAGATTATAAGCAATTATTCACATGCATTTATTTTAATATTTATTAATTAGGCCGGACCGGAGACCCTTCCCAAGCCTATCCCGCCTCTTTCCACATGTCAAAACCCAACACAATACTAGACAACCTCCCACAAATAGCCTATTTTCATGAACATTTGAAGTCATACAAAAAGAAAATCAATTTCATCAAAATAAATAAATCTGATTATGTAAACACGCATAGCTACCAAAAGGTAAAAAATATAAATTGAAACATGTAGCATAAAATTCTCCAGTTTGCTTCCACACAATCTGTTTGGCTTAGAAAAAAAGAAGGATATATCATCTTTTTTAATTAAGGAACCAAATTAAAAGAATGTCTCATATAGTATTTTTACGAGGACCTTTGTAATTTAAGAATCATCATAATGGATTCCACATGGGTATCAGAAAATTCAAAACTATAGTGATCAGTTAACAACTCTAACACTTTTCTCAGTAGTTAAGGAGAGAATAATAGATCAACCGTAAATTTAGACATATTGAGTTGGAATCTCACTAAAAACAGCACATGGGCCACAAAACGTAGGTTTCGATCTATTATTGAAAGCTTTGTTCGAAAAAAGAAAACATAGTTTGCTTATAAGATGGAGAAACTCCACTTTATCAAAAAAATATAAAATAAAAATAAAAGTGGCTAAATAAAAGTGGCTAGTTATCATTCAACAAACGCATAAAAATTTAGGTAACATATGATGAGTCCTTTTCTAAGTACTTTTGATATTCCTTTCCTGCTTTCTTATCTAATACAAAAAAAATCTATATTATGGTACGTTAATTTTTGTTGTAACTAAATATATCAATCACTTAATTATTTCTAATTTATACTAATTTACGGATTATATCATTAATTTATTTATTTGTGTTAGTGCATATTTATCTTTAAGCCTATTTGAATTTAATGATTATTATTGTGATGCTGATTTTGACAAGTTAAATGTATATTTGTAATCAGAAAAGAAAACAAGTAACATTGTAAAGTTCTTCAGAGATAAGCAATATAAAATGACTTAGGGATCAAATAATATTAGGTTGATCCATTTGATAAAGATAAAACTTGTAATAGACTAGAAAGTCCAAGTTCGCAGATCAAAGACATCAGACTAGAGCTCGGATGAGTCGAACAAGAGATTAGATAAAGAAATTGATGAGACATCAGATTAGAGATCAGATGAGACATTAGCCAAAGAGATGGGATCATAAATTAGATAGAGATTGAATGAGTTCGGACAAAAGATCATGTACGAGATCAGATGAGTTTAGATTAAAGATCAGATATAGGATTGGATGAGATAAGATAAGAGATTGGATGAGACATCAAATCAGAGATCAGATAAGACATATGATAAGAGTCCGAAGAGCTGAGACTTAGTTACTCTGAGGTCGAAGAGTAAACTAAGTAACTGACAAAGTCATCAAGCAGAATGCAAAGGATTGAGAGTTCGCAGAGTAATGGAAAGACAAAAATAAAATGAAGAAATGACTCAAGACAGTCAAATAGTAAAACGACTACCAAACAACCAAAACGTAGAGTCAGTAAGTATTGAAGACCAAACTGCACGAAGCTTTACTCTACGATCCAAGTTTATCATATTGTAAAGTGCAACCTTGGAAGTTACCGTTAGAACATGAAAGCTTCCTCAACACACAACTATCTTGAAGATCTTGAAGTGTGTTGAAAAAAATAGAAAGGTCTAATAAGCCGCAACTCCAACAGCTATATTTAGTAAATTCAGTTTTTCACAACACTGAGAGATAAACCTATCATAGACGGCTACAGCAGACTGACACAAAAACTTTTGTGGCTATGCTATATAACTTTCTAATGGGCATATTTTCAAAAGGAAATCTATAAATAGAGTTTTGCCTTCAGATGAAAAGAAGTGATCGAAAAGAGGTGATCGTACATGGATTAAAAGATAGAGAAGATCGAACGAATATACAAAGATCGATCAAAGATATGAAAACAGTCTAAGCCAATCATACTCTACGATATTGCAGAAGCAATTCTACGAGCTAGAAATCACATTACGATTTCTGTGCCAATGATCAACGTTGCTAAGTCATTCAAAAACACAACTTAGTAACACCTCAAACTCAACTATAGGGACACTGAAAAGTCGAGATAGAGATCTAGCCTGATTCTGAAGGGATCAGCTACATAGAGAGGTTAAAAAGTTGAGACAGAGATCTTGCCTAATTCTGAGGGGATCAGCTCCAGAGGGAGGTTGTAAAGTCGAGACAGAGTGTTTGCTTGATTTTGAGAGAATCAGTTCTCAAGAGGGAGATTGTATTTGGTTCAATGGAACCTTATTTTATAGTGGATGATCCCTACTCAGTGGAGTGAAAGATAGGACTAGGAGTAGTTTAGGCTCCAAACCTCTTAAAAATCACCGTGTCCTTTATTGCTTTATATAACTACTATATAAATGTCATATCAACTGTTATATAACTGTAATATCATGTAACAGGCTTTCACATTTTCATATCACTAAAGTCAAAATTGAGATCTTAATTCAATCCAGTGGTACATAACAAAATCATTTCTGAGCTTGGTGGTGGGAATAAGTCACCATTGTGCAATAAAGATAAATTCTCTAACTGAAAAGTGCGTATGCATGATATGGATGGTATGAGGAGCTCTTTGATGTCGTACTTAATAGTTCATACATTTCCACGAAGCTAGTTCTATCTCCTAAAGATCTAAATAAAGTCACTATCAAGTAAAGAGGCGAATGAATAGACAGTAAGAATAAGCTGATGGCTCTGGACAAGAGGGCTAAGAACATCGTGTTAATGGCTCTCAAAGATGATATGTTCAAAAATGTGGTCAATTGTAGAACTGTTGTAATATTATGAACTTCCGAGAGAGTTGTAATCCAACTTTATACAAATAAATAGAGATTGAATTACATCTAATATGTGCTATGGAATCTTCGTTATTGTTTATTTACGTGTTTCGATTCAAGTATCTGACTTTAGCACGAAAAAGAAGTATAAAAGATTTTTTTTCAAAAAGTGAAAAAAAAGATAAAATCTAAACCCTAAATTTGGAAACCCTAAGGTTCAAACCCTAAACCCTAAAAAGTACTATTCACAAATACGCGTATAAATATAAATATTATACGGATAGAATACGAAAATAATACAAAAATTATACGGTATAAATACGAAAAAGTCAAATGTGAATAGTAAAAGTCAACTATACTAATTAGTATACTAATCAAGATTAAGGCTAAACTAAGTAAGTTTGATTAGTTAAAATGATTTACTAATAAACCAATCACATGTTACTTAATTAAGGACTAAACTAACCTTGACCAATCATGGTTAAGAAAAGAAAAACAAGTTAGATTAACTAAACTAGATAAAGAAACACTAGTTACACTAACTAATTATCAACTAAATCCATGTAAAATTGAGTTAACCAATCAAAATCCAAGCTAGCTATCCATGTGATTAATTTTCGACCAATGAGAACAAAGTAAAGCAAGATGGAATTTAGGCCATTAGATCAAAATGTCCAACCATTTTGTGCTTTTAATGAGGTGTCCTAAGTTCTTAGATATGTGTCCAAGTCCCTATGAAAACTAATAATAACTTCAAGGACTAAAAGTGCAATTAAAGAAACTTGACTTTTCCTATAAATAGCAAGCTTAGTTCACTTGATTCACCATTCATTTTCAAAGCTTAAAATCTAGTATCAAAGCTATACATATATTAAAAGAGAGTTACTATCTTGGAAATTGCAAAGAAATAGTTAAAACTTGCAAACACCAAAGGTACAATCTCTAGTAGTTATTATGTTCGTTTTTCCTTTCGTCTTTAATTTTTCAAAAGCTCAAGAACGCGAGTCGTAGCCATGTACGATTGTCGTTCCCCGTGTTCTTCACGTGTTCTTGAGCCTTTCTACATTTTGTAGTAGTTATAATGTCCAATTTCAATTCGTAGTTTAAAGCTCAATGAACATACGTAGTGGCCATGTACGATTTATCCGTTCTCCGCGTTTTCGTATGTTCTTGAGCATTTTTATAAATTATTTTAATCAATTATGCAAGCCGTTATAATGACCAAATTTTGTCAATTATAAAGTGTCATAATCACTTATGTAAGCAGTTATAATGCTCAAATTATTTCAAGTACGAAAATTAAAAGCTCAATAACATAGTCGTTACCATGTACAATTTATCCGTTCTTCGTGTGTTCTTGAGCAAAAGTCATGAATCTTTTTTTGAGAAGGTTTGTGATTTGTTATTTTTATGTTAGAAAGTGATATTGAGTCTTACAACATGATTTCTTAAAGAGTTAAGCAAGCGGTACCATGTTTCACATGGTTACCCCTAAAAATATTGGTCAAAACATGCTTACTGTCTTTTTTGGCATTTTTCAATGCCTTAAAATCCTAATCTGCCTTAGAAATGTAAATTAAATTTGTAGATCATGAAATTATAATCAATTTAGACTCAAGAATCACTTAAAAATATTTTCGTATGAAAAAGTTATGGCAGTTACCGAAAAGGACGTCAAAGCTGAATATTTAAAAGAGGCTCTCGGGTGAAAATCCTAAAAAGCACCAATTTTTATGATTTTGAGTTAGCCATGTATCCTATAAATTACACCAATGAAAATAGTCTAGTTTAGGTATAGAAACAAGTATAAAGAAGGAAAATTTGATGAACTAACATTCGGTACACGAAACCCTTTATATAGACTCTTTAAACGATTATCAGGAAACCCTAATTTGTGCTAAAGGAAAATTTTCTATCCTTAACATTTGTTTACTTGCTTTCTATGTGATTTATATATTTTGTACATGCAACGTGCTATAAATCTTTGATACGGGAGTTATTGTTTCTTGTTTCGGCATAACTTGCAAAATGAAATGCTTGTTCGTGATATTATTTGAATCATGCTTTATTATATCAAATCAAGTTATCTTGGGGCGATCCTGACATGTTAAGTAAACTGAGATGAACAAGTATGTTTCACTATTCATAATTAGTTCAGTGTATAGTATGTTATGCATAACTTAGGATGTCGTTAGGTTGATCCCCTTTCTATATCCATTGTAAAAGGTTCTAAGTCGAAAGATAAAGAATAGTTCAAGGTCTAACCACCACTTAGTCTTACTATGTTAAGAACATTTGTTATATCAATTGTTGTGCCATGAATCCTTACCATCCATATCGGTGTGAGTTCACTTATATGCTATGTGTTTAAGACTTGCTGAGAATCTTAACTCACTCTTGCATAAACCTAAATTGCAGACAAACCCTAGAGCTCTGGCTCAAAGAAGAAAGGAAAGAAGAAATGCGTAGACTAGTTTACTGCTTTTCTTAACTGTTCTTAACTGTAGTCATAATGACATTTTGCAATAAGAACAAGTTCCACACATGTAATCGAATATTATATAAATATTATCAAGTTTTACCACATTCTCTTGTTATGTATTTACTTTGATTAAACTTAGAATTATTTAAAACTTAACACAGTATTAATAATGATCTATTTATCTAAATGAGGATCGGTAAATAACTTGTGAGTGTTGTACATCCGAGACAGGACTAAGCGATGTTGACTAGTCAAATCCATCGTTAAGGTTCCTCGGACCCAAATATAACTTGTTATTACTATTCTGAATGTCGGATAAGTAGGATTATTAATATGAAGAGATATCACTATAAACAAATATGTTCCGAATGAGTGTTTTAACTAGTTGGGTAATGTTCTGTATGGAAAGAGAATTTTGCACCGGATAAATATAAAACCATTTGTTACGGATAAAGATGCAAACATTTATCACGGGTGAAGATGCAAACATTTACCGCGAGATTCTCTGTTCCCAAGAGCCATCCTAATGATTTAATGTCGTGGATGTTGGAACATGTAAAGTTATAGAATATCTAAATATTAAGGATAAAATGTTACAATTGAGTATTAAGTCTCTTGTATCGATTGCAAGGACTTGATAGATAATAATGAAAGATCTTTGGGAATTAAGATGAGAACTTTGTTTATAAACAAAGAAAATCATCCATAAACCTAATGATTTAGCATTTATAGTGAGCACCAAGTCAGCTATAATAAGTATAGTGATTTGGGGGCGTCACAACTGTAAAGGTGTTAGAAGCTCTCATTGTTATGCATAAAGGGATAAAAGAAGTCCGAGAAAATAAGCAACTGGGAAGCTGTCGCAAGCAACCAAAAATAAAATCTTACTTTGAAAAATATTAATGTAATAGTGAAAGTAAGAGTCGAACCCACAGAGAGTGAATTATTTTAATAAATCTAATGTTTTCAAAAATATCTAATTAAATGGGGGGTTTGGAATTAATTATTAACTAATTAAAATTCAAATAAACAAATAAAACTGAATAATAAATAAATATGAGAAAAATCAATTAAAATAAACTTCAGTTTCTTAGTTCAGTATCCCCTTCTTTTAATCAACAAATTAATCAAGTTATTATTATCTTTTCCTTCATTTGAAATTAATAATCCTAGATAACCGACAATCGCCAAGCTACCCGAAATCCTCCTTAAATTATAAATCTAATGCAGCAATCGCTCACAAAAGACCCTAACTATCATACAACCTAGAACTATCAGTCTACATTTAATATAACAGTTGCATTAAAAATTAGAGAATTAGATTATTCCAAGCAACAATCTCAACATCGCGGACCATTTAACTTGTCATCTTGATAATCATAATAATATTCAAAAGTTTGACCACAATTAAATATTATTAATTGCTACTTATGATCAGATAAAATATCGTTTGCTTAATATTAAATCTTAATCTAGCATATGATAAATTATTGATTAATCTAACAGGCCATTATCAAATTAATCAAGCAAATATCATAGAAAAATTAAAACAGATTATTAAGAATAAATCTCATGCATGAAGGAATAAATAATAAAACTTAATTAAAACATTAATTAAAAATAAGGTTCAACATCCCTTTGGAACTGAAAATAAAAACTTAGCCTGACATTCTTCAAAATAATCTCCAATAGTTGAAAAGCTCTCTCCAAGAAAGTAGAAGAAAGAACTCCTAAAAACTTACTATGAATAATGAGAGATTGACCCTCTATTTATAGGCCTCTAACTTGTCCAAACCCTAATAGGATTTACAATTAAAAATAAAAGAAAAAGAAAAATAATTATTATACTAACCCTAGTTGGAATAAAAATCCAATTTGGAATCAAAAAGTAGCAAAAATCCCAACAAATCTCGTTTTCCAGCATTAATGCGTTGCCAAACAAGCCTTCCACGCGGTCAACCCTCGCTGCAATGCGCTGACAGCTGTCTTCTTTCTTTTCCGGCTGACGCGTGTAGGTCACGCACCTGTAACAAAATTACATGTCCGCGCATTGCGCGGCGTCCGTTTCCTTCAAATCGCCAAAACGGCGTCGTTTCAGTTCCGCGCTGATTCTATCTCCTATGCGCGCATTGCGCGGAAAGCCGGAGGATTTATTTACGAAAATACCACCGGTGCTGGTTAATTACCATACTGCCATCAAACTTTTGCGATTTTCCAGATTTGCCCCCAAGCTTTATTTTTTCCTACAAAATAAAATATAAAAATAAATAAAAATAATATAAAAATACTAAAAATCCTAAAAATACATAATAATAAATAAAACACCTAAAATACTAAAAATACATAAAAACACATAAATAAAAAGAAATATAAAAATACTGTAAAATTACCTAAATTAACATAAATTAACTAAAATCCTATAAAACCTATTAAAACCAAAATAAGCTAAATAATTAAACATTTAAGCACACAATAAATATAAAAACTAAGCATTATGGCATAAAAATATCGTACAATTTAGCTCTATCAAATACCCCCACACTTAGCTTTTGCACGTCCTCGGGCAAAACAAAAACAAAAACTACAAAAATAAAACTAATAACCAAACAACTTACTTGAGCAACAGATCAAAATAAATTTTAACATCAACCTCAAAGATTTTTTAAAATGATAACTCAAAGAAAATTTCAAAACTATGCAAAATCTAGAACTTTAACAGATTTATTAATCTTACTCTACTCAAGATCTTTTGTGTGTGTGTGAATCCAAATGTATCAAACTAATCAAAATTCAGATAAGTTTAGGTTATTAATTACCTTATAAAAGACATACAACAAAACTCAAAATACTTATTTTTCTCATCACTTTCAGCTAATACAGACAAATATAAATCAGAAGATCAAAAGATTTTTAATCAATGAAACATACTAGGATTATCACATTTTTTCTTTCAAATATTTTTTCAATTTTTTTTTTTAATTGGTGCATTTTATGCTCCATCCCATTTTCTTTCTTTCTTCATTTTTTTTTCATCATTTTTTTTACGGTGAGTGTATTTTATGCTCCATCTCACCAGCGAGTGTGTTTTATGCTCCATCTCGCTTTTTCATGTGTTTATGAGTGAGTGCATTTTACGTTCCATCTTAACCCACCACAAGATTTTTTTTCAATAACAATCCTAGAAAAGTACCTAAATCATCTCCTCCAAATTATATTTTGTCTTATATTTCACTTTAAATAATGATCAAATAAGATATAGAGCTCAAAAATATCTTTCATAAGCATTTAACCATTTAAACTTTCTTTAAATTAAAACTAGCTCAAACAAATGGATATAAGTGCATAAAAATTTAAAGAATCTCAAACACAGTAATAATCAATAAAAAGTCAAAATTCAGACTAAGCAAAAATTTATCATTTTTCCAAGAGTTATTAAATAAAAATCAAAAATTTTATCATTGGCTAAAAATTAAAATTCAATTAATTCATTGCTCAAGTGACTCAACCCTAAAAATAATAAAAAAATAATAATAAAAAAAAACTATCCCATTTTCGTAGGAAAACACGGTTACACTTAGCATGTGCAACAAGCCTTTAAACCCCAAGGTTACCCCAAGTGGACGAGTTTTGTCTCGTGAGGGTTTGCAGTGAATTTACCCACAAAATTCAAAAATTTAAAATTCCCTAACAATAAAACAAAAATTTTTTTTAGAAAAATAAATAAATAAAATAAAACAAAAATTTCCTAAAAATAAAATAAATATCCTAAAACCCTTCCCCCACATTTAAAATTTACATTGTCCCCAATGTAAACTATAATGCAAAGATAAAGGCACAAATAACTATAAAAAGAAAAAAGGGAAAAGAAATGCAAATCTGATTTCTTGGGTTGCCTCCCAAGCAGCGCCTTTGTTTATTGTCATTGGCTCGACAATAGGCCAAACCACTACGTCACTCCAATTTCATGTATGTTGCGTACTTCATCCATCACAACATTCCTCATAGGTAGATTACATCTCGTCTTTGCATGATATGATTGTTCTGGAATGAAATCCTGTAAAATAAAAGGTAAACATTTATTTTGAGTAACAGGTACTGGAATGAAAAGTTTTGCAAATTTATTTAACATCAATGGCAAAGAATTTAATGAATCAGTAGCCCTCTTCAAATCTTGTTTCGGCTCAATTTCTTCTTCTTCTTTTGTCAATCCCAAGCTATGTGTAATGGCCTCTTCCAGATATTCCTTTTCATTGTCTTTCGTTTCTGGAGTTTCCTCATCTTTACCACTGCTCAACACAATTTCATTGTCATCCTCCTCGTAATCCACCATTGTGTGAGATGGTAATTCGTCAACACTTTGCACCTCCAATTGACTGACTGCAATTTTCAGTTGTTCCACTTGAATACTTATACGCCGAATATTCTCATTTGTTTCCTGTTGAAATTGCAAAGTATCAATCATAAAATGTTTAGACATATTTTCTAAAGACAAATTAGAGTTAGAAGATTGGTCTTGTTCTTGATCGTTGGGATATGTTTGATTGAACTGCTGGTAATCTAGCATATGTTGACTTGCAGGTTGGTGCACTTGTGGATGCCCATAGCTGAAATTTGGATGATCCCACCATTCTGAGTAGTACGTGTTTGAATAGGGATCATAGTTTCCTTGCGGTCCAAAGAAACCATTGGCATCATTTACTTGTCCATATGACTCCTCTCGAAACATTGGACACAACTCCGTTGGATGTCCTACTATAGAACAAATCCTACAAGCCTTCATTGTTTGTCCTCTACCTGCAGCCCAAGCATAGATAACAGAAGTTAGCTCATCAACTTGTTGTTGAAGAGAAAAAAATTTTACCGCATTAAAATAATCATCGTTTTGGTTCCAAGACATGATTTTCTTCTTCACCTGCACACTCAATTAAACTATGAAAAACAAAAATAAAATAAATAAATAAACTAGAAAAATAAACTTCAAAGAAAACAAATAATAAATTAAAGCAAAACACTCACCGGCAACGGCGCCAAAATTTGGGAAGCTGTCGCAAGCAACCAAAAATAAAATCTTACTTTGAAAAATATTAATGTAGTAGTGAAAGTAAGAGTCGAACCCACAGAGAGTGAATTGTTTTAATAAAAAGAAATATAAAAACACTATAAAATTACCTAAATTAACATAAATTAACTAAAATCTTATAAAACCTATTAAAACCAAAATAAGCTAAATAATTAAACATTTAAGCACACAATAAATATAAAAACTAAGTATTAGGGCATAAAAATATCGTATAATTTAGCTCTATCAACAACCTCTCCTCACTCAAAAGTATGAGATGTTCTCACATACTTGGTGAAGACATCTCATCAACCTATAAGAGATTCAACATCATTCTTAATTCTTTAAAGGCCTTCGATACGGTCTACCCAAAAGAAGGATGTCAACATAAAGTTTGTGAGCTCTACCCAACAAATAAGATGCTAAGACCACTGTCATCAGAGAGTTAAAGAATCTCCATGAGGTGACGCTGCAGAAGCTATATGGAAATCTACTCACTTACGTACTGGAGCTGAATCAAAGGGTTGAGACAACGTCAACTACTGGAGTAAAAAGAACAGACAGATGTGTTGCTCTCAAAGCTGCAGAAAGTCCATCCAAAGTCTTCATGGAAGAAGAAAGTGGTTCTGAAGATGAAGATGTTGTTGTCGGCCAAAAAGGTTCATGAAGAAAGGTAAGAGCAGTACCAAGGAGAAATAGAACTATCATTGAAGTAGGAAGGAAACTTTTGGCAGCTATAAGAATGCCAAAATATTTCTGGGCTAAAACTGTCAACACTGCATACTATGTTCAGAATCGATCTCTGATCCACTCCAGACTCAAGAAGACACCCTACGAACTTTGAAAAGGGAGAAAACCAAATCTTAGCTACCTGCGCATCTTCGGTTATACCTGTTGTATCCTCAATAATGGTAAGAGTTATCTGACTAAGTTTTAACCAAAGTCAGACGAAGGTATCTTTGTTGGCTATTCATATACTAGCAAAGCTTACCATGTTTTTAATAAAATATTATTAACTGTTGAAGTTTATGTTCATATAACTTTTGATGAAACTAATAATCTGGAGCCAATTAAGGCTACCATTATTGATAAGCACATAGATCGTGTAGACACTACGATCAATTAACATATGACCGTAGAGTCAAAATCTAAAATCACAGATTAAGTGAATTACGGTTGTTAATCCTACAATCGTAGAGGTTAATGAATAAATTATAGAGCTAATAGTTCCAGACATGGGCACTTTACAAATTGAAGATCCATCCACCTCAGGATCAGAAGAACCAGATCTTGAAGAATTTAGACAAGAAGGCATAAGAACAAATGTTCCACCAGGAAGAAGATGGGCAAAGAATCACATATAAGACCTTCTCATAGGTGATCTAACAACAAGAGTCAACACACGATCTATAACTTAGAATGAATGTTTCTGTTTGAGTTTTTTTTTCTCAAATGGAATCTAAAAATATCAATGACACTCTTCAAGATTCAAACTGGATAGATGCAATGCAAGATGAATTGAACCAATTTGAAAGGAAAAAAATATGGAATTGGTCCATAGGCCAAGGGATCATCCAGTGATCAGCACCAAATGGGTCTTCAAAAATAAGATGGATAAAGATGGTGTAATCGCAAGGAACAAGGCCAAACTAGTGGCAAAAGGATACTTTCAATAAGAAGGAATCAATTATGATGAAACCTATGCACTAGTAGCAAGACTAGAAGCAATCAGAATGTTCCTCACCTTTATAGATCACATGAAGTACATAAACTTTCACGTGGATGTCAAGAGTACTTTCCTAAATGGTGAACTTTAAGAGGAGGTGTATGTTGAGCAACTTTCAGGAACTTAAGTTAATTATGTTTATAAATTAGATAAAACACTTTATGGCTTAAAGCAAGCACCTAGAGTATGGTATGAGACTTTAACTATTTTTTTTTTTTGAAAAAGGGTTTACTAGAGATAGAGTAGACACAATACTATTCCTTAGGAAGCAGGATAACATATTGTTAGTACAATTTTATGTAGAAGATATAATTTTTGGTTCTACTAACAAAAAATATTGTGAGAGGTTTGCCAAGTTTATGCAGAACAAGTTTAAAATAAGCATGATAGGTGAGCTGAACTTCTTCCTTGGACTAAAAGTGAAGCAAACTGATAAAGGGATATTCAACAACTAAGTTATGTACATCAAAAAAATATTAAAGAAGTAAGGTTTAGAATCATCCTCTCACATGAAGACTCCCATGACTCCTACTACTAAGCAAGATAAAGATGAAAATGGTAAAAATATTGATATTACTCAATACAGAGGTATGATTAGCTCTCTCCTATATCTAACTGCTAGTAGACCTAATATTATGTTCTCTACATACATTTGTACTAGATTTCAAGCTAATCCTATCGAATATGATTTGGTCTATGCTGCTAAAAAAATATTTAGATATCTCAAGGACATTTTAGAGTTGGGACTATGGTATCTCAATGAGTCTCCCTTTAATTTAATTGGATATTCAGATGCTGACTTTGTAAGATGCAGAAAAGATAGAAAGAGTACTAGTGAAACATGCCAACTGCTAAGGAATAGACTTGTCTCATGGTTCAGCAAGAAATGGAATTCTAAAATATAGGTAGGCACACTTAGAATGGGGAATGAATAAGTGTGGGAACAAATGATATTAATTTTTTGTAATTTAATAATATGTTAAGAATGCAGTCTGTCGTGTATATGAATTCAGCTTCCTATATTACAATTTCTGCTATTCTATTAAAAAATAATTTACTGCAGTGTTTTTGAAACTAATTTTACAAGTATCAAATGAAGTGTTGAGTTGATGTAGATAATTTTCTATTGTAATACATGTATCAAAGTATTCAAATTGTGCTTTACAATTCAAAAATAAAACATTCAATGAACGCATAATGTCAAATAATCAACCACATGAACATTAGAGATTTTTACGTGGTTCGTTCCTTAACTTCCACTCTAGTGGTCTAATCCATGTTCAACACCAACTAGTATTGGAGACACTTTTATTAATCACTTTTGTTTAAAATTAAACCCCTTTTACGAAATAAATTCTCACAACCTTTGAGGACTTATCCTCCCCAATCACATTTGTTCACCTTGTGTAAACCTATGCACCCCAAGCACTTATACTTACCTAGAACTTGTTTGTAACAACTCAATAAACAGCACACTTAGTCTATTAAACGACCTTGGAATAATTATAGAATGATTACAATATAAACTATGATCAAAACAATAATTATATCAACAATTCAATGCTCAACTATTTATGCAATGATCAAAGAATGTAAAAGATAAAGATATCACCGATTTAAGCGCAAAGAAAAAAGATGAAAATTAATCTAAAAACTTGAAGTGCAGTAGCCTTTTTAATCTTCAAAAATAAAAATCTTGCAGCCTTTAAAAATATATGTGAAGAGAATATCATAATTGTTTTGTTGTTATGTATTCTGCTTGGTGCATTCTGTGTATGCTCAATAATTTATTCAATGTATCTTCTCTTCTCACTCTTGGTTTATAAGGCTAGACAATATATATAAAATAATTCATATTAAAAAAACCTAGACAAATTTAGGAAAACTAAACCAAAATTCACCTCGGGCATTGAAATGATGCAAAATCATAGGCATAATATCTTTTACATATTTCAAACATGTGACAACTTACAGGACTCGACTATGAGTTTCGGTAGCCTAGTTAGAAGCTCTTTTGCCTAACTTATATTAAAAAAGCATAGACAAATTTTGAAAAACTAAACCAAAACTTGTCCCGAGCATCAAAATGATTCAAAAGCATAGGAATAGTATCTCTTGCATATTTCAAATGCATGAAAAATTATTGGGCTCAAATTTGAGTTTCGATGGCCGAGTTAGAACATTGTTTGCTTAACTAATATTAAAAAAAAACTTAGACAAATTTAGGAAAACTAGACCCAAACTCGCTTTGAGCATCAAAACAACGTGAAACCATAGGCGTACCACCTTTTACATATTTCAAACGCATTAAAACTTACGTGACTCGATTCCAAGTTTCGGTGGCCGAGTTAGAAGCTCATTTGCCTAACTTGTATAAAAAAAATAAAAAAAAACTTAGACAACTTTAGGAAAACTAGACCAAAACTCGCCCCAGTCATCAAAACAACTTAAAATCGTAGGCGTAACATCTCTTACATATTTCAAATGTGTGATAACTTACGAGGCTTGCTTCCGAGTTTCGGTGGCCGAGTTAGAAGTTCATTTGCTTAACTTGTACAAAAAAACTTAAGACAATTTTAGGAAAACTAAATTAAAACCATGGGTGCACAAGAAATAAAAAAAAATCGATCGGACCAAATCGAACCGTTAAAAATTCAAATAAAAAAGCACAAATCGAAAAATCGAACATTGTAAAATCGAAAAACCTAGACTAGTTCGGCCGATTTCGGTTTGGCTTCTAAAAAAATCGAAACCGACCGAACAATTTAAAATTATAATATAATTTATATATTTTTCTAATAAATATTTATTTTGGTTATGAAACTTAAAATTTAATAAATTTAATTTAGTTATGATAATTAGTTACACAATTACATTACATGCATAATGATACACACACACTTGATTTTAAATTAAATTTGAATACAATATTTTAAACTTAATCGCGTATGCTTAAGTTTTAATAACCAACTCTTCTCTCATGCTTAAGTTTTAATAACCGACTAAACCGATTTAACCGATAACCGAATAAATCGATAATCGATTATGGAGTAAAAATTTAGACGGTTTTGATATTTAATTTTTTATAACCGACATAAATGGTTTGGTTATTTTTTTTATCATCTAAACTGACCGTTGTGCACCCCTAACTAAAACTCACCCCGGACATCGAAACGATGTGAAACCATCGGCGTAACACCTCTTATATATTTCAAATGCATGACAACTTATGGGGCTCGATTCTGAGTTTTAGTGGTCGAGTTAGAATATCACTTGCCTAACTTATAGTAAAAAAAATTAAGATAAATTAGGAAAACTTGACCAAAATTCACCACAGGCTTCAAAACAATGAAAAATCATAGGCATAACACCTCTTACATATTTCAAATGTGTGACAACTTACGAGGCTCAATTCTAAGTTTTGGTGATCTAGTTAAAAACTCATTTGCCTAATTTGTATTAAAAAAAACTTGGACAAATTTAGGAAAACTAGACCAAAACTTGTCCCGAGCATCGAAAGAATTTGAAACCATAGGCATAATACCTCTTACATATTTCAAATGTATGACAACTTACGGGGCTCGATTTCGAGTCCCTGTGGCTGAGTTAGAACCACATTTACCTAATTTATATTAAATTTTTTTTAGTAAAACTAGACCAAAACTCACCCTGAGCATCAAAAAGACTCGAAGGCGTACCACCACTTACATTTTTCAAACGCATGACAACTTATGTGGCTCAATTATGAGTTCCGTTGGCTGAGTTATAAGCTCGTTTGCCTAATTTATATATAAAAAAAAAAACTTAGACAACTTTAGAAAAACTAGATCAAAACTCGCCTCGGGCATTAAAACAATGTAAAATCGTAGGTGTATCACCTCTTACGTATTTCAAATGCATGACAACATACAAGGCTCAATTTTGAGTTTCGGTGGCCGAGCTAGAATCTTGTTTGCCTGACTTATATGAAATAAACTTAGACAACTTTAGGAAAACTTGATTGAAACTCTCCCTGGGCATCAAAACGACTCGAACCATAGGTTTAACACCTCATATATATTTTAAATGCATGACAACTTACGGGGTTCGATTTTGAGTTTCAATGACCGAGTTAGAATCTCGTTTGCCTACCATATATAAAAAAACATAGACTAATTTAGGAAAAGTAGACCAAAACTCGCCACGAGCATCGAAACGATGCGAAAATGTAGGTGTAACACCTCTTCCATGATTCAAGTACGTAACAATTTAAGGCGCTTGATTCCGAGTTCCGGTTGCAGAGTTAGAAGCTTGTTTGCCTAACTTATATAAAAAAACTTAAGACAAATTTAGGAAAAGTAGACCAAAACTCTTCGCGGGCATCGAAACGATGTGAAACCAAAGGTGCATCACCTTTTACATATTTCAAATGCGTTCTAACTTACGGGGCTTAATTCTAAGTTTCGATTGCCTAATTAAAAGCTCATTTGCCTAACTTATATAAAAAAAACTTAGACAACTTTAGGAAAACTAGATCAAAACACGCCCCAGGCACAAATTATTTAAATACGGTTACATTTGTGACTTCATAATTAATATTTTAATTTTGTAGGGTCTTGTAAATTAGTCTCGTGGCATTGGTGAAGTGAGCGGCGATGGCGAGAATCGTATTTAAATAATAGTTATGGCCCAACCCTATGTCAATCCTTTCAAGCTAATGAAAAGATTGAAGGTCAGTCTAAGGTGGTAAAAGGTCTTCAAAATAGTAGCTTTGTTGGACCTTCCTCGTTCACGTGTGTCTCCTCTCCATCATCATCTTGTCATCTCGATTACACTTGTACATTACATGTTAAAAGAAACCTCGAGTTACATTCGAGGGGATTTAGATGAGAAGAGAATATTACATTAGAATTTATAGAAAGGCACGACATGCAAGCCGTATTTCAAAAACCAAAAACCACTAATCCTATGGGTCAAAAGGGCCATAACTGTGCACCATGCATATCACAATAAGCACATAACACAATATATATCATTTAAAGAATATTATAAAAATATTTGGGGTCACGACCATCGTGCGCTACGGCGGGGGGGGGGGGGGGGGTCCAAGGGGGGGACTCCCCCCCTGGCGGTGGTCTGAATTGTAGAATTCCTGAACTGCAGATTGTATACGAATCTCGGAACCAATTCCAAAATCATATATAATCTGCCATGCAAATTGTATATGAATCTCTGAAACAATTCCAGAATCATATACAATCTGTCATATTAAACAATATACCCAGAACAATACACCCAGAACATATCATATATGTCCAGTTTCGTTTAATCATATTAAACCGAATCTTCATACTTCTAATCCAATTAGAACAGAAGTTGTATTGTTCTTCCACCTTATAGAATACGATTAACAGAAACCATATACATGCATATATTTCAGATTTCCAGAATACGCATACATGTAAAATATCATATATTTAAACTCAGATCGGTAAACATGCATCATCATATATCATATATATCGAGTACAATTAAATCACGTAATCTGAATTAATCGTTTCGCAAGTAGCTCTGATACCACTGTTAGGGTTTCGACACAGTAAAAGCAGCGGAATTAAAAAATTTTTGAAACCCTAAGACAGGATCCAAGCGAAAAACAGATTAATCAGAGGTTTAGATTATTTTACCGATTATCTGAGATGGACAGGAGACGATTGAATTCTGGAACAGCTTCGAATATTCAACGCAATCCAGTGACTGCGTCTCTACGGTATCCACACGAACGCTCCACGAATCGTCCCACGATCTGCAGCAAAAGGAACCGCGGTACTAGCCACCAAGATCAGGATTTCCCAATTATTTTTCTCTCTAACCTCTTTCTGAAAGCGGCTAGGGTTTTAGTTTTTCCTTACGTGACTTTTTAGACTACTGATATATCATATATATAGTAGTTAATAGGAATTAACTAAAACCTAAAATAAATAGAAAAATAAAATCCGAATTTATATATATTATATTTTAATTAAGTCTTACTTAATTAATATACATATATACAAATTATCCTATTAATTTAAATTCGTAATTTTGAAATACTATCAATCATATTGACATATTTAAAATACTTACAATTTAAATTAATTCCCTTTTAATTACGTTCTAAGTGTGTGACCCTATAGGTTATTATTATGTTGGTAATAATTTTAAAATCATATTATAAAATTATAAACAGTGAGCGGCATCTAGTAATGCATCACTGCTACCCAAATAATAATAAGATCGGTGATTCGATACAACCTTTTCGTGACCAATGTTTCAATGTAATTTAATCCTTTTAACCTTATATCCTAGATTAAACTCGAGGCATGAAATGTGTCATACTCTTCATAATTTAATCTGAGTTTTCTTGATCAATGAGTAGACTATATGAAACAAATCAATATTTGAGCATGGCCATGCATTTCATAGTCCTACTCAATCAAGAGGCCTATGGATATCACCCCTAATATATAGGAGGGTTAAATTCCATCTAGATCACTCATATTCCTCACACGATTCATGATGTACCCAATAATCACCTTTATTGTCCACCCTATTAAAGGTGACATTTGATGATATCAAAGTACACAAATTCTCGTGTAATAATATAATGACTTCAGGTCGGAGGATCATTACATCATTGTCACTATAAGAATTTCTTATGACACTTTGCATAATGCTCCATGTAGAATTCTCATGGTGGGTCAGTCCAGTACATTGTTCTCTAACATGTACCTATGCATTGACGCAAATATCTCATATATTTATGACCAATGAGATTTGGCCATCAGTCAATCCACAGACTAGTCTCAATGCATCATTGTTGTCCCATTAACAATGATACTCGACTAGGGACATTTAAGAGCAATGATACTAATTCTAATTATATAATCTCATGTTCAAGTCACATACTTAAAGCTATATAATTCGTATCATTATTCTAAGGGCTTTTATTATGTTAACATTTATATAACGCAGTAAATGAAATCATAATAAAATAATCTATTTATTCAATCAAATATAATATCAAAAATGTTAAGCAATTACATCAAATAATTAGCCTCTAGGGCATAAACTCTAACAATCTCCCACTTGCACTAGAGCCAATCACTCATGTATCTAATACCCATGGAACCGTATTTAAATAATAGTGAGGACCATCGAGCTGATATTGACGGTGGTACAGATGGTGGGACCGATAGTGGCACGTTGGACGATATTTATTTATTTGTCGATGGAGATGATGACGACGACCTGGGAATATAGTTTATGTTTATATTTTTACTTTAATGTATCTAATTAGCTAGTTTTTGGGTTATACATAATACATTTTATATCTAGTTAGCTTGATGGTTTATGTGATTAAGTTGCATACGCATTAATGGTTATTTACTTTTATGTATCTAAGTAGTTGTTGGGTTGTACAGTGATTGAAAGTAGTGTGCCATTAAGCCGATCACATTTAATTTGATAAGCATATACTTTGTAATATTATTCGTTTATTAATAAAAAATTTATTCAAATGTACCAATTAATCATGAATAAAGAAAATACATTTGAATAAATTTTTTATTAATAAACGAATAATATTACAAAGTATATGCTTATCAAATTAAATGTGATCGGCTTAATGGCACACTACTTTCAATCACTGTACAACCCAACAACTACTTAGATACATAAAAGTAAATAACCATTAATGCGTATGCAACTTAATCACATAAACCATCAAGCTAACTAGATATAAAATGTATTATGTATAACCCAAAAACTAGCTAATTAGATACATTAAAGTAAAAATATAAACATAAACTATATTCCCAGGTCGTCGTCATCATCTCCATCGACAAATAAATAAATATCGTCCAACGTGCCACTATCGGTCCCACCATCTGTACCACCGTCAATATCAGCTCGATGGTCCTCACTATTATTTAAATACGGTTCCATGGGTATTAGATACATGAGTGATTGGCTCTAGTGCAAGTGGGAGATTGTTAGAGTTTATGCCCTAGAGGCTAATTATTTGATGTAATTACTTAACATTTTTGATATTATATTTGATTGAATAAATAGATTATTTTATTATGATTTCATTTACTGCGTTATATAAATGTTAACATAATAAAAGCCCTTAGAATAATGATACGAATTATATAGCTTTAAGTATGTGACTTGAACATGAGATTATATAATTAGAATTAGTATCATTGCTCTTAAATGTCCCTAGTCGAGTATCATTGTTAATGGGACAACAATGATGCATTGAGACTAGTCTGTGGATTGACTGATGGCCAAATCTCATTGGTCATAAATATATGAGATATTTGCGTCAATGCATAGGTACATGTTAGAGAACAATGTACTGGACTGACCCACCATGAGAATTCTACATGGAGCATTATGCAAAGTGTCATAAGAAATTCTTATAGTGACAATGATGTAATGATCCTCCGACCTGAAGTCATTATATTATTACACGAGAATTTGTGTACTTTGATATCATCAAATGTCACCTTTAATAGGGTGGACAATAAAGGTGATTATTGGGTACATCATTAATCGTGTGAGGAATATGAGTGATCTAGATGGAATTTAACCCTCCTATATATTAGGGGTGATATCCATAGGCCTCTTGATTGAGTAGGACTATGAAATGCATGGCCATGCTCAAATATTGATTTGTTTCATATAGTCTACTCATTGATCAAGAAAACTCAGATTAAATTATGAAGAGTATGACACATTTCATGCCTCGAGTTTAATCTAGGATATAAGGTTAAAAGGATTAAATTACATTGAAACATTGGTTACGAAAAGGTTGTATCGAATCACCGATCTTATTATTATTTGGGTAGCAGTGATGCATTACTAGATGCCGCTCACTGTTTATAATTTTATAATATGATTTTAAAATTATTACCAACATAATAATAACCTATAGGGTCACACACTTAGAACGTAATTAAAAGGGAATTAATTTAAATTGTAAGTATTTTAAATATGTCAATATGATTGATAGTATTTCAAAATTACGAATTTAAATTAATAGGATAATTTGTATATATGTATATTAATTAAGTAAGACTTAATTAAAATATAATATATATAAATTCGGATTTTATTTTTCTATTTATTTTAGGTTTTAGTTAATTCCTATTAACTACTATATATATGATATATCAGTAGTCTAAAAAGTCACGTAAGGAAAAACTAAAACCCTAGCCGCTTTCAGAAAGAGGTTAGAGAGAAAAATAATTGGGAAATCCTGATCTTGGTGGCTAGTACCGCGGTTCCTTTTGCTGCAGATCGTGGGACGATTCGCGGAGCGTTCGTGTGGATACCGTAGAGACGCAGTCACTGGATTGCGTTGAAGATTCGAAGCTGTTCCAGAATTCAATCGTCTCCTGTCCATCTCAGATAATCGGTAAAATAATCTAAACCTCTGATTAATCTGTTTTTCGCTTGGATCCTGTCTTAGGGTTTCAAAAATTTTTTAATTCCGCTGCTTTTACTGTGTCGAAACCCTAACAGTGGTATCAGAGCTACTTGCGAAACGATTAATTCAGATTACGTGATTTAATTGTACTCGATATATATGATATATGATGATGCATGTTTACCGATCTGAGTTTAAATATATGATATTTTACATGTATGCGTATTCTGGAAATCTGAAATATATGCATGTATATGGTTTCTGTTAATCGTATTCTATAAGGTGGAAGAACAATACAACTTCTGTTCTAATTGGATTAGAAGTATGAAGATTCGGTTTAATATGATTAAACGAAACTGGACATATATGATATGTTCTGGGTGTATTGTTCTGGGTATATTGTTTAATATGACAGATTGTATATGATTCTGGAATTGTTTCAGAGATTCATATACAATTTGCATGGCAGATTATATATGATTTTGGAATTGGTTCCGAGATTCGTATACAATCTGCAGTTCAGGAATTCTACAATTCAGACCACCGCCAGGGGGGGAGTCCCCCCCTTGGACCCCCCCCCCGCCGTAGCGCACGATGGTCGTGACCCCAAATATTTTTATAATATTCTTTAAATGATATATATTGTGTTATGTGCTTATTGTGATATGCATGGTGCACAGTTATGGCCCTTTTGACCCATAGGATTAGTGGTTTTTGGTTTTTGAAATACGGCTTGCATGTCGTGCCTTTCTATAAATTCTAATGTAATATTCTCTTCTCATCTAAATCCCCTCGAATGTAACTCGAGGTTTCTTTTAACATGTAATGTACAAGTGTAATCGAGATGACAAGATGATGATGGAGAGGAGACACACGTGAACGAGGAAGGTCCAACAAAGCTACTATTTTGAAGACCTTTTACCACCTTAGACTGACCTTCAATCTTTTCATTAGCTTGAAAGGATTGACATAGGGTTGGGCCATAACTGTGACACATTTAATTTTTGCACTTATTTATGCTTGTATACGATATGCTATGATAAATAATGTGCATGCTTAATAAGATTAAAATTGGTGAGATCTAAATAAATTAATAAAATCCCTCATAAAATTATTAAGTCTAAATCAGATGCCTTCCAATGAATAACACTCATCAAGACCTGGATCGATGAATGTAGGTTTGCCAAAGCAAAGTACCCCATTTATCTTGGTAAGATGCGATAGGATAATTGTGATATCCAAAATGTTAAAATCATTGGGCCCGACTTAACTAAGTTATCTCAATAGGATTGTGGACTTAGAGGCATAGAGTTTGACAGGTACCATTAAATGGACTAGAACAAATGTTGTTCACCAAACTGTCTAAGAGTTATATATGATATAATTGACAAATGGTTGTCTACCTAAATAATTATGTTTTAAGAGATTAGCCAAAGCTAACTTAAGGCGTAATGAAATATGGATCTTAGCTCACTAGAAAGATTTAATAGAAAATGCTTTCCGAATTAATGGTGAGGGCTATTAATTTGATTAAAATAGTGGGAGGTATATTTGGAATGTACTATTATCAATTACATAATATCAAAACTCTGCAATTTGACTTATTATTTTTGCACTTATAAATTGTAGATATCAATGGCAACCAACAACACAAATAGTCTTTCACTACGATCAGTCCTTGAGAAGGAAAAGCTGAGTGGAATTAATTTCCTAGACTGGCATAGGAACTTGAGGATTGTCCTCAAACAAGAGCGCAAGCTCTATGTCCTTGATGGGCCCATTCCTGCAGCACCAACTAACACTGCACCACGTGCAGAGCATAATGCTTACAAGAAGCATCAAGATGATGCTCTAGACGTGAGTTGTCTCATGCTAGCAACTATGAACTCTGAGCTTCAGAAGCAACATGAGTTAATGGATGCTTATGAGATGATCGAGCATCTCAAGAAATTGTTCGCAGGGCATGCTCGACAGGAGAGGTATGATACAAGCAAGGCGTTGTATCACTGCAAGATGGGTGAACGTGATCCAGTTGGTCCACATGTTCTGAAAATGATTGGGTATATTGAGTACCTTGCTAGGTTGGGTTTTTCGATTACTGCGGAAGCCCAAACTGATCTAGTTTTGCAATCTTTGAACAGCAGCTACTCGCAATTTGTCATGAATTATCTCATGAATGAAATTACGAAACCACTTACTGAGTTGTTGAGCATGTTAAGAACTGCCGAGAACAACATGAAAAAGGCAGGACCCGATCCCATAATGATGGTGCAAAAGGGGAATGCTAAGGGAAAAGGGAAAGGCAAGAAGAAGATCGGATCTAAATCTGGTGCCAAACCCAATTTCAAAAACAAACAGGCTTTAAAACCTAAAGGTGGAGTAGCTAAAGAAGGTGATTGTCACTTCTGTGGAAAACCTGGACACTGGAAGAGGAACTGTCATGCATATCTGGAAGAACTCAAGAAAAAGAAAGGAAGTACGACTTCTGATTCAGGTATATATGTTATAGAAGTCAATTTGTCTACTTCTACATCATGGGTATTAGATACTGGATGTGGTTCTCACATTTGTGTTAATGTGCAGGAACTCCGAAGGAGTAGGACTTTGGCGAAAGGAGAGGTTGACCTACGAGTTGGGAATGGAACAAAAGTTGCTGCACTAGCCGTAGGAACTTATCATTTATCTTTGCCCACTGGGCTAGTATTAGAATTAGAGGATTGTTATTTTGTGCCTGCTATGAGCAAAAACATTATTTCTGTTTCTTGTTTGGACAAGAAAGGTTTTTCGTTTTTAATAAAGAACAACAGTTGTTCGTTTTACTTAAATGAAATATGTTATGGTGTTGCATAATTGTTTAATGGTCTTTATATTCTTGCTTTAGAGATGCCTATCTATAACATAAATACAAAACGATTTAAATCAAATGATTCAAATCCGACATATCTCTGGCACTGTCGTTTAGGCCATATAAATGAGAAACGCATATCCAAACTCCATGAAGATGGGTTTTTGGATTCATTTGATTTTGAATCATATGAGAAATGCGAATCTTGTTTATTAGGTAAGATGACTAAAGCCCCTTTCACTGGTCACAGTGAACGGGCTAGTGATGTATTGGGACTTATACATAGTGATGTATGTGGACCCATGAGTTCATTAGCAAGAGGTAGGTTCTATTACTTCATTACATTTACTGATGACTTCAGTAGATATGGATATGTGTATCTTATGAGACACAAATCTGAATCCTTAGAAAAGTTCAAGGAATTCAAGAATGAAGTTCAAAACCAATTTGGCAAAAGCATAAAAGCCCTTCGATCCGATCGAGGTGGTGAATACTTAAGCCAAGATTTTGATGACCTTCTAAAGGAGTGTGGTATTATATCACAACTCACTCCACCTGGAACACCACAATGGAATGGTGTGTCTGAGAGGAGGAATCGCACCTTGTTGGACATGGTACGATCAATGATGAGTCATGCATATCTTCCAATAAGCTTTTGGGGTCATGCCCTAGAGACAGCTGCATTCACACTTAACCGTGTTCCTACAAAGACGGTTCAAAAGACACCATATGAGATGTGGACTGGGAAACGTCCTAGTATGTCGTTCATGAAGATTTGGGGTTGCGAGGCGTTTGTAAAACGTCTGGCTTCTGACAAGCTCGGACCCAAATCTGACAAATGTAATTTTGTGGGATACCCTAAGGAAACAAAAGGGTATTATTTCTACAAACCTTCTGAGAACAAAGTGGTTGTTGCTAGAACTGGTATTTTTCTAGAAAGAGAATTTGTCTCTAAAGGAAACAGTGGGAGGAAAGTAGAACTCGAAGAAATTCGTGAACCACAAAATATCATTGAACCTGAGTTGGAACATAAGCAGGAACCACAAGATATTGTGGAAAGTGAACCTGCTCAAATTACACAAGCCATTCGTAGATCTAGTAGGACACGCCAAGAGCCTGACAGATATTATGGATTTCTTGTGACTCAAAACGGCGATGTGATGCTCATAGATCAGGATGAGCCTGCTTCCTACCAAGAAGCTATGAATGGACCAGATTCTGAGAGATGGCTTGAAGCCATGAAATCTGAGATGGACTCCATGTATACTAACCAAGTATGGACTTTGGTTGATCCACCCGAAGGGGTAAAACCAATCGGGTGCAAATGGGTTTTCAAGAAGAAAACCGACATGGATGGTAATGTACAAACCTATAAAGGCCGACTGGTAGCAAAAGGTTTCAAACAAGTTCAAGGTGTTGACTATGATGAAACCTTCTCTCCAGTGGCAATGGTTAAATCCATCAGGATCTTACTTGCTATTGCAGCATTTTATGATTACGAAATCTGGCAGATGGATGTCAAAACTGCTTTCCTTAATAGAAATCTCCTTGAGGATGTGTACATGACACAACTTGAGGGTTTTGTCACTCCAAAGGATGCTAGAAAGGTATGTAAGCTGCAGCGATCCATTTATGGATTGAAGCAAGCCTCTCGGAGTTGGAATCTTCGATTTGATGAAGCAGTCAAAGAGTTTGGCTTTATAAAAAATGAAGATGAACCTTGTGTATATAAGAAGGTTAGTGGGAGTCAGATTGTATTCCTGGTATTATATGTAGACGACATATTAATTATTGGGAATGACATTCCTTCCTTACAGGCTGTAAAAACATGGTTAGGAAAATGTTTCTCCATGAAAGATTTGGGTGATGCAACCTACATTTTAGGTATCAAGATCTATCGAGATAGATCGAGAAAAATGCTCGGCCTAAGTCAAAGTACATATATTGATAAAGTGTTGAAACGGTTCAGCATGCAAGAGGCAAAAAGAGGTCACTTACCCATGACTCATGGTGTAAAGATCTCTAAGGCCCAATGTCCTAAATCACAAGATGATGAGGAGCGTATGAGAAAGATCCCTTATGCTTCGGCAATTGGATCTATCATGTACGCAATGATACGTACTCGTCCGGATGTTTCGTATGCTTTGAGCATGACGAGCAGATACCAGTCGAATCCAGGTGAAGGTCACTGGACAGCAGTCAAGAATATCCTCAAGTACCTGAAAAGGACTAAGGATTCATTCTTGGTATATGGAGGTGAAGATAAACTGGCAGTAAAGGGTTACACAAATGCTAGTTTCCAGACTGACAGTGATGACTATAAGTCTCAGTCAGGTTTTGTGTTTTGCGTTAATGGTGGTGCTGTTAGCTGGAAAAGTTCGAAGCAAGAGACAGTAGCCGATTCTACAACAGAGGCTGAGTATATTGCTGCTTCTAGTGCAGCCAAGGAGGCTGTATGGATTAAAAAGTTCGTCACTGAACTTGGTGTTGTTCCAACCATTGTTGATCCAGTTGAGTTATACTGTGATAATGATGGAGCCATTGCACAGGCTAAGGAACCCAGATCTCACCAACGATCCAAGCATATACTTAGGCGGTACCATCTCATCCGTGAAATCATTAATAGAGGAGATGTACATATATGCAGAGTGCCAACAGATAATAATGTTGCAGATCCACTGACCAAGGCTTTGTCGCAGCAGAAGCACGAAGGTCACACTAGTTCCATGGGTATTAGATACATGAGTGATTGGCTCTAGTGCAAGTGGGAGATTGTTAGAGTTTATGCCCTAGAGGCTAATTATTTGATGTAATTGCTTAACATTTTTGATATTATATTTGATTGAATAAATAGATTATTTTATTATGATTTCATTTACTGCGTTATATAAATGTTAACATAATAAAAGCCCTTAGAATAATGATATGAATTATATAGCTTTAAGTATGTGACTTGAACATGAGATTATATAATTAGAATTAGTATCATTGCTCTTAAATGTCCCTAGTCGAGTATCATTGTTAATGGGACAACAATGGTGCATTGAGACTAGTATGTGGATTGACTGATGGCCAAATCTCATTGGTCATAAATATATGAGATATTTGAGTCAATGCATAGGTACATGTTAGAGAACAATGTACTGGACTGACCCACCATGAGAATTCTACATGGAGCATTATGCAAAGTGTCATAAGAAATTCTTATAGTGACAATGATGTAATGATCCTCCGACCTGAAGTCATTATATTATTACACGAGAATTTGTGTACTTTGATATCATCAAATGTCACCTTTAATAGGGTGGACAATAAAGGTGATTATTGGGTACATCATGAATCGTGTGAGGAATATGAGTGATCTAGATGGAATTTAACCCTCCTATATATTAGGGGTGATATCCATAGGCCTCTTGATTGAGTAGGACTATGAAATGCATGGCCATGCTCAAATATTGATTTGTTTCATATAGTCTACTCATTGATCAAGAAAACTCAGATTAAATTATGAAGAGTATGACACATTCCATGCCTCGAGTTTAATCTAGGATATAAGGTTAAAAGGATTAAATTACATTGAAACATTGGTCACGAAAAGGTTGTATCGAATCACCGATCTTATTATTATTTGGGTAGCAGTGATGCATTACTAGATGCCGCTCACTGTTTATAATTTTATAATATGATTTTAAAATTATTACCAACATAATAATAACCTATAGGGTCACACACTTAGAACGTAATTAAAAGGGAATTAATTTAAATTGTAAGTATTTTAAATATGTCAATATGATTGATAGTATTTCAAAATTACGAATTTAAATTAATAGGATAATTTGTATATATGTATATTAATTAAGTAAGACTTAATTAAAATATAATATATATAAATTCGGATTTTATTTTTCTATTTATTTTAGGTTTTAGTTAATTCCTATTAACTACTATATATATGATATATCAGTAGTCTAAAAAGTCACGTAAGGAAAAACTAAAACCCTAGCCGCTTTCAGAAAGAGGTTAGAGAGAAAAATAATTGGGAAATCCTGATCTTGGTGGCTAGTACCGCGGTTCCTTTTGCTGCAGATCGTGGGACGATTCGCGGAGCGTTCGTGTGGATACCGTAGAGACGCAGTCGCTGGATTGCGTTGAAGATTCGAAGCTGTTCCAGAATTCAATCGTCTCCTGTCCATCTCAGATAATCGGTAAAATAATCTAAACCTCTGATTAATCTGTTTTTCGCTTGGATCCTGTCTTAGGGTTTCAAAAAATTTTTAATTCCGCTGCTTTTACTGTGTCGAAACCCTAACAACGTGACTATTCTACCTTGTCATCTCATACATCCAATCTGAATAAAATAATAATAAGAACTTAATTTACATTCATCCATAACTAATCCCAGGTTCTGCGTACCTTTATACATACAAACTGTCGTACCTAACATATTACAAAATATAACAATATTTACACAATAATTACAATAATAGTACATCTATTGCTGGTTGGCTTTTCCTTTACCCTTATCTACACCCGACCCCTCGGTCTTCTCTGGCTTAGCTGAAATATCATGAATGAAAGCAAGAGTGAGCTTAAAATAGCTCAGCAAGTAAATAAACACAAGATAACATGATATTTTGAAATGATGAATATAAATCATTTATGAAGAAATGGAGATATTCATATCAACACTGGCTTTTGGCATTTCAACAGATGATGAGGGACTTATAACACAAGATGAACATGTCTATCTGGAAACATGAAATTTTAATTGCTGTATGGTCACAAGACCAAGAACACGTTAAGAACAATATCAATCATCAAGACCGATACAGCCCAAATTAATTATACTACGTTAAGAACAATATCAATCACAAAGAATGACATTGTCCAAGAGGTAATAACACTAGTTTAGATGCGTACTCTGGGTGATCAGCCCATCGTACTTTATATTGTGCACAACAAACATCTAACGACGCAACCACGTCATAATTATTTCATTTCCTTTATTCTTTATTTTCCCTTTTTAATAGGGTTGTTCTGTTACAACATAACATAGAGTCCGCACCACCACAATGTGGATTGGAGAACATAATAATCAAAAGCTGAATTTAACATGAAATATTTCACGTGTCTAGCCAGAATCAAAATTGGCATCGACCTTTTCAATATAGTTCAGCAATGAATGAACTTTAAATGGTAGTACGAATACACAACATGAATGTTTATTCAAGAAACTGCAATTAAAAGTTCAGTCAGAAAACTTGCCTTGGTCCTCGTCTATCACAATTGGTAAAATATTATCCTGTCTATAACTTACATGATATAATATTGGTTCATGCATTAGTTATGTACACATGCATGCCATTACTTGCTATACAAGCTACCACTTAGCTTTACATAACCTTAATCACATAACACATCATTCATTTAAACCTTAATATCTACCATATTGATTATTTTCATCAAATTATGGTTTACATATTCATTTCTATCAAAATATTTCATTTTTGGAACAAAATCAATCATTTAAAAAAAAATCAGTACATGGCGCCCCGGCGCCATGTTTTAGCCTTCGAATCTCGCTGGCCGCGAGATTGGCTCGGCCGAGACTGATCCCCGGCTCGCCTTGATCTCGCCTCGGCGTGGTCCATGCAGAAGCACTGCACCTCGGCGCAATTCCAGGAGTAAAATACTGCGCCCCGGCGCAGTACTGGATTTTCAGAAAAAAATTTCTTTTGAAAATCAATGTTATTTTTGGCCCAATTTAACATTTTTGAATTCCAACAAGTCATTAAGCATATAAAAAAAGTAATTGACATGTATGGGCCTTCAAATTATTTTGAAATTGATTTTTGAACCTATTTTTCAAAAAAATTAGTTTTAGGTGCCGGCAAACGTTTTAAAACGTTTAAAATGGTCAATTATCGCCATAAGCACCAATTGAGTTTTAAAACGATCCTAACATATGTATTTTGATAAAACTTAGCCATTTGGCTATTTTCAACCTTCATTAATAGGGATTTGCTAAAAATCACATCTTAGTAGGATTTTTGCTAACTTGACGAAACTTGTCATATGAATCACTTTGAGATAATCATATCTATACTTCATATACGTAAATATGAACACATATAACAGCTTGACATGCACATATAACTTCTAATTGTACCTTCCAATGCACTTTACAGATTATAATTTGGTTTAGCTAGAAAGTCTAGCCTAATATTTAATTCTCTTTCATGAAATTTACTTTTGGAGCCATCTATGTCTCTATGATGCTTCTTAGCATATGATAAAGCATGTAACTCATATCTTCTACCTCTCAAGCTAGGTTTGCATCATGTCTAGCAACTTAGAACACACAATCATGACTTAGATCATAATATTTAGTTTAACTATTCATGTGAATAGTACACCACCTTTGTTATGTTACTTGAGCAACTAGGGTTTCATCTAATATCCAACATAAAACACATAAATCACATAGTCAAGCTATCTATTACCAAGATATATGCATAGCTTCTTCTATAATTGAATTTGAACTCATGAGAAAGGAGTTTCAAAACTTAAACTAATTATACCTTCTTTTTGCTACCTTCCTTCTTGATAAAAACTTTGCTAGAGCTTGATTATCCACCTTGATAGCCTTAGATACTCCCTTTGAACACTTCTTACTTGAGATTCCCTTGAGTTATCTAGAACCCTAGCTTTTCTTTCTCTCTTGAGCTTGCAACTTTCAAATGAACTTGGATAGCAACAACTAAAATGCTGAAAATTATTGCATGTATGCTTATATCAAGTCTCTAGCAAGTAACCATGATTAGCTTAGTTAATCTAGCATAGTTAAGGGCTAATAAGTCATTTCCCATGACTAAACAAGGTTATACTAGACATTTAACTCACTTGGGACACCATTCTCATACACCAATTCATCAAGGGTATCTTTAGTCATTTGTCACTTCCTAGCAAATTTTTTTTTTTCTGGATTCTTAGTTTATTCCTTTTTAATCCAATTTAAATCCATTTTAATCCAAATTTGTTTCATAAATCTTACATTTAATTTCACCATCTAATAATCCATAATTCTCTTGTCCCAAATTGTTTGTCACCCCTCAAAAGATTTTAATGTCAATTAATAACTTATTCGAATGATTCAATAACCATTTATAAATTATAATTTTATATATTTCAAAATGCGTATCATTACAGAATCCTTCGTCAAATAGAATGGAGCTCGTCCGATACTTTTAATTTTATTTTAGCCTACGGATGATCTAATATCCTAGTTTGCTTGATTTTATGAAAAGTTTCATCGTTTCATTCCAAAATCCTTTTTTTTTCGTGTCGAAAAGGGAAAATCAAGCATTAAAATAACGTTGAGGCTATTCTTGGGCATGTGAGCCATCTAAATAGCCCCAAATGCCCACAATCACATATTTCACTATTACGGGGCCTTAAACCCGATTTTAGGTATCAATATCGTTTTAAGGCCCGATATTTACATATGTACAAAAATGACCCTTGCCGTGACTACATACACCAAAAATTGTCCATCTTCAGAATTTGATCACGAGGATCTCATTCCTAGGCTCACAATCCCCAAAATCACCAAACGACCATACAAGGGAAAGCTTAACAACACTAGAGTTATTACTATACCACAAGGACCGAAAATTGCAAGCCCCACACTATGGACTACCCATTAACATAATGAACTACATATTACCATACGGATATCATCGGGACATTAGGAGGAAATTTCGTTCCAACGGAACCCTCACTAATAATCCCTAATCCACGGATCCTCAATAATATAACAAAATACTACATTCAAACAACTCAATAACAAAAGATTATGATAATAAAACAAGTTAAAACTTTAAGGAAAACTCCATTTTTTTACCTTGCAAAACCCCAAGAAACGCCTTATATTTCACTATCAAGTAGATAACACAAGATTGGCTAAGTATTTGAGCAAAGAAAAATTAATTTCCTTCTATTTTTGGACAACCCGAGCCTTTCTCTCTCTAAAACTCGCATTTTCTCTCTCTACATTTCATAAAAAATCTCTCATCTTCCTCTCTCGGCCGAGCAATTGGCGATGAATAGCTGACTGGGGGTAGCCGTAGGTGCATCTGCGGTTAGCCGCAGGTGCATCTGCGGTTGGCCGCAGGTGCATCTGCGGCTGGCTGCGAATCCATCTGTGGCTGCCTGCGGTAGCCGCGCCGCCTCGGCTACCGTGTGTTTCCTCGAGCCACAAAAAATGCCCAGTTGTCGTTGGCTGCAGATGCATCTGCGGCTGCCCGGTTTCTTTTTTTCGATTTTCGTGTCACACAGTCTTAAATCATCATTTTTTGTTGTATTATTTCGGAAGGCTGTTACTTGATATAGAAATTGCTCTTTGGGCGTGGCTTCCAAGGGGCGAGCTGGGCAGCCGCTCGCTCACTGGGGAGCGAGACCCCCGACTACCGTAAGCGTAGTGGCCATTCATGGTCTTTGGTGATCCAATTAGGTTTTTCTGGATCAGCTGTTTGCCTTGTCTCAAGTAACTGATGCTCGTTGTTCGTTGTGGCGGCTTCGACTGTAAGTTGTTGTGGTGGCTTCATGTTGGGGTCCACCTTCCTTTTTGCATGTCGGGTAAAGTGATGATTTTGCCCTCCTGTCAGGGTTAGTATAACAGTGCAAAATTTGGGTGTCTACAAGAACATTAGTGGTTCAGTTGTAACTGATCTTAGTGATCAATATCCTTAGTGGATTCCCTTCTCGTGGAGTAGGAGTTGTTACGTCTTTGAACCACTTAAAACTTGTTGTCTCGTTTACTTTGTCATTTACCTTCTATTTTACATTTATTTGTGGATGTGATTGCTTATCATTTTCAAGTTCCGAATCTCATAACTACATTTTATAAAGTCTTATATCAAAGGGGGATTTTCTAGAGTATATTCCTCTTTGCTTAATAGACTTTGATTTACACATCACCAATTAATTTTTAATTAAAGAAAAATTACTAAGTTTTTTTGAAAAGATATATTCAACCCCCTTTCTAGATCATTAATGTGCCATTGGGGTACAACAACTGGTATCAGAGCAATTAGTTCTCTTGGATACATAGCTTAATAGCTTAAGAAAATCTATGACACTTAACAAAACTAGTTCTGAGCTTGGAGGTGGAAATAAGCCACCAATTCTTAATAGAGATACGTTTTCTAATTGAAAAGTTTGTATGCAGGCTTACATGGATGCAATTGATTATGAGTTGTTTAGCACTCTTCTAAATGGTCCTGATGTACCTGCCAAATTATCTCCAAATCCGGAAGATCCAGATAAAATGGTAGTCAAACATATAACCGAATGGACTGAAAATGAGAAAAAGTTGGTGTGCTGGATAGACGGGCCAAGAACATCCTATTCATGGCTCATTAGGATGAACTTTTTGAAAATATGGTGAACGACACTACAACCAAAGAGGTATGGGAAACTCTGCTAGTGATGCATAAAGGCACTAAAGATGTAAGGGAAAACAAGCAGTCGATGTTGACTCAACAATACAAAATGTTCAATCATGTACCTAGAGAGAACATCACAACAACTTATGAAAGGTTCAACATTCTTCTCAACAACCTAAGAGCTTATGGTAAGGTCTATCCAAACAAAGACCTTAACATAAAGTTCATGAGGGCACTACCAAGAAAATGGGATGTAATAACAACAACAATCAGAGAATCCAAGAATCTACATGAAATGAGTGTTCAAAAGCTCTATGAAAATTTGCTTACATATGAGCTAGAGCTAAATCAAAGAGCAGAAACAATCTTTGAAGGAAAGAAGAAAGATAAAGGTGCAACTCTTATAGCTACTAAGGCTTTATCTAAACCATAGCTGAAGTAGAGTTTGATGAGGAAGTTAAAGAAAGTGATCATGAGGATGTTACTCACCTAGCAAAAAGATTAAGGAAGTTTATGAAAAAGAACTATAACAGAAGGACTAGATGGAATCACATCAACAAAGGAAACAATAACAGGGATAAAGAAAAAGCTCTCTGTTACAACTGTAAGAAACCAAGTCACTTCATTGTTGAATGCAACAAGTATCTAAAGGAAGAGTTAAAGGAAGATAAGAAGAAGTTCCATTCAAAGAAAGAATTCAATAGTTATAAGAAGCAACACAAAAAGGCAAAGGATTTATTGCAAAAGGTTTATGGAGTGATTCTGACAATGACACCAGTACGGAATCAAGTGATGAAGAACCTTAAGTATGAAATCTATGCTTGATGGCTTAGACAAAGGTTCAAGCAATCCTATCAATCGCAGAGAAATAGATATAAATGAGATATTTGATTTTAACTCTCCTATTGTTGATATTGATGATTTGAGAACTACATTACATGATATAACCTCTAACTTGCATCAATACATGAAGAAGTTCGGGGTTTTATCAAAAGATTATTCTCTTCTTCAAGAAGAGAAAAAGAAAATACAAGTAGAGTTGGAAGCAGCTTTACGAAGCACTGCCTCTTTATCCAAACTTGAAGCTGAAAATAATAAATTGAGGCAGATAACTGACACCAATGCACATAGAGAGTCTACTTTACTTTCTAAGATACAAGAATTAGAAAAAAAAAACTATCTCCATATAGAATAGATCTACCTCATCTATGGACAGTCTAATCACTAGCATGGATTTTCTTTTTAAGCTCAAAAGATGAAATCAGTTCAAAGCTTATCAACCTTTTTAAATAAATCATGAATGAAAAAGGTGAGAAAATCAAGTCAATAAGAAGTGATCATGGTCGAGAATTTGATTTCTTTGAGATGAACAAGTTCTGTGAAGATAATAGAATCAAGCACAACTTTTTAGCCCCAAGAACTCCACAACAAAATAGAGTAGCGAAAAGAATAAATAGAACATTAATTGAAGTAGGAAGAACATTTCTAGCAGCAGCACATCTTCCTAAGTACTTCTAAGCTAAAGTTGGCAACACTGCTTGTTATACACATAATAGATCCTTGATCCATCCTTTACTCAAGAAGACAACTTATGAGCTATGGAAAGGAAAAAGGCCAAACATCAATTATTTTCATGCATTTAGTTGTACTTGCTACATCCTATACAACGACAATAAATATCTAACAAAGTTCAACCTAAAGCAGATGAAGGAATCTTCCTTGGATACTCCATGGAAAGTAAGGCTTATAGAGTATTCAATAAGAACTCATTAACTGTTGAAATATCTATTCATGTCACTTTTGATTAAAAAAATCAAAGTGAACTAAGAAAAGTGGCTCAAACTGATGATATCATAGAACCTGATCCTACGATCGTTCAGTAGGAAAGTCACACAATCGAAAATAATAAATTTGTAATCGTGGTACCAGACGTGGAGATCGTATAGACTAAAACACCTGACGCAGAAACCTCACAAATAAATGAATCTATTAATCCAAAACTTAATCTCAAAGAACTTAGGCAAGAAGGCATAAGGACTGACATTCTTATAGGGAGAAGATGGGCAAGGCATCACTCTCAAGATCTAAACATTAGTGATACAAATGCTAGAGTTAAAACAAGGTCAGCCACTCAAAATGAATGCCTCTATCTCTGCTTTCTATCTCAAATACAGCCTAAAAAGATTGAAGAATAACTTGAAGATTCAAGCTGGATTGAAGCCATTCAAGAAGAGATAAATCAGTTTTAAAAAAATTGAGTGTGGAGATTAGTTCCAAGACCTAACAATCATCCAGTCATTGGTACTAAATGGGTTTTCAGAAATAAGATGGATGAAGCTGGCATAATAACAAGAAACAAGGCTAGACTGGTTGCTAAATGATATTCACAAGAGGAAGGAATTGATTATGGTAAGACATTTGCACCAATAACAAGATTAGAGGTAAAGTCTTTCAAATAGATGTCAAAAGTGCACTCCTAAATGGAGAACTGGAAGAAGAAGTCTTTGTGGAATAACCCCCAGGTTTTGTCTTTCCAACTCTATCAAACATGTTTATAAATTGGATAAAGCACTATATGGATTAAAACAAAAACCTAGAGCATGGTATGAAACGCTCACTACCTTTTAATTAAAAATAGATTCACCATAGGCAGATTAGACACTACAATATTCCTTAGAAAGTATAACGATAAAACCTTATTAGTTCAAGTCTATGTAGATGATATTATTTTTTGTTCTACTGATGAAAAATTGTATAAGAGATTTACCAAGTTAATGCAGAGTAAATTTGAGATGAGTACAATGGGAGAATTGAACTTCTTTCTTAGACTTCAAGTTAAACAGCCCGAGGAAGGAATCTTTATAGGTCAAGCCACGTACATCAAGGACTTACTTAAAAAGTATGGCTTAGAATCTTCTACTCCCATGAAAACCCCTATGACCTCTGCAACTAAGCTTGACAAAGATGAACAAGGTAAAAGTGTTGATATCACTTAATACAGATGTATGATTGGATCTCTCCTGTACTTAACTGCCTGTAGGCCAGACATATTATTCTCTGTTGGAATCTGTACTAGGTTTCAATCTAATCAAGGAATCTCACTTAACTGCTTTTAAAAGGATTTTAAGATATCTCAAGGGTTCTCCACATTTGGGGTTAGGGATCCTAAGGAGTCTCCTTTTGATCTAATTAGTTATTCAGATATTGATTTTGTAGGATGTAAGATTGACAGGAAAAGCACTAGTGGAATAATTCAAATGTTTTGAAATAAACTTGTTTCTTGGTTTAGCAAAAAGCAAAACTCAGTGCCTACTTCAATTGTAGAAGCTGAGTACGTTGCTGCTGGCAGCTGCTATACTCAAATTTTGTGGATGAAGAATCAATTAGTTGACTAATGATTTGAATTCAAATATGTTCTTATATTCTGTGATAATACTAGTGCTATCTCAATTACGCATAATCATGTCATGAATTTTAAAACCAAGCACATAGACATTAGATATCATTTTATAAGAGATCATGTGTAAAATAGAAATACATCTTTACATTTTATACCTACTAAAAATCAACTTGTAAATGTGTTCACTAAACCCTTGGATGAATCCATATTCAATAAATTGATTAGTGCATTAAGTATGCTAAACCTACAAGCCTAGACTTTATGCTCTAGATATAACTAACAGTGCATGAAACTTTCGATTATAGTCTGTAAAGGTTCGTAGAGCAGAATTATGAATCATATAATGGATCGTATGGTAAACTACAAATTATTGAAAGTACAAACGGTCGTAAAGCAATCTATGAGACTCTTAAATCATATAGTAACCTGTGAAGAGTTACTATATGATTAGAAGAAGTTAAAAGGATGTTCATCAAATGCGTGAAAAATCCTATCAAAGTTACTGTGTTATAACTGTAATTGAGGCCAATTAACTTCTGGCACATGCCCCATTTCATCAAAACAGAGGGAAGTATCTTAAAAGATATTTTGAAATTTCATTCTACACTTTACTATTCAAAAACTTACGTATAAGCCCTAGAAATCAAATTATCACATAATCCCGAAAACTTGAACACTCCATCATTCTTTTCAGTTTGAATTCAAGATACAGTGGTAGGATATCAAGTTATTATCGGAAATCAACTTTGTTTTGAGAAGTTTGGTTCATCTGATAAGAATTTTAGAAATGTTCTTACACTCATTCAAAAGGTAGGATTCAGAGAAATTCTGGAGGCAAACACTAAAATCTACACCAATTACGTTGAAGAACTTTATGTTAATGTTGATATTGAAGAAGATGTTCTCATAACGAAAGTGAAAGGGCACACACTGAAGATCACTGTCGAAGAATTAAACCATCACACGGGTTTTGTAAATAAAGGCATCATTTCCTTTGAAAATATTGATGGCAAAGAGGGAATGTAGTTAATGAACTACTAGAGGAATCCACAACTTAAGGGGATAAAGAAAAAAGAGTTTCCCCTTGAATACGAATTTCTAGATGATATTGTTGGGAAATGTATTTTGTGCAAAGACTCTGCACACGACTTTGTCAGTGAACTCCAATTCAAAATCATAACAGCTATGATCAACGAAGTTGAAATAAACTTTGGTTTAATTCTGATGAAATGGATAGCTAAATGGGTTAAGGGCAATGCCAAAAGAAAAACGAACAAGCCAGCCCCCAAAATGTACTATGGACGAATTTTGAGTCAAGTTCTGAAGCGAAGAATGAAAAAACTCATTACAAATTATGAAGGGGAAAATTTGAATGTCAACAAAAAGATTACCACAAAACTATTTAAAAATTAGAAAAAGAATCCAATCGAGTTGCATCGGTCCAAAATGTCTAAAGTAAGTGAGCACACTGTAAGCGAAGTAAAGAAATCTTATAAACTTTAAATCAAAAGAAAGGCATCAAAGATTCAGGAAGATGAATCTCAAGGTTCTACCATTCTTCAAACCTCTGAACAATAACCATTGAAAAGGAAGAAGAAGATAAAAGAAAGGAAATAAGAAGAAAAACCAAAGAGCACTCAATCATATTCTTAGGAAACTCATGATGATCTCGCTCTAATATCTTAGATCTTAAAGAAGAAGAAAGGATAGGGAAGCAAGAGACAGAGAAGAACCTTTGAGAAATTAGTTAATTTTAAGGAGTAATATGGAGAGTCAATTGTGGGAAAGACACTGTTTGCCAAACATACACTGATCATTGAGGAAACCTCGATCGTAGAGGGGCAAGAAGCTATCAATGAAGAAATGGCAGAGAAGGCATTTGAGCCTGAGCCTTTAACTGTTAAAGAAATGGTTGTGAAAGAGAAAGATCCTAAGCCAAAGAAGTTGAAAAGAAAGTTAAAAAAGATGGTGGAGAAAAAAAAGAAGAAGACAACAGAAATCAGAAGTAAAAGAAAAGAAGATCATGCAATATGTCCGGTGATTCATTAAAGATCACCAAGATCATCATAGACATCATAGAAGGTATAAACAGAAATGCTAAAGAGGATCAGTTACTTATCAATCAGGAACCTCCATAGGTTGTAATCAAGCCAGAAGATCTATACTCTGAGGGGGAGCCTTTTTCTACTCATCAAGAACTTTCTCGAGCTACATCAACACCGTCAGGATTGATAATCATAATTGTGCTTGAAGGCATAGAGGATCCAAACACTCGATGGCCTAATAGATTCATTAGATCTAGAGCAGGGAAAATGTGTCTTATAGGCATGAGCACGAATGCATCTTATGGGCATGGGCGCAGATGAGTTGTTAGACAGTTTTATTAATTGAACTCTAGACATAACAACTACTTTATTTGATCCAACAAGTGAATAGCTTCTGCACTTTCTCCCTCTAATGCCTTTATTAAAAGCCTTGACATTGAGGGATCACAACTTTGTGAGATAGAGCTTCTCAACATTTCTAAATCTGAAGTTAGTATCTTAAAACATCCTAAGGGTAATCTTATATGCAAAGTTGTTGTGCAATGAACCTTTTGAATCCTCGTGTCAATTATATCATAAAGTAATCCTTATTCCACAATCATTTGTTTGTCCTAAGTTTTCATACTTTTCTAGCTATGACGAGATCGTATATCTATCTTCCATGACCTCAGAGCAATCATCATATGATTCATATTTCTCTGTTGAGTCCCCGATCGTATCCACAAAAGATACGATTGAGATATCTAGTACTTCTCCTCTTCATACCACTTCGATCGTACTAAATCAAGACCATACGATCGATGTCTCAACTACTCATATTCATGAAATTCCGAACGTTGTAACTTTGAATCCTACGATCAAAGATCAATCTTTGTCCTCCCCAAGCACGGAGTCTTATCACCGTTCGATTGTTCAAGACACATCACCAATTTCTCCTGGTCAAGAGGTTGAAAATTCTCCCTCTCTTGTAAATGTTTTCAACTTAATAACAACACTTAAAAATTCTTCTATCTCTTTTCAAGAAGATGACCAACTAATCACCACACCAGCCCTTCCATTCGGCATACCTTCCTCATCAACCAACGAATACTTTGATGTATCTTGTGCATTGGTTACTATCTCTCAACCTCACACTTCGAGTCAAGCCCCATTCTTGAATTAAATTATTTATCGAGTCTTAGTGATTCCATCCAAAACTCAAATCGCAGATCTTATGGCCCTTCTCTATGCAGACTTTAATTAAAATCTTGAGGATAACACAAAGGAACTCAAAACATGTCTAGAAAAATCACTACTACTGCAGAAAGAGTTCCAGAAGATATGGGTAGAGAATTTGCAAAGTAAATACAATAAATGTTTAGAAATATGAAAGACGGTCACAATAATTAAGAATAGATTTTCTTAAACAAACTTTCAGAACAAAAGCAAGCTTTTTTGGGGTACAACAAATCAAATGATAACTATATCATCTCACCTGGACTTCAAACTAGCAGTGGAAAGGCAAATGATGTAAACAGATACAATTCTTGGCACCACTCATGCAACGATGGCACTAGTTTACCAACAAAAAGAAGAAAATGATAAAAGGTGGTAGAAAAATAGAACTGACATTGAATCCTCTCACCATCAGTTGAATGAAATTGTTAATGGTGTTTAACAGCTTTCCAATGATGTCTCCCTCCTTACTAATGAAAAAAAAAAGGGATAAAATAGGAAGTCAGGGGTAGAAAAAGAAATCATCAATTCAAGGGGAGCTGAGAAGACAAGATGAAGGAAGACACATAAGACATTCACACACAAGATATTCATCTCCTCCTACTGCTCAAGCTTTACCATTTGAAGGAAAAACTTCTTCTCAAAGAGAATCATGGCAAGATATGACCATCTCTGGTGTGAGAACTCTGAATGATGATCCGATGTTTGTCAACAGGATGTCCCAAGAAGTTTACGTACCAGGAGAACAACAATTTAATATGCCTGATCTTGGTCCAAGGGATACTATTGAAGAAATTACTGAATTGAGAAGAAGAGAAGCCAAAGGAAGGGAAATCTATAATTGCAGAATAGAAGAAGAAAAAAGAAATCCTCCCAGCAAGAAAAGGAGCAGTAGAAGATAAGCGTAATTACAAATTTTGATATCTTAGGCTTGTACTGATTCTCCAATATTAATGAATTCATGTTTTTGATCTATCAATACAGCTTCTCACTGTATTATAAGTAATGTTTAAATTTTTACACTGCATTAGCAAACTGATGATTTGATCTAAAACTATTGGTTTTGCCATCATCAAATAGGGGGAGATTTTTAGTATCTGCATGATTAAATTTAATGATGACATAATGATGAAATGATATGATCAATGCTTAATGTATATTTATAAAGATAGCTTTTGTAAAGTTCTTATTTAATACATATTGTACAAGGACTTAGTTTAGAAAAGATAAATTTTGTTTGGATGATCTTATAAGAAAAAGTTTTGCATAGAAATTTAAGACTTAAAAATCGCATTGGAAGAAGAAAAGATGAAGGAGCCAACGTCATAATCGCATTACAAGATCAAAATCGTATTGCTACATCAAAATAACATTGTAAGATCAAAATCACATTGCTACATCAGAATCGTATTGTAAAACCATAATCATATTGCTACATCAGAATCGTATTGCTACATCGAATCGTATTACAATATCAAAATTGTACTGCTACATCAAAATCATATTGCAAGAGTTGAATCGTAGTGCTAAAACAAGATCGTGTAGTAAAAGCTAACTCGTAGAGAGACTCTGTCAACACTAAATGATCAGTTCAGTTTGTAGAGTAAATGATGTCAGAATACTAACAATGGAAACATCATGAGTTGAAGGGCTTGATATAAATCTTTCAAGGACAAGCTCAAAATTTTCTGTTCAGTATTATCTGTGTCTAATGGCTAATTGACACAAAAAATTTAGTTAAAGAATTACCATATTTAGAAATATGATAAGCTGACATAACTAAAAGACGTTTTGTCTAAACATCAAAATGCTCATGACAGATATCTCAAGAATCAAGACAATAAATGAGTAACGACTATCTAGCAACGGGAAGATTTCAAAAATAATATAAAGATTAAAGAAGAATCCGAGAAACGTATAAATGAGATACTAATTAAGAATTGAAACTTTGAAAAGCTCAAATATTCACTCTACAAAAAGCTGGAAAATCTCATTCAAGTTGTTAAGTACTTGAGAAGAAGAATCGTATTGCCAACTTAGCAACAACTCACAACTTAACATCAACTACATCAAAGGGACTGAGTCTCCATGTGTTCCGAGATTAAGTGACTCGAAAGGACTGAGTGTCCAAGTGTTCCGAGACTAAGTGACTCAATGGGACTTAGTGTCCAAGTGTATCGAGATTGAGTGACTTGATGAAACCATAGTGGCACAGTTGTAATAGATCTTAGTGATCAATATCCTTATTGGATTCCTTACTCTTGGAGTAGAAGAGTGGAGTATGAGTTATTACATCTCCAAACCACTTAAAACTTGTTGTCTCATTTCCTTTCTATCATTTACCTTCTGTTTTACATTTATTTGTGGATGTGATCGCTTATCATTTTCAAGTTCAAAATCTCATAACTACATTTTATAAAGTCTTATATCAAAGAGGAATTTTCTAAAGTATATTCCGCTGTGCTTAATAGACTTTGATTTACATATCACAAATTAATTTTTAATTAAAGAAAAATTATAAAGTTTTTTTCAAAAGACTTATTCAACCCCCCCCCCCCCCTTCTAGATATTTTCTACGCCTCTGGGATACAACAGTATGCGTTAGTGAAAAACTATTTGTTGCTCTTGGTTTATAGTAGGTAAAATTATGTATATTTAAAATAACAGTAGGTTTTGTAAATTTAAAAAAAAAATTAAAATAGAATTACCGACGGACATAGTCATTATCGACGGATATGCCAGCAATAATAAATATGCTAATAAAAAAATAAAAATATTTGGTGACAGAAAAAACTCATTGGTGACGGATAGTTCGTCGCTAATTAGTTTTTAATTTTATTATTAAAATAGTCATTTGCGACTATTACGACTACCGTCGCCAATACCTCATTCTTGATGGACAGTCTGTTGCTAATGAGACCGTCACTAATGACACCTGGGGCCACGACGGTCGATGGGAGACTGAGGCGACATGCTTTGTCTTCGACAATGAGGTCATTGGCGATGATACATGGGTCATTACCAACGGCCTTGTCCGTTGCTAATAGCCTATTTTATTGTACTGTTAAGTTGACTTTATATATATATATATATATATAGCCATCTTAGTCTAACCATTACGATGAAAATCATAGAATGTAAATGCTTTAGAATGGATCGTAGAGCTAAGTGGATCGTAGAGTGTGACGCCCCCAAATCCGGGCTTCATAACCTCGTGTGTAGTGCTCACAATCCAAAACATAATAACAACTAAATGCATAGTCTTCATTTAAGCTTTGCGGAATAATACATAAATGTTCCTTATAAAAAGGACTACAATCCTAAGGTCTTCTAACCTTAACATAAAGAGTACATATCTTAAGGGATTACAAAAGATTTACAAGCTGAAATTTACATATTAAACAAATAATCTATCTAACATGCAATAATCTAAGTTTTGGCTTTTCCCTTGCCCTTTTCCTTCTTGGAGCATTCGGGCTTAGCTGAAAAATGGTTCATGATATAGTAAGGGTGAGCAACTAGCTTGCTCAACAAGTTTAAGAACAATAATAAAAAATATATCATGATTGAATGGAAAATAACTTTAGAGATTTCCACAATATATAATAATTATGAAAGAACAAGATTCAAAGTTCAATTTAAAAGAAATGATAAGTTTTTATTGCTAAGTCGCCTCTAAGGACCATGAACTAATACTTAAGGTAAATCAGATATGTGTATGACCTTTTTAGTGTTTTGGTATTCGAGGGGATCAGCCTCTTGTACCCTATGTATACGCATAACATTCAAACATCTTGCGCAAAGGTCGGTTTCCCGAAATATAATCCCCTTATTTAGGGTTGTTCATTCTTAGTCTTACTGTAAGAATTTGAACCAACCAATGGTTTTGATAAGTTTTTAAAAGTATTCAAGTTAATGAATTTATACATGCAGTCTCTAGTCGAAACAATTAACTTCTTAAACAGTTCATGAATCAACGAACTATAAAGCTTCAAATGCACTATGTGCAAATTTATAAACCATATGGATGTGAATTAATTTTCAATAATTAAACCACTTAAACTTTTGCAAAAATCAATACAAGTTCATGTATAGGAAACTTGCCTCTATTGTTGATTACAGCTAACCAATACAACTTATTATCCTTTAAATAAACCTAACAATTAATTAAGTTAATCTTTCAATTAGTATCATATCTAGGTTCATATAATAACATTTGTACATCTTAATTTGCTAACGCTTAATCACATAATTAAATAATTATAGGTATATTAAACACTTGGGAAATATTATCATCATTTGATAATATTTTAATCACATAAAATCTATATTAATCATTTAAGATAGTTTAAGCTTCTATCTAATATTATTAACCATTTAATAATATTTTATTAACCTCATAATATTATTAATTATTTAATAATATTTTTGTTAAACTTATAATATTATTAATTATTTAATAATATTTTATTCACTTGCTACTATTATTATTCATTTTATTCATTTTCTATTATTATTATTGAGTTAATAATATTTTATTCTCTTTAACTCATTAAATTAACCCTCTATTATATTTAATTTACATTAGTTGAGTCCAATAATAATATCATTAATTTTAAAATATTTTGAAACTCTCTGACCCAAACCGGCAAAAATCGAACCGATCCGACTTGATTCGAAAAATAATTATTTTTCTAAAAATGGCTTGGCGCTGAGTTTTATACTAAACTCGGCACCCCGACGTTGGAGGCAGAATACATTGTTCAATTTTTTTTAGATTTTCCAACTTTGACACTTTTAATTCAAACTTGCATAAAATTAAATCTACATATCCAAATGACACCAAATCTGTATTGTTATCTTTCTAACTTCTTATTAATCAACATTTCATGGGTCAATCACATTTTCAAAAAAATTTGACATCAAATTCAAGATCAATCAATCTAGGGTTTTAAAACGACATAGTTTGCGATAAAAACCATAACTTGCTCATTTTTCCATATTTTTGAGAGATTCAAGTTGAGTTATCTTTATAACTCATAAATATAATTTTCTAACCATCAAAATCAAATAACCAACTTGTACATTTCAATCTACAATTATTTATAGCACATACTCATTTAGGGTTTTTACTGGTAAAACTTTATATGCACATTTCTTCTTCATATTTACATACCAAACATATAAGTGCACATAATGAACATACTAAACCATACATCTATCTTTATATCATAGTTATAATATTATAGAGCATCAAAATAGGTTTTGAACTATTAAAAATATATTTTGACCATATAAGATATATATTGACCATACAAAATGCATTTAACATACATAGACACATTTTCACCATCAAGAATCCACCCTTATATCTTCGAGCTCACCATAGCTCCATTAAACACAAAATTCTCCCACAACCAACTATGGAAAGCATTTCTACAATGAATATAAATCATAGAAATGAAGAGATATAAATAAGTGAGCACTCTTAAACCTTTTAAGCTTGGATGCTCTTCTATTTTTTCTTCCAAAGTAAGAAATGAAGCTTGAAGACTCCACTTTGAACCTTTCTAGCAACTTTCTTATTGATCTAGCTCACGAACTCATAAGGCTCTCTAGCTTTTCTTTTAAAGCTCTAGAGTTTCTCTCTATTTTTTCTCTCTAGAAAAATCTAGCAAATGACTAACCAACCTAGCAAAGCTTGGTGAAGGACTTATTTATAGTCCAACGCTGTCATCCAAAATGTATACTTATACAATCTATATCTATACAAAATCACCAATCTCATCTTATCTTCACAATTCAAATTAGCTAAATTCTAGGGATTTTCTTATATGAGAAGACTAGGGTTAATAGATTTGTTCAACCACTCTTGCACCCTTGGACCTAAAATCACAACACATGAAATTTGAAATCCACTCCCATGTGGGACCCCATGGTGGCCGGCGAAATGGCCTTTTCTCCCTCAATTTTAATTTATTTTTATTGTAATTATATACATATATACATATATATATATATATATATATATATATATATTGATCAATATATTGACCTAGTTTGGGCTCCACTTTAGACTTAGTAATTAATTCTATTGGGCTCATTCATTTAATTTGTTTGGGCCCAATTAATTTATTCCACTGGGCTAACATTTACTAACTCGTGCTACATTCAGTTAAAATAAGCATTGGGCTAGTTCAATTATAACATGGACCAATAAATTAACTATATTCGTGGACTATTAGGTTAATTTTATTGGACCTACTTTAATAATTCCTTCAGACTTAAAATATAATCCAATTAGATTTGCTTTAGTAAATTATACTAACTTGCTACATCATTAGATTAATAATTATATATATATATATATATATATATATATATATATATATATATATATTCAATCATATAAATGCATAATCAATTCATATAAAAAAATTAATTTATTGATTATTATTTAATAATCATCATTATAATGGACTTAGAATTCGTGGTTATTACATTCTCCCCCCCCCCCCCCCCCCTTTTATAAGAATTCCGTCCACGAAATTATAAATTTAAAGCTACGAAAAAATATTCAGATAATTATTCCTCATCTTTTATTCAAGGTTTCACGTAGTTTTCTCGGTGTTGTGGTTCCTCCAAAGCACTTTGACATAATGTATAACCTTAATTCGTAACGTCTGTTCTTTCATATCTAATATTTGGACAAGAATTTCTTTATATAATAAATATTTTTCCACTTGAATCAGCTCATAGGAGATGACGTGCTTGTAATCAGGCTTGTATGGCCGCAACACTGATACATGAAACACATTATGAATATGATCCAGTTCAGGAGGTAGAGCTATCTCGTACGCCACTTCACCCACTTTATTCAATATTTCGAATGGTCCTATGAACCTTGGACTCAATTTTTCTTTCTTCCCAAATTTGATCTTCCCTTTTTAGGGAGACACTTTCATAAACACAAAACTTTCCAGTTCATAATCTCGCTTCTGTCGATGTAGATCTGCATATTTCTTCTGTCTGTCCTGAGCTGCTACTAGTCGAACTCTTATTACTCTGATAAATTTTACAGTCTGCTGAACCAATTTCGGCCCCAACAGTCGACGTTCTCCTACTTAATCCCAATATAAAGGTGTTCAATATTTCCTCCCATACAATGTTTCATAAGGCGACATGTCTATGCTCGCATGATAATTGTTATTATATGCAAATTCTACTAAAGGTAGATGGTCCTCCTAACTGCCCTTGAAATCCATCACATAGGCTCTGAGCATGTCTTCTAATATTTGAATTGTTCTCTCGCTTTGCCCATCAGTCTGCGGATGATACGATGTACTCATTCTTAACTGCATCCCCATTCTTTCTTGAAGACTCTTCCAAAAATTTGATGTGAAGTGCGGATCTCTGTCTGACACAATTGATACCGGCACTCCATGTTTTGATACTATCTCCTTAATGTACAACTTAGCCAAATGATCCAAATTTAATTTAATTTTGATCAATAAAAATTGCACTGACTTTGTTAGTCGATCTACAATCACCCATATTGCGTCATATCCCTTCTGTGTTGCTGAAAGTCCTACCACAAAACCTATCGTGATATGCTCCCATTTTCGTTCAGGAATCTCTAACGGCTGTAATAACTCGCTTGGTCTTTGATGTTTGCCTTTACCCTTTGACAAGTTAGGCATCGGCTAACACATTCTGCAACCTCTCTTTTCATATTTGGCCACTAAAATTTTTACCATAGATCTTGATACATCTTTGTAATACCCGGTTGTATCGAGTATCTCGTACTGTGGGCCTCTTGTAAAATCTCCTCTTTTAATTCAGGCACTAACGGTACCCAAACACGATTTTCAAACCTTAGCAATCCTTCATTATCCACTTTGAACTTGACCTCTTCTCTATTGGTCATTCTCTTCCTTATTCTATCGCATTCTTCATATTTGTCTTGAGTCTCTTTCATCTTATCTAATAAGTTTATACTCGCTTCCATCTCTGTCGATTTCACTTCTGACTTCTTCGAATTTTTCACCTCCAACTCTATTCGAGTCATTTCTTTTACCAGTTCTTCCTGGTCTGTCAATATAAATAACTTCTCTCTACTCTTTCTTCTTAGAGTATATGCTACCATGTTGACTTTGCCGAGATGATATAGAATCACAATCATAATCTTTGATCAATTCTAACCATCTCCGCTGCCTCATGTTCAACTCCTTTTGTGTGAAAATATACTTCAGACTTTTATGGTCTATGAATATCTCACATTTTTCTCCATATAAATAATGCCTCCAAATTTTAAGGGCAAACACTACTGCTGCCAACTTCAAGTCATGGGTAGGGTATCCCTTCTCATAATCCTTTAATTGTCTTGATGCATACGCAATGACCTTGCCGTTTTGCATAAGCACACAGCCTAGTCCCTCGTGCGATGCATCACTATAGACAGTAAAACCTTCGATGTCATCTGGTAAAGTTAATACAGGTGATTCACTAAGTCTTTTCTTTAACTCCTGAAAACTCTTCTCGCACTTCTCCGTCCAAATAAATTTTACTGTCTTCCTCATCAAATTGGTTAACGGCGTTGCTATATTCGAAAAATCCTTGATAAATCTCTGATAATAATCCGCTAATCCTAAAAAACTCCTAATCTCCATCGGCGTCCTTGGTTATTCCCAATTAATCACCGCTTCCACTTTTGCAAGATCTACTGAAACTCTTTCTTTGTCAATAACATGACCTAAAAATTGAACTCTCTCCAACCAGAATTCACACTTCAAAAATTTGGCATATAACTACTCCTTCCTTAATATCTCTAACTCCAATCTTAACTGTTCGGCGAGCTCCTCTTCCGTTTTGAAATAAACCAAAATATCGTCAATGAACACAACTACCAATTTATCCAAATACTGCTTGAATATTCTATTCATCATGTCCATAAATGCGGCTGACACATTCATTAGTCCAAACGACATTACCAGAAACTCATAATGGCCGTAACAAGTTTGATAATGGGATTTTATACCTATTTATTTAATATTTTTAGGCTTAATTATTTGTTAGTTTTTAAGAATTTTAATTAATTTTAGGTAATTTATTTAATTTTATGTGTTTTTACTATTTTTATATTATTTTTTATTAATTTATATTTTATTTTGTAGGAAAATAATCCTTGACGGCAATGTTGTAATTTCTGCAAGAAGCTTAGGGCATTGTGGTAATTATAGCAAATTCATTGGCATTATGGTAATTAAGTGAAAACCTGAATGAGGCGCGCCATGTGCGTGCAATGAGCAGTAGCCTCAGCAAAATGGCAGCGTGTGGCATCGTTCGGTGCAGGAATCAGCTTTGAGCGCGCATTGCGCGCTGAAGGAAGAAATAGCCGGGTACGACGTCATTCAGGAAAAGCAGCAGTGCAGGAGCTCGCGTTAGGCACGCGGCTGGATTGAGCGCGCGTTGACCAAGTCAACGTCGCATTTGGCTAACGTAGAAAGTGAACAGAATCGGATTTTCAGCCTTCTTTGATTCTAAATTAGATTTCTTTTTCACATTAGCTTAGAGTTATTATTGTACTCCTATAAATACACTATGTATCTCTTATATTCAGTAGATTATGATATATTGACATAGTTTTAGAGTAGTTTTAGGAGCAAATATTCATCGCGAAAGATTCAAGAATTAAAGGCAGAGCTTGAAAATCGGAGACTGTGATCCGAGTGACAGACGGGGATCAATACAGATTTGATTTCTTTTCTTTTACTTTTATTTTTGTAATTCTGAGATGTTGAACTATTTGTGGTTAATTAATTATTTAGTTATGAGTTAATTTATTATTTGAGATTGTAATTGAACCCAATGTGTAGTTTAATTTAATTTATTTTCTTTTTAATTATTAATGATTATATATGAGTTATTTATCATATTTTGTGCGTTTAAGTATAATTATTTGTCCAATAATTAATGAGATAATTTATATGAAATTAAAAGTGGATTATAGGTTTAGATCCAGATATGATAACATGTGAATTTATTTATTCTTTATAGGAAGAGTAGCATAATAGTGTATAGGATGAAGATATCTATATGTCATATGTAACTTTGTTGAGAGTTGGATCTTAATAAGTTTATTTCAAGTTATTTTACATAGCAATATAGGAACTTAATTGGAATAAATATTTTTATTAATTCTTGAAAATGTTAGCAAATAGTTAAGAAATCTCAGTTAACAATTCAGTATAATTAATTAATTAGAAAGAGGGTGAAGAGATTTAAATGAAGCATTGGAGAAAATTGTGATCTTAACTATTTTTAATTTGACTTAATCATCTTCATTAGTTTAATTTAGTTAGTAATTTTAATTAGTTTTATTTTATAATTAAATTATAATTGTTTAAATAAAATTAATTTGATAATAAATCAGTGTTTGGTAATTATTATTATTTAATTCCCTGTAGGTTTGACACTCTACTTTATCACTTTATTACATATTGACCGTATATATTTGCATGCATATATTCATATAGAAAATACCCAACGGAGTTCTGAATGTCGTCTTAGGTACGTTCTCCTTCCTTACTTTTAACTGATGGTAATTAGTCCCTAAGTTAATTTTTGAAAAGTACTTCGCCTCTTTTAGTTGATCAAATAAATCGTCAATTCTTGACAACGGGTACTTGTTCTTAATCATTACTTTGTTCAAATCTCTATAGTCCATACAAAGTCTCATCGATCCATCTTTCTTCTATACAAATAGCACAGGTGCTCCCCATGGAGAAATACTCAGCTGAATGTACTTCCTATCCAATAACCCTTGTAATTGAACCATCAACTCCCTCATCTCTATTGAAGCCATCCTGTATGGTGCTTTTGATATTGGCACTGTTCCTGGTACTAAATCAATCACGAATTATGTCTCCCTATCTGGCGAAAGACCTGGCAGCTCATATGGGAAAACATCCATGAACTCCTTAACTACTGGTATTTGTTCCATCTCAGGATTCATTATTTGTGTATCCACTACATGTGTCAGATATCCTACACATCTTTTCTTCAACAGTTTCTTAGCCAGCATCATTGTCAAACAACAAGATTTTCTTTAAGACTTACTGCCATAAAATACGACCTTTGACTTATTTGGTGTCTTAAGGTGTATACACTTCCTTTAACAATCAACTATCACTTTGTGGTTAAACAACCAATTCATCCCAAGTATAACATCAAACTCCCCCAAACGTATCGGAGTTAAGTTCACACCCAACTTCTGACCCCTGATTTCAGCACAACAATTTCTGTTTATATACTCCACGGGAATCACTTCTTTATTTGTAACTTATATATTCATTGGATTTTCTAATTTTTCTTTAGGCAATTCTAACAGTATAGCGAAATCATCAGACACAAATGAACAGATAGCACCCGAATCAAATAATAGATAAGCATTTATATTATTGATCGGAAGAATACCTGACACCACGTCTTTAGATTCCACAACGTCTTGCACCATCATGTTGCAAGTTCGTGCTGTCGGCTTGTTCTACTGTACCGGTTCCCCGATAGTCAATCTGCTGTTATTGCCTTTATTGCCACTTCCTCCATTATTCTTCTTTTTAGGACAATCCTTTATCATATGATCAGCAGCTCCGCACGAGTAGCATCCTCCCTTTCTTTGGGTGGGGACACTTTGGAGAAATGTGTCCCTCCTGCTCGCAGTTATAGCATATGTTCTTGCCCTTCATGCATTCCCTGGAATGATTCTTCCCACAATTGTTGCATGCCTTCTTTTTTTGAAAATTTCCTTGTTGATTTCCCAAGCTCTTATCATTTTTGTTGTCTCATTTACACTTATTATTGCTACTGCCACCACTGTTACTATTCTTATTTCCACCTCCGTTTCTCTTTTTGTTCCTCTCTTGGTTATACTTAGATAACGCCTCGTTTCCTCCTTCAGCTATGATTGACTTATTTAGCAGAGTTGGGAATGAATCGATCTGTAGCACTGTCACCTTGTTAAATATCCATGGTTTTAACCCATTCTCAAATCTTCTGGCCTTGCGTTCCTCCGTGTCCACCTGATGTGGAGCGAATCTGGCCAACTCATTTAATTTTATCGCATACTCAGGTACCGACATATTCACTTACTTCAGTTCTAGAAATCTAACCTCCATTCTACTCTTCATACTTTTTGGAAAGTAGTTCTCATCAAATATCTCCTTAAACCTTGCACATGACACCACACCTTCTCCAACCCTATTTTGATTGGCTTTCCACCAGAAATTGGCCTCTCCCTTCATCATGTAGGCAGCAAAAATAGTCTTTTGCTCTTTCGCCACTCTTGCAATAACAAATGCCTTCTCTATCTCCTTTATCCATGATTGGGCTTCGATTGGGTATATCGTTCCCTTAAACTCCGACGGTTCAACTACTTTAAAGTCTTTAAAATTGGCCAACTGATTCGGCGGCGGTGGTGGATTTCCTACCACTGGATGTCGATTCTACATTGCCTCTGTTAACATATCGACAAAGTTCTGCATTAGGTCTACATTGTGTCCTCCCTCGTCGTTATTAACTGACTCTTCTACTCCTTGGTTTCTTGTTGGTTGTTTACGTGGCGCCATTGTATGATTAAAGAGAAAAGAAAACTTCTAAGTTATTATTATTACTAAATCTTATTCTTTTATCTTTTAAACATTAATTATTACATGTAAAGATTTAACCAATCAAAACACATAATCATAAAACATAACTGCATTTATACTCATATGTTAAAATAATATTATATAGCACCTTACATTACAAGCATACTGCTATAAATGCCTCTATCCCTGAAAGGCTATAAAAGATGGGATTTAATATAAACATATCCCATAAACTTCTAGAGTTGAGATCTACAAACATACTAACCATCTGTTAAAACAAAAGTTGAGTTCTACTGCATCTATATACATATAAGGGCATAAAATAACTACTACTAATGACTGCGCATCCCCCAACGAACCGCATCATCATACTCCTCATCCCCTATGGCCATCACCAATCTCCTACTGATAGTGTGCATGGACTGACCCTCCTCAGCTGGGTAATAATGCACCTTGCTCTAAAATCTGTCGAATGAAGAATGATAGACATAACTGATCTTATCTATCTTCACCCTCTTCTCTCGGACTTTGTCCTCTAACTCAAGCATCTGCCCATGTACCGCATCTCTCTCGATCTCCATCTCACTCTTCTCCTCTATTTCCTCCTACCAGTGGCCCTTGATGGCCTCTTTCTCGGTCTATACCTGCTGAACCTTCAGCTCAGCCTCTACTGGTCTCTGTCTCTGCTAATTTAGCCTACAACTCGGCATCTTGATCGACCATCTGATGGCTTAATAACCCAATATGCTCTACAGAGTCCTCATACCCCTACACCTGCTCCTCTACCTCAGCTACCTGGTTCTTCAGCCCCGCGTTCTCACCAGAGAACTGGAAAGCTACGGCCTTGTACTGATCCTCCATATGCTGGTGGGTCAAATTCTCCTCCTCCAAATGCTGGACTCTACCCACTAGCTCGTCATTCCTAGTAATCAGCTCCTCGATGATGTCATGGGCAGTAGTGCCAATTACATCAGCATATTTAGTTGACTCCTCCTCCTCAGACTCCTCTGACTCGGCCTTAGTCTCACTATAGGGCCTCATCACACCAGCTCTGACTGGCTCCTCTCTATCCCCTATCTCTGGATCAGACTCTGGATCAGACTCTGGATCCTCTATCGGTTCAGCCGCTAGCGGCTGTGCAGTATCCATATGGATATTAATGAAATCCTCCTTAGTTGTGTCACTAGACTATCCAATCTCAGGCATCTTACAATTGCACAAACAAAATGACATCACTATCGCAATAAAATATATTCATTGATGAAATGAAAGTATATTTAATTGTGTTACCACCCAACTCGATGAATTTTCAAAATTCATCTCCTATAACTCTAAATGAGATGACTCTTCTAAGGTTATATCCTAAAGTTTCGAAATCCTAAAGTTCTAAAACCTACAGCTCTGATACCAACCTGTGACGCCCCCAAATTCGGGCTCCATTACCTCGTGTTTAGTGCTCATAATCCAAAACATAATAACAACTAAATACATAGTCTTCATTTAAACTTAGCATAATAATACATAAATGTTCCTTATAAAAAGGACTACAATCCCAAGGTCTTCTAACATTAATATAAACAGTACATATCTTAAGGGATTACAAAAGATTTACAAACTAAAATTTACATATTAAACAAATAATCTATCTAACATGCAATAATCTAAGCATTGGCTTTTCCCTTGCCCTAGTCCTTCTTGGAGCCTTCGGGCTTAGCTGAAAAATGGTTCATGATATAGCAAGGGTGAGCAACTAGCTTGCTCAACAAGTTTAAGAACAATAATAAAAAAATATATCATGATTGAATGGAAAATAACTTCAGAGATTTCCACAATATATAATAATTGTGAAAGAACAAGATTAAAAGTTCAATTTAAAAGAAATGATTAAGTCTTTACTACTGAGTGGCCTCTAAGGACCATGAACTAATACGTAAGATAAATCAGATATGTGTCTGACCCTTTTAGTGTTTTGGTATTCGAGGGAATCAGCCTTTTGTACCCTATGTATATCCATAACATTCAAACATCTTGCGCAAAGGTCGGTTTCCCGAAATATAATCCCCTTATTTAGGGTTGTTCGTTATCAGTCTTACTATAAGAATCTGCACCAACCAGTGGTTCGGATAAGTTTTTAAAAGTATTCAAGTTAATGAATTTATATATGCAATGTCTAACCGAAATAATTAGCTTAGACATTCTTAAACAGTTAATGAATCAAAGAACTATGAAGTTTCAAATGTACTATGTGCGAATTCATAAAACATGTGGATGTAGATTAATTTTCAATAATTAAACTACTTAAACTCTTACAAAAATAAATACAAGTTCAGATATAGAAAATTTGTCTCGATTGTTGATTACAACTAACCAATACAACTTATTATCCTTTGAACAGACCTAACAATTAATCAAGTTGATCTTTCAATTAGTATCATATCTAGGTTCATATAATAACATTTGTACATCTTAATTTGCTAACACTTAATCACATAATTAAATAATTAAGGATATATTAAACACTTAGAAAATATTATCATCATTTAATAATATTTTAATCATATAAAACCTATATTAATCATTTAATATAGTTTAAGCTTCTATCTAATATTATTAACCATTTAATAATATTTTATTAACCTCATAATATTATTAATCATTTAATAATATTTTATTAAACTTATAATATTATTAATTATTTAATAATATTTTATTCACCTGCTAATATTTTTATTCATTTTATTCATTTTTTAATATTATTATTCATTTAATAATATTTTATTTATTTCTTAATATTATTAATCATTTAATAATATTTTATTCAATTCTTAATATTATTAATCCTTAAATAATATTTTATTCATTTTTTAATATTATTATTTATTTAATAATATTTATTCCCTTTAACTCATTAAATTAACCCTCTATTATATTTAATTTACATTAATTGAGTCCAATAATAATATCATTAATTTTAAAATATTTTGAAACTCTCTGACCCGAACCGACAAAAATCGACCCAACCCAACAAATAATTATTTTCCTAAAAATGGCCCAATGCCCCACCATTAAGTTTTGTACTAAACTCAGCGCCCCAGTGTCGGAAGCATAATACATTGTTCAAATTTTTTCAAAATTTTCAACTTTAACACTTTTGATTCAAACTTGCATAAAAATAAATCTACACATTCAAATGACACCAAATCAGTTTTGTTATTTTTCTAACTTCTTATTACTCAACATTTCATGGGTCGATCACATTTTTGAAAATGTTTTGACATCAAATTCAAGACCGATCAATCTAGGTTATCAAAAAGACATAGTTTGCAATAAAAATCATAACTTACTCATTTTTTCGTATTTTTGAGATATTCAAGTTGGGTTATCTTTATAACTCATAAATATAACTTTCTAGCCATCAAAATTAAATAACCAACTTGTACATTTCAATCTACAACTATTTATAGCACATAGTCATTTAGGGTTTCGACTAGTAAAACTTTATATGCATATTTCTTTTACATATTTCCATACCAAACATATAAGTGCACATAATAAACATACTAAATCATGAATATACCTTTATATCATAGTTCTAACATTATAGAGCATCAAAATAGGTCTTGAACCGTTAAAAATATATTTTGACCATATAAAATATACATTGGCCATACAAAATGCATTTAGCATACATAGACACATTTTCACCATAAAAAAATCCATCCTTATATCTTTGAGTTCACCATAACTCCATTAAACACAAATTTCTCCCACAACTAACCATGACAAATATTTCTACAATGAATATAAATCATAGAATGAAGAGATATAAATAATAGAGCACTTTCAAACCTTCTAAGCTTGGATGCTCTTTTTCTTATTCTTCTAAAGTAAGAAATGAGGCTTAAAGACTCCACTTTAAACCTTTTTAGCAACTTTCTTATTGATCTAGCTCACAAACTCACAAGGCTCCCTAGCTTTTCTTTTAAAGCTCTAGAGCTTCTCTCTATTTTTCTCTCTAGGAAAATCTAGCAAATGACTAACCAACCTAGCAAAGCTTGGTGAATGACTTATTTATAGTCCGAGGCTATCATCCAAAATATATACTTATACAATCTATATCTATACAAAATCACCAATCTCATCTTATCTTCACAATTCAAATTAGCTAAATTCTAGGGATTTTCTTACATGAGAAGACTAGGGTTGGTAGATTTGTTCAACCACAAACCCTTGTACTCAAAATCACAACATATGAAATTTGAAATCCACTCCCATGTGAGACCCCATGGTGACCGGCCAAATGGCCTTTTCTCCCTCAATTTTGATTTATTTTTATTGCAATTATATATATATATATATATATATATATATATATATATATATATATATATATATATTGACCAATACATTGACCTAGTTTAGGCTCCACTTTGAACTTAGTAATTAATTCTATTGGACATATTCATTTAATTTGTTTGAGCTCAATTAAAATAAACATTTGGCTAGTTCAATTATAACATGAACCAATAAATTAACTATGTTCATAGGCTACTAGGTTAATTTTATTGGACCTAGTTTAATAATTTCTTTGGACTTAAAATATAATTCAATTAAATTTGCTTTAATTAATTCTACTAACTTGCTACATTATTAGATTAATAATTATACACATACATATATATATATATATATATATATATATATATATATATATATATATTCATTCAATCATATAAATGCATAATCAATTCATACAAAAAATTTAATTCATTGATAATTATTTAATAATCATCATTACAATGGACTTAAAATTCATGGTTATTACATAAAGTGGATGCTCGGCGAAAGCTAAAGGCTTTTATTTCACTATACGTACTTGAGTTAGATATTAGAAATGAAAAACTCAAGGTCATATCAGCTAGTGGAGTACACAACTAGACAAAAGCGAATAAATGTCAGATAGGCATGCAAATGCAACTGACAGAAGTAACCGGAAGAAACAAACTGACAAACGTATATGCTATAACTGATCCCGCCTCTTGATAAACGAGTGTGAAGTCAACTCGTGTCCCACTCCACTAAACATAAATGGATGTATTCAACTTTCAACGCTCTGACTTCTCGAATACCCCAGATCATTAAAACTCTCAAATTCGTCTCTTTAAATATCCTTAAAAGATAGTCATCAACACTTATCTCTCTCAAAAGAAACTTTTAATATTCATCTTTCATTCAAAACCCAAACCACTAAGAAAGTTCATAATTTTATCTTGATTTTTCTGAGTTTCAGCTCACATATATCTTTTCAAAAATCAAATGGGTTTCAATCATAGTGTTGATATTAAGGCTTATATTAACAGAGTCTTCTATCATGAACGCAAATTAAGCCTTGTACTGATTGTATATGAAGAAATTTGGATCTTCTCAAGGCTTGAAGAAAAGATTCATCTCAACAAGAAAATAGTTAATGAAGAAATAAGATTATAAGCGAAAGGAAAGCTTTTTTTCATTATGACTCTGAATTTTGCTCTACGACTAATCAGCCAACGAGAATCCAAGGTCAGTCTCAAGGATATTGGACGTAAGATGCAAAGTTGTCCATTAGTTCCCAAAGAAGGAGTATTTCCCAATGAAAATGCAATTAGACTACCATGGAGATCTTCCATAATACCCATCTTATCAGCAATAAAGAACAATTTGGTGGTATTGAAAAGGCTTGATAGGTATACAAGACCTTCATTATCTGATGAAATGATGACTACTAAAGCTTCATCACTAGGATAACGAAGGATGTCTATGATACATACAACCAATAAGGAGAAGTTGGTTCAGCTAGTAAGGAGGAGGCCTCTAGCTCAAGGGGAGTAAGGAATTGCAAAGAAGAAACTGGGAGATATCCAAATTGAGACACTAAGACCAAGCTGGATCAGAAGAGTAAAGAAAGGAGGTATGATGTTAAAGCCTCAGGCAGTTAAGTCCCAAAACTCTCTAGAAGCTGAAACGCATAAGCAGTAACCCGAAGCCTAAGAGACTTCAGAGTGATGCTAACAAAAAGGGGGAGAAAAAAAAAAGAGGGAAGAAAGGTAAAAGATGTGATCGTGACCAAAGGATGAAAAGACAAGATCCGTTAAAAGGTCATGATTAGTGGGGGAGATTAGAAGAAGAATGGAAATGATGATGAGGGGGAGATTAGAATAAGAAGATCGTCAAGTGGAAGTGATGATATCAAAGCAGAGGAGATCGTCAAAGTGGAAGTGACGATCATCGAGCAACAATAAGATATTTTCTCTTTCCTACTTTGATCTTAACTATTATAACTGTTCTTAAATATAATATCTTATGTTATACAACTACAAGTGTTATATTTTATTGGTGTAAATAAAACTTGTTCAATCTTTTGTAAACCAACAATTTTATCAATAAAACTCATACTTTTTGACAGACAATATAACCTCTAACTGTATCTAAGAACACATTTAAATTATGTATTTTCTATATTAGAATTATTGATAATTGTTCAAAATTATTTGTTTTTGTCATCATCAAATAAGGGGGTGCATATTTATGTTTAAGCCTATTTTGATTTAATGATGATTACTATGATAATGATTCTGACAAGCTTAATGAATATTTGTAACCAGAAAAAAATGTAATATTGTAAATTCCTTCAGAGATAATCAATGTAATAGGATTTAACGATCATAATATTAGGTTTATCTATTTGATAAAGATAGAACTTATAATAGACTAGGAAGTCCAAGTTCATAGATCGAAGACATCGGACTAGATTTTGGAAGAGTTCAAACAAGAGATCAAATAAAGAAATTAATGAGACATCGAATTAGAGATCAAATAAGAGATCGGATGAGAAATCAGACAAAGAAATTAAATCGGAGATCAGGTAGAAATCGAATGAGTTCGGATAAAAGATCAGATAAGAGATTGGATGAATTTGGATAAATGATCAGATATGAGATCGGATGAAATCGGATAAAAAATCGGACGAGACATTAAATCAAAGATTGGATAGAGATCAAATAAGATATCTATTACGAGTTCGAAGAGCTAAGACTTAGTTACTCTAAGATCGGAGAGTAAACTAAGCAAATAGCAAAGTCGTCAAGTAGAATAGAAAGGACTGAGAGTTTGCAGAGTAATAAAAAGACAAAACTAAAATGAAAAAATGACCCCATATAGTTAAATAGTAGAACGACTAACAGACAGCCAAAACGTAGAATCATTCAATATCAAGCACCTAACTACAAGAAGCTTTTCTCTACAATCCAAGTTTATCATATCGTAAAGTGCAACCTTGAAAGTTACCGTTAGGACATGAAAGCTTCCTCAACACATAACTATCCTAAAGATCTTGAAGTGTGTTGATAGAAAGAGAAAGGTTTAATCAGCCGCAACTCAAACATCTATATTTAGTAAAGATAGACTGCCACAACACTCAGAGATAAGCCTGTCACAGGCGACTGCAACAGACTGACACAAATACTTTTGTGGCTACGCTACAAGACTTTCTAACAGGTAGATTTTTAAAAGAAAATCTATAAATAGAGTTATTCCTTTAGACGAAAAAAAAGTGATCAAAAATAGGTGATAGAAAAGAAGTGATCATATATGGATTAAAAGATAGAGAAGATTGAACAATGAGTAAATAAAGATCGATCAAAGCTATGAAAAGAGTCTGAAGCTAAGCATACTCTACGATATTGTAGAAGTTATTCTACGATCCAGAAATCGCACTATGATTTATGTGACAACGATCAACACTGCTAAGTCATTCAAAAGACGAGCTTAAACGCAACTTAGCAGCACCCTAAACTTAACTACAGGGACATTGAAAAGTTGAGACAAAGATCTTAAATGATTCTGATGGGATCAACTCCATAAGGAGGTTGAAAAGTTGAGATAAAGATCTCACTTGATTCTAAGGGCATCAACTCTAAAGGGAGGTTATAAAGTCGAGACAGAGTGCTCGCCAGATTTTGAGGGAATCAGTTCTCCAAAGAAAAATTATAGTTGGTTCAGTAGAACCTTATCCTATAATGGATGATCCTTGCTCAGTGGAGTGGAATAGAGGACTAGGAGTAGTTTAGGCTCTGAACCTCTTAAAAATCACTATCATTTACTGCTTTATATAACTGCTATATAATTGTCATATCAACTATTATATAACTGTAATATCATATAACTACCTTTCACATTTCAATATCACTAATGTTAGAGCTGAGATCTTAATTCAATCTTAAATAGTGTTTTACAAAATATAATATTCCACTGTGCTTATCTGAATCAGATTAATTAATTATTACGTAAATAATTTTAATTTAAGATTTTGATAAAATCTATTCACCCCCCCCCCCCCCCCCCCACCCCCCTCTTCTAGATTTCATTGTGCCATCTTGAAATAAAAATTTGTAGTAAGAGTAAACATTTTTTTGTCACGACGTATAAAAAAACTCTATTTAGTACTCCCTATCCATTTTGAGTGCATACTTCAAAATTTTCCTTTTATATAAGTTTTTAAATGTTTGTCACATGCAAAAATTGATTAATGCAAGTTTAGTATGTACTAGTCTTTTTTGAAGTCCTATTTTAAAATTGAACTTAACACCTAAAGGTCATAGTACCTTAATTTTAACCACTAAAATAATATCTCATCGACACATACTAGTCTTTTAAAAGATGAGCATAATGTTATGTGAACCCCTTTGATTTGCTTTACAGCTTTATATGACGGAGGTTATTGTTGTTAATTACAAGTATAAAGAGTTGAATACTAAAGTTAGTATCCAACTTGACCAAAATATTTATATTTATAACTTCATTTCAATCGTGTATAATAAATTTTGAGAATTAATATTTTTATAATAAAATTTTGATATTTTCACAAGATTTTATTTATATGAATTTTAGTTACATTTATTATTCATGTAAGAGCTTTGTAAAACTATCAAATTCACTTATGAAAATATTAATTCTCCAATTTTTTTGTTTTTCATATATAATACTGATACGACCATATATACCAAATTTACAAAGATGTTTTCGAGTGTAAAGGCTTATTAATATACAAAGTTGAGCCTTAATTTTGTTGAGTTCATCTTAACTTTGGGTAAAATTGGGAACAAGATGTTTATTAGGGTTTTCACTAAGGACACCCTAGACTCCCTTGCATTAATACCCATCAAGTTAATACTCTATATAAAGAGGTGCCTTATAAACACTTAAAGAATTTAGGTAACATTGAATAAACAATACTCTTTGTTAAGAGGTACTTCAAGGACAATACAAGAAATATAAATCAACAAATGCAGAAAAAAAAAAAGTTTAATAGAATGGTATAAATGAGTAAAGTCATTACTATTACATATCATATCTTGTCATAAGTTTAATTTTTATATTAGAATGGAATCATCTTTTCATAAATTAAACTTACATGAAACTAAGGCCTCACACAAGAATCTAGGATATGATTAAGTGAATAAAGAAAGTATATTAATATTCTTATAGAATTAGTAGAAGCGGCCTTAGTAAGTAAAATTAGTACTTTTAGATATTCTTTGAAATTTATTGCCAAGGTTTAACAAAAAGCTCTGCTATTACTTGTCCATAAGTAACATCTTTATTGTATTGTATTTGCAGACTTTTTCAGTGTTGATTTACAGGGATAATTGCATATATATGTATACGACGAATTGAATTTTACTCATATATCATTTTATTATAAATAAACTTTATAATTTTTTTAAGATAATGATATTTTTAGTCTCTATTCTCAATCGTACTTATCTCATGTATCACTACAAGAAAAAAGTTTATCTTCGATGGAATGTTCCTTCGGAAATAGCGTTATTTCATTATAATAAGGTTATTTCTGACAGAATATCCCGTCAAAAATTTAGTCAAGTATAAGTTAATCAGAAATAATTTCGCCAATCCTTCTATCAAAAATAACTTTTTTCAATGGAATTATTTCCAACGGAAAGTTCATCGGAAATAACGTATTTTTTACAGACTTTAACTTTGACAAACATCTGTTAAAAATAGGGTGCCACGTGGCCTGTCCTACGTCAATCTGTGAAGTGTTATTTTCGACGGAATTTCCATCAAGATTAACTTATTTCGTCAAAAAATAATAATAATAATTTTTTTTCCAGTTACTAGGTTTTTAAACCACATTATGTACCTATACCTGTTTTCAACACCAATAATAACACATACATATAAATTGACTTACACAGTATAACTATTTTCAATCCCAACAATAACACGTACATATAATCAAACTTACGATGTATAACAAATATAAACTAAACCATTACAATAATGTCGGAATAAAAGTAAGCCTAACAATTATGTACAATGTAAGTTAAACGATTACAATTATTTACATAAGTATAATGTATAACATATAAGTTAAACGATTACAAAAATGTATAATATAACTAATATTAACAATATAAGTGCTAGCTACAACTATCTATCACTGTCACTGGGCAGGGGTCGACGGTGTTACTTTGGTGTCTGAAAATCATCATCATCATCAGCGAGTTCATCATCCTGATCTCACTCGACATCATCACCCTGTTGATACACAAAAAATATGTACAATGTAAGTCCGTAATTGAGAATTACATAAACAACTAAATATCATTTAATTTAAGTAATATGCAGATTATATAACTTATAATGAATAAAATACCTGAGTAGTCAGGGGTTGACTCATTATCGGCCCAAAAGCCTCCAAAAGTAGGGTAACCACCATCCATACCACCTCATCGCGTATTGTGGTTAACTATTTCAGAGAGATACCCGTACTCTCGGCGGTGGCCCCAAATGTAATATCTTGAACCAGCTGATGAAGGCGCATACGGCTAGAAAAGTCCTGATGACGAAATATAGAATCCATACCAAATGTCTCTGGCACCGCCGTCATAACCCTTTGGAATATCTCGTCCTCCAAGCCAGCGCCCGTATGAGATGGTCCAGTAGATGTTCTAGGACGATGACGTTGGCTAGAACCTACGGGAAAAAAATGTTACTACTAATGTATGAAGCGATACAAATTATGAAATAACGAGAAACTTAATAAACTGATTACCTCCAGGTAATGTATATGTTGGTACTCTCGATAGCTCTAGTACTCGATACCTGCTCGTACTACTTCTGGGGGATCTTGAGATGCGACCCAAAGAGTTATCTCCTCATCCTGAGATAAGTTAATCTCGGGCGGAGGGATGGTGGAATCTAATGTCTCACAATCTCCCCTAACAGCCAGCAACTCAGCTACACACTGGTCCTGGAGATTCTGAAATCGGCCCTGTAATTTATTACTTATATGTTAGCTAATTAAATTATTTTATTAAGTACATAATATTAAATATTATTTATGACAATAACAATTATTACCCATATAGCTAATGTTGCGGGAAACATAGTAGAGTCCTTAGGCGTATGGGCTCTATCCCAAAACTCGATCATGGTGGGAGGTCGACCCAAGCTCATCTGCATGGCCTAATAAATACATTAATATAGCAATTATTTAGTCTGCTTATGACAATATTAAACTAAATAACACACATACGAGCCGTCTTCAACTCCTCAAATGACTGTGAGCTAGTAGTATGTACTACTCGGAGCTTGCTTCAGTTCTTCTTCATCTGCTCAGACTTCTTCTTGAAATCATCAGCATCCCAGTATGTATACATGGCCTCCGATGCTGCATCAAATACAATCTAGGGCTGATGATAGCGTATAGTAGTACCGATTTGCTCCTCAAAAACCCATGTAGCCCTCTGTTTGATCTCGTACAACCGGCAGACATAATTCTTTGCAATATGAGCTGTAATGACAGAGTCGTCGGCCAACTGAGACACGCTCTCCTCATATCTATAATAAATCTATACAAAAATAATATTATATCAAAAAAAGTAGAACATTGTGTAACTACTACTTATGTATACGATTTAACTTACGTGAAACTCGCGATCACATTCTCCATAAAGGAGGCATCGTACTGCGCATACTGGCTCTAGCGCATACAACCAGTAAAGATGTGTGTCAAGCAAATGGCATGGATAGTCGACTTAGCCACAGGGTTCAGTATACTTCAATAAATATAAAACCCTTTTGTTATACATTATGACATCAAATAAATAAAGAAAATTTTAATTTAGTCGTTAAAGTTATATACTGTGCAAAGTCGACATTTACAAGGCACGTCAATGGAACTATCGGTGGACGACCAAATAAACCGATCAAGGTTAGTCCCTCAGTGACGATGACAACCAGTATCTGTAAGTATAATACATACATTATATAAATGTCGACATTTACATAAATAAAAATGAAGTAATAAGATATATAAAAAATTAATCATGACGAAAAATTATTAGATGATGCTAACCCGTTAGCGGATCCTGTTCGACCACCACCGCGACGGCCACCACTACTATGTCTAGCCATATATATATATATATATATATATATATATATATATATATATATATAGGACATCTACATCAAACGTTTAATGTCAGCATATTGCAGCTAGATGCTCTAGCAGCCACAATTTAGCTTCTACGGCTAGAAGTTCTAGCGGTAGGGCCAAAAAAAAAAAATTTTGGCCCTACCGCTAAATCTTCTAGTGGAAGACAATTTCACACCCAATTTGCCCCATGTATTTGGTTGCTGTAACAATAGTACTCCCAACAAACGTTTGTTGTTGATGCGACCCCATATATATAGATACTCACATGTGTGTGTGTATTGGGAGGGAGGGTGAGAGAAATTATTTCTGAATTTTATGTTAGAACATATTATATTATTAATAACTATATATAACAAGATATTAAGAGATCTTATCCAATAATTTTATCGAGTCATTTTATTTGGTCATTAGTCAATACCAGGTTAACACCAAGTCAATCATTCAAGACTCTATTTTTTGATACAATGTATAAAAATTTTGTATACCGTAAAATATATATTTGGATACACAGACACACGCATGCATGCATGCGTTGTGATAATTGTATAAAATTTTTGTATGCTGTAAAATATATACAATTATAAAATATATACAATTATCTTTAACATTATATATGTTTTATGTCAATGAAAAATGATTAATATATTAATATAAAATTTTCAAATATTTATGAATTTTTTCTTATAAACTAGCTCTTGCCTCGCACAGTCTATCAAACTTGCCAATACAAATATATAACAAGACAAATATCGAATCGTACGTTTTGATTGGTCTCAAGTCAACTCGGTAACTCATGATTTTTTTTTTTTTTAGTCAACTCAATAGTTCGAAGATTTCTTTTGTTTTACTATGAAACATGCAATTAATCTATACTTATAACATATTTAATGTACTCTTTAAATATAATACATTAATATTGTTACATACATTGTATTATAATTTTCACTTTTAAATTTACCAATAATATATTGTAATTATGATCATTAGCATTTATGACTTGTAAACCTTATTAGTATAAAGTTAATCACTTAAATTACTCAAATACATTATAAATAAAATTTTGACTACACAATAAATTATACGCAATTTTTTTATAAATTAACTATGAAACAAAAATAATAATCACTATGAAACAAAAATAATTTTAAAGACCAATATTATCCTACTAGATGAAAAGGCATGTATTATTTTTTCGACCTATCAATCAATGTCACAAGGTATAAATATTTTCTTTTCAAATGTAACATAATTCATTTAAAAATTACATATCGCGAAGAAAACAATCCATAAAAAAAGGACCATAATTTTCTTTTCAGTTATTTAATGTAACATATAATCATTATTAAAAGTGACATAGTTATTTAATTTCAAAGTGACTTATTTGAAATTGAAAAAATTATTATTATAAATATTTGCTTAAATATATGGCTTTTAAAGTTTATCCCATATGTAAATTTTTAAAGATTGCTCATCACGAGCTATCATGCTTGTCTACCATGACAACAAAGGGATAAGAATTCATAATCCTCATTAATTTTGAACAGTACTTTGCATGAAATAATATAATGCTAAAAGTGAAAACACATACAAATATTGAGTACGAAACCACTAAAACTGCATGACTATATTTCATAATAAAGGGAACTCACAAAATGAAGGATTCAGCTCTAATTCAACATCAGTTATCAACCATAATTCATCTAAAAAAACTCCCTAGAAGAGATGATAATCATCCGGGGGAAGAAAAAGAAAACAAAAGATGAGGGAGGATGGGAGGGGAGGGGAATAAAGTAAAAGAAAATGATAGGGGTAGGTAAGGACAAAAAGGAAGGACTCAGATATCATCTTGGCATGGTCTTCTTGATTCTCTCTCAATTTCTTAAATTGCAGTACCTGAAATTGAATTCATGCATAATAAATTTAATTATTTTCTATACATATGTATGTATCAGATTGGTATGCCGAAAATGATACAAAAAAGAATATATATATATATATATATACAAGTAAGCACTAAACTTACCAAGAAATCAAGAATATACGGCTAATATGAAGATTTGCTACCAGCTTCCCTTGGTGCATTGCATCTGAAGCATTCCATTCGGCTAGCAAAGTTGTGCTCGTTGCAGCCTGTCCTGCTTGAATGAAATAATTGCACAAGAAATAAGAAAATATTACTAATATATGCATATACGTGTGTATATATATATATATAGGAAACGTGAGTATGTTTTTCAATACACACCAGCTTTTGTGTCTCCTATAATTTTAAAAGCTTTCATAAATGACATTCTTGACAATTCACATTTTTATTACTGATAGTTTTGAGTTTTGACACTTAACCATTTTATCTATCAAAATTATATTAATTACATGTATTATAAGGTGTATGAAAATAGAAGTATGTGCGTCTAAATTAAAATATTAGCTTATACGGAAAGTTATTTCAAAATCATAGTTGTTCCATCTTCTAATGGATAACAGATGCACTGGCTACAAACCCATCCACAATCAGCCCTATTTGTGGATCAGTCTTTTTATATATATATATATATATATATATATATATATATATATATATATATATATATAAATGATTATATATTTTACTACGTACCAATTTTTAATTTTTAACTAAACAAAACAAAACATAAGACGAATTAAAATTATAAAAAATTAGCTTTTAATATCCAATTTTTATTTTAAAACTGGTTCAAGGGAAGGGGAAAAAGGTATAAAAAATTTATATACCTGCTGCAAATCCAGTCACCGGATTTCCATCCAGAGCGGCCACTGCCACTTCCACCACTACCACCAAACCCAAAACTACTTCCCCGAGAAATATCGCCGCCATCAAACCCGCCGCCGCCATTTTCATCCTTGAATACACCACACTTGAAGCAACTGGAGCGGCTGGCAAAATTATGAGCACCACAGTTGCCAACATTACAGTACCAGTCACCAGGCCTCACATCCGGCCCAGTAAATCCAAAAGACAAATTTGCCCGCCCTCCAAATCCAAAATCCCCGCCTCCGTGTCTCGGCTCCCCACACCGGTGGCACGAGTCCCTCCTCTGGAAGTTGAGGTGTTGACACGATCTGCAGTTCCAATCTCCTGGCCTACTCATCTTAATTTCCTGTCACATTATTATATATCAATGCCAAAATATTCTAACCAAAATAGCATTAAAAAAATCAAATAATTCATATCTCAGTGACTAAATTACAAAATTATATTGTGATTGATACTTGTATCAATTTATGGAGACACGTTACCCGGCTGGCTGACTTTACAATATGACATATTGATATTTCGTAGTACAATTAGTAGTGTAAAATTATATCTTTTAAGTCTATTTTGAACTATTAATTATATTTTAAAATAAATAATTTTACACTAATAATTGTATTTTAGGAGTAGTTTTTGCTAATTAGTCAAACTGAATGACAAAAATATCATCCGTAGAGGAAAAAAACACATGGAAGAATTTTGCATTTTAGTGTATCTATATAATATTTGTGAAGCTTTGTTTTTAGGTGGAATTAACGAATTGTAAAGCATGAAATGAATATAATATAAAACAAACAAAAAACTCACCTTGATAAAAATAAAGGTGGGTAATGTGAAAGAGAGATTGGTTAAGGAATATGTGAATTTGGTTTGATGGTGGGATGGTTTATATACTTGATGAGGACTCGGAAATCGAGGCACAATTGAGGCAGCTGGTGGAGGGGACTAAGGATGTTCTTTTTTATATCCTCACTTGAAAAGAATCACACCAAAAAAATAAAAGTAAAGGAAAGATGGGAATGAGATTGGATTATGTAGATGGAAATTATTGTGAAATTTGATAAAGCTCAAGCTACATCTTCTTTTAAGGCTTCTGAGGTGGGAAGTAATGAACATTGAACACATACCAATAAATTCCTCATCAATAAAAGATGCCCTTCCTCTAGGTTCTTAATTTGAGCCTATTTCTTTCAAGAGTGAGTTTGAAACTTGAAAAACTCGAAAATGAAGAAAAATAAAATACTTTTTTTTTTCAGAATTATTATAGATTTCTTAAACATCATTAAATTATGTTTTAACATTGATATCAATATTTTTATATTGTTTAGAAATAAGGACAATATGTTTATGTTCATTAATTAAGATAGTTTTGCTTTTCCTTTTCACATATTTTTTTTCTTCCTTTTTTTCCTAGCTCCTTGATTTTAATTTTCAAAATATACTCCAACTAAAAATGCTACATGATTTTTTGTTGACACCAAATTAAACAAGATACAAGTAATTTTGAAATATAATCAAAATAATGTTAAATTTGTTCGACATTATCAAAAGCTTTTATATATATATATATATATATATATATATATATATATATATATATATATATATATATATATATATATATATATATATATATATAATTATATGAAATTTAGCTATATATCTATATATAATTATATAATTATATGAAATTTAGCTACAATCCATGAACTATAGATTAATTACCCTTCCACGATAGAATTTAGGGCCATTCTTGCCATGTCCGCGAACAAAATAGGGGTCCATGGTGCCACATAGCATTCATGCTTGTCTACCTAGGGTTGGATAAGGAATAACAAATCACTATTTCTTACCAGACCAAATGAAGATTCCATGAATTTAAATCTTTTCAAAATGATCCCACTATTTATTCCTATTTCAAAATTACAAAGGATGGTAATGTTTATCTTTCAATAATATACTCTGAGACCCACATTGTTAAGGGTCGCCATACTTCAAAAATATAATGGGGATTCTTTAAATTTGAATATTCCTTTGTTGTAGTTGACACTCGATCAAAAGGGTCGTCAATTCTCACAACCTGAGGCACTTAACTTTCAATTGGAACAAACAATGAAACTTAAACCCTAATCCCTCGTAAAAATATAACCCTAGCTCGCTTGCTAGTAAAACATTATTAAAAAAATTCTTTAAATATGAATATTAGTATGTTCTTTACTAAGAGTAAGACTACTGCACTCGTGCATGTCAGATTGGAAGAAATGAAATCCAAACTGAAGTTAAAAGGTTGCATGGCAACAACTTCTGTGGACGCTGGTTTTATTAATTATTTATTGTTATTAAGTTATTCTAAATATAATACTCCTTCCGTTTTAAATTATTAGATCACTATTGACTTTCGAAAGTCAATTTGAAATTTTTTTAAGTCAAAATTAATGCAAGACATGAAAAATTATGAAAATAATTATTTATTTTTTTTGTAATTAGTGGTATTTTTTAGCTAGCTTATAGTATTGATAATTATATTGAGTGAAACTAAATGAATATATGTCAAATTAGATTTGATAATATTATAAATTGACTTTAAAAAATTAATAATTATTTTATAAATTGAAACAAAAAAAAAGTATAAGAACTGAACCTCGATAGTTTGATTGATATATTGAAAGAGAAAGGCCACATTTGATGAAGATATAATAGCAGTGGAAGAGAGTTGAGAGCTTGTTACAAAATTAAAGAAAGTGAAAATTAACGGTAGAGTTTCGAAAAAGATAGTCGAAGCTGATGATGGAAGAGGTCTTCGAGGTCCAATTTGACCATCTTTTCTTTTTCTCCTAACATTGAATTTGGCTTTTCGGCTGTCACATTTCTTTTTCCCTTGTGATTCCTTTGGATGAATAAAAATGAAAATAAAATAACTCATTCTTATAAAATAAAAAAATTATGTTTGGTTATTTCATTAAAATAGAATAAATTATTTTTATTTCTCTCAAATTTATAAATTTTATTTCTTAAAAGAGAGCATGGAATGACTCATTCCACTGTCCATTTCATTTCTTATTTTATCTATTTCATTGTTTTATTAATTCTATTTTTTCAATCTAAACGTATGTAACATTATTATTTATGAATCACTTCAATGACGGTTTTTCAAATAAGAAATTTTTTAATAATTTTTTGCTAATTGAGATATTTATTTCGGATATATTATTCATATTGAGTGTATTATATTTTAATTTTGGGATATCTTAACGAAAATTTATATAAAAAAAAAGTAAAATTTTGAAAAAATAAAATTGAAAGTATAATGGTAGCCCCATCTCACAATATATGTAGTTCCATTGAGTCCAATTCTCCTATCATATTATTTGTCTAATATGTTATTTCACTTTTATTTATTATTTTTAAACTATCCTTAGTGGTTTATTTACAAATATTTTATAATCGAATAAAAAATATATCAAAATCAGTGCATTAGATGAAAGAACAAATGAGATGAAAGAACAGCTGAGAGCAGAATTAGACTACCATATACATTTGAATTGGTCCACCTTTCGCCCAATTTCTCTCTCAAAATAGAAGCAAAATAGGTGCCAAAAATATAAAGATTAAGGAGTATTTGATATCATCACCCACCATTTTATTGGGGAATGGTAAAGAGAGCTTTATCAAACTGTGAAAAAGCAAAAAGAAAGGGGGACTGATTCGATTCTCTTTGGGAAATGCCTCCATGCATGACCATGACCAATACCCAATGCCCCTAACGTATAGAGTCTTTCTACTTTCTCTTTTCATTTTATTTTACCTGCATGCCAATTATGAGCTGAATGTTCACTTTTCTTCTGTACAAGAGCTGACAATCCAATTTACCACTGCATAACTTCTAACTATCAATAAGGTGTCTTCTTTTTTTAATAAAAAGAAAAAAAATGTTAAAAATATTAATTCAGTATAAATGTGTAACATATTATGTTCATAGTACAACTATACATGCATATAATATTTTTAGCGTTAAAAGTATCAATCCGCTAAAAAAATTACCTTCTCTAGCCCATTGAATATTATAGCTTGTTTAGTATTAGCTCTCTCACATGCAAATTGAAGTTTATTCTCCCTCCATCTTTAATTTTAGTATTAAAAATACTATCAAATGAAAATATATACATATTTACTAAACAATACTAATATTTTGGAAGAAAAAAATATCAAATTGGGAATGGGGCTCTCACAAATCTCTGATTTGACCCTTGAATAAACAACATGCCTCTAGCCACTTCTCTTAATTCTCCTATTATTCTTTAATCTGGTCTAAGTTCAACAACTAAGGTTAGTAGTATTATATACAATGGCACTTGGAGTTTGCCAAGATCAAATCGTATTGTAATGATTGATTTTTGTCAGTCTTTTTACTATAATATGCATTGTAACCCAGATGTGAAAGACACTGTTTATTGGAATAGATATAAAGATAAGGAAGTTAAAGTGGTAGTGCTTCGGAATTCCATTAGACATAGAGGTAAACCTATTGCCGGGGGCAAACTGGTTTGGCACAAAATTCTCCCTCCCAGATATTCTTTTCTTTTGTGGCTCATTTTTCATAAGGGTCTTAAAACTAAGGATAAGTTGTCTAATTATCTCTTGATGGTTAACCCAATTTTGTAATATATGCAATGCCCACTTGGAAACTGCTAATCATTTGTTCTTCCAATGCCAATACTCCTTGCAGATTCTGCACACAATAATGAGATTTTGTGGTTGGAGAGGGCTAAGTCGTGACTAGGCATGCACAACAGGCCGGCCTGGCCTGGCCCGGCCTGGGCCTGCCAGGCCTTGACCGTTGACCAGGCCGGGCCAAGCCTTTGACTTTTGGCCTGCAGGCCAGGCCGGGCCGGGCTTGACGCTCAAAAAGGGAGCCTGTTGAGGCCTGCAGGCCAGGTCAGGCCAGGCCTTGGGCCAGGCCAGGCTTTGGGCCAAGTCAGGGCAGTCCAGTCCGATTCGATCCATTCCAACAATTTTTTTAGTAATTTTAAATATTATTCAAACACCAATTAAAATTTTAAACTTAATTGATGTATTAATTAAAAGTAATGTATTACAAGTTACAGCTTTCAAATTACAATAATGAAAATTATTTTTTTTATTATTATTTTGCAAATGACTTTCTAGTTGTTACGCTAAGTATCTATTAAAATAAAGATGCAATGAAAGATCTGTAAGAAGTGTAGGTTGCTAGCTAGGTAAGGAAAATCCTTATATATTACACTAGTCAATGTGTTTTCATGGATTTCTTTATTTGTATATAAACAAACATGCATGAATGAACGTATTAAAATACGTCAATTTTATTTTATTTATTGAATGAGTTGTTACAAAGATGAAGTTTTCGTCTACAGTGGGAGAATTGAAGTAACGAATAAAGAAAATCTGCAGACTGGACTAAGCTTTTGGTGAACCAGACCAGGCCGGGCCCCAGGCCGGGCCAGGCCTCGGGCCAGGCCGGGCTTTTTTGGCAGGCCAGGCCAGGCCGGATCTGAACCAAAAAACTGTGGCATGTTCGTGGCCTTCAGGCCAGGCCGAGCCAGGCCGGACTTTGACCAGGCCGGGCCCAGGCCGGATCAAGGCCGGGCCGCAGGCCTTTTGTGCATCACTAGTCGTGACTAGTCTTGCATCACTAATTTCCTCATTTCTAGACCAAGTTACAAGCCTCAATATTTCACCTCGATTTCGCAACAGTGATTTCTCATATTTGGCATGAGCGCAACACAAGGATTCATGATAATAATGCTCTTCCAGCTAGAACCATTATTCATAATATTATGCATGCGATTAAATATAAATTGCACACAAATTCTAAGTTCCATAAAGTTAAGAATAAATTTAGAATGTTAGTCCTGTAATGCTTATATAGTCATGGCTTCATTGGGTTTGTTCTCTAAAATCTATACCTTACTCTCATGGGGCTCCTTGGCTTGTATTTCTTTTTAATTTAATTTTAACTTAGAAAAAAAAATTACTAATATTTTGTGACAAAATGCAGATACCCTAGTCGGTATACTTTATAGATTAAAGTTGTCCTTTTTTAAAAACAAAATTAAGATATATTAAATCATATGATTGTAAAGAATATAAATAAAAAGTGTGTGTGTGAGAGAGAGAGAGAGAGTATGTCATTTTCGTATTATTTGGTGATGTATGCGATGTATCAATTGGCTTTATAGTAATGAAAAAGAAACAAATTTGAATTATAGAATAAGTGTACATAATGGTGGTCCAAAATCTCAAATTAAATAAAATTATACATTTTGTCATATTTTGTCATGTTATTATAATACTTCATCCATTGAGCTAAATTTTATTGAAAAAGCCTACATAAAGTTATTATGTAAAATTAGGGTATATGACTTAGGTACCCTAAGAGCATCTCCAGCAGGCCGGAATCTTCACATCCTAGACTATATTTAGTCTAGGACAAACCCTCGCGTTCCAGCAGATAGACTAAATTTAGTCTACCTCTTTTTCCGGCGGAACCAAAAGACTATATCTATGAATCAAATTTTAGTGGACTATAAGTATTAATATATTTTAATGGCAGAGGAAGAAGAGGAGGAGGAGACGAAAAAAAAGACTGATAAGAAAAAATATTTCAGGCCGTTGGGAAGAAGAAGAAGAAGACTGATAAAATTGTCTTTTCTATTTCCCTTTGATGTTATTGGCCATAAATAAGTTTAAAATACACACTTTCATTTAATATGTAAAATATCTATATAATATATAAACATAGTAACAGAGGAGTTATCCTTACAAAATATAGCATTCTCATAAAATTTTTTTTTTTTTTACTAATACAAAAAATAATAATAACAAAACATACATAAATAATAATAATAATAAAATTTAATACATTTTTTTTTATCTTTATCTTTCAATATATACTATATTTGTCAATATATATTTTTAATCTTCATCTTATTTTATTATTATAAATAAAATTTAATTTTTTTAATATTTTTATATTATAGTCCGCATGATAGTTCATGAGATAGTCCATCTGCTGGAATGATTGAAGACTAAAGGACATCTGCTGATGTCATATGGACTAAATATAGTCCAGCAGATAGTCTATCTGCTGGAGATGCTCTAACCTCTAGGTTATGTCCTAGTCCTACGAACCCTAATCTTTTCTATCAAAACCAACAAAAATGTAACACTTTTTTTATAAGATGGAGGAAGAAATTAACGTAAGATGATACATTTCCACTGCACTATTTGGAGAATATATATAGTGACAATATTTATTTTTCTTTTATGCGGCATGGAGGGGTTGCCAAAATTAATGTGAATAGTAAAAAAACAAAAGCCATACATAAATATTTTAAATAAAAAAAACATATTAAAAAGATAAAAAGAATCATCTAATTTAGCTAAATCAAAATGATTTTCTAAAGAAATAAAGAAAAAACTCGATCACCAAAAATATTCTATTGCATCGCATTGAGAAATTATAATATTGAACTTGTCTTTAACTAGTTAAATTGGACAAATATTTAAGAAAATGCACGTTGAGAAAGTTGTGTTTGGCTTTAATTTATTGGTAGTTAGTTAAATTAAACTACTGTAAGAGAATGTTCAATTTACTATATTCCAAAAAAGAGCAACACTGCAAGAATGTTCAACTATAAGAAATTTACTATAAAAGGTGTCTTCATTTATTAATAAAAAGAAGAAAATGATATTTGTACTGTTGAAAATATTAATTCACTGTAAATGTGTAACATATTATGTTCATAGTAATATTATAAAATGCATATAATATTTCTAGAGTTGAAAATATCAATATGCTAAAAAAATTAGCTTCTCTAGCTCATTGAATGTTATAGCTTGTTTAGTATTACCTCTTTTATATACGAATTAAAATTTATTCTCCCTCCATCTTTAAATTTTAGTATTAAAAATATTATCAAATAAAAATATGTACATGGGCGGAGCCACACTTGGGTGAGTGTGGACTCCAATCCCCATTGAATTTTTTAATTTTTTTTTTAGTATATGATATATTGAGAATATTATGTAGTTTGGGGGGCTAATGACTAAATTTTTTAAGTAATGTATTGTTATTTCAGTACAAACACACTTGAGATTATGTTTATATTTAATTTCTTGAGAAAATAACTCATTTTCACTATCTATTACTCATTTCACTCTCCAACATTAGAAAATACAAATACAAATTCCACCATTTCATCATGCTCAATTCGAATTTTAATCAAAACTTGGAATACCCAAGTATGCTACATGACAAATTAGAACGTAAGATACTCTGCATTCTTATATCTTAAGAAATTTCGATTGTTCTACTATATACGTAAATAATTATTGGTTTAATTTGAATTAAAAACTAATTACAATATTTATTCATCTTGTTAATTAAGTAGTTATTAACTTGGTACTAGCGTTTGTTTTTTGTTTTTTGTTTTTTGTTTTTTCTTTTCTTTTTTTAATTGGCGCTTTTCATTCTTTGAGTGTTAAATTGTTTAGATGCTAGTAAAGTTGATATTAATTCTATTGGAAACGTTAAAAGAGTATTTGCAGCTATAAATCTTATTATGATGTTATTATGTAATATGATAGAAGATGGATAGATAAATTTTTGTATGTCACATACATAAAAAGAGACATGTTTGATACTATTAACAATTAGTTGATTATGAAATGATTTCAGTATATGAGATTATAAAGAAGATCATTATAAATCAGTTATTTAAAATATTTTTATGCAAAAATAATTATTGATATTAACACATTTAACATTTTAAAATTTTATTATTATCCTTTATTTTTCTTATAATCTTTAGTATTAAAACCCCGCCGAATAAAAATCTTGTGTCTGCATTTACATATGTACCACACAATGCTTAATATTTTGAAATAAAAATGTAGATACCCTAGTGGTATACATTATAGCTTAAAGTTGTCCTTTTAAAAAAAATTAAGATATATTAAATCATATGATTGTAAAGAATATATATATATATATATATATATTATTTGATGATGTATCAATTGGCTTAATACTAATAAAAAAGAAACAAATTTGAATTGTAGAATAAGGGTGCGTAATAGTGTTCCAAAATCTCTAATTAAATAAAATTATACATTTTGTCATATTTTTGCATGTTATTATAATATTTTCATCCGTTGAGTCAAATTTTATTAAAAAAGCCTATATAAAGTTATTACGTAAAATTAAGGTATATGACTTAGATATCCTAATCTCTAGGTTATGTCCTAGTCCTACAAACCCTAGTCTTTTCTATCAAAGCCAACAAAAATGTAACACTTTTTTATGGAAGAAATTAACTTAAGATGATACATTTCCACTGTACTATTTGGAGAATATATATATATATATATATATATATATATATATATATATATATATATATATATATATAGTGTCAATTTTATTTTTTCTTGTATGCGGCATGGAGGGGGTGTCAAATTAAAATTAATGTGAAGAGAGAACAAAAATAGAAACCATACATAAATATTTTAAATAAAAAAAAAACATATAAAAAGGTAAGAAGAATCATCTAATTTAGCTAAATCAAAATAATTTTCTATAGAAATAAAGAAAAACTCATCGCCAAAAATATTCTATTTTATCAGTTGAGTAATTCTAATATTGAACTTATCTTTAACTAGGTAAATTAGACATATACATAAGAAAAGAGAATCAATTTTATAGGGATTATGTATACATTAGTGTTTTTACAATATTCAATAAAAATCAGATAACTTTGTATTTTTAGAAAAAATCAAGAAATTTTGATTCTTTTAATATATTATAATATTATTTATCATGGTAAAATTTATTTAATAATTTTAACATAACCAATACTCCTTGATTTTATCTAAAATTATAAAGTTGATAATTTTTAATTGAATATTATAAAAATACTAATTTACAGACACTCCTAGTAGAATTTATTCTCATAAGAAAATGCACTTTGAGAAAGGTTTGTTTGGCTTAAACTTATTGGTAATTAGTTAAATTAAACAATAAGAGAATGTTCAATTTACTATATTCCAAAAAAGAGTAACACCGCAAGAAATTGAGTCTACTGTAGGAGGTTTATATGGGATGGATCAAAGCCCGTTGTAGCAAGCCTGATCCAAGAAGGGGATGTAAGGAACCATCCAGATGAAGGCCTGACCCAAGAAGGGGATGTAAGGTACCATCCAGATGACGGCCTTATCCAAGTTTGCGGAGTACTAATCAAGAATTTGTACGTAGTTTAGGTTATGCATACTCCACGATAATAAAATAGTTGTTGTTAATGTTTGATTTTGTTTATCCGACGAAATTACCAAATAACGAATAACCTGAACATGTGAACAGATAAGAGTCACACCAAAAAGTTTGATGACTTGGGCCATCAAAAAATAGTTTCGGTGTGAGAATAAGTACAAACCAAAAGTGTAAACAATGGAGGGGTGTAAATTGCTGTAATTATAATATACATATTGTATGTATGATATTTGATGTTGAATGAAAAGGAGTCGATGGCCTCCAATTATAGTTGTATTTATATTTTTCTCAGTAGTTCTGTTATCGCGCATCCAAGACCAATTAGGATTAAAAGTCCTGACCAGAGTTCCATTGTGACTGTAATGTTGACCGAGTCAACCTTTATCACTCCAATACCAAAAATGTTATCTGATTAGGAATTATAAGTCAATTTGGACTTTAACTCTCCTATCCTGTTAAACCGTCAAAGGACGTTGTAATGGGTATGCCCCTATATCAAGCACACTACAGTGTGTGAAAAATAGGTCGGCACCTATACTAAGCCGCGAATAATTATGAGTCAACACCGGATTTGAACCCCGATTAATTATATCCCAATATTGCCCCCACACTCTCCTGTTATAAAGAATTCATAATATAAGAGTAACATCTGAAAAATAATGTTGACTGTACAAATCAAAAGACCAATATTCCCTTTAACTGCCAATTATAATCGTCATACATTAAAACCAACTAAACTTTCTCCAAGAACCCGCACGTGCACTTAATTTAAATTAGCCGCCCTCGATAATTACGCCCATCATTTCAGCTTAAACCCCAAAAACCTCCCGTGTCCCATCACTTTTCCTTCTCAGAAAAACTCCCCGCCTCCCCACTTTTCTCTCTCTGCAACACAGGCGATTTTTGGCAAGTCTTTTCCTTCTCAAGCATAAATCCCCTTTCATCGTCAAAACTCCGGCAAAATCTCTTTACCTCTAGTCAACCATGGCTCAAAATCCTCCCTCTTCCACCCCTACAAACCCAACAAGCCCTGTCCTCTTTGAAGCTGAAAAATCTGAGATGGTCATTCGCGAACTTTATAAATCAGAGAAGGCCTACAATCATGCCAACACCAAATCCACCATAGCCATGAAATCTCTTGCTGAAATACGTGAACAATTTCAAATCCCCACCCAATACAACCTTCAAGTTCCAGATCCCAATGAAAAGATGTACTTTCGCACCAACAGGAAGTACATCGACGTCCCTACTTAAGTACTCTGATTCAGTGTACGTTTCCTCCTCCATGATTTCATTTCTTCTTTTTTAATCTTCTCTGACATTGGTTTTGCCCAACTTGTCCCCAACTCTTACATCTACCTTATCTACTTTATTGCTTTCTGCCACGAAATCAACATTACCCTTCATTGTACTTATTCTTCTCCATCTTCACTCTCACCAAATCTAAAGAACCAGGCTTCCGAGCCCTAAATAAGTTCCCTGGCCTCCAGATATGGATGCATACCCCATCAAGCAACAAGGATGACACTCATCCTAATTCTTCCTCCTTGGTATTGACATTGACCTTCTACCCACCTGAGGCGAACCCAGAAAATGAAGCTTGGATATGAACGCCTCTTCGAATCACGCAGAAAGGAATTTCATGCCTTCTACAAGAAAATACCATCCGAACCCTGGAGCATAAACCTTTTAAAAAATGAACAATGGTTGTTCGACCACAAACGTAAGTTCCCAAACTGACCTTGCTTAATTTATGCAAATTAATATATTTTATTTGGTTCATAACTCTAACTCTACCTTCTTCTCATGTAGTAGTGATAATCAAACCTCAAACACAAATTACAACCCCTCCCATACTAATCATTGAACAAGTTGAACCACCCTCTCCCCCCCCCCCCCCCCCCCCCCCCACAAACACACACAAAGTCCCGAAACCACCAAACTCCCATTTGAAACCTTCGAACCCTTTATTAACGCAGCCGAACCCCAACGAAACATCATCGAACCCGTCTTCAATACAACTAAACCCATTCTCAACATCATCGACCCCACAGTCATTGCTACCATACCCATTTCATCTATCGCACCAACAACTTCACCTACTATCGATCCTTTTGAACCCAAAAATAACAAAAAGAAAGACCATTTCAGCATGTCCAAAGCTGGAAAAAATCAACTTAGAAAACAAAAACGTCTACAACTCCGCAAAACTACCAATAAAATAACATTTGATCCCACTACAACCACAATGATCTCATCCGAACCTGCTCTCGAACCATCAAAGAACCAACTTCAACCCCCGACCCTTAACCAAAATCATCATCAATCCCTCACTCTGAACAAACCCAAACTGAACACCCCACCGAACCATCTCTTCCCCCAACAAACACACCCTGAACCCCAAGTTGACCCAATGCCTTCTTCATCTACACAACCTAAACACATTGTTCAAACTCCTTTAAACCCTTTCTCCTAATCCTTCGCTGACAAATATGCCGAAGTCACCTTCTGGCCAAAAAACTCAGATTATTTTCTTCCATTCTATTTATACAAATACTTTAGCCTTCCCACCGAAGAAGATTAGTTATGCAAATTAAACAACCGAGACCTCCTTTTAGCATCTGGAATGCACCAAGGCCGAGTAAGTAACTAAACACCTTCTTTTCTAACTTCAGTCCTAAATATTATAATTTATTTTTTACTAATTCTCTAATTTTGTACGGCCCCTGACCCATTTTAGCAGATTACTGTTAAGGGAATTGGAAGATGGAGGCACTAAATAAACCATTGCCGATCTAAAAATAAATCTTGAAACCCCCAAAAAAGAAAAAGTCGATCTCAACACCCAACTCGAAGAAGCAAATCAAAAGATTGCAATACTTAAACAACACAACCAATCTAAACTACAAGATTAGGCCGAGATTGAACTCCAATTAACTGAAGAATGCGATGAAATCTGCACACAAAACAAACAGTAAGAACAAAATATCGAGAAACTTACCAACCAACTACAAAAACAACATGAAGCCAACCGAACCACCATCTCAACCATAAACAAACTTGAGAAAACCAATGAAGATTTTAGCATTGAATTCAAAAAACTCAACACACCCATCAAAAGACCATCAAAATTGCCTGTCATCTCAATAAATAAAATAAAACCCTCAAAGCACAAACCCAAATCATCACCAACAAACAACGACAACAAATAATCAATGAATACCGATCCTCTGAAGAACTATTTAATCAAATTTTTACTGAATTCGACAAGGGGTACTGGTCTACAAAATCCAAGGTCCGAGCAACTGGCACCTACCCCAAAACCTTAGGATTTTCTGACGATGACGAACTCAATTATAACGACCAACTAAACAACTAATTACATTGTAAGTTTTTTCTTTTTGAACAACTGTAATATATAGAACAACTCTTGTAAATAACAATTCAATGAATGAAAACACTCCTTTTATTGATGTTTATTGAATGTTATAAATGAATGAACCATTACATACTTTGATCATTGATAATACTTCCTAAGTCTCCCTGCATATCACGTATTCTTCAACTTTGAACCATCCATACCTTGTAATCTATAAGTTCCATACTTAAGTACTTCAATGATTTCATAAAGACCCTCCCAAATAGGCATCAGTTTACTATCATTCTACGGAGTTGAAGTCTATGTCTCTCGAAGCACTAAATCCCCCACCTTAAACCTCCTCAGTCGAGCCCTTCTGTTATAGTGCCTCAGTCTTTTGCTAATAAATAGTCAACCTTAGTACTACAACATCCCTAACCTCATCCAACATATCAAAATTGAGCCAAAGTCCCTCCTTATTATACAACTACTTAAAATTTGCCACACTGAATGAAGTAGACCCGATCTCAACTAGAATCAATGCATCAATACCATATGTTAATTGAACAGTCCAATCTATTATCCAGTAGTCCTATAAGACTGTAGAACACTTTGAAGCTCCTCGAGCCATCTTCCCTTAGACTCATCCAACCTTCTTTTAATCCCATTAAGAAAGGTTCGGTTAGTCACCTCCACTTAACCATTAGACTGAGGATATGTAACAGAAACCCCTCGATGTTGAATCCTCAAATCTGATATGAAGTGCTTGAACTTCGACCTAACGAACTATAAACCATTATCTAATATTAACACCATTAGGATGCTAAACCGAAATACCACTGACTCCTTAAGAAACTATAAATAATCATGTTCAATTATATACCAAAGTGGCTTAACTTCCACCCACTTAATCATGTAATCAACGGTCACCGCCACATATGCAAGTTGTCCCTTCGCTTTGGGCATGGACCCCAACAGGTCATTCCCCCAAACTGCAAACAGGATTGAGGATAGCACCGACAATAATTCTTTAGGAGGTTGATAAGGGACTTGACTGTTCCACTGACGCTTCAGGCACATTTTCACAAACTCCTTCACTTCCTAAAATAATGTCAGCCAGTAGTACCCCTGTCTGATCAGTTTATAAGCCAACGACTTAGCTCCCATATGATCACCATGAAAGTAGTATGCCCTCAAGCCAATCACATTTGATGTGATAAGCATATACTTTGTAATCTTGTTCATTTATTAATAAAAGTATCAAGACATTTCTTTATTCATGATTAATTACTAGAATTAATCAAATGGATAAACCCATAGTTTTCGAGCAATGCTTTTAGAACCATGATGAGGATCATGCTAATGAGATCTAAATTCAAGATAGCTCAAAACTAAAATTGTTCCTAATCGTTGGATCACTAAAAAAGGGATTAGTAGATCCGGATAGATTGGTACATACTATGCTTGCTCTTATGAAGAGGATGATTGATCTCATAATCATTTGTGTAGAGACACTAAAGCAAGTATGTAGGTGCTTATTAGAGAATAAGTTCACTGAACGTGACTCACTCAAGGAACACCTAATGGAGTCTTACTTGCCTGTCAATAGGAGTTCCTTTTGTGATGGTAGTACAAGTGATTCTTGGACTTGAGATCATCATAGTATCTTGTGTATGATGAATTATGTTTTGACATATTCCTTAAAACCTTTAGGGTGTATCAAAGGGTATGATCGGATATAATAAGTCATACATGGAGATAGGTGAATGATCAACAAAGAATCTACCACTTCTAGTAAAAGAAGCGAATGTCCTATGCGATTCGATAAATGACAACTCAGTAGTCCTTGGCGAAGGCAGAATGAAAATTAGAAAGTAGTTTCTAATTTACATTAATTAGAGTTATTCATTTAAGGATCGAAATGCATATAATCAAATAAAATAAGACTTGACAGTTATACCATGTCTTATATTTGATTGGGACGTTGTGAGGTAGAAAGATTGAATTGTACGGTAACTATTCGCTAAATAGGTTCTTTTGTGATTAAATGTTGAAATCTATATTATCTGGAAAGTCGTTGATCGCTAAGGGGGCTTACCCTTATTATGGAATAAATATTATTTATTTAAATGAATTAAATAGTTTAATTTATTTATATAAATAAGATTAGAATAGTTCTAATTAATTTATTCTATAACCGGTTTAATATGGAGAACCTAAAGGGTCACACCGCAAAAGGAAAATAATTATTTAAGAAGTAAATGGCATAATTGTAATAATGAATTAAGTATATTTAATTTATACTATGTGGATAGAATAAATTAAATAGCTTAATATTTATTATTTAGTATTTTGGAAATACTAATTATAAATTAATAAGAGGAGTCTTATTATTATTATTATTATTACTATTATCATTATTATTTAGTTCCTAAATGGTTTAGGAATTAATTAATAAGAGTACTCTCATAATTAATAATTAAGTTCCTAAATAGTTTAGGAATTATAATTATTATATTAAATCAATTAAGTTCCTAATTAGATTATGAGTTTAATTAAAAACCATATTCCTAAAGGTGTTAGGAAGGTTTACTAAATCTATAAATAAGAGAAGTCTTATTATGGATTAGGGTTAGACACATATACTTCCATAAGTTTATGGGAGAGTACTCACATATTCTCTAGAGAGAGAAAACTAGGGTTTGCCATCACCCACTTCTTGAATTATTGTTATTCCTTGGTGGATCACCTCTAGAGGCCAAACACTTGGGTGGCTAACATTGATCATTGGAATCCAATCGGTGAAATTCAAGGAGAACGCGTAGGATTTGGAGGTGAACTTGTACCTGTTGAAGTTTTGAGTTCTACAAGGGTAATTCTCTAATTTCTTCTTTATTAATTAATAGTTGCGCATAAAGGTCGATCCTGAATTATGGTTTGTAAAATTTTAAATTTGATTTTACCATGCTTCCGCTATTTTATGCAATTTGATTGCCTCTATGAATATTACAAACCAACAGTGGCATCAAGAGCCAAACTTTATGCGAATTATTAATTGTTATGATTCCATATGTGTATGGGTATATGTTTAGAACAATTTATTGGGCATAATTTGTTATATAAAATTATATTTTTAATTACCGAAACATAGCTACGGTTTTTTAAAAAAATAAATATTTTTGAGCAGTTTCGGTAAGAAAATAAAATAGAAAACAGTTTTCAGTATATACATGTATGATATATTTGGAAGGTTAAATATGTTGCTGACAAAATTGTTTTGTTCCGGAAAAATGTTGTCTCGGTTTTGGTGAAAAGAGGGATAGCAGGATTGGTTATATATATATAACAAGCATGCGGATATAATATATATATATAGTATATATATTAGCAAACAATGCATGTCTCGATTTTAACAAAGCATGAAAAGCAGGGTTTTTTTCGGCAATTGATGACCAAAAGAAATAAAGCAGCCTCTTGGATTAAGTATGTATATATAACAACATAGTAGCCGGGTATATATATATATGTATATTATTACCGTGTATTATATATATAAGCCAGCAATTCGGTAAAGTGGTTACTGTTTTCGGTACTACCGAATTGGCTTACTACCGAAATTGTGCTATATATATATACTACCGAAATTGCAACAGGATCATGTTTGTTTTTGTCAAATTGGATATATATATATATATATATATATATATATATATATATATATACACTTCCGATTAGTATTTATATATTATTAATATATATGATATATTGATAATATATATTAATTATCCAAACAGTTTGGTAATTTTTTTTATACAAATTTTAAATTTTCAAAATAAAAGAGTTTATTTTGGGTAATTTTAAAATAATAAAAATAAATAGTTTATTTTTAAATAATTTTATAATTAAAATAAAATGTTTATTTTAAACATGAAATTGGATTTCATGCAACTTTAAATTGCCCATTAAATGATACCAATACATATATGGAATGATTTATTTAATTCATATGATGAATATTATTTATTGATATATATGATAATAAATGGGATTGATTGTGGACTATTGACCAATGTGATTGGATTTAATTTTAATGGATGCATGAATGAATGGGTTTTATAAATAGGGTCTGCGTACCTCGTCTTTCTAATTTTTCTTATGTATAATTCTATCTCTCTCCTATGTACTTCCCCTTGACTGTTGATCAAGGTTTCTTATTTATTGTAAATAGTTTTGTAATAGGATTAGTTAGAATTATTTTGAAGAATTGGAGCAAAGGAGCAAGGAACGCATGAAGACTCATTTGTAATGGAGCTCGAATTTAAATGTAATAGTTATATTTAATTTAATTTATTCTTGCACCCTAGATTTGACCTTTTGGTTCACTTGGTGGCTCTAGTGAACCAAATTAGAATAAAAGTCCATAATCAATCCAAGTAGAATATAGTATTCTATATGTGCATGTTAATTATATATATTATATATTATCCAAACATGCTTCGCATGTTAAATAATATGACGCGTATTTTATATATATGTGTGTGCATGTGCGCTAAACAAGATGAAACAATTAATATTAACAAACCCCTCATGATGTAGAATAAATATTATTTATAAAATGAATTAAAATGTTTAATTCATGAATTAAAAGGAGTTTAATTCAATTAAATAAAATTAGAATTGTTCTAATTTATTTATTCTACTACTAAAATATTAAGTTGTAACGTTCAAAGATATTTGGAATATCGAATGTTGCCTTCTAGCATGATAAAACGATAGAGTATCAAATAATCAATATACGTTTGTTGTGCACACACAAGGCTTATATCGATCATTTGAGATGTTGTTTTATCACATTTGATGCTTATAAGGAATTGAACATTACTGTTTTGTTGTGCACACACAAGGGCAGTATTTTTCTCTTTACTATATGGAAGTGCTAGGTCTGACTTAACTTAGATAATTTTGATTTGGATGTGCACACACATGATCATAATAATCTAAGAGGCAAAATACAAGGAGTTACATGTTGATGTAATTGACAAGGAGTTGTCTACCTATTGAATAAACTATAATTTGTTGTGCACACACAAGGTTATACTTATGTCGATAGGATCCTTATCTCACTAGCAAATCTTTAATTAGATTTGTCGAACTATAATGAAGAGGGTAATATAGTTTGATGAAAATAGTGGGAGACACCATTTTAAATAAAGACCTAATTTATTTTGGTGATTAATAAAATGAATACATGTTAATGTTGTTATTAATTCACTTAAAGAATATTGCTATGTTTAATTCACTAACACTGCGTAGCATATTAGATGCTAACAATTAATCGAACCGAATTATTCGGATTGATTAAACAAATTTGAGGAAAGTTCTCAATGCTGAAAAGCTAGCAAATATCCTTAATTTGCCTATTCCTGCAAACGTTGTAGACTAAGCCTATGAGGAAGATATTGTTATTTTAAGAAATAGCAAGATGATGCAAAGATGGCTCAATGCATCATGCTCGCATCCATAAGTATTTAGTTACAGTGTCAACACGAGAAAATGGATGCACCTACTATATTGTTGCACATTCAATAGTTTTTTGGTGAGCAAAGTAGGTCAACTAGATATAAGATATCTAATGAGCTCTTCCAATCTATAATAACCAATGACACTACAGTAAAGACACGTGTCCTAAAGATGATCAATCCGATTGATCAATTAGGACACCTAGGTTTTGTCAAAGATGGAGAGTTGAGTCAAGATTCGATCTTGTTGTCACTCGCTGACTCCCTTTCACAAATTGTTGTGAACTTTAACATTAATAAGCTTGAAGTCAGTTTACCTAATTTGCTTAAATATGTTGAATAAGTTGAGAGTCACTTTCCTTCCAAGAAAGACCAAGTCTTACTAGTAGATGAATCTTCTAAGTTGTAGAAGATGGCCAAAGGTGTTTCTGAGGAGTCAGAAAAGATAGAAGGCAAAAGAAAAGCTAAACAAAGGACATAAATAAAAGTGATCCCGAGGGCAAATGAGTTTGCTTTCATTGCGATAAGCTGGGATACTGGAAGAGGAACTGCAAGAAGTATCTTGTAGTAGTTAAGCAGAAGAAGCTTAGTGAAGCTTCTACTGCAAATATAGATTTGTTCATAATGAAATAGAATTTTCTATAAGTCAAGTTTCTACTTAGGTATTAGATACCGGCTGAAGGTCTCAAATATACAAACCGTTGCAGAGACTAGGCAGAAGTAGAAAGCTGAACTAAAGATAAGTATACCTGTGCGTGGGAAATGGAGCAAAAGGTTGCTACATTAATCACAGGAACTTACAGTTTAGCATTGCCTACGGGCAAATCCATTCAGTTAGTAAGATGTTACTATGTTGATTACTTGATGGATTTTGTAAGCTTGACTTACATGAAAATATTTCAAAATTGAACAAACTAAAGGCAAAGAGATGATATGGATCATACCTTCATGCAATACTGTTAACTCAGTCATGTTAATGAAACAAGACTAAACAAGTTGTATAAAGATAGGTTTTTAGAGCCTTTTGATTATGAATCAAATACAACTTGTGAATCTTGTATCATGGACAATATGACTAAATATCCATTTAGTGGACATGGAGAGTGAGTTACGGAGATGTTAGAGATGGTACACACAGTCGTGTGTGGGACCTATGACAACAAATGCAAAAGGAGGGTATTCATTCATTACTTTCACTGATGATTCTAGATTTCGATATATGTATTTGATGGAATACAAATCCAAATCGTTTGAAACGTTCAAAGAATTCAAAAGTGAAGTATAGAAACTAAAGGCCAAAAGTATTAAAGTTCTTCAATTAGATCGAGAAGGGAATACTTAAGCAATAAGTTTCTAGATCATCTTAAGCGAAATGGTATTCTCACACAATGGACATGGTGATGATCCATGATGAGTTATACCAATCTTCCAGTATACTTCTAGGGTTATACCTTAGAAACGGTCGCATATCTACTAAATCAGATACCTTCTTATTTCCTCCTCAAGACTTCATATGAGTCGTGGAAAGGGAGGAAACCAAGTCTTAAGTATGTTAAGATTTGGATTGTCCAGCTTATGTCAAAAGGTTTAACAATGATAAGTTTGGGACAAGATCTGATAAGTGTAAACTTGTGGGATATCCTAAAAAAAGTTTAGGGTATCACTTCTATAATCCAACTAACTAAAAGGTGTTTGTTGAAACACGCTGCCTTATAGGAAAAGAAGTTTTTCCTTAAAGAGTTAGTGGGAGTAAAATAGATCTTGAAGAAGTTCAAGAACCACAAAACACTACAGATTAAGTGAAGGAATCTGTATAAGTAGATAAACCTATTGTACCACAACCAAGTCGTAAATCTGGTTTAGTACCGAAGATACCTGAATGGTATGGATTCATCATAGATGATGGTGATGAGGTACGCATCATAGTGGATGATGATCTAGTTACATACGATGAGGTATGAGTATTAGATACTTAAGAGAAATGACTGATAATCATAAAATTCGAAATGGGTCTTTGGAGAAAGACTAAAAGCAGATGGCAATGTGGAGACCTATAAGACTTGACTAGTGGTAAAAAGATTTCAAATAAAGTCAATGAGTTGACTAAAATGAAATTTTTTCACTAGTGAAAATGCATATATAAATTCGGATTTTATTTGTAATTGTAGTTTACTATACAAAAGGATGTATGTATGATACAACCAAGATGATTTATCTCTATATAGATGGAGTAAATCAAGTATGTAAATTACAACGATCCAATTATGAATTGGAGCAAATTTTTCAAAGATGGAACATCCGTTTTGATGAGACAATCAAAAGTGTTTGATTATATCAAAGACGATAATGAACCAAGTGTGTACAAAGGTTACAAAGGACTTGGGAGAAACATCCTATATTTTGGGGATAAAGATCTATAGAGATAGATCTAAAAGGATGCTTAGCTTATCCCAAGGAACGTACATTGATTATATGCTAAAGAAGTTTAGTATGAAAGATTCCAAGAAAGGGCTCATGCCGATGGGTTCTGGAATACATCTCTCGAAGAAGCAGGCCCCAAAGATACCTGAAGAGAGAGACCGTATAAGTAAGACTCCTTATGCCTCAGCAATAGGATCTATCATATACGGGATGATATGTACTTGACCTGATATTGCTTATACATGATAAGAAAATATCAGTTCATTTCTGGAGAAGAATATTAGAAAAGAGTTTCTAATGATGGGTCCGATATCAAACTAGAGGGCTTAACAAACTCAAGTTTGTTCAGACTAATCAAGATAACAGCATATCTGTTTCAGGTAATATGATTACCTTGAACGGTGCAGTAGTGAGTTGGAAAAGTTCCAAACAACAAGGAGTTGCTGATTTAGTGACAAAGACATAGTAAATAACCATAAGTGAAGTTGCAAAGGTGATTGTTTGGTTCAATAAGTTCATTACAGAACTTATAATGGTTCCTAGCATTAAAGGAATTTAATTCGCCAAAGAACCTAGGTCTCATCTGAAATCTAAACATATGTTGCAGCACTTTCATATGATTAGATGAATCATTGAAAATGAGACGACACCATAAAGATGGCAAGCTCTTAGAACAGCATTACAGATCCATTAACTAAAGCATTTACTAAGCAATTTGTACGCCACTTAGAGAAGAATGGTATAGGGATACCAAAGGGCGATTGGCTTTAGTGCAAGTGGGAGATTGAAAGTAGTATGCCCTCAAGCCAATCACATTTGATGTGATAAGCATATACTTTGTAATCTTGTTCATTTATTAATAAAAGTATCAAGGCATTTCTTTATTCATGATTAATTACTAGAATTAATCAAATGGATAAACCCATAGTTTTCGAGCAATGCTTTTAGAACCATGATGAGGATCATGCTAATGAGATCTAAATTCAAGATAGCTCAAAACTAAAATTGTTCCTAATCGTTGGATCACTAAAAAAGGGATTAGTAGATCCGGATAGATTGGTACATACTATGCTTGCTCTTATGAAGAGGATGATTGATCTCATAATCATTTGTGTAGAGACACTAAAGCAAGTATGTAGGTGCTTATTAGAGAATAAGTTCACTGAACGTGACTCGCTCAAGGAACACCTAATGGAGTCTTACTTGCCTGTCAATAGGAGTTCCTTTTGTGATGGTAGTACAAGTGATCCTTGGACTTGAGATCATCATAGTATCTTGTGTATGATGAATTATGTTTTGACATATTCCTTAAAACCTTTAGGGTGTATCAAAGGGTATGATCGGATATAATAAGTCATACATGGAGATAGGTGAATGATCAACAAAGAATCTACCACTTCTAGTAAAAGAAGCGAATGTCCTATGCGATTCGATAAATGACAACTCAGTAGTCCTTGGCGAAGGCAGAATGAAAATTAGAAAGTAGTTTCTAATTTACATTAATTAGAGTTATTCATTTAAGGATCGAAATGCATATAATCAAATAAAATAAGACTTGACAGTTATACCATGTCTTATATTTGATTGAGACGTTGTGAGGTAGAAAGATTGAATTGTACGGTAACTATTCGCTAAATAGGTTCTTTTGTGATTAAATGTTGAAATCTATATTATCTGGAAAGTCGTTGATCGCTAAGGGGGCTTACCCTTATTATGGAATAAATATTATTTATTTAAATGAATTAAATAGTTTAATTTATTTATATAAATCAGATTAGAATAGTTCTAATTAATTTATTCTATAACCGGTTTAATATGGAGAATCTAAAGGGTCACACCGCAAAAGGAAAATAATTATTTAAGAAGTAAATGGCATAATTGTAATAATGAATTAAGTATATTTAATTTATACTATGTGGATAGAATAAATTAAATAGCTTAATATTTATTATTTAGTATTTTGGAAATACTAATTATAAATTAATAAGAGGAGTCTTATTATTATTATTATTATTACTATTATCATTATTATTTAGTTCCTAAATGGTTTAGGAATTAATTAATAAGAGTACTCTCATAATTAATAATTAAGTTCCTAAATAGTTTAGGAATTATAATTATTATATTAAATCAATTAAGTTCCTAATTAGATTAGGAGTTTAATTAAAAATCCTATTCCTAAAGGTGTTAGGAGGGTTTACTAAATCTATAAATAAGAGAAGTCTTATTATGGATTAGGGTTAGACACATACACTTCCATAAGTTTATGGGAGAGTACTCACATATTCTCTAGAGAGAGAAAACTAGGGTTTGCCATCACCCACTTCTTGAATTATTGTTATTCCTTGGTGGATCACCTCTAGAGGCCAAACACTTGGGTGGCTAACATTGATCATTGGAATCCAATCGGTGAAATTCAAGGAGAACGCGAAGGATTTGGAGGTGAACTTGTACGTGTTGAAGTTTTGAGTTCTACAAGGGTATATCTCTAATTTCTTCTTTATTAATTAATAGTTGCGCATAAAGGTCGATCCTGGATTATGGTTTGTAAAATTTTAAATTTGATTTTACCATGCTTCCGCTATTTTATGCAATTTGATTGCCTCTATGAATATTACAAACCAACACACCATAGATCCCCTCATGCACTTCCCGAAGTATGTAAGATGCCTCTGATGGGACCAAACAAGGAGAGGAATAAGCTCGCCGATATAAATCCCCATCGATGAAGCAGAAGTATGCACTTTGGTACTTGATCCTCTTAGCCAATAACTTATCTGATGGAAGTTTTCCCTCACTAAGGTACTCTAAGTATGGTGTCATCCAACAGGTCGACCTCTCAATCGGCATCAACTCCTTCTTAAGAATACTAGATTTATTTAAGATCTCCAAATAAATTAACCCTCCAAAACTTTCCACCTGCATGGCAGCCAGCTTAGACAAGGCATCAACTACCATATTCTCATCCCGTTCTATACAATAGAGAGAGTAAGAATCAAATCGCTATAATAATATCTTCACCTCAGATAATTATTTGGTCATATGTGCCCCCCCGAGCTTCATATTCCCTTTGGAGCTGTTTGACTACCAACTGCAAATCACTAAAAATAAGAATGTGGAAAACCTCCAAACTTTGTGCCAACATTAATCTCGCTAATATAGCCTCATATTCATCCTCAATGTTAGTTGCTTTAAAGTGGAATCGGATCGCCTACTGAACCTTAAAGCCTTCCGGGCTGGTTAGCATAACCCTGACTCCATTAGCATATGCGTTAGATGACCCATCAACGTACAGAGTCCAAAATGATGATGGAGCCTCTTGCCCCCCAGTTATAACCTCAACAGCTATAACCAACTCCTCATTTGGATCTTCTTGAGAAAAAATACATTCAACCATGAAATCTGTCAACGGTTACCCCTTAATGGCCGTCCAAGACTGATAATCCAAGACATATTGACTGAGCTCAATAGCCCAAGCTACCATTCTCCCCGAAGCGTCTGGCTTATAAATCACCTTCTTTAGTGGCTAATCCAAAATTATGATAACCCGACCCTGAAAATAGTGGCAAAGTTTCCTACTAGCTATCACCAAGGCATATGCATACTTTTTCAGGTTCATATATTGTGTTTTGGCATCTCTTAATGCATGACTGATAAAATGGATTGGACGCTACTTTTCATTTTCCTCTCGAACCAATACCGCCCCTACAGCCAAAGTACTCACAACCAAATATAGATAGAAGGGTTTGAACAATAAAGATTTCTGTAACAATGGAGCTGAAGATAAATACTTTTTAATCCCTTGAAAAGTATCCTCACTTCTAAAGTCTATTAGAATGTATTCTCTTTTTTTGAACCCTTCAACATGTTAAAGAAAGGAAGACACCGCTCTATAGATTTAGACATGAAGTGTCGTAGTCGGAATCTAACATGTCAACCTCTACACATCCTTCAAATTATAGGGCAACCTCATGTCTAATATTGCCTTTATCTTCTTCGGATTAGCTTCAATCCCTCTTTTACTAACAAGATAACCAAGGAACTTACCTAACCTAAGATCGAACCTACACTTCGTGGGATTAAGCCTCGTATTATAGTGTCTGACTGTCTAAAAGCAGTCCTCTAAATCCTACAGATGATCCTAAACCCTCATGTTCTTGACAATCATGTCATCCATATATACGTTCATGTTATTGTCGATCTGCTTTTGGAAGAATTTGTTCATCATCCGTTGATATGTGGCTCATGCATTAATCAGTCCGAAGAGCATCCTCATGTATGTATATATCGCCCGATGTGTAATGATCACCGTCTTCGAGACGTCTTCCTTACACATCAAAATTTAATTATAGCCCGAAAAAGTTTCCAAAAAATTACAAAAAATATGCCACAACGTCGCATGAACGAGCTGATCAATGTGAAGAAGTGGGTAGAAATCTTTTGAACATGCCTTATTTAAGTATGTCTAATCGATACAAACCCTCCAATTCCCATTTTGTTTCTTGACCAGAAGAACTACATTCATTAGCCACTTTGGGTATTCAATTTTAGATATAACTTCGACAACCAAAAGCTTAGTAATCTCCTCATCAATGATTTTTTTTACGCTTTGGAGCAAAGATTCGTCTTTTTTGCTGAACTGGTTTTCTCTCAGGATCCACCAATAGCCTGTGAACTTTCACATCCTATGTTATCCTAGACATATCATGAGGCGTCCAGGCAAAGATGTTAGCGTACATTTTAAGCAATTCAATCAATTCTATCCTGACAGTTTCTTATAAATCGGCACTTATCATCATTATTTTTGTTGCATTGCCCAATATCAATTATATGTCCTCCGTCTCTTCGACAGGCAATGTCAACGGTTCAATAGCCCTTTTGGTGAAAGGATCCACATCTACCATCATCGTCTGTTTCTGCCTGCTCACCCCAATGGCAAATGATGTGAGAGTGTGACGATAACATCTTCTTACAATATCTAGATACCCCATTCACCTTGACGACCCCATTAGGAGTAGAAAACTTCATTTTACAATGGGGGATCGACGTAATAGTGTGCAGTACAGACGAGGTAATACAACCCAATATGACATTATAAGCGGAATCAACTTGGACAACAAAGAATTTCACTTTAATATACATCTGCTGAGGAGCCGTGTCTCTGGGTCCAATGTTTTTCTCTATCTAAGGCATTTTATCAAATAGTAAGAGGTCTGAAAATCATAGCTAACAAATCCTTCAATTTATGTACCACGAAATTTGAAGCATAATTTAATACTTGATTTAGCAAAAAATAATTAACCAAACTATACGAACATCTGTGTGTAAAACCTTGGTCTCAGAGTGGATAGAATTTATTAACATCATCAACATCAAAGAGGAAACAGAGATAAAGAGGCGAATTAATTATATTTGCGTGTAAAAATTAGGGTTTGGAGAAGAAGTAATAGGAGTTACCGTAGGTGAAAGCAAGGAAGATGCCGATAAAACAGCTTACTATAAAATCTCTTCGATGGTGTGAGGGATTAAAGCCTTGTCCATGGTCACTATCTAGATCTAGATTACAAATTAAACATTAATCTACCTAATGGTAAATAAACAAATACATTGAAAAAGAAAGAGAGACGTGATAAGATCTATGGGAAGGGTCAATGAGAGAAACTTTAATTTTGGGTACAAAGGCAGAGGCATAAGGAAGGGAGACGAAAAGACTTAAAAATCTAAAAATAGGGAGGGGGAGGAATTAAAGACCACTATAACATGATATCAAATTTTTTGAAACGATAAATTCGACCTCCAGTCAGTTTCAAACTCATTTTTTAAATTTAAAAAAAATCTATAAAAAATTGAAACTGGAAAAATCGATTACTAATATTTTTCAAGCTCACTTTTTAAAAATATAAATATATTAAATTTTCTTAAACGGCTGCATCCGTATCTAATTTTGTCTTGATATTTTAGATACGAAATAGTTGGTTTCAAAATCTATCACTAAATTTACATGATTAATATTTTGAACCAAACTAAAATTTGGTGTAAAATCCGTCTTAAAATCAAAAAATTAGAGATCAATTTTTATCTGTTTCCAAAAACTCGTCTCAGATACTTAGCTTTTTTATAATGTTATCTCAATTAGCTTTGCATAAACTTGTCAAATCTCCCACATAATATTTATCAGTAGAACCAAAAATATATAATATCATCTATATATATTTGTACATATAATGTTTTTATGTTTATATTTTTAAAGAAATGGTGTTATATATACCATACCTCTAGTGAATCCTTATTCAATTAAAAATACGGCCAATGTGTCAAATCATGTTGTATGTGTTTGTTTTAATTCATATAAAACTTTATTTGGTCTAAATTCATGATTAGAATGAGTTGTATCAACAAAATATAGATTGTTCAACATAAATATCTTCTTAAAATCCTCCATTAAAAAAACACTCTTAACATCCATCTGGAACACCTTAAACTTCATGAATGCGGTATTGGATAGGAAGATTATAATAACTTCAAGTCTGGTAACTGGTATAAAGGTCTCATCATAGTCAATATCTTCTTCTTTCGAATAACCCTTAGTAACCAATCTTGCTTTGTTCTTAGTCATCACTTTCTTCATCCATCTTGTTCCTAAAGATCAACCTGGTACTAATGATAGGATGATCGTTGGGTCTTATAACCTGGTAGCTAATTTATGTATATGCCCATTTGGATCTAATGATGACAAAACAATATCTAGTTTATAGATATGATGTGTATAAATTTGATTCATAAAATAAATATGTATGGAAAATAAATATTGTGTGATATGTGATTACATTGAAGTTATTACGGTGTGTGCTTCAAAGAACAATAAACAAGAAAAGAAAGAAAAAGAGAATTAAAACAAATGTGAACTTATAAACATTTGTTATAACCTTGTACAGTCCTTAAAAAGAATAATTATTATAAAAGGACTTAGAAATCAAGAATGTTAGGTTGATCTGAAATTAAAAAGATAGACTAAGTTAGAGATCAAATTTGTTAGGTTGATCCAAAAGATAAACTCTATATTGTCCTTAAAAGAGTATTGTTGAAAAATGACATTAGGGATCAAATTTTTTAGGTTGAATCTGAATACAGAGTATTATCATCAAAATGTAATAGATTAGGTTAAAGACTCGGACAGCCCATAAAAGAAAGCAGAACAGAAGAACTCAAAGGTCGAATAGCAAAGGAACAAAACTATAGAAATCGTAAAGTAAGCACACTCTACACACGAAAAGTTCAAAAGAAGAAGAGTAAAGAGATAAGGGTCTTTAAGTAAGAAAAGATGAAGGATGCACTCCACGATGGAAGAATAATTATCCCAAGATTGTAAAGTAAACGAGCTTAAAGACGAAACTCAAAGCCTAAAAAGACAAGATCGACAAGCAAAAATGAAGATCGCTGACTTTGATCAAAGATTGTAGAGCACATCATAGAGTTGCATTTTGTAAAGTTATACAAGTCAAATACTTTATGATTATAAAATTATAAGCCTAACTCTCGATCCTTGACTCCTAGACTAAATAAAGCAAAATTACTAAATAAAGAAAATATCAACAATAAAGTCTAAGCCACTAAGGACAAAACTGAACAGGAGAATCTAAGAGATCTTGTGCTAAGCATGAAGAAGACAGAAAAAGAATGCTTAAGCACAAAGTTGGATAAATTATACATACTTCACAAGGAGAAAGAATCAAAAAGAGCAAGTTATTCCATAAGATTAACATAAAGAAAGAGTTCGTAGAATTCTGTCCAAGTAGACTCATCACAGCACAACAAAGACAAAAGACTCTAGCGGAAGAAGTAGATATGAAAGCTTAAGTGCTAAACAAGTCAAAGTACTCAAGATTGCATAATGGATCTGAAGTGAATATCATTATATCGTTGAGTCACTAATATCATTGAGCATCTTCAGAAGGTAGAGTTACAATATTGATGAGCTGACTCAGTACCATACCTATTAGAGAACATAATGTCAAAGACACTGATGGACAAATTCACTACGGCACAAGATTAGAATGATCTTATCAATGAAGTAGTCTGAGAAAATTTAGCTGAAGGAGACAAGAAATATAGAAGGATCATGAATCAACTAAATTATCAAAAGAAATTGAAGACATGTGATACCCACTAAAATGGGAAGTGACGGTCACAACTTTGTAAATAGCAAGTGCTCAAGTAAGGGGGAGTTGATCGATCTAGATGAAGAAAAAGTAAAGTCAACAATCCTAAATATAGTAAATGCTCAAGTAAGGGGGAGCTAATCAAGCAGAAATGAAATGAAATGAACTAAAGAAGAATTGAAGACCAAATCTAAGTTCTCATGAAGTGAACAAAGACTGTCTAGCATATCCTAAAACTGAAAAGTGAAGATCGAAGTACAACTTCTCACACTGAAAATAATAAGAATACAAGATAATCGCAAGGCTTGCAGAATCGAAGACAAGCTGATTGTAAAGCCTACAAATCATAAAGCAGACCGTAAAGCTCTAAGTTAGTAAAGTAAATCGTAGAGAAAGAAAATCATAAAGTCTGCAAGTTATAAAGCTACAAATCATAGAGATGCTCGTAAAACTAAATGAAGAGCTAATCGTAGAACAATTCAAAGACTACGATAAGAAAACAGAGACATATCAATCAGATGCAAGCATAAATTGATACATAGAAGATTAGCTGAATGGAATAACTTAAGGATATTGTTTCACATCTAAAGTTTAATCTGAACGTCACAGAAAAATGTCCAACGGCTACTTCACATAGTGATGTCATCCATGTGAACAGTGCTACTAAAGATTGATGTGACATAACGGAGCATAAAGCAAACTGACATGCCAGAGTAGAAAGCAAGCTAACATTTCTCAAATATTAACATCAGAGATCTTTAGTATCAAGGCATTAAAAGAAACAACGACTATCTTCCAACGGACAAGGCTCCAATGGATAAACTCTCAGCGAGTAAAATTCTAATGGGAAAAATGGCAGATATCTCTTTATATAAAGCCTATCATCTGAAAGAAAAGAGAGAGAGAGAGAGAGACCAACAAAAATATCAGGTCTAAGGGAGAGACAGAGAAAAATGAGAGCCACATGAGAGAAAATTCAACTAATGCAGACATTAGGTCGAAAAGATTGGTGGTGCAAAGAAAAAACTGAAAATAGATGAAAAAAATCCACCAATCAAGAGAAAACATAGAGTTAAATCGATCAGAGCTAAATGAAAAAAAAAATTGTCTATACACTAAAGAAGTATAAGAAGAAAATGAACAATCTATAAGAGACCAAAAAGGGATCGATCATTTACATGAATATTATTAACCCAAAGTTACTCTATACTTTGGAGGATTGATCAAGAATCATTCCAGAGCAGCTGCCAATCAGATAAATCAAAAGGCTCTAGAAGTCATTCCCAGCTGCCAAGGTCTTTATAAATGAGCTTAATGTTAGCTTAGCAGCACCCCCAATAACTCCAACACCAACAACAAAGTCGGGACTTAGATCCCCACCAAATTTAGAGGAATCCCCAAGATGAGAAGAGGACCAAGTGTTCTATAGAGGAAATCGGGTGAGACCTGTTTAATTCTTAGTGAATCAGCCCCTGTTGAGGGAAGATGCCTTAGTGACCTACCTAATTCTTAGTGAATTCCCCTAGTGGGAGGACTTAGTGTCTAAATTATAAGGACTTAGTATCTAATTTATCCTTAGTGGAATATCCCTGCTTAATAGAGTGAAAGAAAGGAGTATGAATAGTAAGGCTCTAAACCTCTTAAAAATCTCTGTGTTCTTAATGTCTCTTTACCCCTTTCTTTATATTTCATGTTTATACCATGTATGTTGTGATTATTATGAAGATAGCTTTCCATTAACAAATTTATATACAGAATTGTATATTCTTATTGTAATGATCAGAAATGGGATTTACCAAATAACCTAATTTCGTTGTACACACAACTGTTTAATTATTTGGTAAAGATGTTTATAAAAGTAAAAAGTTATACATAAGTGCATAATGATCTATTCAACCCCATTCTAGATCATATTCATGTACTTCTAGGAAACAACAATTGGTATCAGAGCAAGTTCTCACAAAACTTTCTTAACCGCAATGAGTAGATCTCATGGTACTAAAACTAGTTATGCAATAGGTAAAGAAATTTTCCTATGAGCTTCAATATTTTTATTATTATTTGGAAATATCAAGTACAGACATCTACATTAAGAGATTCTAAGAAGCATGTTAGAGCAAGACCATATGAGATTATTCAAGGATGGCCTTATTCATAAATAAGGGTTGTCAAATCAAGCTCAAAATGGTCAAACACGAAAGAGCATATTGTCACTCTAGACATGAAAATAGTGTCTTACTCACAGCTCTAGAGGATAACTGCTCAGGATATGCTTAAATGTTAAATCATTAAGAAAACCTGGGGAGTCTCATACGAATGCATAAAGAAACTACACTCAAAGAGGCATTTTTCTAAAATTCTCAAAAGCCTTTAACCAGGCAGGTTCAAAGAAAAATGTCTACATCAAACTCATGCGAACTCCATCCAGCGTACGAACCTCTAAGACCTCAACCTTCTAATGGTTTGACCAAGGAAATTCTACAACAACTATTTAAAAGAACAGCTCACTAATGAACTAGTGCTTACTAGATAAAGCTACATATGGATCACTTAAGATTCTCTAGGAGATGAAGATATAGTTCTACTTGCTATGAAAATCTCAAAGAATATGAGAACTACTTCATCAATCTCCATCTACAACAGTAATCTGAACATTTAAATCCAAAGATCTGTATTATCAAATCCCAATATTTGATATTTGTAGCAAGCTCCTCCATCAGGGAAGATATCTGATGAACTCTGGTAATCACTAAAGCCAAACCATTATTTTTTGTTAGAATTGGTAGAGATCATCAGACTAGTTAATGTCTAATGTTACCTAAGAGTGAGAGAATGGTATGCTTAAAAAGGAGAAATGGGTAAGGAGTGTAATGAAGTCCAAGAGCTCAAACAAGGAAGGATCTAGAAATGCAGCCCAAAGCCAATAAACATAAGGATGAAAAGGCTAAAGGACATCACCACTGATACTCAAGAAATTGATGTCAGTGAGGTATGACTTGACATCTCTATTAATATATTCTTAATATATGTATACATAAATCTTAACTGCTCTATGTGCTATATGTGACAACTTACATACACACGATACTATTCAAAATGTCTTAATCAACCATTATCAACCTCAAAGTGAACCAAGAAAAAACACTGACTGAGTTGGAAACATCTTAGGAACTTGTTTTCTCCTTATCTCAATACCAATTCTAAAACAGTGTGCACTAGGAGACCTTACTATTGAAAAGACCTATTGATGTTAACCACTTTTGTTGATCATACTGTTCCATAAAGACAACTGATCAAACATTAATCTCTGGTTTGGCAAGTACAGAGTAAAGTGAATCTTATGATCGAAATTTCGAAAGCTCGTAGAGTTAGCTAAAAACAAACTCTACGAATCAACTTGATTAACATTGTAAGATTAAACTTTACACTGTGAACTCTAAAACCTAAGCCTAATATGATAACAACAAGGTTAAGTAATCTAAAACTACTTTTCAATGAGACAAACTCCTAGTCACACACACACACACACAAGCATACATCTTTCAAAAGGTTGTGATTGTGCAACTTTAACCTTCAAAAATGAAAAACGAATTTTAAAATTTTCTCTTAGTTAATCTAAGTTTTCTTCTTGTCACTGCTTTTCACTTTGGTGTAAAACTCTTCCAGAGAAAAGAAAATTCAAACATTATCCATGGAACGATGTGCTTGAAATATTAAATGTAAATAATATCATCACCTAAAGGTAACTCTTGTTAAAAGATCAATGTTCAATTTTCTCTCCATCAGTCACTTATGTGTCAAGACACTTCAAATCTATTTTTCTTGAAGAACCGGAGATGATAAAAGTGATTATGAGAAGGAGTTCAACTCTTCTGAGAACATCAAGTTCAGAGTATTGAAATAAACATATCAGAAATCTCTCTGTACTAGAAAACTTTACCAACTGATTGATGCAGTAGAGAACAGAACATCTTTTAAAGTAGGAAATACACTTCTGACCACCGGGATGTGAAAATGTTAACAAAGTTAAATCTGTCAATACTACCTGCTTTACTCAAAAGAAACCTCTCAATCACTTAACTTTCAAAGATGGCACCCAATAGCCTTTGGAAAGGAAAGGAAAGGAAATTAGGTCTTGAATTTCTACACATCTTTGACTGTACATGTCTAAATCCTAAACAACAGTAAGAATTAACTGAGGCTAAAACGAGGCATGATCAGTTAATTATAAAACTTACTGGGTTTAAGATTGTTAATAGTTGGCATTGCATAATCACTTAAGTTAACAATCTAATAACAAAGAAAGCTATAACACATGATAAGAGTAGAACAAGAAGATATCACAGTCCTTAATTCTCTAATCTCAAGGATGAACTAACTAACTCTATAGTTGACATCTTATTGATCGAAGAGTGATATGACGAAACGACAAATAAGCAAACACTTTAAATCTGAACTCTGTGATTGTAAAACCAAGTTAAGAGTCATAGAGTTAATTTCCCAAATCTAAATACTCTACATGTCAGCAAGCCATTGATAGAACTCCATTCTGAGGACTACAAAGAAGAAAGCATAAATAGACATTCTTATAGAAGGCATAAGGGCAAATGATCACTTATTCAACTCACTTAATAAAGATCCTACAACTAAGAGTCACTACTTGATTTGGTGCTAGTAATGAACATTTCCTCTTGAAATGCTAAAAAAAATAGGAGATAAATCAACGAGACTCTTGGGGATGCTGGCTGGGCAAACGCTTAAAATGAATTTAAAAAATATGGGAGCCTGTTCTCAGATTAACATAAAAAGATCTAGCCTCCAGCATCAAGAAAATCTTTAATTACGATCTGATTGAAGAAAGGGCAATAACAAGAAACTAGATCAAATTGGTTGCATAACGAAATCAACTGTGATTTTCTGTTCCAAAAATTCATTAAAGGTTATTCAGGTGTTTTTTGCTCTCATTGTCCTTACAGAACTCATTAATGGTCATATGAATGTCAAAAAATAATTTCTTATTTGTTGGACTCAGAAGGACTGTGTTAAATCATTCTCATACTTTAACAACTAAAATTTCTAAGTTATGCATTAGACGAGAAAAGTCATTGTTCAGACGAAGATTAGTCAAGCTATAGCTTTTTGGCATAATGATAAGCGTTTGATCCTAAAATCTGGAAATCTTATTAGACTAAATTCATGAGCAAAAGGAACATAATGCTTGGGAAATTATGTACTTAAAATTGGCAATGCAAATTTATGTAGAAAGTGTAACTTCTAGTTTTACTCTCAAAGAACTATGTGAAGAAGTACAACGAGCAAATGTAGAGCAAAGTGAAATGAGCATGACAAGTGGACTGAACATCCTAATTAATTCTGATGAGAAACTGTGACAACCCGAATTTTTTGGGAATTATTTTTAATAATATTATATAAGAATTTAAAATATAAAATTATTATTACAAGACGAAGCGGGATTGAATGAATAAAAATGTATAAGATATATATTTTGTAAAATATGATTTATGTGGAAGATATTATATGTATCTATTTATATAGGAAATATATACATTTATTAATTAATATATTGTTTTTGAATAAAGAAAGTTATTTTCTTTTATTTGGTTAACAATGGGTATTATGTTACAATAATTAAAATGTAACATGATGAACAGGGGTATAATATTTAATATTATACTAAATAGATGTAAATTAAAATATGACGTGAGGGATCAATATTTGTTTATATAAATACTGGATATCAAATTAGTAAATTAAGTCAATATTTTTAATTTACAATTAGAATATATTAAATTAATATATTTAATGATTAATTACATTGTTTAAAAACATTTTATGGAACAAAGGAAATAATTAAATTGTACAAAATTTGTTGTATAAATTAAATGAGTGAATTAAAATAGTTAATAAATTAAGTGAGTTAATTAAAATAATTAATTAAATAAATATTAATTATTTTAAAATAGTGAATCGTTACACTAAAAGTGTTAACTTTTTAAATGAATTAATTCTATTTTTAATAAAAAGATTTTATACATGTATTGCCAAAATATGTATTGACTAATTTATGTGTGAATATATATGTATTACGTAATTTGTATACAATGCATATACATATTAAAAATGCATTCATGAGTTATTAGTGTTAGAAAAAGTGGAATGCTAGGTATTGTTTTATTATGTGGGTGTGTTAAGTGTAGAGATGACACCTAGCATTATTTTGGAATGGATTTACAGCTCTTGCTTAGGGAATTAGGGGACGCTCCCAGCAAAGCTTATTCATGTTCAGCATTATCATATTATACGGATATAGTCCACTTCTCCAAAATTTCCTAAGTCCAGCTTATTTCATTCCCTAAGCTATTGACACAAGAAATTTTTAAATTCTATACTACATTCATTCAAGAATAGAAGCAATATAGCAAGGGTGGTGTTACAAACATGAACTGATGAAATAATTTTTCGTCAAAGGAAAGTTGTTCATATATCCACAATAAGAAGTTCAGAACAGATTCCAATCAAAGAGAACCAAGCTTCAAAGAAAGGGGTATACACTTTTATTCTATTTAATTCATAGAATTAGCTAATTAATTAATTGCATGAAAATTGTTGTGGGAATTTGGATTTGGTAACCATGAAGGGTTCAAGGGGTTATAAGGTAGAATCTGATTATGGAGGTTGGGGATCTATGCTTAAATTGTTATGAAATTTAGCTTTAAAAATCATGCATGAAATGTGCTTGTGAAAATGCCTCAAAGAGAATTTTTGTGTAAAACATGCAATTTAATTCATTGTTTTTAAAGTATAACATATATTTATATGTTATATAAGTTAATGGAAACGATTTAATGCTAGGAACATAGAAAAATTGGATGTTGGATGGGTTGTTTTTCTGTAGAAATTCTACTGTTTTGGTATAGGAATTGCGCCATCTCTGGTTGCACCCCAAGCACAGTGTTCTCAGCTAGACTGCGTCGGGGCACAATTTTTAGGCAAAAAACATTGCGCCGAGGCACAGTCTGCAATTTCTGATTTTTAATTTTATTTTTTTTAAATTGAGTTTCCAAATGATTTTTACAGCAACATGAGATGGTTTTAAGATGTGAATTAAACCTTATATAAAATATGGAATTCAATGTAGATATTAAATTAAAGATTTAAATATAGTACTAATGTATTATATAACACAAAGTTGTACAAGGTATCGAATGTAGCATGATTTGGGATTAGGAAACTAACCTAGATGCAAGTAAAATCTTATGAAAGGTTATCAAATACGTTGTAATCCTATGTGTTAGATATAAGGTTAAACGACGATGAATAACATACGGGGTTACTAAATGCCGCGTAAAGTTATACAAAGGACGTTTAACAAATGTAAAGTGATAAACGTAAAACCAAGGCAAGTTTTTCAGATATATTTGTTATGTGTAAATTATTTGAGTTGGTTAATACTTGTTTTAAATGAAACATGTGAATTGTCGTATGTGCTATATTGTGAACACGGTGAGTATGATACGTGTTGAGCATGCATTAAATGTTACATGATTATATACAAATTATGAAAATAAATTGTATGTATTCGATATACAGCATGAAAATGTATTTACTTAAATGATATGATGCATATAGAAACGCATGGTATAGGATACATCATGCATAAATAAATGCAAACATGTATGATACGTGAAGTATGAAATGTGTTAACTGTTGAACTTGTTGAGCCGTCGCGTTCATTCTTACAATTAATTTTGCAGTTATAATTCAAGAAGCCAGACGAGTGTAACAATATGGAAGGTTATACAATAAGTGACCATTAATTATTTTCTTTAGCTGACTAAATATTATGTTGTAATAAGTTATTACAGGATGAATAATAGATATTCAAATTGTACTTAAAGCCAGTTGTGTTAACCCTGAGATATCAAATAAACATATTTGTTTTGGAACTAGGTTGTAAACTTTGTATTCGTATTGTAAATAATATTATAGGATTGAAATACTATATGAATGATATACTTGTATATGGCTTGTGTATTAGAGGATGCAGGTTGTTGTTTTGAGAATATTTAAACTATCTAGGTTATAATTAATGTATAAAAAAAATAGTTTAATGGTGTAGTTGAAGTTTTATTTTCAAAATTAATGTATTAAAAATGAATCATATAACGTATGATTCTAAAAAGTAAAAACGAATTATAAAGGTTGCGATTTTGGAACCAATAAGTTAAAAGTTTTAAATAACTGAGTTGTAATATCTATATTAATATTCATTAATGTTATAAAAAGTTTTGTTTTCAAAATTCATGAAATTTGCCAATTATAATATTGAACAATGACGTGGATTTAGATTGAGGTCGGATCGTGAGCACATAATCCGAGGTAAAGGAGACCCGGATTTGGGGGCGTCACTCATTCATCAATCAAACCAAATACATTAATGATCTACGAAGGAAGATTGATGAGTGGATTTTATACCTACGATTTAGATACGTTTAGGCTTATTATGTTTTTAACTTTAAGTCTTTTTAATTCATTTTACTTGTTTAAATGTTTATTTTGCAGGCAAAGAGGAGAAAATGAAAAAACATACATTTTTGGACTTCAAGTGGAAGTTTTGTAATTTCAGCAAACTTGGCCAGCGCCGGGGCGCTGATGGTAGTGTTAATCCTAACGCTGGCGTGCTGGGTCGTGACATCAGTTGTGCAATTCGTATTTCAATTGAAGTTTTTGACTCCAAATTGGTTTCTAAAGCTTTTAAACCTAGATATCCAAAGGAGAATATAAATAAAAGACTTATGCATGCAAGACGGGGTTATGCAGCAAGAATTAAGATTAAGATTTGAAGGCTAGGATCGTTGAGGGAGAAACAAAAGAAGATCATAGCAGCAGACTGGAGATATATTGCAGATTCTACATAGTTTCTTCTTTTATCTTATTTATTCTTCTGTGATACTTTTGGATGTTGACTAATTTGACAATCATGGTTTTCAATACAATTATGAACTAAATTTCTATTTATGATTGCAATGGAACCCGACATATAACTTAAATTAATTTGTTCTATTTTTAATTGTTTGTTAGTTATATTGAAATTAGTTATCATATTTTTTGCGTGAATTTTAATTACCTGGCTAGTAATTATCGTGATAATTTATATAAACTTGACAGAAGGATTATAAATTTAGATATGGGTACGATAACATATGTTCTTGTTATTCTGCATGTGTTGGAATACATGATTCGTGTATAGGATAGACATATACCTATATACCATATGAAAACTAAAGAGAATTTGATCTTAAAATTCTAGTTAATGTTAAATCTCATAAACATATAATGATTTATTTAGCTAAGATGTTCCTTTCGATTCTGTTGCCTTGTGTCGGATGAGGAATGATTTGTTTATATGATATGGACCAAATGCGTATAAATATACTATAGAGAATTCTCGGTTAATAATTTAATGTAATTAATTAATTAAGAAGAGAATGAAGAGATTTAAATGAAGTGTTGGGAGAAATTTTAATCTTAAGCTTTTTAAACTGTTATTATTTTTTGTTAATTTTGTGGTTAATTAATTTAGTTAATTTAATTTCTTTCAATTAGTTTTAAATTTATAAAATTGATTTGTTTGTTTAATCAAGGTTGAAGAGATTTTTAATTAATATTTGGTTATTATTAATAATAGTAAAATTTTCGTGGGAATGATACATTGCTTGCCATTATGTTACTATTCGATCACGTATACTTGCGTGTGAATTCCAAATTAAAAATAGGCAAACAAGTTTTTGATGCCATTGCTGGGGACTTTATTATTGTTATAATTTTCCAAAATTAATTTTAGTTAATTTAATCTTAGTTTAAACATTTTTTCTTTTTTTTTCTTTTCAGGTACTTATGATTTTGTATGCAAACGCGTTCGAAGGGACAGGAACCAGTACCAGTCGAAGATGATATTGAACGAAGATTCCGCATAATTTGAAATTTTATTCAAGAGATAGTAAAAAATCAAGAGAGGATGGCAGCATACGATGATAAAAAAAAAAACTTAAGGATCTCACAATACTCCAAGTCTCCAAGATACAGTCTAGCAATCAAAGGCTAATACTTTTGAAATTAAATTAGGGACAATTCAAATGATTCAAAACTTGGTGTAATTGGGGGACTACCAAATGATGATGATCCAAGCGACCACTTAGTCAATTTCTTGAAAATTTGTGATACTTTTAAGTTTCATGGAGTGACTGAAGATGCAATTAGATTGAAGTTATTTCCATTCACACTCCGGGATAAGGCAAGGGCTTAGGTTCATTCTTTACCACCTGGTTCAATCACAACTTGGAATGACCTAGCACAGAAGTTCCTAGCTAAATTCTATCCACCCGCCAAAACAACTAAGATGCAGAACAATATTATTTCTTTCATTTAACATGACTTGGAGTCTCTCTACGAAGTATGGGAAAGATTCAAAGATTTGTTACGAAAATGTGCTCACCACGATATTCCTAAATGGTTGTAAGTTCAAACCTTTTATAATTGTTTATTCAGTGCCACTCGTGTTGGTTTATAATATCCATAAACATACAATCAAAGTACACAATAGCAGCAAAAACATGGTAAAATCAGAATTTAAAATTTTACAAACCATAACTAGGATCGACCTTTATGTATAACTATTAATTAACAAAAAAGAGATAGAGAATTATACTCTTGTAGACACTAGCTTTCCACAGGTACGTGTTCAACTCCAATTCCTTCATGTTCTCCTTGAATTCCACCGATTATATACCTTTTATCAACATTTGACACCCAAGTGTTTGGCCTCTAAATGTGATCCACCAAGAAAGAATAAGGATTCAAAAAGTGGGGGATGACAAACTCTAGTTTTTCCTTTCTTCTAATTTCTTAGATTTAAAGAACTTATGAATACTCTCCCAAAACTTATGAAAGTATATGTAACCTTAATCCATAATAAGACTCCTCTAATATATAGATATAATCAACCCACCTAACACCTTTAGGAATACGGTTTTTAATTAAACTCCTAATCTAATTAGGAACTAATATGAGAGTACTCTTATTAATTAATTTTTAAACCATTTAGGAACTAAATAATAATAATAATAATAATAATCATCTTATTAATTTATAATTAGTATTTCTATACTAAATAAATATTAAGCTATTTAATTTAATCTATCACCATGGTATAAATTAAATATACTTAATCTATTATTACGATTATGTCATTTACTTCTTAAATAATTTTTTTTTTTTTTTTATGGTGTGACCATTTAGGATTTCCATATTAAACAGGTTGTAGTATAAATCAATTAGAACAATTCTAATCTTATTTAAAGAAATAAATTAAAATATTTAATTTATTTGAATAAATAATATTTATTCCATAATAAAGGTAAGCCCTAACCTAACAGAAAGAAATTCAATTTAACTTAAACATAAAGTTTCATTAAGATCTTAAATTAAAAAGTTGTTCGGAACAAATAAAATTGCAATCCACAAAATATTCGACATCAATGGAAGACAATAATAAATAAAAGTTTAGAGAAGAAAAACTTTCTCCCGTTAATCCCATATCTCCAAGCTTCTTCAATTCATGGCCTTCATCTTTGTTGATATCTTGCATGCTCTTGAACTTCATAATTTTGGTAAGATAAATGACATAAGTCATCTCTCCACACTTTTACAATTGACCCCAAGAGAAATATTTATAGGAGTTTTTACTTATTTTTTCGAAACCTAAAGAGAATTAAAAACCTAACTAAAATATAATATACAATATCCTAATGTTAATAAACTACTCCTTAATTTAATTTGCAGGAAGGATCCACGAATGAAATTAAAACAGTCTGCAAAATCCATGCAAAGTGGGACCCACGTGGAAAACCATATTTTGCCACCCAGTCATGCGCCATGTTGCTCATAATCATTTCCAACTGACGCACGTGCGTAATTACGCGCCATGACCCTGAACCCCTCCTGCGCATGGCACGCTAACACTCTTGTTGACCTAGCCCCCGCGCATTGCGCGAAGACCTGCTCTGACCAAATCCATGCGATGACGTCGTTCCTGCTCGCTACTTATTTCCTTAGTTCTTCCCGAAACGTCGTCGCATAGAATATGACAGTTACCACCACGCGTGCATGGCACACCAACCAAGCTTTGCTATTTAATTATAAATATACCATCAAAAGCATACTATTTACCATTTTGCCATTGAACTTTAATTTCTTCCTTTTTCCCTACAAAATAAAATAAAATAAAATAAAAATAAAATAATAATAATAAAAACACATAATAATAAATAAAATACCTAAAATACTAAAAATACGTAAAAACTCATAAATTACTAAGTCTAAAAATATATAATAAATAGATATAAAATCTAATTATCAAATACTCCCAAACTTAACTCTTTGTTTACCCTCGAGCAATACAAAAACTAAAATACATAAGACTCTACTAAATATACCAACTAACCCGATAAACGAATCACTATAAATTTTAAAATTGGCCTCAAAGATTTTTCAAATGATAACTCAAAAAAAAAATTAAAATTATGCAAAGTCTAAAATTTTAACATATTTAATAGTCTTACCTTACTCAAGACGCTTTGTAAATGTGTGAATCCAAATGTATTAAACTAGTCAAAACTCAGATAAGTTCAAGTCATTAATTACCTTATAAAAGATATATACAACAAAACTCTATATGCGTATTTTTCACATCACTCCCTGTTAATACAGACAAATATAAATTAAAGGATCAAAAGATTTTTAATCTTGATAAGCACACCAGGATCATTAATTTTTTTTTTCTTTTTTCTTTTAAGTGAGTGCATTTTATGTTCTATCTCACTTTTTTTATCTCTTTTTTCAACTAGCGAGTGCGTTTTATGCTCAATCTCGCTTCATATGTGTTTTATGAGTGAGTGTATTTTACGCTTCATCTTAACTTACCACATTACTCTTTATTTTTATTTTTTTCTTTTCCACAAGATAAATTAATTTTAATAATCCTAGTAAATTTTACCTAAATCACTTTCCCCAAATTATATTATACCTCATATTTTACTTCAAGTAATATTCAAATAAGATATAGAGTTCAAAAATATCTTTCATAAGTATTTGACCAAATAAATTTTTCTTAAGTTGAAACTAGCTCAAACAAATAGATATGTGCATAAAATATGAAATATCTCAAATAAAATAAAAACTAATAATAAGCCAAAATTCAGACTATAAAAAATTGTCCCTTTTTCAAAAGTTATTATATAAAAATCAAATTTTATCATTGGCCAAAAATTTAAAACCAAAATTTTCCATTGCCCAAGTAACACATTTTAAAAACAAAACTATGAAAAACATGCATATCTAACAAATTCCTAAAAATGCAATGAAAACAAATTTTTCCTAAATGCATAATACCTACATAATGACAAATAAAAATAAGAAGAAGAAAAAATTGTCACACTTCCAAACTTAAAACAGACATTGTCCTCAATTTATAAAATAAGTGAATTGAAAAATAAATGACTTCCCTAAAAATATAGCAATCATCCCCCATGTCTGGTAAGCTTGGTTCATAGGATAGGAACATTGAAAAGGCTAGGGCACCACACAGAATTGGACCAAATAACTTGCAACTAAAATTAAAGTAAGCTTATTAACTCCTAATAAAACTAATTAACTAAATAACTAAAACTCCTAAGCTACCCTATTTTCGTAGAAAATACGGTTGACTTAGCATGTGCAACAAGTCTTTAAACTCCATGATTACCCCAATTGAATGAATTGTGTCTCATGAGGGTTTGCAGTGAATATACCTATAAAATTTAAAAACTAAATCCTAGAAAAAAATGTATTTTTTTTAAAAAATTTACCTACAAAATTCAAAAAAAAAAAAAACCAGGTTATACACATCCAAACAAAACATAGAAAGACCCTCAAACTTGGAACTGACATTATCCTTAATAAAAAAAAATTAAGAAATTAACTGCAAATGACTTCCCTAAAGAATTTCCAGCTGTGGCTATTCGCAGCCATCTCCTACTATTCCGCTAAGATGTAATTAATGACTTGAAAAATAAGCCAAAAACTAAAATAAAAATAAAAATACAAGTTTAAATAAAGATTGACTAGATTGAAATCAATATTAAAAAAAATATTGGAAAAATAATTTTCTGACAACGGCGCAAAAAACTTGTTTGTATAATTTAACAATTAAAAATTACGTACAAGTATACATGATAAACAAGTAATATAGTAATAAGAAGAGTGTCGAACCCATAGAAAATTATATCTAATATTTTTCAAGTGCCAATTTTATATCAACACAGTCTTATTTAAGCAGATGACTTAAACTAAAATTAACAATTAAACTAACTAATAAAAATAAATAACTAATGATAAAATCTAACTAATTAATAAAATAAATCTAAGAATTCAATTTCACCCAATGTTTCATTTAAATCTCCTAACTCTCTATTTAATTATATGGTCACTATAAATTGTTAACAAGAAATTCTTATTTATTTATAAACCTCTTACGATAGCAAATAAAAATATTTACTCTAATTAAATTACTATATTCCTAAGAAATTTAAATTAGAACAGCTTCATTAAGATCAAATTCTTCAATTGGTTACACATGACATATAGGTATATTTTTATCCTATACACAAATTATGCGTTCAATCCTAAAAAGAATAACACTAATACATGTTATTATATTCAGATCTAAGTCTATAATTTATCTATCAATTTCATATAGATTATCTCAATTAATGACCCAACTGTTAGTAATTACACATGAACACACAAAATATAATAAATCAATTCATATAGTGTCAACCAAACGGAAAGAAATTCAATTTAAATTAAATAAAAAGATTAATTAAAATCTTAAATTAAAAAGTTGTTCATAAAAGATAAAATTATGATCCACAAAATATTCAACATCAATGGAAGACATAAATAAATAAAAGTTTAGAGAATAAAAATTGTCTCCCGCCAATCCCCTGTCTCCAAGTTTCTTCAATTCATGGCCTTCATCTTTGTTGATATCTTGCATGCTTTTGAACTCCATAATTTTAGTAAGACTAATGGTATAAGTTATCTCTCCACACTTTTATAATCAACCCCAAAAGAAATATTTATAGGAGTTTTTACTTATTTTTCCTAAACCTAAAAGGAATTAAAAGCCTAACTAGAATATAATATACAATATCCTAATTTTAATAAATTACTCCTAAATTTAATTTGCAGGAAAGACCCATGAATGAAATTGAAACAGTCTGCAAAATCCATGCAAAATGGAACCCACGTGGAAAACCATATTCTGTCACTCAGCCATACGCCATGTTGTTCATAATCATTTCTTGTTAACGCGCATGTGTAATTACGTGCCATGACCACTAAACGACGTCCACGCATGGCGCACCAACACCCCAGTTGAACCAGTCCCCGGGCATTGCGCGAAGACCTGGTCCTGCCGAATATACATGCGACGACGTCGTTCCCGCTCGCTACTCATTTCCTTAGTTCTTCCCCAAACGACGTCTCATAGAATCTGTCAATTACCACCATGTGAGCATGGCGTGCCAACCAAGCTTTGTTATTTATTTACAATTATGCCATCAGAAGTAGATTGTTTACCATTTTGCCATTAAACTTTAATTTATTCCTTTTTCCTTACAAAATAAAATTAAAATAATTAAAAATAAAATTAAAATATTAAAAATAATACAAACACATAATTATAAATAAAATAAAATACTAAAAATACTTAAAACTCACAAATTATTAAGCTTAAAAATATATAATAAATAGATGTAAAATTCAATTATCAACAAGCTTGAATTTTTTTATCAGTTATGCGATGGTCTCAACTTTTAAAACTAGATAGAAAACCCGTGTGAACATGGTAAAGTCATCTATTATTGCATCTCTTACCTCTTAGACTTGTAGTTGGTATCAGGCTAAATAAATCCATATGGAGAAGTTGAAGTGACCTAAAGTTTAAGTTAACAATTTTACATTTGAAAGAAGTTGTAGATTTTTTACCTAATTAATGTGACGCCTCCAAATTCGGGTTTCATAACCTTGAGTTTGGTGCTCACGAACCAAAAACATCAAAAACATTCTATAAACTAACGCGAAAAATATATAAACATACATTGTTCATTACATCAGGTTCTACTAGTCTCAGGGTCTATTAACCTTAACATAAATACAACCCATACACTTTAAGTGTTCAAAAAATACGCAACGAATTATAAACATTAATAAATTAACTAGTATACATATTAATTTACTCTTGAACCTTCTTATTGCCCTTGATCTTCTTAGAGCATTCTGGCTTGACTGTAAAATATCATAATATTGTTAGGGTTTCGACACAGAGAAAGCAGCGGAATTTCAAAAAAATTTCGAAACCCTAAGACAGGATCCATGCAAAACCATATCAATTCAGAGGTTTAGATTATTTACCGATTATTCGAGATGGATAGGAGACGATGGAATTCTGAAACGACTTCGAATCTTCAACGCAATCCAGCGACTGCGTCTCTACAGTATCCACACGAACGCTTCGTGAACCGTCACACGATCTGCAGTAAAAAGGGATCTGCGGTACTAGCCACCAAGATCAGGATTTCTGAACTATTTTTCTTTCTAGCCTCTTTCTGAAAGCGGCTAGGGTTTTAGTTTTTCCTTACGTAATTAAGACTACTGATATATCATATATATAGTAGTTAATAGGAATTAATCAAAACCTAAAATAAATAGAAAAATAAAATTCGAATTTATATATATTATATTTTAATTAAGTCTTACTTAATTAATATACATATATACAAATTATCCTATTAATTTAAATTCGTAATTTTTAAATACTATCAATCATATTGACATATTTAAAATACTTACAATTTAAATTAATTCTCTTTTAAATACGTTCTAAGTGTGTGACCCTATAGGTTATTATTATGTTGGCAATAATTTTAAAATCATATTATAAAATTATAAACAGTGAGCGGCATCTAGTAATGCATCACTGCTACCCAAATAATAATAAGATCGGTGATTCGATACAACCTTTTTGTGACCAATGTTTCAATGTAATTTAATCCTTTTAACCTTATATCCTAGATTAAACTCGAGGCATGGAATGTGTCATACTCTTCATAATTTAATCTGAGTTTTCTTGATCAATGAGTAGACTATATGAAACAAATCACTATTTGAGCATGGTCATGCATTTCATAGTCCTACTCAATCAAGAGGCTTATAGATATCACTCCCTAATTTATAGGAGGGTTAAATTTCATCTAGATCACTCATATTCCTCACACGATTCATGATGTACCCAATAATCACCTTTATTGTCCACCATATTAAAGGTGACATTTGATGATATCAAAGTACATAAATTCCCGTGTAATAATATAGTTATCTCAGGTCGGAGAATCATTACATCATTGTCACTATGAGAATTTCTTATGACACTTTGTATAATGCTCCACGTAGAATTCCCACGGTGGTTCAGTCCAGTACATTGTTTTCTAACATGTACCTATGCATTGACTCAAATATCTCATATATTTATGACCAATGAGATTTGGCCATCAGTCAATCTACATACTAGTCTCAATGCATCATTGTTGTCCCATTAACAATGATACTCGACTAGGGACATTTAAGAGTAATGATACTAACTGTAATTATATGATCTCATGTTCAAGTCACATACTTGAAGCTATATAATTTATATCACTATTCTGAGGACTTTTATTATGTTAACATTTATATAACGCAGTAAATAAAAACATAATAAAATAATATCATTTATTTAATCAAATATAATATCGAGAAAAGTTAAGCAATTACATCAAATAATTGGCCTCTAGGGCATAAACTCTAACAAATATAACAATGGTGAGCAACTATTTTGCTCGGCAAGTTCAAATAAACAGTGCTCACAAGTGAATTATATCATGATTGAAAAGAATAAATTTCTGAGGTTTCAACAATATATTATAAATGTGAAAGTACGATATTCAAATTCAATTTAAAAGCAAGATTTGAGTCTTTATTGTTGAGTAACCACTAAGGATCATGAACTAATGCTAAGGTATATCAGTAATTCAACTGACCCTGTTAGTATTTTGGTATTCGAGGGAATCAACCTCTTGTACCCATATGTGTATGCATAACATTTAGATATATGTGCACAAGTTTGGTTTTTCGATAATATCTCCCTTATTAGGGTTGTTCGTTCTCAGTCTTAATATAAGAGTCCGCACCAATTATTGGTTTGGATTTATTTTAACAATATTCAAATGATTGAATTTATACATGTAATGTTTAGCTGAACAATTAGTTTTGACATTTTATTAAACAATTCATGAATAACGGAACTTCAATGTTTTACAGTTCAATAATAAAACAATCTTCAATTGCACTGGCAGCTGTTGTTACATTCTAAAATTAATCCTTACTTTTAATCACAAAATCGGTATAATAGCAAACAAGGGTCGAACCTACAGAGAGTGATATTGCTTCAATAAATTCTAATATTTTCTATTTCTAAGTAACAATAAATAAATAAAGGGATTTTTGAATTAACTATAATTAACTAAATAAATAAAAATAAATTAATAAGATTAACCAATAAATTAAAATATCCAATTTTTTAGTTCATTCCCACCCTTACAATTAATTAGATCAATCAATCATAATATATTTATAACCTTGCATGAAACTAATAATCCTAGGTAACAATAAGCTCTGCTACCTGAAATTTTATTTAATTTTAATCTAACAAAACAAGCTCTTTATTATATTCTAACCATTATACAACCTAGAACTAGCTCTCTAAATTTAATATAATGGAAGCATTAATCACAAGAAAATTAGATTATTCTAAACAACAATCTCATAAGTTCAGACTGTTTAACTTATATCATGATAACCATAGCAATAAATAAAAGTTTGACCACAATCATCTATCATTATTCACTACCAACGATTAGGAACAATATCAACCACACGTAATATAATTCTTAAATCTAGCAATTGATAATAATTTGATCAATCTAATGAGCTCTAATCAAACCAACCAAATTTAATATCAAAAAACAATTAAAACAGATTATCACAAATAATTTCATATAAGGAAGAATAAATAATATTAATGAATTAATTTAACCATTAATTGTAATTGAGTTTAAAATCCCCTAAAACTGAATAAGAAAAATTAGTCAAACATAATAATAATAATAATATGCAAAAGAATTAAGAGCAATATGATACACCTAAGAGAGAGAGAGAGCTCATAATTGTATCTAATAATCTGCTAATGATCTGATCTAATGTAATGTAATGTATTTATAGAAGTACAATAATAATCTTAAGCTAATATGGAATTAAAATTCAATTTGGAATCAAATTAATGCTTAAAATCTCAAAAAATCCTGTTTCCCAGCAAAACTGTGTTGCCAAACACACCCTTAACACGCTATTGACCGGTCAAACACGCCTCGGTGACGTTAGCATTACGCAAAAATCGCCTCATCCCAGACCGCGCATAGCGCGGAAGCTGTTTCCCCCTGAAGCTCTAAATGACATCGCTCTAGCTGCGTCTGTTTTCTATGCGCGCATAACGCGCAACTCAGCTTTTTCAGATAATTACAATTATGCCACTGGTCGCCAACTTTAGCTTAATTACACATTTGCCACTCCTTGTGCTAAAATTACACTTTTGCCACTAGACTTTTATTTTCCTACAAAATAAAATATAAATTAATTAAAAGTAAATAAAAATAATAAAAACACATAAAATTAAATAAATTATCTAAAACACTAAAAATACTTTAAAATTCACAATTAATTAAGCCTAAAAATACCTAATAAATAAGAATAAAATCTACTTATCAAATACCCTCACACTTAAATATTTGCTTGTCCTCAAGCAAAACAAGAATAAAAACAATAAAAAAATTAATAATCAAACAACTTACTTGACTCGAGCAACAAATCAATATGAATTCAACATTAGCCTCAAAGATTTTTAAAATAATAACTCAAAGAAAATTTTAAAATCATGCAAAATTTAAAATTCAACATATTTATTAATCTTACTTACTCAAGACCCTTCGTGAGTATGTGAATCCAAATGTATCAAACTAGCAAAAAAAAACTTAGATCCGCTCACATAATTAAATGTCTCATAAAAGATGGTTAGTTTAATAACAAAACTCTATACTCTTACTTTTCACATCACTTAAAACTAATATAAACAAATATAACTAGAAGATCAAAAGGTTTTTAATCTTGATAAACTCACTTAAGATTATTAATATCAATTTTTTCAAGTACTTTTTCAATTTTTTCTATTTCTTTTAATTGGGTCCATTTTTTGCTTCATCCCATTCATTTTTCTTCAATTTTTTCTTTATTTCTTTCTTTTTGGTCTCTTCATCGGTGAGTGCATTTTATGCTCCATCTCACTTTTTCATGAGTTTATGAGTGAGTGCGTTTTACGCTCCATCTCAACCTACCACAAGAATTTTTCTTTTCAATTTAATAATCCTAGAAAAATTACCTAAATCAACTCTCCCAAAATTATATTTTGTCTTATATTTCACTTTAGATAATGATCAAATAAGTTATAGAGCTCAAAAATATCTTCCATAAGTATTTAATCATATAAACTTTCTCTAAATTAAAACTAGCTCAAACAAATGGATATAAGTGTATAAGAATTAAAAGGGATCTCAAACAAAGTAATAACTAATAAAAAGTCAAAAATTCAAACTAAGCAAAAATTTATTTCTTTTCCAAAAGTTATTAAATAAAAATCAAAATTTTTATCATTGACTAAAAATTAAAATTCACTTAACTCATTGCTCAAGTGACGCATCCTAAATTAAAAACTAACTACCTATTTTCGTAGGAAACACGGTTACACTTAACACATGCAACAAACCTTTAAACCCCAAGGTTACCCCAAATGGACGAGTTTTGTCTCGTGAGGGTTTGCAGTGAATTTATCCACAAAATTCAAAATTTTTAAATTTTTAAAATTCCCTACAAATAAAGAAAATATTCTAAATCTCTTCCCCCACACTTAAAATTTACATTGTCCCCAATGTAAACAATAATGCAAAGAAACATGCACAAATAACTATAAAAAGGAAAAGAAATTCAAATCTGATTTCTTGAGTTGCCTCCTAAGCAGCGCCTTTGGTTAACGTCATTAGCTCGATTCAGTCCTTCCTTCTTAATCCAAATAAACTGGTTCTGTCAACTCCACAACCTCAACATTCTCGGCTTGAAAACCTTGATGAAAAAGTTTAAGTCGATGTCCATTCACCTTGAAGACTTTTCCTGTTTTTGGGCTTTGAAGCTCAACTGCATCATAAGTAAAGACATTAGTAATAACAAAATGACCAACCCAACGAGAACGCAACTTACCAGGAAATAACTTAAGTCGTGAGTGATAAAGTAAAACTTTTTGTCCAACAGCAAAGTTCTTCCTAGAAATCCTCTTGTCATAAAAGGCCTTTGTCTTTTCCTTGTAAATTTTAGAGCTCTCATATGCGTCATTTCTCAATTCCTCTAACTCTTGTAATTGCAACTTCCTATATCCTCTCGCTTCTTTCATATCCAAATTACATTGTTTGATTGCCTAAAAAGCTTTGTGCTCTAATTCCACAGGTAAATGACAAGGTTTACCAAATACCAGCCTATAGGGTGACATATCTATAGGAGTCTTATAAACAGTCCTATAAGCCCAAAGTGCATCATCTAACCTCAAACTCCAATCCTTTCGATTTGGTTTGACTATTTTCTCCAAAATGGATTTGATTTCACAGTTGGACACTTCAGCTTAGCCATTTCTTTGTGGATGATAGGATGTATAAACCTTATGCATCACATTATATTTCTTGAATAATGCTTCTAGCATCCTATTGCAAAAATACGTTCCTCTATCACTGATGATTGCCTTTGGAGTGCCAAACCTAACAAATATGTTAGACTTCACAAAATCTGCAACAACTTTGGAATCTTCAGTTCGGGTGGTTTTAGCTTCCACCCATTTGGAAACATAATCAACAGCTAAAAGAATATAAATATTACTAAAAGAAACAGGAAATGATCCCATAAAATCAATACCTCACACATCAAATATTTCAACAATTAGAATTGGAGCTTGTGGCATTTGATTCCTATTTAAGATATTACCTGTTCTTTGACAATTTTCATATGATTTACAAAATAGATAAAAGTCTTTAAAAATAGTCGGCCAATAGAAACCACATTCTAAAACCTTATGAGCTGTTCTTTTAGGGCCAAAATGTCCTCCACAAGCATAAGAGTGACAGAAAGTTAGGATAGAGAAAAAATCACTATTAGGCACACATCGTCTAACTATCTGGTTAGCACAAAATTTCCACAGATATGGGTCATCCCATACATAATATTTGACCTCACTCTTAAGCTTTTCTTTTTGAAATTTATAAAATTCACTTGAAAAATAGGCACTCACTAAATAATTTACAATATTAGCATACCAAGGTGCAGCTTTATCAATTGAAAACAAATGCTCATCTGGAAAAGAATCCTGCAATGGTAGTGCTTCCTCATATTTAATCAGCTTACTCAAGTGATCCGCCACCAAGTTGTCCACTCCCTTCTTATCTCTAATTTCTAAATTAAATTCTTGTAAGAGCAGAATCCACCTTATGATCTTAGGTTTAGATTCTTTCTTGGTGAGCAGATACCTGGAGCAGCATTGTCAGAATAAACTACAACTTTAGTACCAAGTAAATAAGATCTAAACTTGTCTAAAGCAAAAACAACATATAGTAATTCTTTTTCAGTGGTAGAGTAGTTAATCTGAGCAGCATTCAAAGTTCTAGAAGCATAATAAATGTGGTGTGATATCGCAAGCACCCAAAAATAAAATTTTACTCTTGAAAAATAAATATGTAGTAGTGCAAGGAAGAATCGATCCCACAGAGAATGATTAATTTAATTATATGTTTTCACAAACAAAAGTTTGGGGGGGGGGGGGGGTTTGATTAAATAAATAATTTAAATAAAATTAACTAAAATAAATATGCAAGAAATAAATAAAAATAAAAAACCTTGGTTTAAGTCAATATCCACCATCAAGAATTTACAACTGATCACTGATGCAAAAATAAATCAATTAATATTTTGAAGATTCACTGTAGAAAGAACTACTCGCAGGTGGAATAATTATTCTCCTCTCTCCTTAATTTTAGATAAGTAGAGCCACTTGGTCTAAATACCCTTACTAATAAACAACCTCCGGCACTTGCTAAAGATTTAATTTAATAGCAGCATAAAGAATTAGAGAGATCGTTGAACTAAACAACACAAGCCACTTGTTTGCATTTAATTTAGATGAATATTCTTCCTAAGATAAAATAATCTTTTGATCTGCAAAACAATTATTAAACTTAGTTGCTTCACAAATAGCAGTAGATTAATATGAATAATAAACTAGTAGTACTCCTAGCAATTAAACAAATCAATCATAAAATTTAAGCATAGAAGAATATTCAATAATCAAAATATAAATTGAACAATTAAAATAAATTAGATCTCACAGTGTATAAATCTTGATGGCTTCAATCACTTAAACCAAGAAAAATAAATTAACTAGTCATAATAATAGAGAACACTAAAGAATAGAAGAGATAATTTTTATTCTAATGAGAGTTGTGTCTTATATTGTGTCTCAAGCCCTCTATTTATAGGCTCCAAAATCCTCCTAACCCTAGTAGGAAGTATACTTTCAAAACCCTAATAAGATTTAAAATACAAATAAAAATAAAAGAAAACTAAAATAATTATTATCCTAACCATAGTTGGAATTAAAATCCAATTTGGAATCAAATTAATGCTAAAATCGCGAATAATCCCGTTTCCGCGCATTAATGCTCCAGCCAAACAAGCCCTTCGCTCGGTTGACTCAGTCAACGCTCGCTACCGCGCACATTGCGCGCCCCTGAGTCCAAAATGACGTCGTTTCGTTTGCTTTCTCCTGTTCCGCATACCGCGCGCATTGTGCGGAAGCTTTTCTATTGCTACTCAATACGGCGTCGTTCCAGCTCCGCTGCCTGATATCCTTACGCGCAATGCGCGCGGTTCTGAGTTCCGGCTAATTACGAAAATTCCACCGGTCTTTCCTGATTTTACAATTTTGTCCCTCAAGCTTTGCTGAAATTACAAAAATGTCATTAGACTTTTATTTCCCTATAAAATCAAATATAAAATAAATAAAAATAATATAAAAATACTAAAAATCCTAAAAACACATAATAATAAATAAAACACCTAAAACTCTAAAAATAAATAAAAACACATAAATAAAAATAAATATAAAAATATTATAAAATTACCTAAATTAACTAAAACCCTATAAAACCTATTAAAACCCAAAATGAGCTAAATAATTAAACATTTAAGCACATAATAAATATAAAAACTAAATATTAGGGAATAAAAATATCGTATAATTTAACTCTATCAAAATGGCATGAACAACTTTGTCAATTCCTTGGCCTAGGACGGCCCCTACTGCATAGTTGCTTGCATCACACATGATTTCAAAAGGTAACTTCCAATTTGGTGATTGAATGACTGGTGCTGAGGTCAATAGCTTCTTTAATTTATCAAATGCCTCATTGTACTCATCATTAAAATGAAATTCCACATCTTTTTGTAGCAATTTACACAATGGCAACACTATCTGTGAGAAGTCTTTGATAAATCTGTGATAGAAACTTGCATGACCAAGAAAAGAACGAATCTCCCGCACACTTGCGAGGTAAGGCAAAGCAGTAACAATTTCTATCTTAGCTTTATCTACTTCTAATCCTCTAGCTGAAACGACATGTCCAAGTACTATACATTGCTCTACCGTAAAATAACACTTTTTCCAATTTAAAACGAGATTAGTTTCTAAGCATCTATCTAACACACATGTCAAATTATCTAAGCATGCCTCCAAAGTATCACCATGAATTGTGAAATCATCCATAAATATCTCAATACAGTTCTCAATAAGATCGAAAAATATACTTACCATGCATCTCTGAAAAGTACCGGGTGCATTGTAAAGTCCGAAAGACATCTTACGGTATGCAAATGTACCAAATGGACATCTGAATGTGGTTTTTTCTTGATCTTCCGGTGCAATCACAATTTGGTTATAACCTAAAAAACCATCTAGAAAATAATAATAAGTATGTCCTGCTAGTCTTTCTAACATCTGATCAATAAGGGGGACAGAAAAATGATCTTTTCTAGTTACAACATTCAATTTTCGATAATCAATACATACTCTCCATCCTGTTTGCTTACGAGTAGGTACTAACTCATTATTCTCATTCTGAATGACAGTTATATCAGATTTCTTTGAAACTACTTGTACTGGACTCACACATCGACTGTGTGAAATAGGGTATATAATACCTACATCCAATAATTTAATAATCTCTTTCTTCACCACCTCCATCATGGGTGAATTCAATCTCCTTTGAGTCTCTCTTGTCGACTTAGCTCATTCTTCCAAAAGAATTCGATACGTGCACACAGCTGGACTTATACCGTTAATATTCGCAACTGTCCAACCAAAGACTGCGATGTGGTCCCTCAAAACTCTAAGTAGTTTATCTTCTTGAACTTTGATAAGATTGTTGGCAATGATTACTAGCAGTGTGTCTTCCTTTCCTAAATATGCATACTTCAGGTGGGTTGGCAATGACTTTAATTCCAAAGTGGGAGCCTGCACAACAGAAGGTAACAATTTTTGATGAGTAACAGGTAATTGAATAAATGAAACTGCATACTTATCTAAAATCTTCAGTAAAGAATGTAATGCAGCTATTGTATCCTTTAATTTTGAAATTTGTTCAATCTCTTCTTCTTGTTCTAGCTCCAAACTATTTGCGATAGCAACCTCCAAAGTTTCCTTATGTATTTGGTTAAAGGATTTCTACACCAAAGAATCAATGACATTAATAGCAAAAATAGAATTAACATCACTATGGTACCTCATAGCCTCATAAATGTTAAACTGAATATTTTTGCCATCAAATTCTATGGTCAAGGTCCCTAATAGTATATGAGCTGGATTTGGAGATGTATCATCCTCCATATCCACAATATAAAAATATGCAGGAAATATAAGCTCATTGACCTGCACCAACACATCCTCAATCACCCCTTTAGGGTAAGTATTAGTACGGTCAACCAATTGAATAATAACACCAGTATTCTTTAAAAGACCTAGATTTAGAGAAGCATAAATAGACAATGGCATAACGTTAATTAATGCTCGTAAATCTAACATAGCTTTTTCAAATTTGGTATTACATATCTTGCAGGGAATTGTGAACATACCTAGATCCTTACATTTAGGGAGCATTTTTCTTTGAAGGACTGCTGATACATTTTCTCCAAAAAACATTTTTTCATCGTTTTTTAATTTTATCTTATTAGTGCATAATTCTTTCAAAAATTTGACATACCTTGGAACTTGTTTGATTGTGTCTAATAGAGGAATATTCACCTCTACCTTTCTGAAGGTCTCTAGAAAAGGTAAAGGATTAGACTTAAGCTGAATATGAGGGTTAAGGATTTCCTTCGAAATTTTTGTCTCTTCCTTAGCCTTATCCTTGTCGAATTCAACAGTAGCCCTTGGTGTGTCCAACTGTGTTCCACTCCTTAACGTAATGGTGCTTATATTTTCTCTAGAATTGATAACAGTTTGTGAAGGTAACTTTCCCGAGCCTTGAGAATCCAATCGACCAACAGTTGTAGCCAACTAACTTATCTGACTCTCTAGATTGTGAATGGGAGCCCTTGTATCTTGTTGAAACTGTTGGGTTTGGTTCATGAAAGCTTTGAACATATCCTCCAAAGATGTCCCAGAATTTGCAGGTGCTGCTTGTTGAGGTGGGTACTGTTGTTGAGCTAGTTGAAAACCTTGTTGCTTATTCGGAAAGGTATTTTGCTGCGGTGGTCTATTTCCTCCATAGCTCAGATTAGGATGATCTCTCCATCCTGGATTGTACGTGTTAGCATACGGATCATATATGCGTTGAGGTTGTCCTTGAAAATTACCCACTGCATTGGCTTGTTGCATAATGTCATCATCTTGCAGCGTTGGACAAGAATCTGTAGTATGATCTGTCAGCAAGCAAATTCCACAAGCTATTGCAATTGGCATATTTCCTGTAGTCATCTGGTGAACCATAGCAGTCAAGTCTGAGATTTGACATTCCATATTGCTTGAACCAACCTCATTCACCCTATTTGATGCACGGTACATCCTAGTACCATACTGCTGTGAATTAGCTGCCATGTTTGTAATTAAATTCTTCGCAGCCTCTGAAGTCTTATCGACTAATGCTCCTCCACTTGTAGCATCGAGCATACTCCTATCCATTGGTAGAAATCCCTCATAGAAGTACTGAATAAGGTGTTGATCGTCAATTTGGTGTGGTGGACAACTCAAACATAGCTTCTTGAATCTTTCTCAATACTCGTAAAGAGTTTCTCCACTGAACTATGTGATGGCGCATATCTCCTTCCTTATGTTAGTGACTCTTGAAGAAAGAAAATACTCCTCCAAGAATAGCCTTTTCATGTCATTCCATGATTGTATCGAACCGGAGGGAAGATAATACAACCAATCCTTTGTTAAGTCTGCCAAGGAGAATGGGAACGCTCGAAGCTTAATTTGCTTTTCGGTTACTCCTTATGGCTTCATGGTAGAGCATACCACATGAAACTCTTTTAGATGCTTGTATGGATCTTCATCTGTAAGACCACGGAAGGTAGGCAAAAGATGGATTAGTCCAGATTTAAGTTCAAAAGCCGCATCTAAAGTAGGATATTCTATGCATAATGGTTGTTGGTGTAAATTAGTAGTAGACAACTCCCTCATAGTCCTATTATTAGGGACAACCATTTTTTCTTCTTCAGAATCACTTGATGAACTATTTGACAGTAGTTCAAGTGCTACGTTGAGGCACGGTGATGGTACAAAAACTTCTTCTAAGTCTGTAGTCGTTCTTCTAAATTGACGAGTCTCTTTCCTTATCCTTTTCGCGGTCTTCTCTATTTCTGGATCAAAATTCAATTCACTAGATTGAGAAGATCGAGTCATACACTACAAAGAAAACAAGGAATAGATAAAAACAATTAAACACTCCCCGGCAACGGCGCCAAAATTTAGAAGCTAACGTTAACACTCCAAAATTAATCCTTACTTTTAATCACAAAATCAGTATAATAGCAAGCAAGGGTCGAACCCACATAGAATAATATTGCTTCAATAAATTCTAATATTTTCTATTTCTAAATAACAATAAATAAATAAAGGGATTTTTGAATTAATTATAATTAACTAAATAGATAAAAATTAATTAATAAGATTAACTAATAAATTAAAATATATAGTTCTTCAGTTCATTCTCACCTTACAATTAATTAGATCAATCAATCAAAATATATTTATATCCTTGCATAAAACTAATAATCCTAGGCAACAATAAGCTCTGCTACCTGAAATTTTCTTTAATTTTAATATAACAAAACAAGCTCTTTATTAGATTCTAATCATTATACAACCTAGAACAAGCTCTCTAAATTTAATATAATGGAAACATTAATCACAAGGAAATTAGATTCTTCTAAGCAACAATCTCATAAGCTCGGACTATTTAACTTATATCATGATAACCATAGCAATAAACAAAAGTTTGATCGCAATCATCTATCATTATTCACTACCAACGATTAGGAACAATATCAATCACACGTAATATAATTCCTAAATCTAGCAATTGATAATAATTTGATCAATCTAATGAGCTCTAATCAAACCAACCAAATTTAATATCAAAAAGCAATTAAAATAAATTATCACAAATAATTTCATATAAGGAAGAATAAATAATATTACTGAATTAATTTAACCATTAATTATAATTGGGTTTGAAATCCCCTAGAACTGAATAAGAAAAATTAGTCAAACATAATAATAATAATATACAAAAGAATTGAGAGAGATATGATACACCTGAGAGAGAGAGAGAGAAAGCTCCTAATTGTATATAATAATCTGCTAATGATCTGATATAATATAATGTAATGTATTTATAGAAGTACAATAATAATCCTAAGCTAATATGAAATTAAAATCCAATTTGAAATCAAATTAATGCTCAAAATCCCGAATAATCCTGTTTCCCAGCAAAACCGCATTGCCAAACATAGCCTTAACACGCTATTGACTGGTCAAACGCGCCTCGATGACGTCAACATTGCGTAACAACCGCCTCATCCCAGACCGCACATGGCATGAAAGATGATGCCCCCTGAAGCTCTAAATGACGTCACTCCAGCTGCGTCTGTCTTCTATGCGCGCATGGCGCGCAACTCAGCTTTTTCGGATAATTACAACTCAGCTTTCATATAAGGAAGAATAAATAATATTACTGAATTAATTTAACCATTAATTATAATTGGGTTTGAAATCCCCTAGAACTGAATAAGAAAAATTAGTCAAACATAATAATAATAATATACAAAAGAATTGAGAGAGATATGATACACTTGAGAGAGAGAGAGAGAGAGAGAGAGAAAGAGAGAAAGCTCCTAATTGTATATAATAATCTGCTAATGATCTGATATAATATAATGTAATGTATTTATAGAAGTACAATAATAATCCTAAGTTAATATGTAATTAAAATCCAATTTGAAATCAAATTAATGCTCAAAATCCCGAATAATCCTGTTTCCCAGCAAAATCGCATTGCCAAACATAGCCTTAACACGCTATTGACCGGTCAAACGCGCCTCAATGACGTCAACATTGCGTAACAACCGCCTCATCCCAGACCGCACATGGCGTGAAAGCTGCTGCCCCTTGAAGCTCTAAACGACGTCACTCCAGCTGCGTCTGTCTTCTATGCGCGCATGACGCGCAACTTAGCTTTTTCGGATAATTACAATTCTGCCACCAGTCGCCAACTTCAGCTTAATTACACATTGGCCACTCCTTGTGCTGAAATTACACTTTTACCACTAGACTTTTATTTTCCTAGAAAATAAAATATAAATTAATTAAAAATAAATAAAAATAATATAAAAATAATAAAAACACTTAAAATTAAATAAATTATTTAAAACACTAAAAATACTTAAAAACTTACAATTAATTAAACTTACAATTAATTAAGCTTAAAAATACCTAATAAATAAGAATAAAATATATTTATCATGCACACATGTGCGAATAATAACAATAATATCGATGTAGACTAATTGTAAATAATTAAACCGCTTAGTGATCTTGTAAAATAAATACAAGTCTGAGCATAAGAAACTTGCATGTAGTCTACCGCTTACACAAGTTAACTTAACTCCCTTTGAAACGACCTAACATTCATAAGATTGATTTTTCAATTAGTATATCAAATAATGGTGCCTAATAATAACCCTTTAACAACTTACTTTTAAATTATCTATCATTTAATCATACCATTAACATTTAATAATTCCTTACACTTAGAAATATTATCCTCCTTCGATAATATTTAAATCGCTTGATAAATATCTTAATCAATTAATTACCTTTAAGTCCTCAACTAATATTATTAACCATTTAATAATATTTAAGTCATTTTCTAATATTATAAATTATTTAATAATATTTTATTTTTTCTCTAATATTATTAATCATTTAATAATATTTTATTAAGTTTATAATATTATTAATCATTTAATAATATTTTATTCAATTTCTAATATTGTTAATCATTTAATAAGATTTTGTTAGATTTCTAATATTATTAATTATTTAATAATATTTTATTAGTTTTTTAATATTATTATTAATTTAACAATATTTTATCCATTTACTAATATTATTATTCATTTAATAATATTTAAATTTAGTCTAATAATAATATTATTTAGTTTATATTTTTCTGACCCATTTTGGTTTTAAAGGATCCGACCTGACCCAACCCGACCTATAAGGCCCAACCCTACCCAAATGATAAAATTAATTTTTAAATTTTCCAGAATAAGGCTCCGACTCTTGTCCTACAAAAACCAAAATTTCACTTCTTCTTTTTTCAGATTTTTCAACTTTAACACTTTTGATTTAATCTTCAATAAAATAAAATATATACATCCAAATGACACCAAATTAGATTTGTTAGCTTTATAACTTAATGTTTGCCATATTTCATGGATCGATCTACTTTCTGAAATCATTTTTGACACCAAAAATCATGATCACATAACTAGGGATTTCAAATTAATTTATTTTGGTAAAAGCCATACATCTTCATTTTAACGTCTTTTTCCAAGATTCAAGTCTCATTACGATCGAAACTCATTAATCTAACATTTAAGGCACATAAACCCCCTAACCAACTTTCATGTTTCAAGATACATCACATTAATCAAGACATCAAGTTAGAGTTTTCAAAACATACATGTTTATATGCACTTTCTTAAACCCTTTACATATTAAACACATATAAACACTTATTAAGCATCTTTAATCATAAAATTTCATGTACACCATAGATCTACTAATATTGAGTATCAAAATAGGTTTTGAACCACTAAAAATATATTTTGACCATATCAAATACATATTGACCATAGAAAATCTATTTTGACCATGAAAAATACATTTAACATATAAGGACACATAGATATATATATATATATATATATATATATATATATATATATATATATATATATATATATATATATATATATATATACTCCATCAAACCTCCATCCTTATACCTTCGAGCTCACCATAGCTCCATCACACAATATTTCTCTCACAACCAACCAAGGAAAAAGATTCATAAAACAATAAATTAAAAGAAAAATATAAATATAAGAGATAGAAAACTTTTAAACCTTGATGATCTAAAGGCTCTTTTTCTCTTCCTTCCAAAGTATGATATAAGGATAGATGGCATCCACTACACTCTTGATTTACCCAAAATTTGTTAGTACTCAAGCTCACCAAGTGTATCTCTTTTAATACTCTCAAAAAAACTCTCAACTCTTTATTCTTGTGAACCAACAAAATAACCAACTCTAGCAAGCTTGGTGAATGGTCTTATTTATTGACTATTGGTAAGCATACTTAGCCTTGCTAATCCACTCATACTTAGTTGATTAGCCACTAAACTAGCAAGGAATCAAGATCCACTTTTTAGATGACTTGATGTGCATTGGCAAGGCTTTCATTGGAATAATTTAGGTAGCTTGGAGCAATGAACCAACCTAGTCCCCCCCCCCCCCCCCCCCCCCCACCCCCATTTGGCCAGTCAACCTCACCCCTACCATTTCCTTCTATTTTTTATTTATTTTATTACACACACACACACACATATATATATATACACTACACATGCATTGATTGGGCCAAACATTGGATCATGGAATTAATTCATTCGGGCTCAACAATTAATTCCCATTTGGGCTACCAACATCAATTAATTTGGAGTACCATTACCATCTTGAAAAGCTAGCATTTAATTTAGTGTTGGTCTAGGTTTCATTATTTCATTGGACTTTTCTTAAATCCTTATGGACCAACACATTAAATGACACACTTAGGTTAATTAATTAATCCATTTAGACTTGCTAACACAAAAATCAAATGGACCATTAATTAAGGGTTCTAGCTTATCGATCATCAATATTAAAAATCTTAGGTTAGTCCACTAGTTTAATTAATCAACCAAATGGACTTCCCTTTAATTAAACCCTCACATAAAAAAATATGATCAAAAATGAATGAACACACATAAATTAATTCACACATAAATTACTTCATTGACACATAGTCATTAATTTCAATTATAAAGTGATTTAAAATTTATGGTTATTACAATTAACATGCTTTACATGATTTTTCTTTTATGAAATTAAGTATTAGTATAACCAATGACAAGATCATTTGAAACTAGATTAGATATATTTTTGAAATTCAAGTGTGAAATCCTTTTGTGCCACAACCAATTAACATCCACAAAAATTTTAGCAAAGAAATAGACAATTTCTTTATAACTCAGCTTAGCCAAGTCAACCATATAAATATTCCCATCTCTATAACCAAAAAGCTTTAAGGAGTTGGTCTCAAGGCCTTTTACTTGATAATGATTGTTCAAAAAGATTATTTGATGCCCTTTGTGACAAAGTTGCTAATGTTTAAGTGGTTATGTTTCAAACCCTCAACAAAAGCTACCTTGATAAAAGAGACAACATCATTCCCTATAGTGCAATAACCTCTAGTCCTACCAAAGTTATTATTTCCAATGATAATTGTAAGTCCATTTTTCTCTTTGAAGTTTGATAATAAAGTTTTGTTGTATGTCATATGTTTTAAGCATCCACTGTTTAAATACCAGCTTTTTGATGTGGAGCTCTTATCTTGCAAAGACAATTTAACTTTACCTTAGTACCCATACTTGCTTGGGTCCTTCCTTGTTAGTTCTCTTAAGAACTCACACTTGTCTAACCTTAGGTCTCAGATAATCAAAATGTGTATCAAAACAACACCATGCAACAATATATCCATAATAATAATAGTTTTAGCACATAACATAATGTGTGCCTCTGTGTGTGGTTACATTCCTTCTCGTTAAGGACACGTGTTAGGTATAGAGAACTTTAGTTTTTTTCTCTAGGTTCAAACTTTTTTTTGCCTCCATACTGTTTTACGATTTTCAAGTTTCATAGATTATAGGCCAATTATATGATTCTTACCAGGTTAATTCGTAGAGTGAAAATGAATTGAATCTCAGATTCTTCAAGGCTTGAGCGTAGAGTTAGCTTTACTCTATGATTTCTTAAATCATGGTCCAATATGTGATCTGTTATGCACTTAAAGCACAACTTGATTAGCGAAAATATTAGAATTTTGAGTTATTGGCTCAACAACCTTTATGAATTTCATAAACATAATACTTCTATGGGAAGTAGAAGTATTGTTCTTGTTATTCTCCAATGATGTCCCCACATTACAATCTAAGGAAGAATCCTCAAATCCCAAACCTCATCTGTTAGCAAAACACCTTTGATTAGTGATCAAGGAGTCTTTAGAAAAAGACATATTCCAAGAAGAGATGGTATTTTCTAAATCTTCATCCTTTGAAATAAGAATTAATTCTCTGTGTACAAACTGCTCAATGATGTTTCTTGGATTCACATTTTCTTCCTTAAGCTTGGAAAGGAAAAGACTAGTTTCTTTCATTGTTTCTAAGTCCAATTGTACTCTTTCAATTTTTTTCTTAAAGTTGAGAAGGATCATTTGATAACACCCTGAACCATTTCATGTATTTATACAATTCAGAGGTAATATCACATAAGACAATTATAAGATCAGACTCATCTATGTCAGGGGACTTAAAGTCAAATACCTCACTAATATCAATCGCTTGATGATTAGTGGTGTGTTTCATTATAGGTACTTCAATGGCCATTAGATAAAGGTTTGCAACCTCTAGCCCTTCATCATCTCTTCTTGAGTCCGAACCTAACTTATTTTAGCTCCAAGAGCCCTCAGTAACTAGACCTTTGTCTTTCTTGTGATACTTCTTGTAACTTTTTCAGTCCTTTTTAAGGCACTCTTTCTTTAGCTCTTCTCTGAGAGGCTTGGTACATTTTGCGATATAGTGCCCTGACTTTTTGTGGTTATAACAAAGATCATTGGAGTAATTTTTGTAATATCCCAGATATTTCCAAGATTTAGAATAATTAATTAAAGGTTATTGTTTAAAACCTAGAGTTGTCGAAGTGAGATGTGTAGAAAATGGGTAAACATTTTTTTTAACATAATTTATTTGTTAGAAATTAAATGTGAGAATATTGTAACGATGCATGTAGAGAATGTATTAAGGAAATAAATTCAATTGAGAAGTGAAGGTGGTTATATTGATATACATATATACCTAAAGTGTGTTTGTTAGCCAAATAAGAATGTGAGTAAATTAATAATCAATTAAGCTAATGAATTAATTAGTTTAAATATGAAGTAAGAAGGAAAGTCATGAAATATAATTAATTAAATTAATTATATTAGTTATGAGTTAAAATTATGGAAAGGCTATAACGATTGCCTATGGTGGCAATAATAAAAAATTAATTAATTAAGTAATTAACTTAATTATTAAGTTGTTATATAGAGTCCATTAATGGATTTAAAACAAGCCCAATATGAGAATACTTACATGAAGGTGGGTAATTAAATAATAAGCCCAAATGTTATGTTAATTAATAGTCCAAGAGGTAATTAATATAAGTCCAATTAAATTATGTTGGCAAGTATTATGATAGTTTAATTAAATTAATTATCAAGCCCACGTTATAAATGATATGTGAGTTGTGTTGGGTAGCCCAAGTAATTAAATAAGAGAGTCTAATGCAAGGTAAGCTATATAGCCCAAACACTTAAAAGTCCAATGTTGGTCAAAGTGTTCGGAGATATTGTTGAGTGTAGAGAATTAACTAATGTATGGTTGATTGAATAACCCTAGTTGGTAGGCAAGATAGAGAATTAACCAAACATTGGTTAATTGCTAGAGGAAGGAAAGTAGTGATGAGAATTAACTATGGATGAGTTAATTGAGTAACCTAATGTGATAGAATTATTTATAGCAAGTCTAATTGGATTATATAATAAGTCCAATTGAGGTATTAACCTAGGTCAAATAAATTTACCTAGTAATTTATATAATTAATTTAACATTAATCCATGTAATAATTAAACAAGCCCAATGTTTGTTTAAATTAAATGTAACATAGGGTATTTAATGTTAGCCCAATGTAACAATTAAATTGAGCCCAATCAAATTAAACGGATGAGCCCAATATACTAGAGTCCAATGTGGAGCCCAAATGGTAGCCAAAATTGATCAACATTTATATATATAAGTATAGATATATATAGATGTATATATGTGTATTTAAGCTATAAAAATAAAGCAAAAATGGGGGATTAAATCCCATTTTTGCTGAGATTTAGTGGTCCCCACAAGGGGGTGGCTTGATTTGCTCTTGTTGCTTCCTTCACACACTAAATCAAAGTAGCTCAACAACCCTTGTCATTCACATTATCAATCAAGTGGTCATTTCATGCTATAGTAAGCCTAGATTAGTCCTAATTTGACCAATGTTAGTTGATTACTAAGAGTTGATGGTGATTAAGGAAGTGCTATATGTTTGGAATATGCATGTGAATGATATTTCTCAATTATAAGATTTGATGATGTGTTTCTAAAAGATAAATGAATTAATATGCAAATATGTCTGCATTGATGAAAGATGTAAAGTCCTTAATAGTTAATAGACATTATGTTCTAAGGACTTAGATTGCCAAGATCAAAACTGTTAAGTTGATCTCATATGAGTTAATAGCTTTGTACAGTCCTTCAAAAGATCACTATGTACAAGGACTATAGATAGAAAGATCAAACTTGTTAGTCTGATCTTAAAATGTAATAGATAGGCCTGATTGATCAAAAGAACAGCAGTCTGGCAAGAGAGTTAAAACAAGAATCGTTGACTACACTCGATCGTAGGGTCTGCAAGTCATCAGCATAGCCAGTCATACACTCACGTTTACAAAGCAGAATCATAGAGTGTTTGCTTAAAGATCATCAGCATGAAGACCCTGAATGACAGGCAAGCAAACAGAAGATCCAAGCACCAACTCCATCAGCAAAGACTGATTGAGAAGTGAAGAGTCATTTAGATAGAAGTCTTATGAAATCACTCAAAGGAAAATCGTAGAGTCTTCCAGGAAGATCGTAGAGTCTGCCATATAAACGCAGAACAAGGCTCAGGAAATTAAAGAGTCTTCTCGGCAGATCGTAGAGTTATCTCAGCATCGTAGAGCTAACTCTCGGGATCGTAGAGTTCATATAAACAGTCACTCTACGATTCTCAAAACCTTGTCTACGAACCAAGCAATATCAGAGAGCAATCTCTACACAAGTATTCAGAGTCTTGACATCAATCCTCGTAAGGATTATTCTGAAGGTTGTCCTTGAGCTAACAATCAAACTGAACGAAGTTCTCGTACATCTAGCATCAAGACTTAACTGAGATCGTAGAGCAGTTCAAATCATAACTCTACGATGGCACTATGACTTAAACCATAAGTAAAGATTGTAAAATAGCAAAGCTGAGTCGTAGAGTGAAAAAGCAAGCTCAGAAGTTCAACGTTCACACAATCGTTGAATCAAGGTGAAGATATACTAACGCTACATGTCATAAACAACCTTTGATCTTACAACAGGGAATGCAAAACTGAAGTTCGTAGAGCAGTCCTCTATGACTTATGAACCAAGCAGTTCGAGCAAAACTGAAGTACGTAGAGCAGCCCTCTACAATATGAAAGCACCTGACAGAGTTTAAACCAGATTCTACTAATGCTCTACATAAAGCACATTGAAGATCACGAAGCATGAGTAGCATATCGTCAGGACAGCAAGGCTCGGTTCAGATCGTAGAAGTAGTAAAGTCGGACAAAGATCGTAGAGCTACATAGCAAGACCTGCAGATGACTCAACGATCAGAAGTAAGTAGTTACAACCGGATTAATCGTTGAGTACTTAAGTGCCAGCATCGATTGAAGACATCTAAGCACTTAAGCCAGTAGTCTCTGTATGGGCTGTTGATTACTTCAGAAACATCCACATCATCACTTCTAAGGCATCTGCTGTTGAAAAAGTCAGTATTATCAGTATACTAACTAATGCGTACTGAGTATCAGAACAAAGACTTTTTGTATCATGTATCAGGCTCAAGAAATCAGAAGACTACGTCCCAACGATCATATTCTCTAAAAGACCTGTTCACCCCAAAGATTGGGAAGAACACGAGACTGACATCTCTACAGTGATAAAGAAGACAAGTCAACAAGTCAGAGCCTGCAGAGCACTAACACTCTGACTTATTGTATAAAGTATTCATAAAGGAGTCTAAAACTGAATACTTCAACGGGAAGATTTGTAACAGAAAGAGTGCAACGGTTACTAAAATCAGAGAAAGCTGAGCTACAGGTTAAGATATCAGAACATGTCAGAAAAGAGAAAAGCACTGACACAAGCGGCAAGAAAGTCAACATTGAAGATATTGAGGATCTACACAAAGCCAAATGAAACCAACGGGATTTCATTCAATGGTAATATATGCTCAGAGATATAAAAGGCTTACAAGACCAACAGAAAAAAAAAAAGTGGTTGCAGTCGTTCAAGATATACAAGAGAGATGATAGAAGATAACAACCGATCGTAGAGTGAAAAAGACTGAATATGCTGAAGGACTCTACGATCCATCATAACACTAACACTAATTTGAGAGAGACATAGAGATGAATAACTCTATTACAAAGAAGTGTTCAGAGCTGCTAGGCACATGAAAGAGAGAAGCTTAAACGCCAACTTGATACATTCATGGTAGCAACTGAGTACCAAAAGGAAGGATCATCACAGTCATCTCAGAAGCCCATCTCGAGAAGCAATAAACTGTCTATGATAAGAAGGAACAACTGAGTACCAAAAAGAAGAAGCATCACAGTCAACTCAGGAGTTCATCTCGAGAAGTTATCAAGTACCAAAGAAGCTGAAGTGCAAAAGCCTAGCAGCACATTTGGTGATCTTAAGTAGTTGCTGAATAACAGAAAGAAGAAGAATACCAACGACAAACATCAGCAGCATTCAATGATAGATCACAAGCAGCTGCTAAGTACCAGAAGATAAAGAAGATCAAGTTCATCTTAGCAGCACAACCCAACAAGCATCCAACACACAAAAGAGGGTCAAAGGATCCTTGCCTAAGTGGCTAAAAAGAAATCAAGTCTGCTAGACTTGTTGAGTACTGAAGGGTACAAGAGATTCTAAGTCTGCTGGACTTAGTCTACAATCCAAAGCTGCTAGCTTTGATGAGGGCAAGAGTGTCCTAGTCTTAATGTGACTAAAGGAACCAAAGCTGCTAGCTTTGATGAGGGCGAGAGTGTCCTAGTCAAGAGGACTAAATCTTAGTGGATTTCCTACTGTCAAGTAGAAGAGTGGAGTAGGAGTTATTCAGTCTCCGAACCACTATAACTTTCTTGTGTCATTTACTTTGTGTCTTTTATATTCTGCACAACATCTGCTTTCACCCATACTAGATTAACACACTAAAATGAAATGACTCATATTTCTTTAAGGGGTTTTATTAAAAGTAAAATCCGCTGTGCTCGAATTGATTCTATCACTTAAAAACTAATATGCTGTTGTTACAAAAGTAAAAAGTTTTTAAGAGATCTATTCAACCCCCCCCCCCCTTCTAGATCTCCATTGTGTCCACGAGAACTAACAATTGGTATCAGAGCAGGTTCTCACAAATATGTTAAAGCCTACGCTTTGAGTTGATCCATGGCACAAATAAATTAGTGTTGAATCTCGGTATTGGGTATAAAAGACTAAATGAATTTAATCTCACAAGTTGAAACTTGTTTGTGAAGGGGAAATCCAACGGAGAAGCTGCCTAAGGCCATCCATGCTTAACCATGTGCTTAAAAGAATTATCTTCTTCAGATAAATTGAGCTAAGGGAAATCAGTAAGAAAATGGAGGAAGAACACTGATGCAGCAAGAGTTATGAATCTTTCAAATCAAAAGGAATCCATAATCAAAAGATTATCCAGGACCAAGGGATTTTGTCCACATCACAAAAGTTTTGATTGGTGCATCAGTCTATGCAACTACATGAAGAAATTAATGATGCCAAAATTGAGAACCTGAAGGATTGCAAATCATTTCAACAACAGCAACATGATTCATCAAAATCAGAACCACTGTTTGTCAAGTAATTGACAACAGTGAGGTATTTTATCCTATCTCTTCTATGTATTAAAATTACAGATTGTAAAGATTGTATTGCATGACAAGTTGTTTATATTGTTTACTTTCATTTTCTCAGGATCCTGTAAAGGAATCATCCTTTTCCTAATATACTCTTGTTAAACCATGTCATATCATTTATTGTATATTACTTGTACTTGTGTAAGAACTCTTTCATTTGATAAAGTAAAATTAGTCTTAAGATTGATTTTAACCTTCTCTATGGCTGAGGAAATCTCAAAGAATTATAATTAGCAAAATTCAAAATGTTTTTATCAAAATCTAAAGAGGCAGAAATGTGTGGTATTTATCCTACCTTAATCCTCTTTCGAATTTTGCTTTCGACTCCTTTGTCAATAATCTGAGTTTTTAATAAATCGTAGAGTATGGTTATATCTATTATTGTACTCTGAAGGATCGTAGAGACTGATCAACTCTATGAGCCATTGAAGCACAATACATAGAACTGATTATCACTCTACTAAAGTTCAAAAACTCAGTATGTCATGAAATTGGTTTATCAATCTTGAACCTCTCTCACACATACTCAAATAGCATAATAGAACTGTCATCATTAACTCACTTCTATGCACTTTGAGGATTCAATGTATGATAATGTTAGATACTTAAAAATTACTAACTTCTCAGGACCCAAATAAGTGTGGGTACCAAGTTAGAAAATTTAACCTGCAGGTGTCTTGACTGATCCAAAGACCACTTAAAGAGGAACTAGATTAAAGAGAAATTCAAGGACAAGGGTCTCATCAAAGTGCGAGTCAACTCTACTATCACCGAAAGCTGAGAATACAAAGCCTACGATCATAGTGTCAGAAAAAGGGATTTTAGCAAAGCCATATTTGAGGAAAACTCTTTAAATCCATTGTTGGTGAATCAAATCATAAGGAGGCAGTATCAAGTATGGAGAAGAAACCTTCTGTCAAGCTTAGCAATGCACAGGGCAAAGTCTAACAATGTCAGACCAACTCTACGATCACAGCACCAGTCAAAGAATCGTAGAATAGACAGTACTAAGGAAAGTACTCTACGAACCTAAGACAGAGTCACTGAAAGACAAGTTATCTCAGAGATGGAAGTTGACCATGGGGGAGCGATAGTCAGCTAAGTTCAACAAAAAGTGAAGAAGTTATCAGAACCTATTAAATCTTCATCTCCAATTCGAAGAGTCTCTAAACTCTATGATTGATAACCTGTTCAGCCATAATTACTCCAAGTCATAGAGTCACTATGATCAACAACTAGATCTTAGAATATAATGTGTCTACAATCACACTCCACATAAACCATCCTTTCATTGAACCTTTCACATCCTCTTACCAGCTCACAGTTCATGTCATACAGTGATTAACATTCACTCTTTCATATCAAATCAGTCTTTTCTCAGATAAAGCGCCTCAGAGACAAACCAAGTCCTAAGTTTCAAACTAAGAGGCATGCCCTCTCTGAGCTTCCTGAACTCTGCCAAAAGACTGAGCGTTTTACATCACCTGTATTTCTTCTGAGCTCAAGATGTAAAGGGAAAAGGAATTTTCTCCAACCAGAGTCGTTATTCGTCAAGGAATGATCCACCTGCTGTTTGTACAAAAGAAGAAAACTGTGCAAAGAAATCTCAAGCATTCTGCATTGGTGACCAAAAGTCTTTTCTAAAGGATAATCGTAGAGTGAAGAGCAAGTCGCTCTACGAACTGACCAAGGTGTCTGTCAAACAGGGAAGTAATGTTCACGCTTTCCAAACTCAAGTGAGTCAGTTATGCATCAGTTACAATAAATGCAAAAGTGAAGCCACGTCCTGCAAATGAATATCCTACACGTGTCTTCTACAAAATTGACGAGGGAACTGACATAAGCCAAAATTTTCAAACTGACAATTGTCCTTTCCCATCAGTTATCAGTATCTATTTCTCAAAACCGTGCAAACTCATCCTGTACCAAAAACCATTGTTGAAACACAGAAAATCTTCAAACCCTAAATTCAAAAGACCCCTGATATCTATACATCTCGATCACACCTTTGTCATTCTCTGAAACCTTCATTTGACCAAACACACTTTCTTCAAAACCATTAATATGGAAAACTGGCAAGTCGTTTCTGGCATCCAACTCGGCTTTGATAAGTTTAAGTCCTCTGAAAAGAAATTCAAGGATATTCTTACAATAGTGCAGGAAGCTGGTTTCTCAGATTGTTTGGGGGCAAACACCAAGGTCTACTCTGTTCTGGTAAAAGAGTTCTATCGGAACGCAGTTGTAAACGATGATGAGTTAGTTTCAAGAGTTAGAGGAGAAAAACTCAAAATAGATGATACCGAAATCAACAAGTGTCTGGGAATTACTGTTGGAGATCTATCATCACTTGAAGACATTGATACAGTTGAAGGAATGAGGAGGATGGGATATGTAAAGAATACTCAACTAAAGGGTATGAAGAAAAAGGAGTTTCCAGAAGAGTTCGAGTTCCTGGCAGAGATAGTAGGCAAATGTATCTTATGCAAAGGCACCGCTCATGACACTGTAAGTGATCCTCAACTAAGAATCATGTCTGCTATTGTCATGAAGAAGAACATAAACTTTGGCGCCATACTATTTGACTTGTTAGTCAAGGAGGTTGAGAAAATAAAGGCTCCTGGGAAGCCAATCTCAAAAGTATTCTATGGAAGATTCTTAAGTATCATACTGAAGCGGAAACTGCAAGATAAGATTAGGGATGATGAGGGGGAGGCTTTGAATGTCCACAAAGTTATGTCTCCTAAACTATTTGACAACTGGAAGAAGAATCCCATGGAAAATAAGAGGTTAAGGATGACTAGCAGCAGCAAGAAAGATTCGAAGGAAAACAAAGGAAAAAGGAAAGCATGTTCAAGTAAAGATGATTCATCTGATGAGTCTCTATCATTTGGATTCATCTGATGAGTCTCTATCATTTGGATTCATCTCACCAAAATCATCCCTCAAGAAGTTGAAAGCTGAGAAGATCAAGTCAGCAAAAAGACAAAGTGCTCGTCTTCAACAAATGATGAAATCTCTGGGGAATAAAAAGGCAGGAGATGGTTCACCTAACTTCATTGATCTCAGTGATGAAAGTAAGGAGGTACCTGTTGAAGAAAATGTAACTTCAAGTGAGTCAAAATCTGGAAGTGAAGAAATGTTTACTGAAGGAACTGTTGATGAAGTAAGGGAAGACAATGTTAGTGGAACATTGAGAAATGAAGAACAGTTAGAAGAAACGACTACTGAACCTGTCAAAGCTACAAAGGAATCAGTTTCTAAAGGTAAAGGCTCTGACAAAGGGAAAGGAAAGGAAACATTATTCGGAGATAAAAATCAAAGAGACTCGAGCTCTGAAAATGCTGAGTCAGGAAGTCTCAATCATCATGTTCCAGCAGCAGTCTCATCATCAAATACTCGAAGGAGGATCATATTAGAAGCAGTTGAAAAGCCAGGGGCCATGTTGCCAAACAAATGGATTGATCACGGCAATGGTCAAATCAGAGTAGCTTCAATAACCATGGAAGAATTACTGAGCAAGTTTGAAGACATCGAGCTCGATCGAACCACAGTTTTATATGATCATAAGGGTCAGGAGTTAAGAAGGTTCTACCCTTGGATGCCCTGGTTAAAAGCTATCTATTTCAGAGATACGAGCTTCATCAGTTGGTGTTATACTTACTTTCCTAATCTAAAGTTGGTTTCTCAGAACTTCCCAAGAGTTCAATCATTTCCAACTCTGCTGATCAAAAATGTCCAGCACTTCAAAACCTACCGTCATGCAGAAAGTATATTCATTCCTTATTCACTGTTGATCAATCAAGATGAAAGTCAGAAGAAAAATAGACCCGTAGAGTCAAAGGCCGTAAAGCATCCCGACTCTACGACTGCAACAGACCAGTCTCAGCCAAATATTCCCAGCAAATCACCCTCTGATATTCCTTCATCATCAAACAATGATTTCTTTGATACAATCACTGCTCTTGAGAACATCTTCAAGAATTCTACCACAGCAGAGGCTATATCTGGAGCAGAAGAATTCTACAAAGAAGTGCAAGCATCTTTTTCAAACATATCTTTCAAGCTTCTTCAACAAGATCAGATAAATCAGAAGTCATCAGAAAATCAGCAGAAAGAAATTCTGAAACTTCGGAAGAACAATGAAGAATCTATTGGATCTCTTTCGGAGAAGATAGAAAATTTAAATCAATCTCTGTCTCAAACCATTGAGCTCACTCAGCAGGATCTAAAGATTGAAGTTGGAAACACATCCTACCTGGTCGAGCAGCTCATGGTAAAAATCCAGCAGCTCTCTCAGACTATTAATGACAAAAAGGGGGAGAAAAAGAAAAAGAGGATCAGGATGAAACGAATGAAGCTAAAGGAGAAGAGCAAGAAGAAGCAGAAAAGAAAACAGGCAAAGGAAGCCTTAAAGGCAAGAACTGAGGGGGAGCCAGACGAAGACATGAAGTCATCAGCTGAGGGGGAGCAGAACTAACAGATAAGCAGCAACAACATGTAGATCATTCAGAAGACATACAAATACAAAGGAAGGTACATCTTAAACTGAAATAATATGATCTGAATCCAGTGGTTAGGATGTTGTGTAATCTGTATTTAAGTATTCAATCAATGACATTCATATTTTCTGCTCTAGTAATACAGTAGCTCACTGTATAGTAAGATTCATTCATCATCTGCATAAGCATCTTGTATTATTGTTTTGTCATCATCAAATAGGGGGAGATTGTTTGGAATATGCATGTGAATGATATTTCTCAATTATAAGATTTGATGATGTGTTTTTAAAAGATAAATGAATTAATATGCAAATATGTCTGCATTGATGAAAGATGTAAAGTCCTTAATAGTTAATAGACATTATGTTCTAATGACTTAGATTGCCAAGATCAAAACTGTTAAGTTGATCTCATATGAGTTAATAGCTTTGTACAGTCCTTCAAAAGATCACTATGTACAAGGACTATAGATAGAAAGATCAAACTTGTTAGTCTGATCTTAAAATGTAATAGATAGGCCTGATTGATCAAAAGAACAGCAGTCTGGCAAGAGAGTTAAAACAAGAATCGTTGACTACACTCGATCGTAGGGTCTGCAAGTCATCAGCATAGCCAGTCATACACTCACGTTTACAAAGCAGAATCATAGAGTGTTTGCTTAAAGATCATCAGCATGAACACCCTGAATGACAGGCAAGCAAACAGAAGATCCAAGCACCAACTCCATCAGCAAAGACTGATTGAGAAGTGAAGAGTCATTCAGATAGAAGTCTTATGAAATCACTCAAAGGAAAATCGTAGAGTCTTCCAGGAAAATCGTAGAGTCTGTCATATAAACGCAGAACAAGGCTCAGGAAATTAAAGAGTCTTCTCGGCAGATCGTAGAGTTATCTCAGCATCGTAGAGCTAACTCTCGGGATCGTAGAGTTCATATAAACAGTCACTCTACGATTCTTAAAACCTTGTCTACGAACCAAGCAATATCAGAGAGCAATCTCTACACAAGTATTCAGAGTCTTGACAGCAATCCTCGTAAGGATTATTCTGAAGGCTGTCCTTGAGCTAACAATCAAACTGAACGAAGTTCTCGTACATCTAGCATCAAGACTTAACTGAGATCGTAGAGCAGTTCAAATCATAACTCTACGATGGCACTATGACTTAAACCATAAGTAAAGATTGTAAAATAGCAAAGCTGAGTCGTAGAGTGAAAAAGCAAGCTCAGAAGTTCAACGTTCACACAATCGTTGAATCAAGGTGAAGATATACTAACGCTACATGTCGTAAACAACCTTTGATCTTACAACAGGGAATGCAAAACTGAAGTTCGTAGAGCAGTCCTCTATGACTTATGAACCAAGCAGTTCGAGCAAAACTGAAGTACGTAGAGCAGTCCTCTACAATATGAAAGCACCTGACAGAGTTTAAACCAGATTCTACTAATGCTCTACATAAAGCACAATGAAGATCACGAAGCATGAGTTGCATATCGTCAGGACAGCAAGGCTCGGTTCAGATCGTAGAAGTAGTAAAGTCGGACAAAGATCGTAGAGCTACATAGCAAGACCTGCAGATGACTCAACGATCAGAAGTAAGTAGTTACAACCGGATTAATCGTTGAGTACTTAAGTGCCAGCATCGATTGAAGACATCTAAGCACTTAAGCCAGTAGTCTCTGTATGGGCTGTTGATTACTTCAGAAACATCCACATCATCACTTCTAAGGCATCTGCTGTTGAAAAAGTCAGTATTATCAGTATACTGACTAATGCGTACTGAGTATCAGAACAAAGACTTTTTGTATCATGTATCAGGCTCAAGAAATCAGAAGACTACGTCCCAACGATCATATTCTCTAAAAGACTTGTTCACTCCAAAGATTGGGAAGAACACGAGACTGACATCTCTACAGTGATAAAGAAGACAAGTCAACAAGTCAGAGCCTGCAGAGCACTAACACTCTGACTTATTGTATAAAGTATTCATAAAGGAGTCTAAAACTGAATACTTCAACGGGAAGATTTGTAACAGAAAGAGTGCAACGGTTACTAAAATCAGAGAAAGCTGAGCTACAGGTTAAGATATCAGAACATGTCAGAAAAGAGAAAAGCACTGACACAAGCGGCAAGAAAGTCAACATTGAAGATATTGAGGATCTACACAAAGCCAAATGAAACCAACGGGATTTCATTCAACGGTAATATATGCTCAGAGATATAAAAGGCTTACAAGACCAACAGAAAAAAAAAAGTGGTTGCAGTCGTTCAAGATATACAAGAGAGATGATAGAAGACAACAACCGATCGTAGAGTGAAAAAGACTGAATATGCTGAAGGACTCTACGATCCATCATAACACTAACACTGATTTGAGAGAGACATAGAGATGAATAACTCTATTACAAAGAAGTGTTCAGAGCTGCTAGGCACATGAAAGAGAGAAGCTTAAACGCCAACTTGATACATTCATGGTAGCAACTGAGTACCAAAAGGAAGGATCATCACAGTCATCTCAGAAGCCCATCTCGAGAAGCAATAAACTGTCTATGATAAGAAGGAACAACTGAGTACCAAAAAGAAGAAGCATCACAGTCAACTCAGGAGTTCATCTCGAGAAGTTATCAAGTACCAAAGAAGCTGAAGTGCAAAAGCCTAGCAGCACATTTGGTGATCTTAAGTAGTTGCTGAATAACAGAAAGAAGAAGAATACCAACGACAAACATCAGCAGCATTCAATGATAGATCACAAGCAGCTGCTAAGTACCAGAAGATAAAGAAGATCAAGTTCATCTTAGCAGCACAACCCAACAAGCATCCAACACACAAAAGAGGGTCAAAGGATCCTTGCCTAAGTGGCTAAAAAGAAATCAAGTCTGCTAGACTTGTTGAGTACTGAAGGGTACAAGAGATTCTAAGTCTGCTGGACTTAGTCTACAATCCAAAGCTGCTAGCTTTGATGAGGGCAAGAGTGTCCTAGTCTTAATGTGACTAAGGGAACCAAAGCTGCTAGCTTTGATGAGGGCGAGAGTGTCCTAGTCCAGAGGACTAAATCTTAGTGGATTTCCTACTGTCAAGTAGAAGAGTGGAGTAGGAGTTATTCAGTCTCCGAACCACTATAACTTTCTTGTGTCATTTACTTTGTGTCTTTTATATTCTGCACAACATCTGCTTTCACCCATACTAGATTAACACACTAAAATGAAATGACTCATATTTCTTTAAGGGGTTTTATTAAAAGTAAAATCCGCTGTGCTCGAATTGATTCTATCACTTAAAAACTAATATGCTGTTGTTACAAAAGTAAAAAGTTTTTAAGAGATCTATTCAACCCCCCCCCCCCCTTCTAGATCTCCATTGTGTCCACGGGAACTAACACTATATATAGAGTGTTTCACCTAGGTGTTATGTTTGTTAGACATTTTGCTAGAGCAACAAGACAGAAAAGTGAGAAGCTCCAGAGAAAAAGCAAGCAAACCTTTGTGAGATTGAGAATCACCAAGGAGATTGCTATAAAATAGTCAATGAGGAGTTATACCAAGAAGAAAAAGAGCATCTAAGACCTCAAGGTTTAAAAGTGCTCCAACTTTCCTAAATTTTATTTTTGTAGTCTAGATAGATTTTTAATAGTTAAAATATATTTTTAACCAATTAAAAGTTATTTTGATGCTCTAGAAGTCTAAATCTATTATATATAGATAGATTCATAGGTTAGTATGTTTAAAACAACTATTGGTATATGTGGTATGCAAATAAATGGAAGAAAAATCCATACTGCGATTTACCGGTAAAACCCTAAGTGGTTCGATCTTTAAATTTCTTGTCAAAATATTTTCAAAAATGTGATTGAACCATGAAATATTGTAAAACAAGAAGTTAGGAAGACAACAACACTAAGTTGGTGTCATTTGGATGTGTAGAGTTTATTTTATTCAAGTTTGAACCATTAAAATCAAGGATTTGTGATTTTAGTTTTTACTCTGTCCTTGTGAGCTATTTTTAGTTTAGTTACGTTTGGAATTTGGATTTGTGATCTAAAGAGAAGTTGTAGAGGGGGAAATTCTAATAATAATGGACTCAAGAATCACCCCAAAATATTTAAAATGAAGAAGTTATGGCAGTTCTAGTAAAGGAGGGTCGGACAGTCCTCAAGTTAGGGTTTCAAAAATTTTGTACTAGCGCCGCAGCGGTGGAAACCACCGCCGCAGCGGTCAAACATTCTGCCCCATCCGGGTAGGGTCGGGTCAGTCCGGGTTGAGTTTTTAGTGGAAATTTAAGTTGAAATACATGTAAAATGAATGTGTTTGAATACTAAACCTATATATTTAGAGTCTATTAATGACTTAATGGTATATAAATGTATAAAATAAAAACTGAAGTTAACACAATTAAAAAGTTAACTATTGGTAATATTTGAAGAATATTAAAATATTATTAAATAATGAATAATATTAGTATAAGATTAAAAGGTTATTAAATGAATAATAACATTAGTATATGATAAAAATGTTATTAAATAATTAATGACATTAATAAATGATTAAAATATTATTAAATAGTTAATAATATTAATTAAATGATTAAAATATTATTAAATAATTAATAATATTAGTAAGAGATTAAGCTATTATTAAATGGTTAATAATATTAATATGCGATTAAAATATTATTAAATGGTTAATAATATTAATATGCGATTAAAATATTATTAAATGGTTAATAATATTAATATGCGATTAAAATATTATTAAATAGTTAATAATATTAATATGCGATTAAAATATTATTAAATGATTAATAATATTAATAAGTGATTAAAATATTATTAAATGGTTAATAATATTAATATGTGAGTAAAATATTATTAAATGGTTAATAATATTAATAAATGATTAAAATATTATTAAATGGTTAATAATATTAATAAGGGATTAAAATATTATTAAATAATTAATAATAGTTGAATTAATATTTGAATGTAGTTGTATATTATCAAAGGTAGATAATATTTTGAAGTACTTGGTACATTATTAAATGTCTGAATCATTAAGTTATGTAAAAGAAGAATGTTTAATTAAATTAAACCGATGTAAATAGTCAATTTGTGACTAAATTTTAGACAACTTATTAAAAGTAAGTCGTACGAAGAATGTGTAGTGAAGGTGTAAGTTGGTTAAGTTTACCGACATGTCCAACTAGGTTTGTTGGGCTAGGATTTTTGTCTAGAACTTAAGGGTTCGTTTGTCGAACATCTTAAGAGTTAATAATTTAAAGTTAATGTCTTAAGTTAAGACTAATTAATAGTCATTGTAACTAATGATTATGTCAATTTTATATATAAATTATAGGTTGAACGAATGACGCAAATAAGCGTAAATGGTAGAAGCGAACTAGGCAAGTTTTTCAGAACTTGCTCCTATGTGCATTGCTATGCTACAATATGTTATTAAATTATTGATATGGAGATATATTGATGATATTTGTGTTATGTGCATAATATGAGATATGGTTACATGTTTAAAATATGAAGCATGAATTGTTAGATGCTAGTTGATTATTATAAGAAGTATAAAACATTCATAAAATGAAAAGAATAAAGTGCAAAGCATGTATAATATGTGAAGCATGTAATGTGTTATGTGTAACTGTTAAACTTGCTGAGCCGTCGTGTTCACTCTTACTTAAAACCAATATTTTCAGATAGTGCAAGTTATTCGAAGTTTTTGATAAAGATCAAGAAACAGGAATGCATATTACATTCACTGAAGGTCTAGCGCGACCATTGTAGATATCAGTCTGAATTGGACAGGTAAAATGATTGTGTAGTATAAGAATGGGTTGGTATGTAATATGAGTGTTAAATACTCAAATTGATTGTAATAGAATGTCGTATCATGTATGATATTAAGACATATTATGAATGTATAAAGATTGCGATTCTGGAATAGAAAGAGATGTTATAAAATTGTAAATGATTATTTATCAATTATAATATTGTTGTAATTCATGAACAATAAGGAAAAAGGTTGTACTCGTGTTGAACCGGATTCGAGGGACCCGGATTCGAGGTCGTCACAATTTCTCTTCTGTTGGTGGCCACTTCTTCTAAAACTGCTACCTCTATCTCTCCTCACGAAATTTCGCAGTATTCTTAGAAGGAGAGACATGTCTTCATTATTATCAAAATCAATGTCCTCTTCTTATTGAGCTTTAGAAAAGGCTTCAGCTGCCTTAAGGGTTGCACCTTAATCATTCTTCTTGGCTTTAGTTGTTGTTGTTTCTAATCTCTAATTTAGCTCCAGTTTATAGGTCAACAGATTTCCATAGAGCTTCTGAATGGTCATCTTATGTAGATTCTTAGACTCTCTAATAGTAGTCATTTTAGCTCCCTAATTTTTTGGCAGCACTCTTATGAATTTGATATTCACATCCTTATTATGATAGACTTTCTCAGATGATCTCAGTGAATTGAGTAGAATGTTGAACCTCTCATAGGTGACTATGAAGTCTTCTATAGAACTGTAAGAAAACATTTTATATTGTTGAGTGAGGAGAGACTATTTGTTCTCTTTGATTTCCTTAGTCCCTTCGTGCATGACCAGTAAAGCCTCCAAACTTCTTTGGTTGTGATACAGTTGACCACATTCTCTAATAGTTCATCTTCTAGAGCCATAAACATAATATTTTTGGCCCTCTTATTAAGACCAACAAGCTTTTGTCCATTCTTTCTCCACTTGATCCTTTGTTTGATAGCGACTTGTTTGGATCTTAAGGACTACGTGCCAGCTTGGTAGGCACATAAGGTCCATTCAGTACTGTGTCAAACAGTTCATCATCTATAACATTCATATAGAGCTGTATACGAACTTTTCATTTATCAAATTTATTTTTGTTGTACAAAAGTTGTTTATTTTCACCACTAAGCTCAAAACCAGTTTTGGTATGTGTCATATGATTGTAGACACCCAAATTTTGCACTTTTGTACTAACCCTGACAGGAGGGCAAAATCGTCACTTGACCCGACATACGAAAAGGAAGATGGACCCCAACACGAAGCCACCACAACGGCTTGTAGTCAAAGCTGCCACAACGAACAACGAGCATCAGGTTACTTGAGGCAAGGCAAACAGTTGACCAAGAAGAAACTTGATTTGATCACCAAAGACAACGAATGACCACTATGCTTACGGTAGTCGGGAGTCTCGCTCCCCGGTGAGCGAGCGGCTGCCCAGCTCGCCGGTGAGCTAGCGGGGCTGTAAGGGGGCAGCGCCCCCTGGAAGCCAAGCACAAAAAACAACTTCTATATCAAGTAACATCCCTCCGAAATAATACAGCAAAAAATGATGTTTTTAGACTGCGTGACACGAAAATCAAGAAAAGGAAGCAGGGCAGCCGCAGATGCATCTGCGGCCAATGACAAGTTGTCATTTTTCGTGGCTCGAGAAAACGCGCGGCAGCTGAGGTGGCGGCTTAGACGGCGACCGCAGGAAGCCGCAGATGGACCTGCGGCCAGCCGCAGATGCACCTGCGGCTGCTCCCAGTCACCTATACAACGCCATTTTGCTCGGTCGAGAGAGAAAAGAAGAGATTGTTTATGAAATATAGAGAGAGAAAAGGCAAGTTTTAGAGAGAGAAAGGCTTGGGTTGGCCAAAAATAGAAGGAAATTAATTTTTCTTTACTCAAATACTTAGTCAATCTTGTGTTATCTAGTTGATAGTGAAATATAAGGCATTTCTTGGCGTTTTGCAAGGTGAAAAAATGGTGTTTTCCTTGAAGTTTTAACTTGTTTTATTATCATAATCTTTTGTTATTGAGTTGTTTGAATGTAGTATTTTGTTATATTATTGAGGATCCGTGGATTAGGGATTATTAGTGAGGGTTTCGTCGGAACGAAATTTCCTCCTAATGTCCCGATGATATCCATATGGTAATATGTAGTTCATTGTGCTAATGGGTAGTACATAGTGTCGGGCTTGCAAATTTTGGTTCTGCGGTATAGTAACAAGTCTAGTGTTGTTAAGCTTTCCTTTGTATGGTTGTGTGGTGATTTTGGGGATTGTGAGCCTAGGGATGAGATCCTCGTGATCAAATTCCGAAGATGGACAAAATTTGGTGTGGTGTATGTAGTTACGACCATGGGCCATTTTTGTACATATGTAAATATTGGGCCTTAAAACGATATTGAATCGAGATCGGGTTAAGGCCTCGTAATAGTGAAGTATGTGACTGTGGGTGTTTGGGGTTATTTAGACGGCTCACATGCCCATGGATAGCCCCGACACAATTTTGAATGCTTAATTTGATTTGCAACATAAAAAAACGATTTCATAAAATAAGGCAAACGATAAAGATTTTCTAAAAGTAATCAAATTAGGGTATTAGAATCATGAAGCTTAAATTTAAGAATTTTAAGGAACGTCGATTCCTGTTTGACGAAAGGGCTGCAAGCGGTTTTGAAATATCATAAAAATGGTTTCGTAAAAAATAGATACACGTTTTCATTAAACTTTGGTGCATAGGGTTAAAGAGCTCCTAGAAGTTGCCTTCATTTTATTCGACTTTCTTGTTAAAAGGCAATGTATAGTCTCGATTCCTATTTGACGAAAGTTTAAAACCCTTGTTTTCTAAAAGCGACACCTAATAAAAACCCTTATCGTTTTCGAAATTAAAATCAATCTCTATTATAAAACAAAGCCTTGTCATTTAGGTCAAAAGATATTCTAAAAACGCTTTTCAAATAAAGCACATTTTCTACAGAAAGAATCAAAGCGGTTTTTCATCACAATATTTATTTAGGCACACACACATACACACACACATGTTTTAGGATTTTAAAAGGATAGGAAAACATCAAGATTGCGGTGACCGTGTTTTCACGGAAGTTGGGGGGTGCCTAACACCTTCCCCTCGCTTAAACAAGCCCCCGAACTCTAGGAATCTCGGTTCGCAGACCAATTAATTCGGAGTCATACATGAGCCAGCAGTTACTAAAATTAAACTCGGATGAGTTGGTACATCCATTGCAAATATACCAACTGGCGACTTTGGTCAATTGGCTCATCATGAAATCAACCTTTCAAACCTCGTCGACACTTAAGCCGACCCTTTTCAAAATCACATCTTGATCCAAAAGCTAAAATTGGAAAGGGTAATTATAAAAAAGAAAACGACTTTCCTGGCGTCGACAATGATCAACTCAAGCTGTAAATCTAGTCAAAAGAGAACATAAGTCTAAGTTAGGAGTTTAGTGCAGATCATAAAATAAATCACTAAAACTAAATTACAAAAATCAAAAAGACTAAAAGTAAAGGGACATGAGATTTTTAAGAGGTTCGAAGAACAAAAGTCTCATAATACTCTCTTCTACTCTGAAAGTCGGGATGATCAGCTAAGGATAAAATGGTTACATAAACCATGCTCACTAAGAGCTATTACAACATAGATTCACAAAGTATCTTTAAGTCACTAAGACTTAGTACAAATAAATCACTTAGATCTATATAAATCACTAAGAATGAAGTGTATTTGAGGTTCTGCTAAATTGCAATGAAAGCATAAAAAAATGACTTAGTAACAAAATGAGTTTTCTCATAACATAAAGTGGGAACTTTGAACTTATTTTTTAGAGCGCTTGAATTCAATTGATCAAAAGTCTTCAAGTGTTGCTGTAGGAATTATTTTATAGCCTTTCTTGGAATTTTGCTTGTTGCATTTCAAATGTTGCTCAATTTCATCAAAAACACTTGTCAAATGGTAATTCCTTTGACTTCAAATGCTGTCGACTGTACCGTAAGCTGGCATTGTCAACATCGTACTGCTTGGTGCAGTACATGTTGTGGGTGCTAAACAACTAACTATTGCTAAAGCTGATTTGTCTCTTTTATCTCTATATCCTGACTCAAATGGATAATATCAATTTAGGAAGTTGGAAACAAGGTCGAATGACCTCTGTCACTGCTCTGCCACTGCTTGTCTGGTTGTAGATTGTATGATTTGGGCTAAGCGAACAATTTGTTTCAATCTAGAGTTGGCCTCTATATTCTTTAGTGACTTTACTAAATTATATTAGTTGTACGATCTTTTAGTGATTTCACTAAGAGACTGCTCTATGTCTATCTTCAGCATTATGATTTTAAAGTTCTTCTTGGACAGTCTTCCAACTATATGATATTTTCAAAACTTTACAATCTTAGAGTTTCTCAACTACTTATAATAAAGCGATTTCATCAAGTCTTTAGCTAATCTTAACATAACGAATTCCTATATATAATTATACGATCATGAATCTACCTAATAAATTAAACACCTAACTAAGTTCTTAGATATAGATTTTCAATCTCAATAAGGAATGTACAAAAAGTACTAGCACAAGGGAAGTAATTAATATTGCAAATTTATCTATTGACTTTTTTGTTACTAGTTAACATACATAAGTATTATAGATAATTTTTCTAAAAAGTATTTATATAATATGGTGGGTTACCCTTATTATCATAACTAATCCTTTATATATTCATGTATTTCACCATCGTAATTAGGTGGATAAAATTCACAATAAATAGCGCAACTTGTAAAAGAGTCTTACTACATACAATGACAAATTTATGTTGATAGTAAATAGTAACAAATTTATGTCAATAATAAATAGCGACTTATATGTATACATGAGATAAGTATAGATATAGGTAGGAATTAAGAATGTCTCCACCTTAATTTATTCTATCTTATCGCTTAAAGTTTCACGTTAATCGCAATTTCACTTCGTCACAAAAATTGTCGACTTATAAATTATTTTCCCTCATAAAATAAAAAGATGAGTTTTGTTATATGTGATGATAAATTTATGTCTATGAAAAATAGGACCTGTGAGCATACATAGATAGGTACAAGTAAGAATGAATAATGACTCCACCTTAATTAATTTATTCTATTTTATCATTTAAAATTCTATGTCAGTTGCAATTAAACTTTGTTAGATTATTTGTATGTTGACAAATTTATAATAAAATTAAATTATAACTAATGAGACACTCTAAATGATAAAATAAATTAAATTAATGTAAAATCATTTTTAATAGGAAGACTCATATCAAAGTTATCCGTCCATGCGGAAGCTAAGTTTAAGATCGGGCTTTTATTGGGCCAGGAAAATTTGTTGCTTGAAAACAATTCTTCCCGCTCAAGGCTATTATTTAAAAACGCGGTTTCTTTTTCATTTTCATTTTTAAAATTTTCTTTCTCCTCTCATTAATTTTTCATCCCACATTTCCCTCATTTTCGTATGATTATAATCAATTTTATTTTCACTGAAAATTGGTCACAATTCATTTTATCGTTTCAGTGTAGGAGATTAGGAGAGAGGAAGCTAGAGAGGAGGGAGAAGCCCTAGGATGCAGAAAGGGGTTTTTAGGGTTAGGGTTTTACAAAATGGACTCATGTGAAACTGATAAGGCTACCATCTTCCCCAATTCATCAGATTCTGTTCCAGTTCAAGTATATTAATTGTTCTTTGCTCTGGATTTGCCATTCAATATATACAATCTGTTATCAATGTGTAACATAATATGTGTGTGTACATATGATTATATTTACGAGGCAATTTTATGTGTTGTAGATCCCTTACTAATTTACTTTTTTGGGTTTTAGTTAATCTTATGACTTTTTTTGTTAATGGGGTTTTGTTTTTAAATGGATTTGGGGATTAGTTGTTACTTTCTGCTAAATTGAGAGTTTAATTTGGTTTGGGATGCTGTGTGATATTTTAGGTAATTGGGTTTAATTTTGAACTTTTGGATTATAGGGATGTATTTAGTTCTCAAGTGTGGTTGGTGGTTAGTAATTGGAGTGGGATTGATTGTAAATTAGTCACTTCTAGGTTTCTTCTTAAAAAGGTGTGACAGAATGTTTTTTTTTAATTATGCGATATGATACTAAAAGGAAATGTGATGTGATGTTTGAACCTTATGTACTAGAAAGGAAGATTATTGCAGAATTGCAAATTGAGGAACACAGGAGGAAATGAAATTGGACTTAATTTAGCATTTATAAAGCATTTGTTCAGCTAAAATTATAGAACAAGCACAATTTAGCTGGATAATTGTACATGGTTTTGTCGAGCTGTTATATAAGTTTGTTTGGTGCCTATGAAACCATGAAAAAAGGAAAATTACGGTTAATTGTACGCATTTATTGTTTTTCTTTTAATTGACATTATGCAGAAAAATTTAATGCCTGGTTATTTGTGCAAAAATTTGCCGACCTGATTATTTGTTAAAAAATTTGTCGACCTGATCTAACTAATATGTCTCAAATTTGTCGACCTATATATTTCCATATTTGTTAAAATCATGTAAAATTAGTTGGGAAAAGTCCATATTTGGGACATTATAGATTTTCTATACTAATTTCTGCTAGTTTCCAACAATTTATTGATTACTATCCAATCTATATTTTCTATAAGTGATGATCCATTGGTGTTTTTGTTTACATCTGTTTAGACCTTGACACTGGTGGTACTATGAAAAAAATGATTTCAAAGATATTTAATTTGTTATCTTATTTAAGTATCTCATTGTATATACTTCTTGGGGGAAATTTTTTGGGAGAGCCGTGGAATGAACCGCCATTGTTTATGACTTTTTTTTTTAATCTTTATATACTCATTGTTGCTCCATTTGACTTAGGACTCTCCTATTTTTAGTTATATCAGCAACCTATCTCCTATAAAGCCTTTCAAGGCAGCACCAGTTGCGCAAGGTTTTCCTGTACTTAATTCTCCTCCCCTTGTATTCACATCACCACAAATCAATTCACAACATCCATCAAGTTGTCTTACAAGGTTTGGTGTGTTCTGAAGTCCACTATAGGAGTATTTCTTTTGAGATTAAACTGTAAACTATTGGTAGCTGTTACTTGAGAACTTAGCATGGTAATGTTTAATTTTTTAGGCCCCAATTGCCTCGATTATCCAGTGATGAATTACCTCAGCGGGATGATGATAAAGATAATAATACTGGTAGAGCTGCATATGAATCTGGCAAACAAAATACCCAATTTAGCAGTGAATTTATTTTTTTCACTGACAAGGGAAATGATAACAACGGCTCTGCGCATGATGCTTATGAGTACCTTGTTGATCCTTTGGAGGTGGACTGTGGTGATTCTGGACAGTTAGCCAATCTAAGTTTGAAGCGTAGTGATGATGCCCCTCTCTCTTTAAAGGAATCTGCAGGATACGACAAAGATGATATAACAAAAGATGTGAAAAAGGCAGTGGGTGCATCTCCTGACATCTTAGAGCAAGGCAAAGAGGACTGTCAAGCAAAGTCCTTGTCCACTCTGAAGCCTGTCGAAATGGATAGTAAGAAGAGAAGCGGTGATATGTCAATTGGTTTGTCTGTAGACCATGCTTCTGAAGAACAACAAAAAGAACATTCAGAGACCAAGGTAACTGTTAAACTTTCTACTTTCACTTTATTGCTTTAAGGGGAGGATATAACCATTTATTTGTGAAATTATATATAGCCTTGTTTATACATTGCTTGGTTGAGATAGATAAGTATTTAAATTGCAGAATGCAGGACATGGCCGTAAGTTTGAATCGATTTCAACCTCTCAGTTGCAACAGTCTATGCCACTTGCACAGGTGTTTAAATATTGCAGCGAGACAACCGGAGTGATCTCAAGTGAACAGAATATGATGCTGCATGATTCCAAGGTATAACAAGTAATTATGTGGACTATCGAGCAAAGATAGTTTAACGAAGTTATCCATTACACTGATTATAGAATCAGTGAGTACATTATTAATCTATCTTTTAAGATATATAGAGTTACTCTCTTCAGAAGGGATTGGCCTCTTTATTGATTCTCTATCCTTTTTTGTCAGCTTGGTTCTATGTTTATCTTACTTTTTCTTCTTTTTCTAATCGAGAGTTGAGACCTCTTCAGTTTGACAAATTTCCATATGCTATATTTATGTTGTGGTTGCTGGCCAGTTTAATAGTGCATAGCATTAATTGTAATCTTCAATTTGGTCTTTGTGCTGTGAGGCTCTGGTCATCATTAATCTTTGTTAAAGATGCAAGTATCTTTCACCTAGGCAAAATATTTTATTGATTTCTTCCTGATCCTGACTTTTTAACGCTTGTTCGTTTATTCTTAAGCAAAAATTCTAAGAACATCTTCGTAATTTAACTTAGGGAGCGGGGTTAACTCTCGAAGTTTCATTAGAACAAGCAACGGAACAGAATGTTGTACCTATATTGTATGAGAATCTCATAGCATACCATTCACTACAACGGGAATGCATCATGTGGTTGCCAAAGCACCCCATGCAAGACAGTTTTTGCCTTTCTTCCATGCTGCTTGAATTGTTGGCAAATTGCAACAACATTCTATTGAACACTTGCTTTTCCCCCTCCCCATCCTGATGTGGTTAGTACTGTCTCTGCTAGACTTCATGTTAGCATCATTTTTATTTGTTGTGGTAGAAGGCGACTTACTACTTATAACAATTATCATAAGTAGGAAATATTGTGGACCTGTTTATTGGCCATTCGACATATGCCATCCAAACTGCATCCGTTCTCATTGTTTTGAACTTTGTTATTTGACAATTGCTAAAATATAACTGCAATGTTTACCTTTGGTTTCAGAAATAACATTTGTAGATTAAGAAATATAACATATCAATAATATCATACTCGATGTAATATTATAATATTAGCCATGGACATTCCATGTATAGCATAGAGTTGGGTCATGAAACTTGATTACTATTGTAGAATGAGCTTGTGGTTTTAACAGGTGGTAATGCTGACAACATTCACTCTGGTGTTTATGCAATACAAGAGAAATAAAAAGGGCTTGTGCTTTGATTTCTTTTTGCTTTTCTCATAAGCACACTTTTTCTAGGAAATCTTGTTTTGCAGTAAATTAATTGTAACGATTAATGTAGGCCAGTCAACCACTGTTTAGCATGCATAGGTGTTGTCTTCAATTTGAAGAGGTGCACCAGAATACTGTTGCAAAGAGCCCTGGTTCTTGGAATCAATCAAATGCCGCAAGTGATTCAAGATCACCTGCCAGTCCTCCTGTGGATGCAGAGGTTCTAGAATCATCTTATGCGAACGTACCTGCAGCTCCCAGCAGCACGCAACTGGAAAACATGAAAAAATCCGTATTCTCCATGTTTCCTGCTCAAAATTTTGGTAATTCTAGTTTAGCAGTATCCAAGCCATCAGGTATTGGCTTGCACTTAAATAGCATAGTTAGTGCGATGCCAATGGTTTGTGGTGCAACTGCAAGCATAAAATCAGCTGAGGAGGGTTACTTGGTTGTACAAGGCAAAAAGTCAGTTTGCATTACGAGCTGTCATCTAACAGAGAATGCAAGGAATTCCTCTACTTTATCCAATGTGGTTGAGAATTTATCAGTAAGAACTGAAGAAATTAAACATAATATTCACCCCTCTATGACAGCAAGCTCGGCAAATCCATCTTCCCACAGTCCGAAACCTTTGTACAATCATGTGCTCTTGACAAAGCCAGCTGATGATCATGCAACTCCATGTGATAAAAGAAAGTCCATCTCTGAATATGCTGAATGCGTGGAGGAGTTCACTCAATCAAACCCAGGAAAGAAAAGGCAAGACTGCATGATACTCTTCACGATTTATAGGTTTTTATGATTGTCTAATTTTATAATTATTACGAAAAAAATTCAGAAAGAAGACGTTGGGCTCTAATGATGGAGATGGTTGCAAATGCTGCAATTGCAAGAAGACCAAATGTTTGAAACTGTAAGTGATTTGAGGGTGTCTTTTTTGACTTTATACTTCTTTATCACATCACTCAAATTGTTCCTTGCAGTTACTGTGATTGTTTTGCTGCTGGAATCTACTGTGCTGAACCTTGTTCTTGCCAAGGGTGCTTCAACAGACCTGAGTATGAGGATACAGTTCTTGAAACAAGGCAACAAATTGAATCCCGAAATCCGCTTGCATTTGCACCCAAGATTGTACAGCATGTCATTGAACTCCCTGCAAACAGTACTCTGGTATGGAGCACTGTAGATCTAATTCTGACGGATTTTGTTGGTAACTGCAGTTAATCATAATAATTTCTGTAGGAGAATATAAATCATTCCACACCTTCCTCGGCAAGGCACAAACGCGGGTGCAATTGCAAGAAGTCATTGTGTCAGAAAAAATACTGCGAGTGCTATCAGGTTTTCCCTTTTTCTTTCTTTAATGCCATTGGTTGATCTATTACAGCATTGCAGTTTACAGTATTGTTGGACTCATTCGTTTTCGTGTCAAAAAGTCGAATGTTGGATGCTCTGATGGATGCCGGTGTGAAGGATGTAAAAATGTCTATGGCAAGAAAGAAGGTATTGTTGCCCCATAGGACCCTTTTCTTTATTTATGCAATGAAATCTGACTTAGATACAGAATTTATATTTTATGTTCATTGCTTTGCTTAGGTTGCACTTTGCACTAGGATCTGAGAGACATAGTTTGAGTATATTAGTACTTTTCTAAGTTGATGGGCTTTTCCCATGGTTCTTTCTTCTGAATCATCTTCAATCAATGTAGAGGCTATACATCCAAATCGTTCGTGCCCTGTTTAAGGGATTTTGAATTGAACTGAATAGTTAATTTTTTTAAAAGCACCTCTGTAACAGGCGCTTTCATCATTATCCTTCTGCTTATGACACTGGCAACTGAGAATTTAAATCCTTTTGCTCTCGGAGATCTCATAGATCTGTCTCCTTAAATTTTAGAAGAGAAGGTAAAAATATAAGCAACTAGGGAGTGAGCTATTCTTGTGGTAAAGCAACGATGAGTTGATTAGTACATACTTCTTAAGGCTTGATTCCTCGGAATAAAAAGCAGGAGAAAGTGGGCATCGTTTACCGTGTCCCCTACTTGCCTTGAACAATCACATATTTTCATATAGTCACCACCGAAAGAACAAAGATACCTCCAATACATAAAGCATCCTTGGAGGTTAAATATAGATGCTAATGCAAAGTTGTACTAAGTTCCAAGTGCCTTAATATGCATTAGAAAACTAGAAGAGCTTCATTCCCACTCCCAGTTTTTTTTTCTCCTGAAAATTTGTTTTACCTCATCTTCTTGTCAATTCATTTTTTGTATGAGCGTAACAAGCAAAACTAATCCTAGTGTCTCCCTGCCCTAGTTTGACTCTGTTGCATTGGAGCCCGGATTTGGCCTAGGTTGATGCTTCAGTTGTCTTATATTCTCTAAAAACTGAAGTTCCTTTCGAGCTTGGCTTGAATCAACTTAATGAGTGATGCTTTTGAGGCTAAGTTGTTCAACTGTGATTAGCAGGTGAACAGAAAGGTGTTAGAAACCTGTAGACAATGTATATTAATTCCATACTTGTACCTGTTAAGTTGTGGACTACACATGAAGACATAATATTTGTGTTCCTTGGGATAATTTGTAGCCTCTAAAACACTTTATTTGTAAAGTCAAACTTGTGGGAAGTGTTATTTTCTAACTTCCAATTAAAGATTAGCTTTTTGCAAGTTTACTAAGGGTGGAATTCATCCGACCTTAGCCAATAAGTAGTGTTCAAGCGCAGATTAATCAATGGTGAATGCCTTGGCTGAGAAGAAAAATCAAGCTTCTTTATCTGGCATGTTTTGTACAATATTTGCCTCTTTTAGTTTCGGAAAATAGAAGTTGTTTTTAGAAAGGTAAAAAAGCAATTTTCTATGGCAGATGGATAATAACAGTCACATAGGAATAGATTAAAGAAGAATAAAATAATATTTTGAGAGAGCAACCAGAAAGGTAATAATTCCACCCCTTACATAGTGGGAACAGATTTTAAACATAATTATGTTGATTTAATTTTTAGTATTCTGCTTGAAGGGGAGGTTGTTTGATATATGTGACTTGCAATTGTACTTCTTAATGTGATTGTACCATTGTAGTTCCACATTTCTCGTATTATTATCTATATTGCCTTTAGAAGAGGAGGATTATTTTTCAGAATGTAAAATACAAGTGATCAGAAGTAGTTTGAATCGATTGAAAGTTTACTAAATTCTAGTGCTTCCTATGTTAAAAATACATGTTGACAATATTTCTTTATTTGTGAACTGAATTTTCTCTATCTTGCTACCAAGAAAGTTTTTTTTCTTCAGAATATGGCTTTAGTAAAGATAATGTCAGCATAGAAGTGACCAACAAAAGATCAGATACAACATTCTATGAGAAGCTGGATATGGTGGCTACTAGAAATGGTTTTTTGCAAACTGAGCTCTGCAATTCTCATAACTTGCCTCCTTCGACACCATTAATCCAGTGCTCAGAGTAAGAGTCCTTTCAATATGTTTTTTGTTACTCTTTTTTTCCTTCAGATTTTTCTCTCTTTTGTTGAAACTTGATATTTTTTACTCTTGATCTTTCATCGAACTCCATTGTCACTGGTTTCCGTCTGTTTGCACTTGTTAGTCCTGGAAAGGATGCATTAAAATCCGGGGTTCCTTCTGGGAGATTCCTTCCATCAACAGAATCGGATTTCGCCTTAGCTGAATCCCATGGGAATCCCCCAGGGTCTCCTAGAAGCTCTGATAACCATGACAAAATTGAGGAAACAAGTACAGATATTTTGGATGTAATTTCTTTTGACCAGGAAGTGTACTATGGCAACTCAGAAAGAGTGGATGATTTCTCAACCCAAGGACTTGGCGATATAAATCCTTTCAGTATTCAGCAAAATCCTCCCTCGATGTCCTTGTCTTCTGTAACACCAATGCCAAGGGTGTGGACAAATGGTTCAAGTGCCCAATTGTGTACTGGAAGTGGCCCTTTTTCATCTGTTAACTCCCTTCTGTGGCGTAGTTCATCAATCACCCCGATGGTTCTGTTTGGTGAGACCAAACTTCCCCAGATTCTTCACTCTGACAATGGGTTCTACAACATAATCGAAGATGACAACACACCTGAGATACTAAAGGAAAATCCTATGCCAATTACTGCAGTAGAAGTAAGCTCCCCAAATAAGAAGAGAGTCTCTCCACCTCATAGTCGCTTGCATGAGCTTGGTTCTAGCTCTTCAGCAGGGCTGACAAGTGGTCGCAAATTTATATTGAAGGCTGTTCCTTCTTTCCCACCTCTTACTCCATGCATTGATGCCAAAGACACTATCAGTTGGCGTACAAATGATCCAGATGGTAATAATAGCTAATGATTAACAATGAATCAAGGTGAGTGATGGCAATTTTCTATTATAATTTGATATTGTATTTAGTCAAGATTCTTTCAACTTTTGTTTGCTTTTTATTACTCTCCCCATTCCACAAAAAAAGTCTCATTTGTAAAATTTAAAAACATTAAAGATGTATTTTTTGTTCCATATTTACCCCCAAAAATAAGTTAGTTTTTGGTGGTGGCATGATAATAAAAATATTGTTCCAAATTTACCCCTGAAAATAAGTTAGTTTGTAGAGGTGGCTTGATGATAAAAATATCAAAACGAACTTGAGGACATTGTGTCATTTTATAATACTATTGGAACTCTTTTCACGGGACAGAGGTGTAGTATTAATTTGTTATTCTTTGTTAATAGTTCACTCCATTTTTTTTTTGTTATCAATACTCTAATGTTCTGTTCTTTCCCTGCTTCACAGCATGCTCACATTGATCAGTAGTATCAAATAGCTTTTCATTGTTGGACAAAGTATAATTTGCTCCGTCAGTCCCAACGTAAGGTATGGATTATGAAACACTTGTAACTTTACATGCATGTGCAAATATATATATATATATATATATATATATATATATAGTAATTGCCGCTTATTTTAACTAGGAACATTCATTGTCTGCTAAAGCTTGAAGCACAAAGTCGGAGAAAATCCTGCTACATTGCTACTGCATTTCCTAGCATAGCTCTCTATAGTGTCATCAAAGTGAATATGAAGATACTTTCATACTACACCTGTTTTTCAATTAAAAAGCATTATAACTTTTTTTTCTTTCTGAGTTTGTAAGGTTGAGGAGGTTTTCGGATTGTTTTTAGGCTTAAACTGCTGGCCGAATTACTGAAACCACATCTCTTGAGCAATATATGGTGAAGTGGTTGTAATCTTTAATATTGTAAAACAATGTTTTTACATGCGAAAAGTAATTAAATAAAAAAGTTGAAAGGGAAATGATAAAAAAGAAATTTTGCGTATTTAATATTTACTCGTAAAGTCTTACTCTGGTTAATCCTGTGTGAATTGTGATTTATATGATGCTTCAGTTCATAATGCAATTCATGAGAAAATATTAAATACGCAAAATGAATACAAGTTCAATTATAATTTGCTTAAATAAATTCTAATATCGGGTAGAATGTTAAAATGAAATGCAATGAACTTGTTGAGAATTTTCTTCCTTCTATATTTCATTTCCTCATCTTTTCCATTGATCTTTCAACAAAGCATTAGTAACTGAACAAGAGGTTGTGATTTGTCTTGTTCAGTAATTAATGTTTGGGTTGTTCGGTTAATAGTATTTGGTGTGTTTAGAGCGGTAGCATTTGAAGGATCAACTGTACAGTACCGATTTTGGTGTTGCGTTGAAATTTTAAACGTTGTGTTTGTTAGTAAAATTTTTTTTGTTTAAAATAAATTATTATTAGATGAACAAATTTTTCAAGTGCGTTTGATACTCTCAAACATTTCAAAAACCGGTATACGAAACAAGCATGTTGTATGCTTTCTTTTATGGGTGCACAAATGTAGTTTTTTTTTTACTCATTGTCTTAACTATTTTTCGTACTATGTTTGTTGTCACGATCATAAATGTGATATCTCAATCCTAAATCCAACTAAATCGAAATATGTGGATGAACTGGATTGTATATAAAATCTTAATTTTACTCTAAATTATTAAAAAAAAATATCATGTTATTTTGTGGTGGGTCGATACGACCCCATTTGTTGTCCTTGGGAGCAGATCGAGTCTTATTTTAGATTCACTTTGAATTGGACGGTATATAATATATATATATATATACACACACACACACATATATAATTAATAGTATAAAATGGTCTCTCAAATTTAAAATTTAGAAATGGTCTTTCAATCTTAAAATCTATATATAAAAATCTAAAATTTAGGGAAAAAATTATTTTTTCATATTTTGTTTGATTTCAAATTCTTTTTGTTAACATTTTTTACTATCATAATTATCTATTTATTAGTAACTCTTATTCTTTTATATTTTTTAATTTATGTAGTGTTTTTTAAAATTCATATTCTTGATAAAAAAAAAACCCCTTAATTATATAATTTTTTTTTATTAAATTGCATAAGTATAACTATTTGACTTTACTTAAGATTTTATTATTAGATGAATATATAAGCTAATAAATCATTAATTTAATGTTGAATACTATAATTTATATTATTTAAATAGATGAACTATTATTGTACATTTTTAAACTTATTTAATTTTTCATCAATAATTAGTTATACATGATTAGTTAAAGAATATATTTTAGAAACAAATAATTTTTTATAAAAATTATTATACACAATATTATTATTATTATTATTATTATTATTATTATTATATAGTATAATACAAAAAATAAAAATAATATAATAATTTTATAACAAATTTGCACGAAAGATCATGAGCTAGTTACAAATAATGTGCCGTCTACGGTGCCTCAGTGGGTCTTCAGCACACATTCCATGGAGATTGACTCTAAATTTGAATGTGGCTTTTGATTATGACTTAACGAGGATGTCTATTCGTAGTGTGGTGAATCTATAGGCCACACATCTCTTGGGAATTAATTCTAAATATGATTATTGAAAATGGATTGAACTTATATTTTTTAAATTCGAGTTGAATTGGATTATTACCATAAATATATTTTTGGAACTCAAATCTTCAAAGAAAAAACATCATGGAGAAGGGTTAAAGGTCTCATTGGCAAAACTTTAAAGCACTTTATTATCTTTTATTTTTAATGTTGATATTTAATATTTTGAACGTAATTAATAAGGAGTTTAGGATTACTTATAAAAAATCAAAATTATTTATTAGCAATTTTAAGAAGTAAAAAATATTTAATAAACTAATTTTTATAACTACTTATAAGCACTTTATGAAAAATAAGTAGAATAGTCAACTCGGTGATTCTTCTTATGAGCGTAAATTCAATAAGTAATCAAAGTATATTATTATTTTATTTCTACGTCATCCTATCACTACTTTTTAATAATATTATAAATAAAATTATATGAAGTGAAAAGTAGATAAAAAGTTAGATTTTTTTAATACAATTAATAAAATATAGACCTAAATTTTAATACTATTTTTATTTTAATAATTATTTGAGAAACCTAGATGTGATTAATATCTATAACTAACCTAAAATGCGATAACTCTCGTTTTGGTCATTTTTCCTAAAAAATATGGCGTGTTTGTTACAAAACATTGAAATGGTAATCTTTGTTGAACATTGAATGTCTAAATTTGATGATAAAGAATAACGTACAAGATTTGTATTAGATAAGATCAAAACTGTTAAGTAGATCTTTTGATAATTGTATAAAAGTCTTTTGTATTGTACTAAGACTTAGATAGATCAAAACTGTTAGGTTGATCTGTTGGTGTAATAAAAATCGTAGAATGAACTCTACGATTTGTGTCAAGGAAACTCTACGATTTGAACAGACTCTACGATCAAGGCAACCAATCGTAGAATGGACTCTACGATTGTGGTCCAGAAGACTCTACGACCAAACAGACAATGTTCTTAACGAGAAACCTTAAATCGAACTCTACGATCAACAGTCTAACAGTTGAGTAAACTCTACGATGATAAGTAAGAGATGATCCTATACAGATCAATCACGTCAGCAAGGATATTCGTAGAGTTGATCACATAAGGTCGTTGAGTAAAAAAGCAAGAGACATCACGACTCTTAGATCAGGAGTTATTCTATTCAAGCATTCAATCTTCATCGAAGTAACCAAAAAGGAAGCCTCTGCAAATCGATCAAAGTCAGAAAAGTCAGGGGTCTGACCCAAGCGCACTATGGAACAGAAAGAAGACTTTCAAGGCAGAAAAGTCAGAGGACTGTGTCCTATCAGTGCTATAGTTTGGAAGGACCAAACGACTCTATGAAAGTTGGTGGTAACCTACGACTGACATATCTGTCATAAAGGGAAAAGAAAACAACCTTTCATGGACTAACAGGTCAAATCTAATAAAATCTCATAAGAGCTTTAATGAGCTATATTAAAATAATATACAGCAGCTCTCCTCTGTGAGGTAACGGAAAGAAATACAAGCTCAAGCAGATGGTCCAACGGGAAGAAAACTGAAGCTCTAACTTCTTAAATACTAAGATCAGCAAAAGAGAAAAAACACACTGAACAAAAAGAAAAAATACGCAAGAAGTGAAAAAGATCAAACTCATAAGAAAGCTTGCATTGCTACTAAGTCCTTCGAAAACTCAAGCTAATAAGCACCTTAGTAGCACATCCAAATATACATCACTCCAGAAGAGTTCTTTGAGAACTAGTGTATCCAAGTCTGTTAGACTTGTAAAGTTCTTTGTGAACTAAAATTCCAAGACTGCGGGTCTTGAAGGAATCTTAGTGATTCAGATATTGTAAAAGTATTCTTAGTGGATTTGCTGCTGGAAGAGCAGAACAGTGGAGTAGGAGTCTTGTGTGCTCTGAACCACTTAAAACCCAGAGTCTTTCTTATTGTGTCTTTTATTTGCTATATCTGCCATATAATTGCTTGTTGAATTATTACTCTAACATATCAAGAAAAGGATAACTAAATCATATTCCGCTGTGTTATACTTTCTGTTTAAGAATTAATTAAGTAAGACCTTTTCAAATAAAAGAAATTTTTAAAAGAATCTATTCAACCCCCCTCCCCTTCTAGATTTCTGTCGTGTCGTTAGGAACTAACAATTGGTATCAGAGCAGGTTCTCACATCTAAAGCCTTACAAGTTTGAGTAGATCAAATGACACTCAACAAGAATGGATCGGAACTCGGTGGAGGTAACAGACCACCCATGTGTAATAAAGAAAATTTTGCTAACTGGAAAGTTCGTATACAGGCTTACATGGATGCTATAGATGATGAACTGTTCGAGACAGTGCTAAATGGGCCGATCATACCAATGAAGCTTGCACTATCAACTGAAGATCCAAGTAAGCTAGTAGCAAAGAAAAGAGACGAATGGACAGACAATGAAAAGAAGAATGTTCAAAGAGACAAAAGGGCTAAGAACATCTTATTTCAATCTCTGGATGATGATCTATTTGAGAACGTTGTCAACTGTAAGACAGCTCAAGAAGTATGGCAAACTCTGTTGATCATGCATGAAGGAACAGAAGAAGTCAGAGAAAATAAGCAATCACTGCTTGTTCAGCAGTATGAGATGTTCACCCACATCTCAGGTGAAAACATTACAACCACCTACGAGAGATTTAACTTGCTACTAAACTCTCTCAGATCTTATGGAAAAATCTATCCAAACAGAGATCTTATCATCAAATTCATGAGATCGTTGCCAAGCAAATGGGATGCCAAAACCACAGCCATCCGGGAGTCAAAGAACCTGCACGAGATGACTGTACAACAGTTATATGGAAATCTTCTCACCTATGAGTTGGAGCTAAATCAAAGAGCAGAGAATCTATCTGGGGAAAGAAAGAAGGAGAAAAACATTGCTCTTAAAGCCTCAACCTCAACTTACAGAAGCAATCACAAGGATATCTCTGACTCTAACAAAGATGAATCAAATGATGATGAAGGAGCTGCCATGCTAGTCAGACACTTTAAAAGATTCATCAACAGGAACAGACCTCAGAAGTTCAGAAGCAACAGCAGCAAAGAACAAGCAAATGACCTTTGCTACAATTGCAAAAAGCCAGGTCATTTCATTGCTAAATGTCCAAAACCCTTAAGAGAAGAGCTGAAGAGGGACAAAATGAGAGCAAATCCAAAAAGAGAATTCAAGAGCTTCCACAAACAAAAGAAGAAAGACAAAAGCTTCATAGCTGAAGGCTCCTGGAGTGACTCAGAAGAAGAACTAAATTCTGAGTCAAGTGACGATGAAGAGCCACAAAAGGTCAACCTGTGCTTAATGGCAAATGAAGAAGGAAGCAGCAAAAAGGAATTCATCATAGATGAGGTATTTGATTTCTACTCTCCTGATTTAAGCATTGATGATCTTAGAGAAGGCATGCATGACTTAATGACAGAATTGCACAAATATATAAAATTGTTTAGAAGGTTATCTAAAGATTACTCTCATCTAAAAGAGGATAAAGAAAAAATAAGCATGGAATTAGAAGCCTCAGTTCAAACTGCAAAACTTTACTCTAATCTTGAGACTGAGAATGAAAGACTAAAAGAGATAAATGAGTTGAGCACTCATAAAGAATCCTCACTAGTCTTCAAGATTCAGGAACTAGAAAAGACAATTTTTATGTGGAACAAGTCTAGTTCGTCTATGGACACCCTGATCTCAAGTCAAAGAGATGTGACTGATAGATCAGGATTAGGATTTGAGAATTTATTCTCAAAGCCCAATATGGAGAAGTCAATGGAAATAAATGAAGGCAAATCCTTTAATTTTAATAAAGGAATTGTGTTCATCAAATCCTCATATTCGATATCTCCCATCCATCCACATTCTGCTAAACCTATAATCATTTTTAACAATAAAACTCGCACAGGTCTTAGATTCAGAAAATGGAAAAATAAGTCAAGCAAAACTCACTCTACGAATCATGAGAATCGTCGAGTAGTATGGAAGCAGAATGTAGATCAGCAAAAGACTATGAGAAATCATAATCCATACAAGTCCTGGACGAACAAGAAGTCACAAATACACACATATCATTATCAATATCATATCAATCATAGGCACCCTCATAAAAATGATAAATATTTGTTAAGATATCATAGAATGCAAAGATCTAAAATCAAACAGATTTGGGTCCCAAAAGGTACTAACAAAGCAGGACCCAAACAGATATGGGTACCAAAATGAAGATTGATTTGTTATGCAGGTAAAGAGATCCATCTGGTATCTTGACAGTGGATGCTTACGGCACATGACAGGAGATAAGGCTCTTCTATCAGAGTTTAAAGAAAAAGATGGATCTGCTGTTATTTTTGGAGACAACAACTCAGGGAAAACCAGGGATTATGGCTCAACTGGGAATGGTGCAATATATTTCAGTAAAGTGGCATATGTTGAGGGACTAAAGCACAACTTGCTAAGTATAAGTCAGCTCTGTGATAAAGGACATCAAGTCACCTTCCTCAACAACCAATGTCAAGTTAGAGACTTGAAAACTAACTCTCTAAAGGTAGAAGGAGTTCGAGAAGGAAATGTCTATGTGGTCAATCTTGCTAAATTAAGTTCAGAACAAACTGTCTGTTTTCTTGCTAAAGCCTCTGAAGATATGTGTTGGCTCTGGCATAAGAGGTTATCTCATCTTAATTTCAAGAGCATTTCAAAGCTTGCCTCCAAAGATCTAGTAAAAGGATTGCCAAAGTTAAACTTCATTAAAGAAAAACCCTGCAAAGCTTGTCAGTTTGGAAAGCAAACAAAGACGTTATTCCAAAGCAAATCAGCAAACTCAAATGATAAAGCTCTTCAACTACTTCACATGGATTTATTCGGACCAGTATCAACGACCAGCCTCGGAGGAAAGAGATACTCTCTAGTAGTAGTAGATGACTACACCAGATATACATGGGTATCTTTTCTAAGCTCTAAAGATGAAACCATTTCACATCTCATCAAGCTCTTCAGATTGATCATGAATGAAAAGGGCGAAAAGATCAAGGCCATCAGAAGTGATCATGGACGAGAGTTTGATTTCTCAGATATGGACCTGTTCTGTGAAGAAAATGGAATAAATCACAACTTCTCAGCCCCAAGAACGCCTCAGCAAAATGGAGTAGCAGAAAGGAAGAATAGGACTCTTATTGAAGCAGGAAGAACCCTTTTAGCTGCAGCTTATCTCCTTGAATATTTCTGGGCTGAAGCCATCAGTACTGCATGTTACACTCAAAACAGGTCACTCATACACTCAACATTGAAGAAGACTCCGTACGAATTATAGAAAGGAAGAAAGCCAAATATAAGTTATTTCCATGCGTTTGGTTGCCTGTGCTACGTACTCAACAATGGCAAGAAGCATCTAACCAAATTCCAGTCAAAATCAGATGAAGGAATCTTCCTTGGTTATGCAACAGATAGCAGAGTATTTAGAGTGTTCAACAAGGAGTTATTAACTGTTGAAATCTCCATCCAAGTCACATTCGATGAATCAGATCCTGAAAAGAAAAGATCACCATTCAACGAGTCAGCAGACACAAGCTCAATGATCGAAGAACTCAAAATCGTAGAGTTCGACTCTACGGCCATGGAACCAGCGACAGAAATCGTTGAGCTAGGAAAGGAAATCGTAGAGCACACCACACCAGACATTGGAACTCTACGATCAGAACCAGAAGCTGATTTAGAGGAACTCAGACAGGAAGGTACCAGAACAGACGTTCCTAGCAGAATAAAATGGATCAAAGATCACACTAAAGATCTAATTATTGGAGATCCAAATACCGGAATCAAGACTAGAGCTGCAACCTCGAATGAATGCTTTTACCTAAGCTTTCTCTCTCAAGAGGAACCCAAGAAAATCGAAAAAGCCTTAGGAGATTCAAGTTGGATAGAGGCCATGCAAGAGGAGCTAAATCAATTTGAAAGAAGTAAGGTCTGGAGATTAGCGGCCAGGCCTCAGCATAAACCTGTCATTGGCACTAAATGAGTTTTCAGAAATAAGATGGATGAAAATGGTGTGATAACAAGGAACAAAGCAAGACTAGTGGCCAAAGGTTACTCTCAAGAAGAAGGAATTGACTACGATGAAACATATGCTCCAGTTGCCAGGTTGGAAGCCATAAGGATCTTCCTTGCCCATGCTGCTCACATGAAGTTCAAAGTCTTCCAAATGGATGTCAAGAGTGCTTTTCTAAATGGGGAACTCCAAGAAGAGGTTTACGTGGAACAACCTCCAGGTTTTATCAATCCAACTTTTTCAAATTATGTTTATAAATTAGATAAAGCACTATATAGTCTAAAATAAGCACCTAGAGCATGGTATGAAACCTTAACTAACTTTCTCATTGAAAAGAGATTCACTAGAGGAAGAATAGATACTACCTTATTTTTGAGAAAACATAAGGATAAGACACTGCTAGTTCAAATTTATGTAGATGATATCATATTTGGTTCCTCTGATGAAAAATTATGTGAAAGATTTGCCAAGCTTATGCAGAGCAAATTTGAAACGAGCATGATGGGAGAACTCAACTTCTTCCTTGGACTACAAGTGAAGCAGACTGATGAAGGCATATTCATTAATCAAGCCAAATACATCAAAGACTTATTAAAGAAATATGGCATGGAATCTGCATCTATCATGAAGACTCCTATGCCACCTGCCACCAAGCTTGACAAAGATGTAAATGGTAAATCCACTGAAATCACTCAGTACAGAGGTATGATAGGTTCACTATTATATCTTACTGCGAGCCGACCAGATATAATGTTTGCTACATGTATATGTGCTAGATTTCAGGCTAACCCCAAAGAGTCTCATCTATTAGCTGTGAAAAGAATTTTCAAGTATCTTAAAGGAACTCCAAATTTAGGTTTATGGTATCCCAAGGAGTCCTTTGATCTTATGGGATACTTAGATGCTGACTATGCAGGATGCAAAATAGACAGAAAGAGCACAAGTGGAACTTGCCAGATGCTTGGCAACAGACTTGTTTCTTGGTTTAGTAAAAAGCAGAACTCAGTGTCGACATCTACTGCAGAAGCTGAATATATAGCCGCAGGCAGTTGCTGTGCACAAATCCTATGGATGAAGACTCAACTTGCAGACTATGGGTTTGAGCTTAATTCTATTCCTATATACTGTGATAATACTAGTGCAATTGCTATAACTCATAATCCTGTTATGCACTCAATAACTAAGCACATAGATATAAGATATCATTTCATCAAGGATCATGTACAAAATGGAAATATATCACTTCACTACATCCCAACTGAAGATCAACTAGCAGATGTTTTTACAAAACCTTTAGATAAATCAAGATTTAATAAACTCATAAGTGAGTTAGGAATGCTAAATCTAGACCCTTAATATATATATCATGTTTTTTTTAAGATACTAACTCTGCAGGAATAAAAGTGAGCAAGGAAAATAAGTAAAAGACAAAATTGTGAAATACACTCAACGATCATCAGGCAAAGGATCGTAGAGTACGCTGAAGATTGTAGAGTTTACTCAACGATCGTCAGGCCAAGGATCGTAGAGTACACTGTAGATCGTAGAGATCACTCAACGATCAACAAACCAAGAATCATAAAGCACACTACAAACCGGAGAGCTCACTTAACGATTGGCAAGCCAAGGGTCGCAGAGTATTCCTTTATCGTAAAGCTAACTCAACGAACATCAACAAAAGATTTGAAGTGACAAGAGGGATCGTAAAGCTCTAGGGGCAAAAAGGTCATCAACCAAATGAGATGCTCCTATCAGAACATGACACGCGTCTCAGCAAACATAGAGGGAAGTTTTAAATACTTTGAAAACTGCATGTCGTTTATTTCTTCAAATAAAAAATCTATCATTCCTATCCATCTCTCTCAATCCAAAACCCTAAGTTTTCAATACTCAGATAAATCGTTCCTACTATTTCAGGAAAACTATCAAATGGCACCTGCTCAAGTCATTTCTGAAAACAAGTTCAACTTTAAAGTCTTCACATCGGCAGATAAGCATTTCAAAAGGATAATCCAGTTGCTAGAAAAGGCGGGTCTGCGAGAAGCTCTGGGAACTAATACGAGGATTATGTCAAAGCTTATCCGAGAATTCTACATAAATGGATCCTATGCAAATGGAACTTTAACCACTATTATAAGAGGGGTACCGCTCAGCCTCACTGCGGAAGAATTTAATCTTGCCCTAGGATTCAAACAAGGAGGCCTCACATCTCTAAATATGGTGAATACCGAAGAAGGCCTAAGAAGAATGCACCACCAAAAGAATCCAGGACTGAAAGGTTTAAAAAAGAAAGAATTTCCTCAGAAATATGAGTTCCTGGCAGATGTGGTTGGTAAATGCCTACTATGCAAAGACTAGGCTCATGACTCAGTCAGTGAGGTGCAGCTGAAATTGATGACAGCTATAGTTAAGAAGACAAACATCAACTATGGGTCTTTGCTGATGGAATGGATAGGGAACTGGATCCAGAATACGGAAAAAGCAAAGGGGACCAGAAAAATGTTCTATGGGAGATTCATCAGCATTCTCCTTAGATCATCTTTAGGGGATTTGATTGAGCCTGACGAAGGAGAAGCCCTAAATACTAACAAAAGAATCACCCAGAGAATCTTCGACAACTGGAGGAGGAATCCAGTTGAAAACAGGAAACTATCCCGGTCAGGGGATAGTAAAGGAACGCAGAGTGGGGTAGGGCCATCTCTATTAAAGAACACTCCTGCAGAAGAAGAATCTCAGGATGTTAGCAAACAATCTCAGGGTCTCATCAGAAAGAGAAAAGGAAATAAAGCTCTTGAGATTGAAGAACCTCAGGGCTCATCTAATGAGGCTCCTGATGCTGCTCCTGAAGAAAAGGCTGCATCAGAGGATGAAGATTCTGATCTGCGGAGGGAAACTTGCAGCAAGTATGAAGCTGAAGAGGCAACCCCAAAAGAGCCAAAAAGAAATAGAAGAATGCTAGTTAAATTAGCCGACAAAGACTCAGTAGCTAAGGGGGAGCTACTTGAAAAAACTGTCATTTCTCCAGTTGAGAAGGAGTCTTCTAAGGCAGCTGAGCCTATGGATGCTCTGGCTGAGGGGGAGTTTCATGAAGGTACTTCAGTCCCTTCAGCTACAATGAATACTGATGAAGAGGATGACATCGAAATAGTGGCCGTTGGAAGAGATGAGCAAAGGCATCTGAACTACAACTGTTTGCTGAAATTTTTGCCACTGATGTCATTCCACCGAGCTCTGGTGCACAATGCATGGGATCAGGTATTCTGGACGTTCAAAGCTTACCCAAATGTGGTGATTATAGCTCAAGGCTATCCTCAGAATCTATTTTATGCCCAGAAGCTCATTTCTTGCAGCCCCTTCTCACATTCTTTAGGGCAAAAGGTACATTTTATTCCTCTAGCCCTCATTCAAATTCATACACCCTCATCTATGTTCAATAAATTTGAGGAGTCCCCAAATACCAACTCTGCATCAAACTCTACGATCAACACTTCCCCGATCGTAGAGTCACCACCCTCTACGACTAGTGGTCAAGAAAGCCTAAATAATCAAAACGTAGAGTGCCCTCCAGACTCTCCTGAAATTCTGCCTACTCAGCAATCAATGCCTCCGGCTCCATCTTCAAGACTCCTATTAACCCACAAGGATATTCCCTCCACCTCTGGTCACGAATACTTTCACATTCCAAGCTCTACGACTGACCAGGGACAATCATCTCTACTTCTCCAGGAAATTTTAGACAAGGTATCTCGGCTTCCTACAACTGAGGGCTTAACTGACTTGACAAGCCATATCCATACAGAGATTCAAAACGACTTGGCATCGAAATCCCACAACCTTCAACGTAGAATGGACGATGTCATTGATGCTGCCAATGGTCTCTCTACCAGCCTGAATAAACAATTCTCCACAAGATTAAGGCAGTTAACGGCAACAGTCTCTGAAAATCTCCAAGAAAGGGATAAAAAATTTCTGGAAGCCTTGAACAAACATTAGCAGGCCGTTGTTATTCTTCAAGAAACCAATGACAAATCTATCACTCTCCTCAGTAATGAAATCATTGCCTTGAAGCACTCTCTCACAGAACAATAACATCGGTCGAATGACACTTTGTCATTGGTGGAGCAAAAACAAATTATGGCTGATGAACGACTCCAAGCCCACCAAGATGATGTCACTGCCACTAAGACACAACTTCAAGAAATTATTCAGGGCATACAACAGCTTTCAGAATAGGTAGCAACATTTAATGATGCCAACAAGGGGGAGAAGAAACTGAGCACAACAGAACAAACAAGAATGAGCTCAGACTACATCAGAAGAGGAAGAGCACCTCAAGGGATGAGGATGGTTCAAACTTCAATACATCCTCCTAGATTCGAAGCAGTACCATCTCATCCCAGACAGGAGGTGACAACAAGACCTTCTTCCTCAACTATGAGGCCATCTAGCTCACATGAATGGTTTCAAATTAAAGAAGAAGAAGTTGTGTTGAGGGAAGAAGAATTGAGAAAAGCTGAAGAAGAAAGGAGAGCATTCTTCAGGCAGAGGGAAGAAGAAGGCAGAAGACCTCCTAGCAGAAGGAGATAAGTTTTTTTTTTCTTTTTCTGTTGTTTTCTCAATTGTATCATCTGACTAAAACATCAATAAAATTCATATATTTTTTTCTCTAAAAAATACAGCTGCTCACTGTATGATTAGGCATTCAATTACTCTTGCATTTTCCCTATTTTAATGTGTTCAAATCACTATCTGTTAATAATGTTGTCATCATCAAATTGGGGGAGATTGTTGAACATTGAATAACTAAATTTGATGATAAGAAATAACGTACAAGGGCTGTATTAGATAAGATCAAAATTGTTAGGTTGATCTCTTGATAATTGTACAAAAGTCTTTTGTGTTGTACTAAGACTTAGATAGATCAAAACTGTTAGGTTGATCTGTTGGTGTAATAAAAATCGTAGAATGAACTCTACGATTTGAGTCAAGGAAACTCTATGATTTGAACAGACTCTACGATCAAGGCAACCAATCGTAGAATGGACTCTACGATTGTGGTCTAGAAGACTCTACGACCAAACAGACTATGTTCTTAACCAGAAAAAACCTTAAATCGAACTCTACGATCAACAGTCTAACAGTTGAGTAAACTCTACGATGATAAGTAAGAGATGATCCTATACAGATCAATCACGTCAGCAAGGATATTCGTAGAGTTGATCACATAAGGTCGTTGAGCAAAAAGGCAAGAGACATCACGACTCTTAGATCAGGAGCTATTCTATTCAAGCATTCAATCTTCATCGAAGTAACCAAAAAGGAAGCCTCTGCAAATCGATCAAAGTCAGAAAAGTCAGGGGTCTGACCCAAGCGCACTATAGAACAGAAAGAAGACTTTCAAGGCAGAAAAGTCATAAGACTGTGTCCTATCAGTCCTATAGTTTGGAAGGACCAAACGACTCTATGAAAGTTGGTGGGAACCTACGACTGACATATCTGTCCTAAAGGAAAAAGAAAACAACCTTCCATGGACTAACAGGTCAAATCTAATAAAATCTCATCAGAGCTTTAATGAGCTATATTAAAATAATATACAGCAGCTCTCCTCTGTGAGGTAACGGAAAGAAATACAAGCTCAAACAGATGGTTCAACGGGAAGAAAACTGAAGCCCTAAGTTCTTAAATACTAAGATCAGCAAAAGAGAAAAAACACACTGAACAAAAAGAAAAAATACGCAAGAAGTGAAAAAGATCAAACTCATAAGAAAGCTTGCATTGCTACTAAGTCCTTCGAAAACTCAAGCTAATAAGCAACTTAGTAGCACATCCAAATATACATCACTCCAGAAGAGTTCTTTGTGAACTAGTGTATCCAAGTCTGTTAGACTTGTAAAGTTCTTTGTGAACTAAAATTCCAAGACTGCGGGTCTTGAAGGAATCTTAGTGATTCAGATATTGTAAAAGTATTCTTAGTGGATTTGCTGCTGGAAGAGCAGAACAGTGGAGTAGGAGTCTTGTGTGCTCTGAACCACTTAAAACCCAGAGTCTTTCTTATTGTGTCTTTCATTTGCTATATCTGCCATATAATTGCTTGTTGAATTATTACTCTAACATATCAAAAAAATGATAACTAAATCATATTCCGCTATGTTAAACTTTCTGTTTAAGAATTAATTAAGTAAGACCTTTTCAAATAAAAGAAATTTTTAAAAGAATCTATTCAACCCCCCTCCCCTTCTAGATTTCTGTCGTGTCATTGGGAACTAACAATCTTGAATATCTTATAATATGATTTGGTCATCTTTCTAAATTATATTTGGTACAATGATAATATAAGATTATCGAGTAATCTACATATTTAGTAAAATGTGAAGATTTTTACTTGAGATATGTATACGAATAATTAAAAAATAGGTGATAATATGAGATTAGTATATATTAGTTATCTTGAGATTTTATTTTAGACAAAAGTATATTTTATGTTTTAATTATTTATCTCATAAATACACAAAATTTACAAAACAAATACCTATATATATATACGAGGTGATCAATAACTAGTACTCAGATAAAAACACTGTTGTAATTAATGCATCTAAGAACGTCCAAGAAAAGATCTTATGGCCCTATTTGTATGAAAGAGTTGGGATTTGCCTCTTGGAGAGCAGGAGATGACAAAGACCCGAAATGGTTAATTACTACTATACCCCTCATTTAAGTTAGATAAATACCCTTCCCTCCCTTAGAGGAGCGTAGTGTACCAAAACGCATCATTTAGTATATTAATGACTTTCGTGCTTTAGAGGGATGAAAAGGCCTTTAAGAAACAAATTAATGTCAGATCTATTAAGCTCTACTCAAAGAAAAACCTAGCGAGTTTGTTGAAACAATTCGTCAAATTGAAGTCAAAAGTAGTCCAAATCAAGTATTGAAGACATTTTTACATCATAAGTCAAGAACCTTACACTTACCTAGTTAATTTTTCTTTTTAGAAAGTTATATATGTACTTTTTTTGATTTAAGTCTATAATCCATTCTAGGAAATTTAACCATAATTTGAGTAAAAAATATACTGTTATACATATACATGCAATATTTGAAATTTCTTATGTAAAAATAATGTCAGTTCTTTCCGCACCTTAAACTCCCGGAAGATCCATTGAGTTTGAAAATTTCAATTCTTTCCACCCTTTAGACCCCTTAAAAATCCAGGGAGTTTGATTATTTCATTTCCTTCCACCCCTTAGACTTGGGAAGGAAGAAATTTGATATCCATGGATTAGTGCTGCACAAAGATTACAAGAAGCAAACTCTATTATTTTTTTACATGCAAGCTTCCCATCAACTAAGCAATTTTGCACAACCCAATAAATGTCCTTTTCTTTTTCTTAAATGATAATATGCCTCCATGATATTGCAAAATAGAAACTGATGTGGGTAAAAATATCAATCTATAGGACGTCTCCATGTGTATGCCACTCGAAGGCCCTACTTACTAGATTGATACAATGGTCCCTTGATGGGAGTTACAAAAACCCTAATTGCCTTGGACATCTTCTAGAGGATTCTAGATAAACTGAGGATCCTAGGTAGAGTCTATCAAGTGATATACTCTTGATTGAGTACAATCGATGGATACAATGCTAGGTTGACTCGATTATTGAATCTCATTCCTTGGAGGGTACTCCACTAGGGGACGTCCTTATAAATACCCCATGGGTTCACCGATGGTATGCACAATTTTAGTTTCTGCATAGCTATTATTCGCTTCCATCTATATATGAGTTCTAACTTTGGTATCGAATGGTCCGCCCAGGAATAACCCTTGGGGACCTTTTAGGTATTTTGCTAACTTTCTCAAGTGTAGTTAACCTTACTTAAAGATCTCCTACACATCTCGTTCAGCTCTATAGTTTTTGGTTGCATCAAAAAAATTACAAACGACAAGCTTGTGCTGGGGATTTAGAGAATTTTAATTGTTTTATACTTTTATCCAAACTACTATATCTTAATTTTTTACATTCTTTCTTTAGGTTGTTTTTGCTTTTCGAATTTCTTTATCTTTTTATGGGGGATTTCTCCTATTTTGAAATTTGTCTAATTTATGCAACTTTTTCTCCTAGTTTGGTATTTTTTTTTTTATCTTTCTATAGAGTCTATTTTCATATTTATGATCTTAATGTAAATAATGTTTGATTTGCGCTAATCGATAAAAATAGATCTACTCAAATTTGGGTGCGGGGTTACTACGTCGACTTTATTTTTGTTGCTCATAATGAAGAACTATTCAAATTTATTCATTTTTGTATATTTTTTAATTTTAGTGTTTTGTAATTTAATTCATTTAATGAGAATTATTTCTTATTCTTATTTTAGGTCATTATCAAGAAAAAAAAACTACTACTACTCCCATCCTCAAAAGAAAAGGATGAATAAAGTGCATTTTCACACATATTAAGAAAAGTAAAAGTAGAAGAAAGAGAGTAAAAAATGTTCTAAATTTATCTTTAGTGGTGCCACAAGATTGAATAAAGTGATGAATACTTTTATTTTTTTATACAAATGAATCCTACTAAATGACATACTTATCTTTCGCTTTATGTACTTTATTTTATTTTTTTAGGGATAATTTTTTTTTGTACATTTAGTCATCCTTTTGAGTACGAAGGTAGTATATGTTTATGTTTGCCTGTTTTCTTAATGGAAAGAAAGTGAAACAAATGGTTGGAAAATAACTTCTATTTTTTCTTCAAAATTTTCTACTCAAAAGAGGGAAGATTAAACTGGAAAGTATTCTTGACAACTTAATTTTTTTTTTATTGTTCCTATGATACCTTTAAAATAACAAGAATTAAAATTTTAATTCCATCTATGTTCCATTTTTTCCTTAACTCACAAACACAAGAAAGAAAAGTTATCATCACTCTCCTTCCATTTCTTTTTTCTAATTATTGAAACTCTCTCTAATCTCATTCTCAGTCTAAACTTACAAACACAATGTTTGGTTGATACTGTTTGTGAGCTTAAAAATTAAGAAACCAAAGGAAAAATTAAGAAAAGATGCAACTTTCCTTCAAATTTCATGTCTGTGAGTTTTTCTTTTTTAAGCTAAGAAAGTTAGAAACGATGAGGAAAATTTGACACAACTTTTTTTCATAATTTTTCTTGACGAAATGGTAGGAGAGCTTAGAAAAAGAAAAATGACTTGCTGAAAGTTTTTGTTATTTTGTAAATTTCTAATCTATAAGACAAAATAATTTTCACAAACTTTTAAGGGTGTAACAACAATAATAATATACAATAACATTATTTTTTTTTTTGCTTTTTTACAACTCATTGTTAGGATATACCACTCTAGAAGGGCTCTTTAGGGCTATTATAGCCGAAGGGATCCATCAGACCCTCGAAAGAAGAATCCCTCACCATTTAAGGTGAAGTTTGACGTAAGATTTTTCTCAAACCCTAGGGAAAGGTCGTCGGGTGCTATGACGACCTCTTTTCATAACCATATCTCTCTAGGACTAAGGGCGAAGTTCCCCACAATGACACTTGGCTGTGGTCCCTCAATGATAATGTTGAATTACCTCCTCCTCACGCTAAAGGCACTCCTTACATGTGAGTCAATGATCCTAACCACTAAGGAGGAGACACGTCATCACTGGGGGAATGTTGGGAACATATGAACAACCAACCACATACCTATAAATATCGAAGTGACTCCAAAGGTAAGGTTTAAGTTCTAATTCTCTATGTTCTCTCTCTAAAACCTCTAAGCCCTCCATTGTATATTTTCATTTATCCTCTACATTTTGATACTTACTCTCACACAGGAGGTATCCAGGCGGCTCAGGCCGTCAAAAATATTTTTGGTGGTTTCCCCCTCTCTGTAGGTTGGATTCATTACTTCTCAACCCATGATTAGGACCCAAGAATATTCATCGTTGTCATAATGACACTAGAAGGAGGGCCTCTAGGTTTCAGTTCATTGTTCTGATCACTTTCCAAATTCACAGTTATTTTTACCTTATTCTCTATATTTCTTTTCAAGTTCCTTCGTTGAGCCACAATCAACATCACAATGGTCAGTAAAAACCAACCCTACATTACTCAGACAACTCACTCTGAGCATGATGAAACCCTAAATCCAGTTACTTTGGCGATTGGCAAATAATTCTGGCATCCCAAAAAAAAAAAGGAACACCAACTCTAGTAGCACATAACTCCTACTTGGCCAATTAGCACCATGTTCAAGTAAATTTGACCAACCCCCTCTTACGCCATCGTGCAGCCAGACGACAAGGAGGCCATTAGAAAAATAACTTAGTCCCAAGCATTAGGTTGAACAGAGTTGTGTTGATCGCCTAAAAGTCTTAACGACTTAGTAAATCCAGATTGCAGAAGAAATTGCTAACATCTGTCTCGCCTAATAGTTGGCTACACAACGAGTTGAAGTTTCTCAATCCCGATCCGTTCACGACAATCATCAGATTGATCGCCCAAACAAACGCACTTGACCCTACAATGACCCTTCTCCTCAACGATCACACCGAGTTAAAGGTACATCACATCCTTGAGAACTTGCTCACTATTGAGCATGGGCTAATCTAAAGAGACGCCTTCACCATAATAGGTGCGCGATGATGACCAGGTTGACACTCAAGGAAGTCACTCCCCACACAGATCCCTTGGACCAAATCAGTACAGGTCCCTAGATCCAATCCCAACAGCTATTTAATAATATTTTATGGAAATGGAGCCACGGCTCCAAGGTAATCCTTCGCCTCGAACAGCTAGAGCACCAACTAAATCTCCTTTTTATTGAGGAAATTCAGAATGAATGGGTGGATACCATGCTTAAAGTTCCCCAGTTTGATTGCTACGATGAATTTCGTCAGTTACACCAATGTCGCCATGTGCAAACTCTTTCCCACCACTCTGACCAAATAAACCAGAACTTAGTTTTACTCCTTGCCCCCTCCCCTCGATCTATCAAATGCTAGGACGACCTCAAAAATAGTTTGAGTCCCGTTTTTAAAGCAACACGTAACGTGGTCATATTATTTCCTCTCTATTCCAAATTCGGCAATAACCAAATGAACTCCCATAGAAAATACATCACACATTTCAAGGATGTTATTTCTGAAGTAATAGATCTGAAAGTCCCTCAGACGTTAGGCTTCCTTATTACCGGCCTCGACATGCACCAGTGTAGTGATCTGATCAAGGATATCATTGTAATAACCAGGAAAATTATGAACTTAATTTTTTTTTATTATATTCATGATGAAATATTATGTGTGATGTTATGTTACGTATATGTTTATAGGAGAATAAGTGAGTTAGTTAATTTAATTAACTAAAGAAGTAAAAAGAATGCAAGAGGAGCTTATGTGATGAGATCACAAAGCTTAAATTTTGGCCCTGAATGACAAATAAGAATATTAATAATCACCAAGTGAATTACTTGGATGATTAACAAAGAACAAGAAATAAATGAATTAGGGAAGTTAAACCAAGGTGAGAATATGTGTATATAAGTTGTTAAATCACAAGTCAAATGAAATGTTATGTGGTAGTTTATTGATTCTAATTAATCAAGTTGAAGTACTTGAAGGAATGTGTATTAGGGTTTAATACAACAAGCCCAAGAATTGATAAGTGTTAGTGTTGTATAATCGAGCCCAATATAGTAATCCAAATGACTTTAAATGGCAAGTCTAATTAGATTATGTATTTAAACTAATATGTTAATAAATAAGCTCAATGTGGTAAGTCTTATATGATTTAATTAATAACTCAATAAGTTACTAAATGATATGTATAATTTAATTTAAACTAGCCAAGCTTTATAATTATTAAGTCTTGTAAATTAGTATAAATTAACCCATGTAATATAAGGTAAATAGTCCAATTGATTTAAGGGTTCTTTACATAAGTATACAATAATTAATAAAAAATTACAAGAATAGTGCACTAACAAAATAATTACAAAAAGAGTGCAACAATAATAAACCCATTAAATCATTATCCCTTAAATTAAGAAGAACTATAACTACCATATTTACTCCTCTCTATTTACCCCACCCCATCCCCTCCGCCTGCCTCCCCCCGTCCCCACCCTTCATCTCCTTCATCTTCCCCCGCCCACACCTCCTCCCCCCGCCTTCTCCCTTCTCCCCCCGCCCTCACCCCTCCTCCCCTCGACCACCACCCCACCCCAGCCCCTCCGACCGCCCCCTGCCCCCGTCCCTCCTCCCCTTCCTCTCCCCACCCCCACACCTCATCCCCCCATCCCCGCCCCTCCTTCTCCCCTCGTGGTGGCTCCAGATCTGATCGTGGTGGCGTTAGTTCTGGTGGTGGTGGTGCTAGATCTGCTGGATGTTATATGTTCTTGGTGTTTAGTGTGTGTGTTTGACCACAAAAGCTAAAGTGATTACCTCCGTATTAAGATTTGGTTACCACCGACAACAATGACACAAGTAAATATAGGTAACTAAATAATAGTACAAAGGTAACCAATTCATGACTATGCAGTAACTACGGCTCAGTACCTAAATTCATCCTAGTGACCAATTAAAGACTGCACAAGTAAACCTAGGTAACCAAATACTATTATTGAGGTAACAAATTTCTGATAATTTGTTTTTTCGTGTAGTAATTCTAGGTGTATGGAGGTAACCAAACACTAGTATGGAGGTAACTAATTCCTGAATGTGCAGTAACTAGTTTTGGTTACCTTTGTATTAAAGGTTGGTTATCTCTGTATTAAGGTTTTGTTACCTTTGTACTAAGGGTTGGTTACCTTGTATTAAAGTTTGGTTACCTTTGTATTAAAAGTTTGTACCTTTTGTATTAAGGTTTGATTACCTTTGTATTACAGGGTTGGTTACCTTTCTATGGAGGAGGCGGGGGGAGGGAGGCGAGGAGGGGTGAGGGAGGAGGCAGACGGGGAGGGGGGGAGGGGGGGAGGGAGGAGGAGGCAGGCGGGAGGGGGAGGGGGGACGGAGGGAGGTGGGGAGGGGGGAGGGAGGTGGCAGGCGGAGGGGGAGGGGGAGGGGGATGGGGAGGGGGGACGGAGGGGGGAGGCAGGCGAAGGCGGGAGCGGGAGCGGGGGGGAAGCAGGCGGAGGCGAGAGCGGGAGCGAGAGCGGGGGGGGAGGGAGGGAGGAAGTAGGGGACAGGTGTCCTCTTTTCTCTCTCCTCTGTTTTCTCTTTTTCTCTCATTTGCACTCTTTTTGAAATTATTTTTGTTAGTGCACTTTTTTTGTAATTATTTTTGTTAGTGCACTATTATTGTAATTGTTTTTTAAAAGGTACTAGAAAGTGTAATTGTCCCTTGATTTAATGGATGGAAGCTTAAGTAAATTAACTAGTAGCCCATTGGATTTAATAATTTGAGTCCAAGCAATTTAATGTTGGAGCCCAACGGAATTAATTTACCAAACCACAATGGAGCCTAAATATTTAGGTGTTAGTGAATTGTAGAGAATTAACTAGTGTTGGGTTAGATAGGTGAACTAAGGTTGTAGTAGAGTTAAAGTTAACCTCACTTGGGTTAAGTGTAGTTAAATTGGAGGAAAATCAACTAGGTGCACAATGGTCCAAGCAATTCTTAGAAAACACAACCCCTAAATTCCTCAAATGCATAGTACTTTTTTCTTAAAATATGGATCTTGCTCCTAGTAGATTAGCGGTTTAATTAAGTGATGTTAGTTGATTAATGGATGTTAAACAAACTTAGAGGAGTTCTATATATAGAGCGCATCACCAAGCTAACCAATGTTTGTTTCATTTGTTCCTTCTACCAAGTTATAGAGAGGGAGAGAGTTCTTGAGAGCCTGAGAGAAAAGTTCAAGAGAGAAATATAGTGAGAGGGTCGAGAAGTTCAAGGAGAAGGAGAAGAAGGAATTCTTGTATTTTCTAGCATACCTAGTATCATTCTATAGCAAAAGAAGATCATCAAGCCAAGCACTCAAAGGTTTAAAAGTTTGTTAAACCCTAGCTTTTTTTATTTACTTTGGTCATGTACTACCATGCTTGTTGTGGGAGTTTTTATGTGAAGATGATCTATGATGAGATCTTAAGAGATAAGGTTGGATCTAGATGAAGAATATGTGTGCATATGAGATCTATGTGATCTATGTATTTATAAGTGATTTTTATGGTCAAAAACCTATTTTGAGGTATAGTATGTGTTATATGTTTTCAAAATCTATATTTTAAACTCTTTGATGGTAGATCTATGATCTATATGTGGATCTACGGTATAAAATATTTGTTTGGTGTATAAACATGTTTATTACGTGGATGGGTGGAAAAGGTATTATGAAAACCTATTTTGAAAGTGAAACCCTAATTTGTGGGTTAGAGCAATAATTTGTGATATGAGTTGTATATGTCATTTTTGTGGTCTTTAAATTTATATGTTAGATCTATGAGTCTTAAAGACAACCTAACTTGAATATTTGAAAAAGATGGTAAAATGAGTGAGTTATAATTTTTGTACCAAAAGAGGCCGTTTTGAAAACCCTAGCCGATCACTCATGATTTTTATGTCAAAAATGTTTTCAAAAAATGAATTAATTCATGAAATATTGAAGAACGTTAAGTTACGAAGCTAATAAATCAAATTTGATGTCATTTGAATATGTATAACATGTATTAGCAAAGATTGAATCAAAAATTAGAAAATTTAATTTTTGAGGAAAAATCACATTTTGCCTAAAAGGGCCATCGCCCTTGGTCTGGATTTTTGAAAAAAAAAAAGAAACTGCTTAATTTTTTGGGTCGGGTCAGGTCGGGCCTTGTGGTTCGGGTCGAGCCGGATCTTTTAAGTCCAAATTGGGTCTAAAATATTTTAAAATTAATAATATTGATGTGGGACCCAATGCTGATAATTATTTTATATTTTAATTATATTATATATTAAATAAAGTGCTTTGAGTAAGAAATTAATTTTAGAAACAAAAAAAAATTATTTGTAAAATAAATTTTACATAATATTAAAATATTATTAAATGATTAATAATATTTGAAAATGAATAAAATATTATTAAATAATTAATAATATTAAAAAATAAATAAAATATTATCAAATCATTAATAATATTAAAAAATAAATATAATATTATTACATGATTAATAATATTAGTAAGTGAATAAAATATTATTAAATGATTAATAATATTATAAAGTGAATAAAATATTATTAAATGGTTAATGATATTTATAAAGAATTAAGGTATTATTAAATAATTAATGATGTTAATAAGTGTTGAAAATAAATAAGAGATTAAGATGTTAATATTGATGATTGAATAAAATATTATTAAATGGATAATAATATTTGATTTTGGTTAATATATTATCAAATGTGATAATATTATAATGTTCTTAAATTATAATTATGTGATTATAATATTACCAAAGGTTGATAATATTATTATGTGATTAAACGTTATGATTAAGTGCTTAAAATATTATTAAATAGTTAATAATATTCGTAAATATTAAAATATTATTAAACGATTAATAATATTTGTAAGTGATCAAAATATGGTCAAAGGTTGATAATGTTATGATGAATTTAGCATATGATTAAATGTTTACGGAAATGATTAAGTGTTTAATGATTGAAGTGATGTATGGTATGATTATTAATGTAAAATAAACTTGTATGTGATATACTAATTGATAGATCAACGTGTTAAATGTTAGGTCATCCAAAAGGGGTTAAGTTAAAATTGATTAGTAGTAGACAACAGAATAGGCAAGTTCTCTGAACCTTAATTTGTATTTATTTTTGTAAGTATTCCAAGTGGGATAATTATTAAGAATTATTCTGCATTGTTATAAATTATTGATATCTGCACTTTGTGCAATTGAAGTCTTATTCTATTATTGAAACTTTAAAGTTCTTTTAAATCCATGAACTATTTAAGAAGATTCTATGCCAATTGTTTTGGCTAGATATTGCATGAGTTATGAATGTTCCTAATATGAACTGTTTAAAAAGATAGATCTATGCCAATTGATCAGCTAGCTATTGCATGAGATATTGTTATTTTTAATTTGAACTATTTAAAGAGAAAGATCTATGCTAATTATTTCGGCTAGACCATGAATGTTTTAAATTCATTGAATTTGAATATTGTTGAAAACTAGTCCAAACCATATTGTTGTGGTGCGAAATCTGATGGAAAAGTTGAAATGAACAAATCATTATGTAAGGATAGAACTACGGTTGGATGTAATAATTTTAGTCAAAACGAAATTGGATGGTTATAATGTGCACAATATATTTGTACGATAGGTTGATCACCTAGAGTACCCATCTTCAAATATTACAATTGTTGTGGTTGTTAATATTCAAAACGAATTGACAGACTTATGTTTCACGGGTATTATTTATACTCAAAACATATGTTCATAGTTTTGTGACATTTCAGCAAGAAAAGGCTTAATGTTAAATCAAATGAAAGTTGTTATTCAATGTTGTACGCCTTCACAGTTATTATACATTGATGAAGTTCCAAAAGTTAATTCTTTTTCATTTATGTTATATCTCCATTGCTTATTTAAACTTGTTGAGCAAAGTAGTTGCTCACTATTGCTATATCATTAACTATTTTTCAGGTAAGCCCGAGTGCTTTAAGAAGGACAATAGCAAGGGAAAGGTAAGCGAGTAGAAATAATTAGTATTTTTATTTTATGTTGTTGTAAACCTTTTTGTGTTGTAAGATAGATGTGATGTATTTAAGGTTATTAAAACCTGGGATAATGGTACGTTTTGTAATGGATTTAATTATATATTTTCACTAGTTATTGGAGATTAAGTTTATGAATGTTATTTAAGTATTGGATCGTGAGCACCGAATCTGAGGTTCAAAGGACCCGAATTTAAGGATGTCACAATCATCAACTGATTGATACTCGATCTCAATGATGTTTACAATAGGTCGAACACTATATCAACCTTACCGACACTCTGGGGGATTTAAAAGCACTCCCAAAAATCCAAGGATCCCAACAAACACCATGATAGAAAAGAAGATTGTAGAGATTAGGATAATCGCCCTCGAGACAAAGAGAAACATGATGGCCAATATATCCGAAGCGGTTCCTTAGGAGGGGACTAATCCGACAAACATGCATCCAGACTAGAAACCTCTTTTACACTACTCAATAAAGATAACAAAAATCTTGAGTGAAATCTAGGGATTATATTTCTTTCACAGACCACCATAGATGCAAGTTCGCGACCACAAGAAGAATAAGAGCAAATATTGTCTGTATCATGAAGACAAAGGCCATGATACAAAATCATGTTATTAACTTTGAGATTTCATCGAACACCATATGAAATCAGGTAATCTCCAAAAGTATATGGCCCAAGTCAACACTGTAGTAACGATAACCCCTAAACTTATCCCCATAATTGTAATATAAATGATTATTAACACTATCGCAAATGGATCTACCTCAGGTAGAACTTCGAATTGAAGGAAGAAAGCTTATGCCCAAAACTTTATATAATATCTTTGATAAGGCATCCAAAAGAAAAAAACTAAGCCCATGCCCACATAATGTTCTCAGACAAGGACTACCAAGGTATCCTTCATTCGTATGATGATACCTTGATAATCACCACTGATATTGGTGTAAATAACATTAAAAAGGTGTTGATTAACAACGGGAGTTTTGCAAACATTCTATATAGTTTAGCTTATGATAAAATGGATTTATAGGACTAAAAAATGGATTTATGTGGCAAACCGCCACTTATCGACTTCGGCAATGCCTTAGTCCTGATTACAGGTACAATCGAACTACCCGTAGTCTTTGGAATAGCCCTACAACAAAATGGTCGCCATATTAAATTTTATATGGTTAAAATGCATTCCTCCTATAATGCCATTTTGGGTTGACCAACTCTCACGACCCTAAAATTGGTTACCTCCATCCCCTATCTTAAAATGAAATTTCCCACAAATTTCAAGGTTGGAGTGGTTTGTGGGTAAGGCTGCAAATCAAACTGAACAGTTCGGGCTCGACTCAAATTCGTTAATAATATGATCCAAATTTGAGCACAAAAAATAGTTCGAATAAAAATACGAGTAGAATCTGAATAATGTTATACTTGACTCGTTTAAGATTCAAACTACTCGAATTTTTAATCATGATCCGATACATAATCGATTGATACATATTTAAATAGATACTCAATACATTCTCTTATAATATATAAACAACTAAACAAAATTTGAACAATTAGTTATTATTTTTTTATTTTATTTGTAATTTGTAATTTTAATTTTATATATTTAAAGTGTAATTATAAATATATTTTTCATTTATAAGTAAAATAATAAGTTCAATTAATAATTATATGTATTATAAGGCTAGTTACTATGTGGAGACTCGAATTCGAGTTTGAATTTAAAGTTCGCGAGTAGTTTGAATATAATTCGATCCGAATCGAATCGAATTCGAATAACAAAAATTCGAGTCGAGCTGAACTTGAGAAAAGTTTTTCAAATATAGTTCAAATCCGAGTACGAATTTGACCTTACGAGTCGAATTCGAACAGTTTAAAATTCGGATCGATTCGACTCGTTTGCAGCCTTATTTGTGGGGATCAAAAAATCTTAAGGCAATGCTATGTTCACACTCTATTATCCTATGATGACAAAAGCAAGGAAATTACTGTCAAGCCCTAATAGGGGAAATAATTACTAAACATTGAGATAGAATCCTTCAACGAAGGGCCAACAGAAATTATGGTGGAGCCAACAGAAAAACTAAAGAAATTGAATTCGTCATAGGAAACAAAGAGAAAACAATGTGAATCGGCATAGGGCTTGATAGCATACTCCGAACGCGGCTAATTTGTTTACGTTGGGACTATGTTGATGTCTTCACCTAGTCTCTAGAAGACATGTTAGGGATTAATGAGTCAATGGAAATACACAAATTAAATGTTGACCCCGACCACAAGTCAATACGTTACTCTAGAAGAAACAATCTTTTGCCCCTAAGAGGCAAGCCCTAATTGATGAAAAGGCTAATAAGCTCTTCAACTGATTTCATTTTTAAAATCCATTACCTAGGTTGGTTCACCAACGTAATAATGGTTAAAAAACCAAATGAAAAATAGTGTATCTGCATCGACTACATAGACTTCAACAAGGTGTGCCATAAGGATTACTATCCATTGCCCGATATCGATTAGCTCACAGATGCACTTCGGGGAATATGTTACTAGGCTTCATGCATGCATTCTCAAGTTAAATCAGATTCATATGGTAAAGGAAGATATCCCAAAAACTTCCTTCATCACACACATGACTATATACGCCTTCAAGGTTATGCCCTTTGGTCTGATAAACACATGAACTACGTACCAAAGAATGATTAACAAAATTTTCCAGAACCAAATTAGCCATAACATGGAGGTTTATATCGATGACATGACTGTCAAGAGAAAATAGAAAACTGATCATCTAGCAGATCTAAAAGAATGCTTCGACAATCTTATAAAAAATAACATAGAGTTAAACCCGACGAAGTGCACCTTTAGTTTGAGTGCTGGAAAATTCCTTGGGCATTTGGTATCAAAAAAGCGAAATTGAAGCCAACCTTACACAAATACAAGCCATCCTTGACATGAAACCACCCATAAAGACGGAGGAGATCCAACAACTTATAAGGCGTCTCGTAGCTTTACAACGATTTTTATCATGACAAACAGATCACTGTTTGCCTTTCTTTCAAACCCTTAGAAAGGCTTAGAAATTCAAATGGACTACCGCCTGTCAAACTTCATTTGAAGAGATAAAACAGTACTTGTTTTTGCCCCCAATCATCTCTAAATACCATGTGAAACTCTCTACCTGTACTTAGCAGCAAGTCAGGCAGTAGTTGGCGTTGCCCTAATTTGGGAAGAAAACGGAGTACAACACCCAGTTTACTACGTAAGCCAAGTGTTGAAAGAGGCAGAAACCAGATACCTTAACCTAGAAAAAGTCTCTCTTTGGTTATGGTAAGTAGAAATTTAGACAATATTTTCATGGGAGAGAGATCGTGGTCTTTACAAATTAGTTAAATAACTATATTTTGGAAACCCAAGTTTGCCCCCGAAGACATCAGTCTTAAACAGTTGACAACTTAGGTAACTACAGAAGACTGCCTGACATTATCAGAGTGAATAAGAATTCTCAGGCAAAAACCAGTTGTTCAACAGTAACTTCTGAATGGGCATTTTTCAAAAGGAAATCTATAAATAGATTTTAAATTCAAATGACAAAGGGGTCGGTCAATCAAGAGAAGACTGAGGAAAAAGGATCGATCTACTCACAGAGAGAGGATCGAGAAATGAAGGCCGATCTACAGAAGACTAAAGAGGGGATCGATATACTTAACAGAAGATATCATTAGCCCAAAGCCATTTTACGCTTTGGATGATCAATTAGAAAACAATTTCCAACAAGAAAAGACCCAAAGCAAAACAGAGAAAAATATGTAATGAACATATTATTTATACATTTAATTCCTCTAAAAATAGATTTATTAGTCTAATTTTATATTTATTTTTATTCTAATTGGGTTCATTTTTGGTGGATCAAGTTATGAAAATGCAAAAAAAAAAGCCCAAATGTGAATCCTAAAGCAAGCCTATGTCAGAATAAGATAAAAGTTGTTAGACTTTAAAGATATAATAGAAAATCAGCTTTTTAACAAAGCACGTCACCAAAGGAGCAGGGTTAGAAGTCTATTATTTCCTGAATTAAAAATGCACAGGATTCTACGTCCAAAAAAGCCCAAAAAACATATTGTAAAAGATATTTAGAGGTCTCCATTTCAATTTATCAATAAGAAACAAGGAAAAAACAAAACAAAAATATCCCATTTTAATTAATTTAGGGGTGACACATTGTTCAAACTACAATACTCCTACCTCATCTACTCACAATCATATATATATTCAGTACAATTTGATAATGATTATATTGATAAGTTTGTTAATGTTCTGATAATGTGCTTGATAAAGTCATTTTATTAGAGTTTAATGTATATTTATAAGCAATAGCTTTTGTACAGTCCTTAATGATGAAACTGATATACAAGAACTTAGATTAGAAGATCAAATTTGTTAGGTTGATCTGAATGATACAAAATCATATAAAGTTCAGTATAATAGGACTTATGGATCAAATTTGTTAGGTTGGTCCAGTCTTAAATTTGTAATTGAATAGGAAGTAGAACACAGAGATCGCAGAGCAAAGGAAAATACAAAGAGTGCATAATAGAGGAACAAAACAGAAGGAATCACAAAGTAAATAAACTCTATGATGTAGAACTCAGCAACAAAATCAGAAGAGGAAGAAAACTAAAAGCTCAAAGAACATAATGATGAAATCACAGGACTAAAGCCTGCAATACCGAAGTCATCAAGTAGAATGAAGACATTGATAAGCAGAAGGAAGCTAGTCAGGAGATAGCATAACAAAACAACCAAATTGTTGAGTAAAATGACTGTGAAAGAAAGCTTGAAGACTAGAGTAAGAAGCGAAGAAAAGATTATAGAATATGCTTAAAGTTCGTAAAGCAGTTCACAGAATACAAAGCCATAAGGACAAGGGAAGAAGAACAAAGAAGTAGCAGAATGAGACTGCAGAATAGAAAGGGTCAATCAAGCCAAATACTCAATGATCATAAACTCAATTCTACGACTCATGATCGTCAAGTAAGGATATAGTCGTAAGGCTCAAAAGCAAACCCCAAGACTATCAATCAATAAAGAAGACAAAACCACTAAGGATAAAGTTGAACAAATTGAGAAATCCCGTGCTAAGCAGAAAAGAAGACAAGAAGAGAGAAGATCGGAGAAACTACTTTTAAGGAGAAGGAATGGTTGAAGGAAACAAGAATCACTTCACGAAATCAAAGAATGAAAAACTCGTAGGATTGTGTCAAGCAGACTTGTCATAGAACATCGAAGACAAAAGACTCTATCTAGAGAAGTTGATGTGAAAGCTCACAGATGCTGAATAAGTCAAAGTGCTTAAGATTGTAGAATGAAGCTGAACAGAATATTCCCAGATCGTTGAGTTGTTAATATCGTTGAGCAACTTCGAAATGTAGAGTTACTGCATTGATGAGTTGACTCAGTACTACTTATCAGATAACGTAATGTTAAAGGCATTGAGAGACTGATTCACTACGATACAAAATTGGAGTGATCTTACCAAAAAAATCCTTCAGCAAAAGCAGTCTGAGGCAGAAAAAATAGAGTGCAAAGAAACATACATGACATCCACTATAACATAGATGTTCCGAATGAAGATATAGTGGAAATCTTAAACATATAGACATCAAGTGCTCAAGAAAGGGGGAGCTGATTTAGATGAAGAAGAATCGAAGCCAATAGTCTTGAAGATAACAAATGATCAAGTAAGGGGGAGCTAATTAAAGCAAAAGATGTATGACAACCATCACAAGAATGAAAGCACTAGATAAAGATCTTGAGAAATCTACATCAAGTATCATATCAAGGAGGAACTGATCAAACCAGGCAAAAACTTGAGAATGACTGAAGTTCAAGTTTAAAGGAGAAAATGTAGTTTTAGGAAAAGAAGGCCATCAAAAGAATGGAGGAACTCATAGTTCATAGGGTAAAGAGAGCTTGACAATGATAGCCCTAAGATCAAAAAGTCAATTCAAAGTTTGTAAAGCAAATGAAGTCCACATGAAGAAAGGTCTAAGATTGTAAAGAATTCGGACCTTAAAGCAGATCAAAGTATCCAGTTAATCGAGAAACAGAATACAAGGTCTAGGCAACTCTGATAATTGAAAATATAGTTGAATATCGAATAATAGTTTCAGAGGTCGTAGTGTAAATTGTAAAGACGTAGAGTTCACTCTGAGATCGTAGAGATCAAAATATAGTTCACAGAGCAGACCGCAGAATCATGTCAAAATGTATTTCATAATGCTAATCGTAAAGCTATCAGAGCATAGAGCTGGCTGGAGAACTACAAATCGAAAAGTCAAATGCTACAAGCCTTTGAAACGAACAACTTGCCACGTTTAAATTTGTATGACATAAATAAGCTATAGAAAAGCGAGGATTTCAAAACAAATGACTGACTGATAGACAATTCAAGCAGAAGAAATAAGGATATGTGTTTAACAACCACTTTGAATGTATAGTATCAGTCACATGGTTTCTACTGAAAGAAAGTCAGATGCACTTCATGAAGCTCAAAGAACCCTATGGTCAGGAATATTATGGACGACATCAAAACTGACAATAGATCTAACAGTGGACTAATATTAAGATATTCTGAAAAATGAAAAGCTCAAAACAGATGTTGGTCATGACAAGTTCAAATGGAAGAAAGACAAAGATGTGTCTAACGGCTACTTGACAAAAGCAACATTACACACGAGATTATTTTTTTTAGTAAAGTAACAAGAAGACAGAGTCGAAAGCTATATGACACAGTATCTTCATAACGTTGTCCGTAATCTTCAAAGATTTGAACATTAAATAAAGCGACATTTATTTTTCAATGGACAAACTTTCAACTATCAAAGAGAGATAGAGAGAGACCAATTACAACGATGACATCATGTCTAAGAATGAGATAAACAGAAGGAGAAGAGAAGAAGAAAATTGATCTATTGTACAAACATATCATTAACCCAAAGTTAATGTGAACTTTGGAGGATCGATCAAAAGAGTGATTTCTACAAAAGTAGAGTAGAAGAGAAGAAAACATATCTAGAGGCTTCAGAGATAAATGTCAAAGAGAAATCACTTAGCTGCTAAGTTTTATCAAAAGAAGAGAACTTAATGCCAACTTAGCAACACCTTAAACATCTTCATCAACAACAGCAAAGACGGGACTTAGTGGCACGCCTGATTTTGAGTGAATCAGACCCTGAGTGGAACGGACTTAGTGTCCAATTAGTGAGGTTCTTAGTGAACCTGGTCTTAATAACCTATTCCGAGACTTAGTGACTTGAAAGAATATTAGTGATTCAATGATGTAACAGATCTTAGTGATTTAATTGTAATGATCGAGAATATTCTTAGTGGATTCCTTGCTAGAAGTGTAGAAGAGTGGACTTAGAGATTTTTATGCTCCGAACCACTTAAAAATCCTTATGTCATTCATCATATCTTTACTGTTTGCATTACAATTGTTATAACAATCATAACTGCTTAAATTGTTTTATATCTTGCAAAATAACATTTCAAAAATATAACTTAAAACTCGAACTGTAAATTTAATAACTCAGATCAAGAAAGGGTATTTTATCAAATCAACAATTCCGAATAGCTTTGGTTCCCGTTTAGGAGAGATTTTTTTATTTTTTTTCTGGAAATATATTTCAACCATTACGTGTACACGATGCGGTTATAAAGTGTAATCATAACTAAGTTGTATAGTATGATTAATAGTATAGAAGTAATCGTAACCGTGGTTAACTAAACAGTTCGATTATTATTTTGCAATTACAATTTTTTTCTAATTAATATGTTATTCAAAGAATGAAAAAAATAAATAAGCAAACTAATATTAAAAGGACTTTAAAAGTTTAAACCATAACTATTATCAATTATTAATATTACTACTAATGCATCCATAAAATTATTAGAACTTAGAAACAACATTATACTATTAAAAAAAAGCTATGAATACTCTCCCACAAGTTTGTTATACACGTATGATATAAAGAAGTTGAAGAAAAATTACATAACTAATTAAAAAACTAGCAATACGTAGACAATTAATTCCTTTATAGATGCATTTTTTATTATCAAGTTAGTAATCATATATTAGAGTTTTATTATGCATATATATGTGTATGTTTGTATTTATATATTGGTTTCATTCTGTTAATTTAGTGTGATTTTTTGCTAGTACCTGTTGTAACCAAATGTGATGTTTGGTTTGATTTTTTCAGTTTCAATTTTTTGTGGTGAAACCTAAGGGAAACTATGGGGGAAGTGTTCAATTTCTGTAGCATTTTTTTCTTTTTTTTACGGAAAAAACCTGTGACCCAAAACAATAAAAGAAGAGATCTTACCACTATGTTATCACCTTTGGTTTTACAAATTTTAAAGTTGCAAGTTTTAATTCCTACATTTAAAAAAGTACCTTAATTCTGAGTGAAGTAGCACCAAAAAAAAAAAATTAGCACTTTCTATACTCCAAGCTAAAGGCATAAACTAATGAGAAACATTGCTTATAAGGGTGTCAGGCATCCAAGACTGTACAAATATCTTTAAATGCGTATAGTAATCGCAGTAAATGAACACAACCAGCAACCGTATCGATAAGAAGATTAACAAAGTTTGTAAACAATTCCATCCCAATCCACACCAGCCAAAATAGTTATCTACGCACGACATAGTAAAAGCATTAGAGCTGATAATAAATAAACTCGTACCAAGTAAACTGGTAGGAAGATTAAAAAAAAATATATAAAAACAAATTCTCACAAATTAGAGAAAATCAATTACTAACATAATAGAAAGTTCCATAATTTTCATAATACAAAAAAACAAAATCCAAATTCCAAAAAAACCTATAAAGCATCACTACAGATTTTCTTAAAACTAAATAAAGGCTAAAAGCACTCTTGCCAAAAATACCTACCACCACAGTACTTGAATACAGTGCTTGTAACATCCATTATTCCAACGTATATTTTCAAGCACACCCACAACCTTTGCGGTGTAAATTTTTACTTATTATCCCACAACTTTGGAAGCATGTGCATGATTATGAATTCCACTAGAAAATAGGATCCTCTAGTTGGCCAAATTAATTCAAGTTTGCAAAGACCACCACAACCATCCTCTCACCTCTGGCCTGAGTCTCATTCCACAATAGAAAATGGGATCCTCTAGTTGGCCAAATTTAATACAAGTTTGCCAAGACCACCACAACTATCCTCTCACCTCTGGCCCGAGTCTGGAGAACCATCTCCATAAGAGACTAGACCCTTCTTCCCAGGCGGACTTTCAGAAGGCGAACTCGACTTTTCTTTGCTAGCCCGCGTAGGTGATTTTGATACTGAGGACCTGGATTCAGATGGGCTCCTACTCTGAGAAGGTGACCTCGGCCTCTCCACACGAGGGGACGCATGGTACCTAGATGTATCTGCAGGAGATCGGCTGCGTACGGGACTGCGACTATAACGACGGTTGCGATAGCGAATTGGGCTCCGTGATACACTAGGACTCCGGGTCCTGTTTCTTCTGCCTCTGTATCTGTACGCAAGTGATACACCAGAACAATCATTTATAGGATCTTAATGATTCCAAAGCATGTTAAAGAACATGCACTATTAAACCACAAAGAGGTTCTCACAATAACAAATCCCATCACAAACTCACAAGGTGTGTATTTCTATGTAAATGTAGCAGCTAAACAGATCCATAACATATTTAGAGATATGAATATCTTGTCAATAAATGTGAATTCATGGCCCATCTCTTCAATATTGTATTAAACATGAAAGCTTGGATCTTGCAGTCCAAAATAAAGTAATCCACAAAATACATTGCAAGTTCAAATTAATTTTCAAAAAGATAACAAGCTGAGTTGTGGAGAGCACATTTTATGAAACAAGATTTAATTATTTTTGCATATATCCAGAGAAACAGGAGTCATCATAACAAAAATAAAAGATTTCACGCTGAAGTGTTAAGTGTCTAGGAATGCAATCCAGTGGATGCGTGCTCAACAGGGACATAGGTCCTCTACAGATGAGCCAGTGCTAATTGGACCAAACAGACGAGAAATAGATACAGGAAATTCCCCACCTAGAGTGATGTAGGACGAGCCCGACAAGCCGTCGTGAAAATTGGTTGGAGCAATATCAAAGGCCATGAATTAAGCCCATAAATTAGATGTTGTATTTTAATTAGGAGTTGTATTTTAATTGAAAGTTGTGTTTTAATTAATTTATTTAATTTATAGTTACCTTATTTAATTTGTAATTATCTTATTAAAATCCAATTTAGGGTAGGAAAGTTATATAGAAGTATTATAAATTAGGATGTACTTTATTATTTTTGATACATTGAAATATAGAATAGAATCAATTGAGATTTTGTGTGAGCAATCTGTGTGAATTTTGTGTCCCAAAAAACCCGTCCCACATTATTTTGGCATCAGAGCCAAACCTGCTGCTTACCCTAACCCTAAATTTTTTTGTATCAAACACCAAAATTCCAAAACCCTAGCCATCGCAACCCACCAAAATCCCAAACCCTAACCCTAATTATCTGTTGTTGCCACACAAAAAAAGGTAGAAGAGAGAAAGGAGCAAAACAAGAAAAAATTATATATGAGAAAATAGCGACCGCCAACGTTCTAAAAACCGCCAAACGAGCGGTCGGAGGGGGCCTAGTGCCTAGGGGGGATTTTTTATTTTAAACCAATTTGAATATTTTATCTTACATTTATCCAAACAAAACAATAATATAAAGAAAAACAATCTATAATAAAGATAATAAAAGCCTTTACTTAAAGTTCAAACACATATTCATGTTGTTAATGTCAAAGTTCAAACAGAAACATGCAATTGTTTAAAGTTCAAACACAAACAAATAATAAAAAATACAAACTAGTAGTCCTCATCTCCATATCCCTCTATATCTCCCCCTAACTCTTCTTCTCCATATCCCTTCAAGATAATGTCCTCATTGGGCTCACACTCATACTCTTCATCTCCCTCTTCTTCCGTGTCATCATCAGATAAAAATTTCTTCATAGAATTCTCTTACTCTAACATTTCTACTATTTCTCTTAGGCTCTAGCACGTTATCCGCTTCAGATGTTTCACCAACCGCTTCTCAAGTAAGGCCCGAACAGCCCTCAACTTATTCATCTATTCCTACGACGTTGTTTTGTAGCTTAGTTATTAAAATTAAAAAAAAAAATTGCAGCCCTAAATTTTCCGCTTAGGCCTCGCCTAATTTCTCCGTCTTGCCCACCCAGTCCTGTATAATTTCCTGGAGGAATTTTTTTTCCTCCTTGGACATAGGCTAGGTGCTAGGCGGCCTAGGCATGGCGCTAGGGGAGCCTAACGCCTAGACGGAGATTAATCGGACCTAGGCAGGGATTTTTAGAACACTGGCGACCACCGTCGCTGCCTCTCCTGTTGTTCCTTTCATTCGGATTCAGAAAAAAAAAAGAGCAAGACAAGGTTTTTTAAATTTTAAAATACCCCCTGAACTTTGAATTTTTTGCATACTAGCCCCTATACTTTTATTTTCTTCCATTTTAGGCCTTGAAGTTTCATTAGTTTCATATCAGTCCTTATGCTTTCATTTTCTTCAATTGCAGTCCCTGAAGTTTTATTAGTTTTCAATTTAGTCCCTATAAAAAAAAGAGAATAAAAAAGGTCTTTACTTTTTGTTAGTAGGAACCATGGTGAAATGTCAGAGAAGTCTACGCCACGCTAAATGCTTATATGTCGTAGTAACAAGATGAGTGTTAAAAAAATTGAAGAATCAATCGCAACATTGACTGCACGTGTTCAGACCTCTATAACAGCACTTGAGGCAAAAGTTGATGTACTCACGGAACGCATAGATGAAGGACAAGAATATGCTTGCCGGAATTTTGAAGATCTACTTTCAGGTCCTAATTAGATGAGACTCCTACCACAGCAAGGACCTAATCTATGTGATAATCTTTATGTGTCAAACCCACGATTGAATGCAATGGATAGAGTAGCAAAATTACATAGTGATTTCATTGGAGATCAAGGACCCAAATCATTCTTTCATTGGATTTATAGTTTGGAGAGTTTCTTTTGTTCGCATGAACTGATGTGAGAGAATTTCTTTCTTAATGCAAAGTTGAAAGGGACAACCTGTATTTGGTGGGATCATCATAAACAAAATTTATATACAGTTGCACGAAGATGGAAGGATATAAAAGTTACCTTAACACGACATTTTGTGCCTCCAAATTATAAGCAACATGCGTGTTCGCAGTTAACTGAATTGGTGCAAAGTAGTCAATCCATAGCCGAATATACTTCAAAATTCTACAGTTTGCCTACAAGGTCCAAATTCCTTTGGATTGAAGATGTTTTAATCTCCATGTACCATCGGGGATTAAATTCAGAGATTGTTAGTAGTGTAGCTTCAGATAAACTCTTGCTCTTGGATGATTCCATTCAGGTTGCCACCCAAGTGGAAGATAATTTGAAAAGAAATTTTGTTCGACCTCCAATACCAATCCAAACTCGAAGTAAGAGGACTTTTGTAGAACCTCTTAAAGGTAAACCAGTGGAAAGAGCGTCGTCAAACCCTTCAACTACTTGAAGACCTAATGGTGCCCCAAGTTCTTCTAATTCTAACAACCGTCTCAATGCTATAATTGTCGTGGTTTTGGTTACATGTCCTTTTGAGTTCACTCTTGTGCTCCCGACGTGCCAAAATTGAAGCTTGCGAAGAATTCCTTAGTGATCCAATGTGGTTGTTCTTATGTTGCTAACTAGACAAAGTCGAGTTTTTCTCAACGAAGAACTAGTACATGACGAGCCCGACGAGCCCGTCGTGAAAGTTGGTTGGAGCAATGTCAAAGGCCATGAATTAAGCCCATAAATTAGATATATTTTAATTAGGAATTGTATTTAATTGAAAGTTGTGTTTTAATTAATTTTTTAATTTGTAGTTACCTTATTTAATTTGTAATTATCTTATTAGAGTCCAATTTAGATAGGGAAGTTATATAGGAATATTATAAATAGGGATGTACTTCGTTATTTTTGATACATTGAAATATAGAACCAATTGAGATTTTGTGAATTTTCTTTTTTGTCCCAAATTACATGTCCCCCATTATAGAGCATATCTAATTAATTATAGCTCCGAAAACAATACAAAATAAAAAATACTTTTGTTCAAAAATATAAGAGCCATTTTGACTTTTTTGAGGTCAGTTTAGACATTTCGAAACTCAAATTTGATATAAATTTAGCCAATACAATTATGTATTTTGTAAAACTATCTAAAAAGTACTAATACTTGCAACATTTGTTGTTTTTAAAACTTAAATGAGTCGCATCAATTTTGAATTTGAAAATGTCGCAAATTGACTTTAAAAAATCAAAATGACTCCTATATTTTGGAACCCTAAGTAAATAAGTTTGGATTTTTGACAGTTAATTTTTTTTAATTAATTAAGAAAAGTAACAAAGTAAACACATCACGAACCTTGGAGGAGTTCTTTCTCTCGGTGGGGTCCTGTGTCGTCTGGGGGATCTCCCATAACTTGAATATCTAGTAATCATAAATAAATATAAAGCATTACATTGAGCGGTAATATTTTACAGGAAATCTACAAATATTAAAAGCATTTTTGGTTACCTGTCACGGTCACTTCTGCCATAACGATATGACCTTAAAGGAGAACGATCTGGAGAATGGTACCTGCGTGCATAAGAGTAATGCTGACTGAAACCCCTTCCTCGTCTGATCCGCTTAGGTGAACCTTCTGGTGATGGACTTCTTGATATACTCCTTCCACAATCTGCAAAAGGTGATCTTGCCCTATGTCCAGCACCTACAGGACTCCTTGAAAAACTGCCACGATTTTTCCTTGCAGGTGCTCTAATTGGACTTCGGCCGACACTTCTCCTAGAATGGGCCCTACCTGAGATTCTGCTGATGCTTCTTCGAGATGATCTAACAGGGCTTCTACTTACACTTCTTCGAGATGATCTAACCGGGCTTCTGCTTGCTGATTTTCTCGATGACTTTCTGGATGAGGTTCTTGGAGGACTTCGACTAGGGCTTTTCTCAGGTGGTGATGATGTAGGACTCTTGGTAATGCTTCGTCGAGGTCTGGCCCGCACTGAGTATGGGCTGATGCTTCTTCCCTTCTTGGGCTTTACAGGACTTCTGCTAATACTTCTAGCTGGGCTTCTGCTGCTTATACTTCTAACCGGGCTCCTGGAGATACTTCTGCTTCTTCGAGAGGGCCGTGGGCGTCTTCCACCAATACTGGGACTCCTGCTTAAGCTCCTTTTGGGAGTCACACTCTGGCTCTTGCTCAAACACCTTTTGGGACTAAGACTCTTACTGTTACTCAAGGTCCTTCTAGGACTCATGCTTTGGCTCCTGCTCATCAACTTTAAATAAAATACCAGATCTGGAAGAACGTGCAAGCATAAAGAATAACTGAGGTGTGATAAGAATGGAAAGTAGACCTAGATTTGCCTGGGTGATCATCTACCACATCAGGTTGTCTCTCTGCGCTCTTTTCCGATCTATTTTCCACTTCAACCCCATTGCTCTTCTGCTCTCCATTTTCCTTGGGGTATTCACCCTCCTCCCTTTCAAAAATATCAGGGGCATCCACCTTTTTATGACGAAAGGAATCATCTTCCTTCTCTTCCAAAAAAGGAGACTGACTTCCAGCTGCATACAAAAGTAAATGCACTAATAAATAAACTAAAGACAGCATAACAGAAGATATAAGGAAAACAGGATGCTGCAAAAGAATCAAAATGACGTTAGAAGGAAAAACTAAGAAATATGCTACAAAATTATTTTTTAATAAATTAAATCCATGCAAATGCTATTGCCTTTTGATTTCAAACATCAACTCAAAATCAGAAATGACATTCCTCGGTAGAGGGAAAAATCATTCAAAGATGAGCAAGGGTCCGTGGCATGTTTATAAGGTTAATACCAGTGTTCTAAACAGCGGCACCTAGGCGTTGGGCCCCTCCTGGGCACCTCGCCAAGGCCCAAGGCAACCAAAAAATCCCTCCAAAGAAATTAGGCGGGGGCAAGGCAAGGACTAGACGGGGGCTAAGCAGAAAAATTAGAGCTACAAATTTATTTTTCTTTTAATAACTAAGCTATAAAACGACGTACGAGTGTGAGTATGAGTCTATTGGGGACATTATCTTGAAATGATATAGAGAAGAAGAGTTAGAGATACAAAGGGATATGAAGATGAGAACTATTAATTTGTATTTTTTATTATTTGTTTGTGTTTGAACTTTAAACAATTGCATATTTGTTTTTGAACTTTGACATTGACAATATAGATATGTGTTACGCCTTCATTATAAATTGTTTTGCTATATATTATTATTTTGTTTAAATAAATGTAAGATAAAATATTAAAATTGACTTAGAATAAAAAAATCTCACCTAGGCCCTAGCCCCCCCCCCCCCCCCCCCCCCCCCCCCAACAACAGGCCGTCCGCCTAGCACTTTTTAGACCATTGGTTAATACTCTATGATCTGACAACATATTCTGGGACCAAAACATGTCCAAGCAATTAAAACACTGCTGAAATCAACCTTTTCTCTTTAATGCCTAAGAATGTCATCAGAACTAAACTGCCAACCAAATCAGCACCAATGGAAGAGAAATCAGTACATGAAGCTCAACACATACTATAGAACAGCAAACTGAGAACAAGGATCAAGTTGATATGCCACGTATATTCTACACAGTACACAAAAAATATAGAGAGATCAGACAGAACGTACAAGCTCTGGCAATAACCAAGTACAAGTAACCTTTCCAATAAAAAGTTTAGCAAACTAAAGCATACCAGTTATTTGAGCAGGATTTTTATGCTCCCGATCCAGTTTATGGACATCACCATTATCATCCTTTGAGCTACTTCCACTTTTGCCCTCACTTTCACTCCCGGTTGAACTGTCCGATGCCCTACAAATAAAAAATAATGTAATAATGTCAGGATGACATGCCACGTGAATTTTTTAATAGTAGAGTCAAAAAGACTTGTTATGCCGAAGAAATCAATAAATCACCCCAACCCCCTTAAGTGCACTTGAATGTCCCCTAAATTGCAATAATTTATGGACCTAATTCCAATTCTCAGCTTATTAGGGCATATATGGGTCTCAAACTTATTACAGACTAATTTCAAAAGTTAGATCCCCACATTACACCTTCCACTATAACCTTTGAACTCTGGGATTAACTATCAGGATCTTGTATTGCAAGCCTCATTAAAACATTTGTTCTTCTATTCACTTTGGAAAAGGAACACAAACACAATTTGGTCTATGCTACGAGTACCACCATTCCTCACACGGTCAATGTGTAGGAATTGGACATTTGACACTTTGCAAAGAATCACCGGTATTGAACAGAACAGACCCTAGTTTTATCGGTGTATGAATCTACCAACTGAAGCAATCTCTAAACAATATTCTGACGCCTGTATATAAAGTTCATAAGCGATGTAAATTATTTTCCCTCATATGAATACATATATATCTGCAGATACACACACTAAAACCTTACTGCAGAAATTGACCAACCCAAAAAAAAAATAAAAAAAATTGAACAAGTAAACAAAAAACAAATTATTCATAAAAAATAATATAGGGGATAAATAACATAGATATGTTGCTATAATCTGCTTTTAGTCAGTCTAGAAAGTCGAACTAAATCTGAATTTTCCAAACTTCCATCAAAACTACATGTACCCAAAAGTACTTAATACTAAGATATTAGACTGTTATATTAAATAGGGTTTCAAAGTCAATTTAATTCTATATATATTACTTCCCAATATTTCCCTAATATTTTAACTCTACGATCAGGTGTTTTGTTGCCCAACTTTGTCCACTCAAAGTCAGATGGTTAAATAAAATCTGAAGTTTGATCACTATAACAAGAATTTAGCAAATGAGAGAACATATTTATAATCAATGTTCTAATACAACCTTTTTGATCTGCTCTTTGATCTCTTATCACGCTTCTTACGCCTTCTGTCACGACGTCTATCCACCCTTTTTCCACCCTTATATCGGTTTCTCTTGGAAGATCTCTTTCTCTTCTTACGCGTATCATCACTTGACGAACTAATGTCAGATGATGATGATGATGATGATGATGATATGCCTGAATCCGAGTCACTATCAAATTCAGATGTTTCTGTCTCAGTATCAGAGGAGCTATCAGATTCAGAAGTATAACATTTTCTTCTCCTCTTCCTCCTATCTTTTGAAGATTTCTTATGCTTCCCCTTATGTCGCACTTCACGAAAGTTAGCCTCAGAAGAAGCCTCCTTCCCATTTTTCAATTTACTTGCTTTCCTTTTGTCTGTGCACAGAAAGGCAATACATTGAGCAGCAAAAGATTAAAAGAATGTAATACATATATGCACAGACAAGGTAACCTAAGGTTTTAACGCACCAGAAGTCTGATATTCATTCTCTTGTTCACCGCACTTTATAATCTTCACAGTAACAGTTGGTCTCCCTTCTTCATCACCAACATTCTCAATCTTTTTCAAAACTTCATGTCCGTGAATAAGTTTTCCAAACACGATATATTTCCTGTTGTGCATATACCATGATAATTCATCGAGTAACACGCAAATATATTCCGTGAGAGGAACAAATAAAACTAACGTAAAGCAATTAACAAGTCATCCAATATTATCACAGTACTCTGAACCAGTTCAACTAGCATAAATAACAGTGATAGATCATTAAGAATATAAAAGACAAACCTACCTGTCCAAATGGTGATTAGCTTTGAAGGTAACACTGAATAAGGAGCCACGTGTATCACGATCTGCAATGGCCATTGATAGAAGACCAGGCTCATCATGTTTTAGTTTGGGTAACTCATCTGCAATGTTTTACAAATGTATGTTAAACATTTGTAAACTCACGGGCAACAGGTACACGCTAAACTACATTAAAGTGTGACAAACACGTAAAGTAAAAAAAACTGCCAACGAATGTATAGCTCCTCAAAACAATCCAGCTCAAATGCACAAAGTAAATATATCTAAACCCTCAATAACGGCATGGATAGGTATTGTACCTTTTGAAAAAAGATGAAATGCACAACAGGAGGTCCTACTTTATGACGACACAAAAAAAATTCAAATGAAAGGGAACTCTAATTTGTTTTTCCATTCATATTAGCAGACATTAACACGCACATGCATATACACACCACACACACACATATGTATATATATACACATATCAGAAGTAGCAATCAAGGACAGCTGTAATAGAAAAAATAAGGCTTGTGACTAATTTGAATACTTAAATTTGTGTATAGTTTTATCTTCTCTTTCTTCTTTTCTACACTGTTACACGCAATCAGATTTTAGCCTTTTTTTTCTTTTTGTAAACAAAGTGCATCCAGGCCCTTCTATTCAACCAACTGATAATAATAGCTCAACAAAGCTTTAATATTTTCGCCGTCAATATTCTACCTTAGAACTCATAATCAACAAAGAAGACCAAAATTATTGTTCTCAATTTACGGTTCACATTCGTAGACTAGTCTCTTTGAGCCTAAAACTCTGTGATACAGCCCTGAATTAACTCTACCCCATTACCGTTGGCATTTAGGTTCACAGTGAAACCACTAAACTTGCATTATCTTAAACTTTTCTCTACAAATATTATACAACCAAATACTTGCCTAGTCCAGCCACTTCCAACCATAGCTGGTCCAACCCAAATTCTTCTTTCACTTTACAAAAATATTCAAAAACTTCTCAAACCTAAGCCACCATAAATTCAGACCGCAGGCAGCACAATTGATTCACATTCAGCAAGGTTGAGCTTGACAACTTTGTTCATCTGACAAGAATTGCATTGGCATTGATTAGAGAGCAAGCAATTGTGGTGCTAGAAATAATGTTGGCCAAGAAAGCACTGCCCCTGATATAGTAGCAGTGTCTCCAATTAAACAAATTCAGTACCAATGAGATTTCAAGAAAGAAAAACGCTGTCATGAGGCCTAGCTTGCTGACCTAACCATCGCAACAAATAGATCTGCTTGAGACAACATGCTTAGCTCCAACAACTGCGAGGCAACTTATGAGTTAAGTGAGTTTGACCTCATGAAGCATTACTCTTCAAGAAAATACCCTTACTGGCACTTAGTTGTTAAGGAAAGATTGAACATTTCAATTTTTCTAGAGAAGTAGAGGACATCTCGTACCCTGGAAGAGTGAGCAATTTAACACCATTTTACCTCCAATACTTATCTCCCACATCTTCAAATTCACTACAGAGAAATTAATAGAAACTATGAAAGCTATACAAGAGTATTACGTAAAAAAAGGAAGAAATAGAAAATATTATCAAAGTTTTACTATAAAATTTACATTATCCAGATACTTGAAAGACATGCCAACCAAAAATCAAAAGGTGCATAGACAATTAGAAAAAAATATCCATACACCCTACCATTTTAAGTGAAAGATATACAATTGTCCAATTTCATTGGATCGAAGCTCCCATGCAGTGAAAATAAGATCAAAGTCAGCCCCCACCTTCAGAGGCAATGCAAAAAGGAAACCCATTTGCTCTCAAGATACAAATGATTTGTGGGAAAGAAATATATATAAATGCTCATGCATGAGTGTGTGAAGAGTTTAATCAAGATTCTATAACAATCTGTGAATCATACTTTCAAAAGAAAACATACCCTGTAACTAGTAACTGACTGCTTCAAGTAAGCGTTATCACAAGATAAACAAAATTAATTACAGAATCTACATCAAAAGAAACAATACACATTCTCACCAGGAAACTTCTCCCCATATATGCTCTCTCCATAAGTCCCTGAAACAAAGCAAATAAGATCTGATGATGTCAAGAAACATGTGACACGGTGATTTTAAAAAAAGGAAAGAAAGATTAAAGAAAAGCGCCTGACACAATCATCAAAAGATGGTAACACCAAAAACTTCTACTCGTAATTAGTAATCAAAATTCCATTTGACTAAAAAAGGCAGCTGAAATTAACCGTTAACTAAAGATATTTCCAACTGCTACTCAGTTTAAAAGTTCAAGGCTAGTTATACACAGTCAAGGCCTACTTGCTTTCCTACTGCAAAGTCCAACACTTTCTAAAATGGTACTGCAGGAATTTATTTTATTTTATAATTTTGATAAATAAATAAAAATAGATCTCTCTTATTCATTCTACCTTTCATACGGAGGTCAAGAGACATTTAGTGACACAATGGGCAAAGCAACGCTAGGAGATCTTCCCAGTTTATCTTTATGTAATTTATCTCAGCAAATAAAAGCTTGTTCATAGAGCTGATTTGTGCAATTTTTAAAAACTTAAATTATGCGTTTATACAGACCTACATACTTACATAAGGACAACAATCTGAGTTATTAAAGATACGAGGTGCACCGAAGCGCAAAAGTTTCCCTGGGGCCTAGGCACGAGGCGGAAAGTAGACGCACGCCTTATCAAAGTGAGGAGCGCATACTCAAAATAAAAATATATGCATAAAACCATATCTAAAATTATTATATAAGCTTCTAAACAATGATAACTTGTTAAAAAGGTATTCATGAACTAAAAAATATCAAGTATGTTGTCACTTCATCAAGTAGAAAATTCAGTAAAAATAATTCTAGTTAATAATAATAATCTTATTATAACCTGAATAATATAATCAATTAAATTACAATAAAATGAAAACTTGAACAAGTGTAACTAATAATAATCTTATCAAAACCTGAATAAAAATATAATTTTATATTATAAAATATAATTTAAAGAAAATAATTCTAAACTATAGTTATTAACTACATATTTTAGTAAATTTTGGACTATAGTTCATTTGTTGTTTGGACATGGGACTAAATGGAAGTCCTCTAAAAACTGCCCAATAAACAAAAACTAAAATAATTGAAAAAATTGTTCTCATTCATCATGATGGATACATTCGTAGTTCAAGATAATTCTTCCTAATAATCAACAAATCACGGAAATTTTTGTCTTTTCATTTGTTTTTGTTAAGTTCAAAATGGTTATGAATGTCTCAGATTATAAAATATTTCAAAATTGATCAATTGAGATTAATTTGGGTGAATTTTCAACGAGGCAAGCGCTTCATGCGCCTCGCATGCGCCTCATGCGCCTCGCATGCGCCTTATTGAAGTCACCTTGTCTCAGGCAAAGCTAGGCCCAAAAGTGCGCCTTGCCTTGCCTCGCTGCACCTCAAGCGCACCTTTAACAACTATGACAACACCCATACAAAGAAAGGATTAAAAACTTAGATCTTACATTATTGTGTTGAGTTGCCTTGTGTGAAATCAAGGTTAAAATTTATGGAAGTTATCCATTATTGCACAAACCACATTTCCTTGATGAGTTGAATCTTTCTACCTTACCATTTAACAAGGCATTAGGACAATTTGGTTAATTGATTTTAAGTATTACATAACACAACTATATAATACACAGACTGTCATTCGCCTCAAATCATATCCTTAAAAAATAAAGATCAGGTAAAACAGAAATACACACTACAACTCAGAAATACTTACCATCACGTTTATGCAAATCACCACCCTGCAAAATAAACATCAGCTGTTAGCCCATTGGTGTTAAAGAAGGCAAGTGCCAAAAAATAGGCATGTGCTCAGTATACATGAGGATTGAAAACCTTAAAAATACATCACAATAAAAGCAATTGTGACCCTCAACCCTGCATGCTATTATCAATAAAAGCGGATACCTAACTAGTGACTAAAAGACGTCTCTTTTAAGACATTTGTCAGCCTGAATATTGAGCCAGGAGGAATGGGTGGAATTCAGTCTTGATGAAAATCAGATGAATAACATACCTGAGCCATGGATCCTTTAACAATGCGATGGAAGAAGGAACCTTTGTAGTGTAGGGGGGGTCTTCCAGTCTTGGAACTAAGTCCCTTCTCTCCTGAAAATTAACAAATCATTTAAAATAAGAACATCATTCATTCAAATAATAATAATACTAATATAATATAGCGTAATAAGAAAAGGGAAGACTTTATTTAAAGAATCATATCCATGAAAAGATAATAAAATTAATTTTTTTTTCAGTAATTGTGATATTCAGACAGGCATGATTAGCTAAACCTTGGATATAATAAAACAAAATACATAATATCTGACAAGGTTCCCATGTATCCTTTTTCAGAGTTAGAGAATTGATTACTGAGTACTGACTACTCCAAAAAAAAATGGTAAACTAAATAATATAACCCTATTGAACCATACAGACTGGCAGTTTTTTTTACTAACTTAAACAATTCAGAACCAATTACTCGAATGATTTACCTGTACATAGTGCACGGAAATTTTCTGCAGTCTTGGGAACAACATCAGAGAAAAGCTGAGGATCAAAACGAACTTATTAATAGATGATACACATCTCTACTTTATAGTACGAGTAAATTTGGTCTAAACTAATCACTAAACAGAATGAATATGGCTTTGGAAGTTAGCCAAAAATATGAAGTACAAATGGTATACAGGAGAAATTTTAGAGTTTGATAATTTAAAACATATTAATACCTCAAAAACCATTCTTTCAATGGGATCCCCATCAATTGATACATCCAGGAAAACAGATGGATTCCTCTTGCTCATTTTCTTTGTTTTGCAGTATAAGTCGAGCTAAATCTAACAAAGGCATTTCAAATGGATAATGATGCGGACAAGCCCATAAGACTTGGTTGGATGGAGAATATAAAATGCTTGGAAGCCTATGAAATACAAATAAAATTCAGTTGTACTTAATAAAACTACTTTATATATAATTTTACTAGTTATCTTATTACAATCCTTAAGAAAAATCCTTTTGTCCCAGAATATAATTATTGTGTGAGATATCTAATTTAAGTTTATATATAATTATGGTGTGAGATCCCTTTGTCCCAAAATCCCGGTCCCCCATTATTGTATCAGAGCCCCATTTAAACCTTCGGCCATCCCAAAATCATTTTCACCACCCCAACCTAATCTTACTGCCCCATAACAGGCCCCAACCTAGAATAATTTTCATAGCCCATTGTTCTTTACCTTAAACCATAATCACAACCGTAGCCCCAATCCCAAATTACATGTGTCTCTCCACCACAATCTGCTGCTCTAAATCAACCCCAAATTCCCTAAACCCTAGCAGCCTCCCTGAAGTAAACACACCGAAAAGTACTCACCTTTGCAGCTGCCGTTGCGTCGCCGGCTTCCTTTGCTGGCTCCAGAGTCTCTCTCACTCTGTCTTGTGCTGTGCCGCTTGTGTGAAGAACAAACCCTACCCCTACTTTCCTCAAGCTATGCTCGTTGCTTTTACAGTTACCAATAGACACCCCAGCCCGTATTTTATTACATTTTCTTGATTCCCACTTTCCTTATTTTTACTAGTCTACACGCACATAATTTTTTCAATTGATAAATATTTTTGAAATTTGAATTTAAAAATTAATAAGAATAAAAAATGAAGAGAGAAAAATAGGAATATATACAAGTGATTACTAGAGATAAAAAAAAATTAAAAATTAAAACCTGCAAGAATAACGGTTGGCTATTTTGTTTTTGGGTACTAAAATGGTAATCACTTTTTTTAAGTATATTATAAAATATTGGTTAAATATCCCGTTAAGTATTCCGTTTGCATCACGAGTTTGTTTTTTAAATATTTGCTCTTAATTTCTCATTCATTTTATGTACAATGATTATAAAGTATTTATTCGAATCTCGTAACTTAACTTATTATAAATGTGTAACTTGTGCAAGTTACGACTAGCTTTCAAAACTAACTATATTTTTTTTATAAGATAATGTTAACGTCAAATTTTATACTATCTATTTAAATCACAAAATAATGAATAAAAATAGACGTCAAATACAAATAAATTAAAAGAAATTATTACAAGAACACGAGAGATTTTATGTGAAAACTTAATTGGGAAAAAACTACGGAGAGAGAGAAATAAGAATTCACTAGTATAATGGTTGTATTTATAGATATCTTAAAATTAATGAAGAGCCTATGTGCTGAAAAATAATGGTTCTATGAGTAATGAATAATGTGTCTATACTGCCTCCATGTAGCACCGTATATATATATAAGTGTGTAACCATCTGAAAACAATTAGGAATAGGAGTCCCTTTCCAAATCTCCTTATAACTCATCGGGCTATTTATGCGTACAACAGAATGACGTTCGGACTCATTAATACTGGGGCGACCTACCAAAGGATGATGAACAAGGTATTTTTTAAGTAAATTGGTTGGAATGTGGAGGTATAAGTTATAAGGAGAATTGGAAAGAGACTCTTATTCCTAATTGTTTTTGGATGGTTACACACTTGTATATATACGGTGCTACATGGAAGCGTTATGGACACATTATTCATTACTCACAGAACCATTATTTTCCAGCACATAAGCTATTCATTATTCTTAAGATATCTGTAAACACAACCATTATACTAGTGAATTCTTCTCTCTCTCTCTCCATGGTTTTTTCTCAATTGGATTTTCACATAAAATCTATCGTGTTCTTGCAATAATTTCTTTTGATTTATTTGTGTTTGACGTCTATTTTTATTTGTTGTTTTATGATTTAAATGGGTGGTATAAAATTTGGCGTTAACATTGGTGCTAGAAGGAAGGCATTGATTCTGTTTGAAAAATCACAGCATAAGTTAGGCGAAGGAGCAATCTGATCATGGAGCAGCAGGATGATCGGGTGGAAAGGACCGGTTCGTCAGCACCATTATCTTATCATACTACGAGGGGTTCTGTGAAGGATAGGTTGGGCGCGTTCGCCCAAAGAGAAAGGTCAGCGACATCACACTCCAATTCAATCAAGCGACAGCTGTTCCCCTTCTCTAATTCCCCAAATTTGGTACGTGATAGGGGGATCAACAATCAATCTTTTGCTCGGGAGCGAACATTCAGGGAGAAGGAATCCCACGATCAAAGGGAGTTTATTAAGAGGCATAAGATTCAGGTGGCAGAAAGGGCTTTGCAATCTCTCTGTCATTAACAGGAAGAATAGGCCACTTTATTGGCAGAATTGAAAAGGGACGAGGAGCCGTAAAATACGGTCCGAGGATCCAGGGAGCACACACCACAGAGTCAGGCGGGTCGGGGGACAAGTGAATGAACCGCCTACATCACAGTTAGAGGAGCGAGTCGGAGGTTACTATGGTCCGCCAAAACCGAACTAGGAGCATTATGAAGATAGAAGACCAACTCCTCCTCAGGACAAGGAGTCAACATATTCAAACCGGTATAGGCACTCTAGATCTCCACACATGAGCTGTTACAGCCAGGAGGATGGTGATGGGCGACATACCCGAGGACGTGTCGGGCAGGGTGACGACACTAACTATAAGTCGAACAATACAATAAGGGCTCAGTCCCAAGGTGGAGGTGAGGACCGGGGAGGGGGAGTCCATGATGGCAGGAGGTTAGCGCGGTCCGTTGACCGAGGCGGCCCGAGAGAAACCCAAAATGTTAACAACGAAAATTAGGAAGTGCAGTGAGACGACTCTGATCCGATCATGAAAAGGATGGTCGATTTGGAACAACAGCTAGCCGAAGTGAAGTCGGGAACTAAGCCAGTAGATACCAAGTCTCCATTCTCGGCTACAATCAATGTGGAGAAAGCCGACCCGAAGATGAAGTAACCACCTTTGGAGTCTTTCGATGGTATCGGGGACCCCTACGACCACATTAATTCATATGAGATTGTCATGGGGTATTACAATCATTCCGATACAGGGATGTGCAAAATCTTTATAACTACACTAAAGAAGGCGACGAAGCAATGGATCGTGTCTTTACCATCGGGAAGTATAAATTCATGGAAAGAATTGTGTGACAAGTTTCATGACCGATTCGGAAGCAACAAGAAGAGAGGGAAGTTGACGACGTCGCTGATGCAAATTAAACAAATGAGTGATGAAACTTTAAATCAGTATGTACAAAGATTCAGGGAGGCGGCTGAGGAGGTGGTTAACTTGGATATGACTCAGGCGTTGGGGTTTTTTACTATGGGGTTGGATGTAGGTAGGTCAAAGAAGTCGATGAAAGACATTAAGTTCAAACCACTAAAAGACTTGGCCGACGCATACGAGCGTGCGAAAAACTTTATTGCAATTGAAGAGGCAATGCCAACATTGACAAGGAATCAGGAGGGGTCAGATCATTACAAAACCAAAGAAAGTAAGTCGGACATATTGGATCGACTGGGCTCGAAGGAGAACAATCAGACAAATAGGCCCCCGGTCCAGCCTATATTTGAGCCAAAGACATACACTCCTTTAAACGTTGATCGGGTGCAAATATAGGAGGAAATTAGAGGAAAGCCATTTTTTGAACCCTCGATCAAAAACTAAGGGGTATCATGGATACACGAATTTGTTTTATAACTATCATCAGATGCTCGGGCATAGCGCGAAAATGTGTTACGAGTTGAAGGAGTTGATTGAGAAAAAAGTTCAGAATAGAAGATTATACACTTTGTAGCATGACATAAAGTTCCACACTGAGGATGGGCATAAATGGATAACCAAATCGAGACGAACACAGACCGACCAAGGCGGGTTATTGATGTCATCACTGGAGGAATACCTAAAAGACAGGCAGGGAAACGTCGATGTTAAACTTTGAAAATTGTGATGGCACTAGCGGGACAATAACGACTCTTTTCGAGAACTGTGATCTTATTCTCTGACGAAGACTACCCCCCCTCCCCCGATACGGTGGAACCACATAAAGGAGCTTTGGTGATAATAGCCCAGGTGGGGCCCGTAGACATGAAGAGAATTATGATCGACAATAGATCATCTGTTGATATGTTGCACAACTACGCTTACCAACGTATGGATATGACGGCAGTCAGGTTGGAGATCGGGTAAGAGTCACCTTTATATGAATTTAGGAATAAAGCGGTGCCCATAATCGGAACAGTTGAGTTACTGGTGGTGTCGAGGAAGCCCCTAACCAAGTTGAAATCAATGTGAAGTTTTTGGTAGTACAAGTGGACTCGGCATATAATGTCATCCTCGGACGAACAACGTTATCTGTTTTTCAAGCTGTTATTGTAACGCCCCAAATTCCGAGTACCTTGAACCTTAGACTTGGTATGTCACGATACATCATCTTCATACATGTTCTATAACTAATGCGGAATATATAAACGTATATTGTTTATTCTACAACATTTCCCAAGGTTTCTAACCTTAACTTACATATATACCTTTAGATTCATAAAAAGGTTTACAAAATTACTTATATCATATAACAATTTAGTTATCATGCATAACACTATAATCTTGTTTTTTGCTTCTGCCTCCGTCTCTCCTCGGACATTCGTATTATTCTGAAATTTGTTATCATGATATAGAAAGAGTGAGTAACGACTTTGCTCAACAAGTTTAAATACAATAACGATATATCATGATTGAAGGAAAGAATAAGCTTTTGGATTTTCAACAATATAATAATTGTGAAAGAGTACGAATCATAATTTCAGTAATTGAATGACTGAATCAATTAATGTTGAGTGTCAATAATGACCATGAACAAATTTAACTGAACCTTATGGTAATGAAGGTGATCAGCCTTTCATACCTGATGAACACATGCAACAAGCACTATGTGCGAATCAACAATTTAAAGATGTGGAATAATTATACAAAATTAAACCATAGCATGCTTGAAACATAATAACTTGAGTTTGAGTTAGGAACTTGAACAATAAAATAATATATCCTGTTCGAATATAAATTGAGTAGGGTTTAGAAAACTTGCCTGATAGTCGATCTACAACTAACTAGCTTTAAATAACTCTCTTGAATGACCTAATATTAACAACATTGGTCTATCAATTAGCACTACGTAAAATTGTACAATTATGCGCTCAATTATGCTATTTATCTAGCAAATAAAAGTTACATAACAAATAATTTAATATACCATTATTAACCTATAAAACAATTAATCAATCTTCGGTCAATAATTTAATTAATTTATATCAATTTTCTCAAGTGTTAAACACTTATTAAACTATTAAACAATTTATTATAATTGTTTAAACAAATGAGTTAAAAGACATTTTCTTTATTTCATTAAAGCTTATTTCATTTAATTACTATTTAATATTATTAAATAGTAAGTAATTAAATACCTTTAGTTATTATTTAATAGTAAATAATAACTTACTAGATTTATTTATTATTTAAAGTTAATCAAATAATAATTTATTATATTATATTATAAATAATCAAATATCATTAGTTATTATTTAATAATAAATAATAACTAACTGAATTTATTTATTATTTAAAGTTAATCAAATAATAAATAATTAAATAATCAATCTTAGTTGTCTTTAATTATTACTTAATAGTAATTAAATAATAATTAATTAATTTATCATCCTTGTTTATTATTTAATATTAATTAAATAATAAATAATTAATTTAATCATAAATTTGGAAAATATAATATTAAACTAACTAGATTAATATTTAAAACATTTAAATATTAATCCAAAATACTTATTATATTTGAAAAATATAATATTAAACTAACTAGATTAATATTTAAAATATTTAAATATTAATCCAAAATACTGATTATATTAATTTTCACCAAGTTTCGTAATTTCCCAATATTCAAAGAATTTTCTATGAATTTTCACTTATTTTTACATTAACTATAAATAGCCTTAAAATACAATAAATACCTATGCTTCTCAAAAATTGTCCAGAATTTTTCACAAATTCTGGAATAATATAACAATAATGCTGTCCAGAACAAATTTTAGCACCAAAATACTTTTAGTAATTAATTTTAATTTTTAATACGCTGAAACATCTAAAATTCGTTATAATTAGCTCGTTTATCAGAAAAATATGAATCTTAAGTCCATTCTACATGAAATTTAATTCTCTACAACTTTGTAGAAGGAAACAATTTCAAATTCTGTACCAAAATGGACAGAATCAGGACAGATCCGGTGTTATTCTACTAAATCTTCCGAAATTCACAGTAATTAGCACGTTTATTCGAAAATTACGAATTTTAAGTCCATTCCACACGAAATTTATTTCTCTACAACTTTGTAGAAGGAAATATTTTCAAATTTTGTGCCAAAACGGACAGAATTAACCCTGTTTGGGACTGCTCATTCGAAATTCTAAATTTCATGTTTTTGACCCAACTTTTCCCACAATAATTACTCTAAACATCATATAATCCAAGTATATACCTCTAAAAATTAATAATACCAAAGATTCAAATAATTTTCTCAACAAATTAAACTAATACCATAAATACTCAAAATAAACCAATGAACATGATTTATACCTTTTTGATGCTTAGCAATCCTTTTTAGAGCTTTGATAATTATTTTTCTTCTCTTACTCCTTACTTGCTACAATGGCTTCATAGCCTTTTCTCTTCTTTTAAGTCCCAACCGTTGGTATTAGTGGTGATGAAATGGTGGCTTAATTTTGCTTAGTTGATTATGTAAGAGAAGAAAGATGGAAAGAAGTTGATAACATTTCTTCCTCTCCCCCAAACTGTGGCTCTCTCTCCCTCTCCCTTAAATTTCTACTGAACCCCTTGCTAGCATACGTGGGTGTGCTTAAAAGAAGGAAAAAGATAAGTAACATGTGGTAGGGAAAAAGGAGAAATCAAATCAAGGCCATCCATCTTTCTCCTTGATCCATAGTTATGGACATCCCAGACTTCTCCCTTGTTTACGTAAACTAAAGTCTCATCATGAATGTCTTAGTTGACT